>CM018582.1:2800160-4000160 GCA_009078335.1 Salix brachista
GCAGAATTGCTTAATTCTATTTTTGATATATTTTTTTTTTCCAAGAATATCGATCTACAATATTAAAAATCAAAAAACTTAAATCTTTGTAAAGAACAAAACTAAATAAAAGAGCAACAAAAATTAAATTTTAAGTTTAAATTCTTATATAAGATTTATTCATCATATATTTATATTAAATGTATTTAAGAATACTGATATGAATTTTTGCCCTTCAAAAAATCCTAGGTCATTTTTTCTATCTCTTTATATATTTTGAGGCGATAATATTCAATAAATATTTAAACATATAATTAGTTTCACATACTTTAATTTGATATAAGTATACAAATATATAATTAATTTGACATACTTTCAATAATATATTTAATTTAAAGGACAATCTTAGGCCATTTTTTTTCTCTCAATATATATTCTTAGGCGATAATATTCAATAAATATTAGAACATATAATTGGTTTTACATATTTTAATTTGACATAAATATACAAATATATAATTAAAAAATCAAAACACTGCAAATTTTTTTCAAGAAATAAACTTAAACAAAAGAGCACAAAATTTAATTTTGAAGCCAATTTGTTTTTTTTATTTATAAGATTTATTCATCATATTATTATATTAAATGTATTTAAGAATACTGATATGAATTTTTGTTCTTCAAAAAATTCTAGGTCATTTTTCCTCTCTCTCTCTATATTTTTAGGCGATAATATTTAATAAATATTTAAACATATAATTAGTTTCACATACTTTAATTTGACATAAATATACAAATATATAATTAATTTGACATACTTTCAATAATATATTTAATTTAAAGGACAATCTTAGGTCATTTTTCTCTATATATATATATATTCTTAGGCGATAATATTCAATAAATATTAAAATATATAATTGGTTTCACATATTTTAATTTGACATAAATATACAAATATATAATTAAAAAATCAAAACAATGAATTTTTTTTTTCAAGAAATAAAATTAAACAAAAGAGCACAAAATTTAATTTTGAAGCCAATTTGTTTTTTTATTTTATAAGATTTATTCATCATATTATTATATTAAATGTATTTAAGAATACTGATATGAATTTTTGTCCATCAAAAAATCCTAGGTCATTTTTCCTCTCTCTCTCTCTATATATATTTTTAGGCTATAATATTCAATAAATATTTAAACATATAATTAGTTTAACATACTTTAATTTGACATAAATATACAAATATATAATTAATTTGACATATTTTTCATAATATATTTAATTTAAAGGACAATCTTAGGTCATTTTTCTCTCTATATATATGTTAGGCGATAATATTCAATAAATATTAAAACATATAATTGGTTTCACATATTTTAATTTTACATAAATATACAAAATATATAATTAAAAAATCAAACCACTGCAAATTTTTTTCCAGAGATAAACTTAAAAAAAAGCATAAAATTTAATTTTGAAGCCAATTTGTATTCATCATATTATTATATTAAATGTATTTAAGAATACTGATATGAATTTTTGTTCTTAAAAAAATCCAAGGTCATCTTTCCTCTCTCTCTATATATTTTTAGGCGATAATATTCAATTAAAATTTAAAAATATAATTAGCTTAACATACTTTAATCTGACATAAATATACAAATATATAATTAATTTGACATACTTTCAATAATATATTTAATATAAAGGACAATCTCAGTTTTTTTTCTATAAATAAATTATTAGGCGATAATATTAAATAAATATCAAAACATATAATTGGTTTTACATATTTTAATTTGACATAAATATACAAATATATAATTAATTTGAAATATTTTAAATAATATATTTAATTTAAAGGATAAAATTGAAGTAAATAAAAAAATGAAAATTAAATAATTTAAAATAAAACCTGGAATTAAAAGATTTGGGACCAAAATTAAACTGAAATCTACAAATTGGTTAATTACCGAGACATCCTGGTTATTAAAAAAAAAGAAAAAAAGTGCAAGGGAAAAGCACCTTTTATTGTTCGTTACTGTGATTTTCACTGTTCATTCCTGTTTGAAAGTAAGTATAAGTTGACTTGGATACTCTGGTTATAAAAAACAAAAAAAAAATGTATGAGTGGAAAAAAAAACAGGAAAAAAATATTTAAAAACAAAATTGGATCCACAGATTAGTCGTGGTGTATTTAAGCTGTCACGGATACCCCGGTTATAAAAAAAACACAAATTAAAGAAACTTGGTTAAATAAAATAAAAAACAAAAAGCCCCTTTTGTAACAGTAATGAATAGTGAACAATGAAATTATTGTTAATTACTGTTCAAACTGCTCATCACTGTAAAAAAAATGTATTCAGAAAATAGTCGTGGTGCGCGTAAATTGATCGAACACCTCGATCATAAAATAATTTAAAAAATATATAAGTGAAAAAAAAATAATCAGGAAAAAAATGTTGAAAAAATGGGTCTGAAGATTAGTAATGGTGCGCATAAGCTGTCAATGATACCTGGTTGTAAAACAAAAAAACCTGGTTAAAAAAAGCCATCAGCCCAGGAAATATCGAGTGTGGGCCGTCGGCCCAGAAAATATCGGGTCTGGGCCGTCGGCCCATAAAATTGGGTCTGTCTCACTGTTCGGGCCGGGCATAAAGCCCGGTCCGACCCGACCCGTTACTGTTCACATTTAACGAACAGTAACCGGGACGCAAAATAAGGAAGATGCACAGTAAAAATGGTGATTTTTCGAGTGTGACAAAAGGAGAAAAGGTTAATACAGTTGTGTAGAGGATTTCAAGGTGGTTCTTCTGGTCGTGGTGGAATCGGAAATGGTGGCCTGTGGTGGCCGGAGTTGATGACGGAAGCTGGCCGGCCTGCGTTGCTGCTACGCTTGTTGCCTCTGTTACCTTCGCCTGAGACCGTGGTTCTGTCTCTGGGGTTGGGGTGGAGACGCTGGTGGCGACGGAGAGGTGCGAGGTGGTCGGGGCTCGTGGTCGGAGCTGCTGACCGAGAGGGATGAAGGAGAGAGCTGCTTCTGGTTTTAGAGAGAGAAGCAGAGACCGAGAGAGAGAGAGAGAGAGAGAGCTGGACCGAGAGGGATGAAGATCAGCTATGTTTTTTCATGTAAATTTTCCTTCGTTTTCTTTGCTTTTTCTCTGCTTTTTTTCTACTTTTTCTCTTCGTTTCTGCGTGCAAAGTCTTCTTCCTTTCTTTCCTTTGTCTCCCTCTGTTCTCTGTTCTTGCTCCTCTGTTTTTTTTCTCTTCTTCCCTCAGTTCCCGTGGTCTCTTCCCGTGCACTGTTCATTTTTTTTTTTTAAAGAAAAAAAAAAGGATGTACACCCGCGAAGCAGCGGGTGAAATTGCAAATGAACAGTGCACATGTGCCTTGCGCTACAGGAATGAGCAGTGAACGTGCGATCCCATTTAGTTTCTTTAGTAATTAAGCAGTCAAGTCGCCATTTCACACTCATCATACATGAAAACAGAGAAAGAAATCAATTATATTTGTTTTGTAATAAATCAATTAATCTATTGAATTTCTCTATAAAATTCCTTAGATTTAGTTTTTATTTAAAAATATGGGTGAAAGTTTTTTTAAATGTTTTTTTTATTTATTTTTTATCTATTTAAAATTATTTTTTATTTACTCATTATATAGTAAATGAATAGGTTTTGCTGATGTTAAGGAGATAATAAAGTATAATTTGATAATAAAGTAATTAATAAAAGAAAAAAAAACAAGAGATAACTAAGTTCTATAGTTATATCCAAAAATAAACGCTATAATAAATCTAGTATTTTGTATAATTTATTTTATTTTATTTCCTTACAAGTATTTTGTATACTTTATTTTATTTTATTTCCTTATAAGTCTTGTTGTAAGGCTATATAAATCTACATAAATTGAATGTAATACATATAATCAAATTATCAAATAATAACATTCCTTTTTATTCTAAATTTCTATAGTTATATCCAAAAATAAACACTATAATAAATTACAGGAAACTTTCAAACTCCAACAGTTATAAATTAATAACTAAGTTCACTTCTCAAAATGAGGAGTTCAAATAATTTGTTCCAGTCAATTAAGGGCTTGTTGGGAAAAAGTCATATGCTCATCCTATTTTCACAAAACACAAGTCAAAACTCTTTTATATTTCTTACAAAATTAAAATAAGAATAAACAGATTAATAATAATAGGAAAAATAATAGGAAAAATTATGGAATTGTGGTACACCCAAAATCTTCCACTATATCAAATAATAGGATGCAAAGTTTTTGACAACAACAATACAACAAAAGCTTCGGGCCACAGAACAGCGAAACCTCGACACTTCAACATCATTTAATACGATTTCTTTAAAGGAAATATCTTTTGGGACAAACTTCAAAAAATGACACCAAACTATGTGGTTTGAATCTTGTCTTCTCATAAATTCCTGTATCAATTTTGTCCCTCGAGATATATAGAAAACCAAAAGGTCGATTCTGTCAGATCAGATTAAGTTTTCGAAGGCAGGTTTCGAACCAGAGAAATTTTGAAATAGAAGTTGTAGATTCTAATCAAACTATTGGTATGTTGGCTTGCTATAAAATATTTTTTATAGTAACATAGTTATCATGCCTGCCGAGGTTCACTTCGTTTAAGGGTTGAGTTATGGGGTTTGTCAGATAACTATAAAATATTATTATATTTTCTAAAAATAATGTTTTAAAAAATAAAATAAAAATAAATATTTAATGTTTACAAATCTAAATCTGAACGTTTTAGGGATGACCCATCTAATGCTAATCATATGTTATGATGGTCCAAGTACTTCTGGACTAAATCAAGCACCCATCAAAATTGTGCATGCAAAATATAGGTTACAAGCTTGACAAGGTCAAGGATTTTTTTTTTCCCTGTGTGGCTGATAGGATTGGGTTACAGAATTTTTGGATCATAATTAAGGTTTGAATAAAGAGAAAATTGAGAAAACAAATTTAATTTGATTTAATTTGGCTAAGAGTGAAAGAAATTTGAAGTTCAAGGATGGAGAGCTTAATTTTAATGGTAAACTATATAATTGCCCTTAACCAAACTAATAATTAACAGAAAAAACTGAAGCTAAAAGATCCTAATACCCCTGACCCAATAAATTAAATTTTTTAGATCCAAGAATACATGTGTAATTCTCCCGTATATAAAAAAATAAAAATATATAAATATCCCTACTAAAAACCCTTCATTTTTTATCACTATTATTATTTTACTGATCATAAATATATTAAATAATTAGATGATGCTAATATTTTACTGATGATAAATATGTCCTTTCACAAGGACATTAGATCTTCTTAGTGAGATATTTCTAGTGGTGGGTCAACATCTAGGACGGAGTGACGATAAGTCTTCAACAATTTTTTCTTTTATTTTCTTTAGGATATGATATTGAAACCTAGTTTTTATAATTTATTATAACCAACGATTTTTGTTTGTTTTATTTACTATCGATGTTTTTTTAATTATATTATTAAATTAACCGAGTTTATTGTATATAGTCAAGTTAATGACTTGATCTTAGATATTTCTTGCTTCCTTAAAACCAAGGTTGTCAATACCGTTCCGGTCGCCCTTTCGGTCACCATTCCAGTTTTTCTATTGGTACGGAACGTTCTGGTTTCGGAGCATTTCGGCGTGCCGTTTCGGGGTTATACTGTTTATATATAATTATATATATATATATATATATGAAAAAAATTAAAATATTAATTTAACAAGCATAATTAAAATTCAGCAAATAGAAACATAAAGTCAAACAAACATAATCTCAAAATTAGAAACATAATCACAAGTTAATCAAAATAAGGAGGATTTTAAGGCCGGAATGGCACACCCGGAACGGTGCCGAGATGTTCCGGGCGATATTTCAACCCTATCTCTTTCCTTATTTGAGTGCGCTTGCTAGCCATCAATCAACTTAGATAGTGCACTTTTAAGTCCTATCTCTTTCCAGAACTTGGTGAGCTTTCTAGCCACCATCAATTAAAATAGTGCGCTTTCCAGCCCTATTTTCCCTCATCTTCGAGTGCGTTTTCCAACCCTCGACCATCAATTAAAATAGTGCGCTTTCCAGCCCTGTTTTCCTTTTCATCTTCGAGTGCGTTTTCCAACCCTCGACCATCCATTAAAATAGTGCGCTTTCCAGCCCTATTTTTCCCTCCTCTTCGAGTGCGTTTTCCAACCCTCAATCATCAATTAAAATAGTGCGCTTTCCATCCCTATTTTCCTCATCTTCGAGTGTGTTTTTAGACCCTCGACCATCAATTAAAATAGTGCGCTTTCCAGCCCTATTTTCCCCTCATCTTCGAGTTCGTTTTTAGACCCTCGACCATCAATTAAAATAGTGCGCTTTCTAGCCCTATTTTCCCCTCATCTTCGAGTGCGTTTTCCAACCCTCGACCATCAATTAAAATATTGCGCTTTCCAGCCCTATTTTCCCCTCATCTTTGAGTGCGTTTTCCAACCCTCGACCATCAATTAAAATAATGCGCTTTCCAGCCATATCTTCCATCCCATGAAATCTTCACCATTTTCAATTGGGCAGGTCACCCATTACATCAAGACCGCCTTTTTGTTTTTACCATCTCCATCATATTTCCTGGGTAGGTCACCCATTACAATGAGACCATCTTTGCCATCTTTCATCTGGGTAGGTCACCCATTACAACGAGACCATCTTCACTATTGTCACATGGGCAAGTCACCCGTTACAATGAGACCATCTCTATCACTTCACCTGGGTAGGTCACCCATTACAATGAGACCATCTCTATCACTTTCACCCGGGTAGGTCACCCATTACAATGAGACCATCTTCATCATTTTTCACCTGGGTAGGTCACCCATTACAATAAGACCATTTTCCTGTGTCATTCACAAACATCACCATCTTCCATCCTTTTTGGGTGTCCTCCTTCGACCCCAATTCTTAGGTAGTGCGCTTTCTAGCCCTATCTTATCATCCATTTCTGAGTGCGCTTTATAGTCCTCATTCTCATTTCTGGATGGATCAACCATTTCCTGGTCTGATAAATCCACTTTTCTTTTTCTTTACAACGCTTACTATCTAAAGTCTTTTACAAAACTTTAATCGTAAGCATTGTAAAGAGGGGGGCAACTGTCATAACCTAATTTCTGGGTTATTCCCCAAAATATAACAAAAATAAAATAAAAGGGGTTGGTGTCGGCAGAAAAATCAATGTGGAATTTTTGGATGTTTTCAAAAGCCCGGTCGTACCTTTTTTTTACCCATAAATGAAGGAAAATGTAGATTCAAGGCTGAAGTAATTTATTACTAGATAAATCTGCGTAAAAGTTAAGTCGAAAGACATAATTATATTTTTATGGGCCAATTTGATTTAATCGTCGGCCAATTTAAAGTGTGATTATGCTTCAGAATTAATTGAGAGCCCAATTGAAGGATTTAATTAAGCGCAAGGGCTTAATTATACTTTAAATGGGTCAAATTAATTTTATTGAGGGCTTAATTGGTGAGAAATTAAGTTTGGAAGCTTAATGTGGGTTAAATTGAGACGATCGGAATTTTCGGTGACGAAACTTTTCGGGTGAAATCGGAAGTCAAAATTAAAGATAAAAATATCGTTCTTCCTGGTTTTTCCAATCGAAAAACTCCTTTTTGTCACAACCTATTTATTTAAATTTTTCAACAAAAAAAAATTGCCGAAGCCATGCTTGGCCATGCCTGCCACCACTCTCACCATAACTCAGCCATGCCCTGCACAAGACACCATGTCTTGGACAACACCCCCATACCTACACCTTACTTCCTTAGCCTATAAATAACAGAAGAAAATACACAAACAGGGGGGAGGAGGACAGATGAAAAACTTGGGGGAAACACGCAGAAAAAAACAGAGAAAAATGCAGAGAACAGGGAGCAGAAAATTTTGAAACAGGGGGGAACGACGATCGGGAAACTGAAAAAAAAACTGAGTGGAATTAATACATAGTCATGGGGAGAGACCAGTTAACCAAGGGGAAGGAAAATTTACAGAAACGAAGGAGACAAAAAAAACAATAAAAACTCGAAGAACCCGGTGCAGTGCAGTGCTGGCATTTACTGTCATTGAGAGTTTATGGGAGAGATTCTATGAATTGATTTATTCTACATCTGTAAAGTCCTATTTATAATAGGAATCTGTAACGTTACAAATTATATTTTTGTGTATATATAGAGAACAGTGTAAACGTAAAATCATTGAATAAAGATTTTACAATTACAAATTTCCTTCCTTACTGTCATGGTATCATAGCAAATACCCTAATTTTTTTTTTTATCTTTTGAGTTGTGAAGAGCTACTAATGCAAACAACAACTATACCACAGAAAACGATGGCAACCCCTACCGATTTAGTAGAACAAATTCAACAAGGAACAGATGCCATCCTTGAGGATTTAACTACAAGAATGACCCAGGTTTTGAGACAAAACCTGACCCCGACTCCTGCAGTAACATATGATGTTGCTACACCGATTACTATAAAACTCAATGGAATGAACTACGCTCTATGGTCTCAAATTGTCGAGATGTATATCTCAGGGAAAGACAAACTGGGATATATCAATGGTGATCTTCCACAACCAGACCCGAACGATCCCACATTCAGAAGATGGAGGACATAAAACTCTATTGTAAAGGGTTGGTTGATTAACTCAATGGACCCCTCCCTAGTCGGCAACTTTATTCAATTTCCAACAGCAAAACAGGTATGGGAATCAATTGCTACAACTTATTTTGATGGGAATGACAAATCTCAGGTATATGATTTGAAGAGAAGGGTCACCAGAATGAAACAGAATGGGGAATCCATTGAGGCATACTACAATGGTCTTCAGGGTTTATGGAGGGAAATTGATTATCGGCGACCAAACCCAATGGAGTGTGCAATTGATGTACAGAGACATAACACCCTGCTTCAAGAGGATCGGGTGTATGTCTTTCTTGATGGACTGGATGATCGACTTGATAAAATCAGGAGTGACGTGCTTCAACTACAACCTTTTCCATCTGTTGAACAGGCCTACGCCTATGTTCAAAGAGAAGACATCAGACAATCTGTCATGCTCGAAACAAATGGTGGTCCTACTGCTTCGGTTATGGCAACGAAAGGTGGAAAACCAAGTCCAATGTTACGCATGACCAAAAGACAAACAGGATATGCAGCACCAGGAGGAAGCAAAATAAATCTGTCTGGGGGGCATGGCTGCTCTCATTGTGGGAATATCAAACATACACGGGAAACATGTTTCAAACTACATGGTTACCCAGAATGGTGGAATGAGTTTAAAGCAAAGAAATCACAGGAAGCCAATGGAGGAGCTGGACGAGCAGCTAGAGCATATGCAGAAACTCAACTTTCCCTTATTCCCCGTGTGGAAACAAAGGCAGAAACTGCTATTAATTGCAGTGATCAAGGTAACGGCTGCTGTTATAACAGCAGTGCTCTTGTAATCTCTACAGAACAAAGAGATGATTACTGGATTGTGGACTCTGGTGCAACAGACCATATGACCTACAATCCAGACGATCTTGCTGACTACATAACACCAAGAAGGAGTAATATTTCTAATGCTAATGGAGTTTTGTATCCAGTCACAGGGGCTGGGACAGTACAACTATCACCATCAATATCTTTACCCAATACTCTTTTAGTTCCATCTCTTACAACTAAATTAATATATGTGGGACAAACTACTGAAGAATTGAATTGCATCGTTTTAATGTATCCAACTTTTTGCTTTTTTCAGGATATTCTCACGAAGAAGATCATTGGGCGTGGTACTAAGAGAGAGGGGTTATACTACATAGATGATTTCAGTATCGGCAAAGTTAATATGGTGAAGAATTCACCCACCGCATAGGAAAAACAGATTCGGCTATGGCATGCTCGGTTGGGACACCCGTCCTTCAGCTATATGAGGCAATTATTTCCAGAATTATTTTCTAGTCAAAAGCATTTAGAACTCAAATGTGATACATGCATTTTTGCAAAAAGCCATCGTGTATCCTTCCCAGCTAGTTCTAATAAAAGTGATATCCCTTTTGCGTTAATTCATTCGGATGTTTGGGGACCATCCCCTATCACCACGGTTCATGGTGTACGGTGGTTTGTGACTTTTATAGATGATTGTACCCGAATGACGTGGTTATATTTGCTTAAACATAAGAATGAAGTCTTTGGTGTATTTTGTGCTTTTCATGCTATGATACAAAACCAATTCTCAGCAAAGGTCAGAATTTTGAGGTCAGATAATGGAGGGGAATATGTCAATCAAGACTTTGTGAAATACTTTCACAAGCATGGTCTCTTACATGAATTTTCTTGCAGTCAAACACCACAACAAAATGGTGTAGTCGAACGGAAGAACAAACAGATTTTAGAAACTGCTCGTGCATTACTAATTGGAGCACATGTCCCTCACCAGTACTGCGATAAAGCTGTGGTCACGGCTGTGCACCTAATGAATCGTATGCCTTCTAAAGTCTTAGAATTTAAGACTCCACTACAGGTTTTGTCCACTCATACTACACTACCATCTGTACTCATGCTGCCCCCACGTGTATTTGGATGTATGGCGTTTGTTCATCTACATAAGAACAAACGACACAAACTGGATGCATGTGCTGATCGGTGCATATTTCTGGGTTATGGTGCATCAAAGAAGGGCTATTGTTGCTACAATCCTGTCACAAAATGCACATACATCACAATGGATGTCACCTTCTCAGAAGCTGAAAATTATTACTCACCAGTGTCCACTTCTCAGCTTCACGGGGAGACATGGACAGAAGAAGAGAAGCGGTAGAACTGCCCGAATATAGAACCAACAATACAAGTGACAGAGAGGGATGTCACGGGTAATGCTGGTATATCTGCAGATATGGACGTGGAAAGGGAAGATGATGCCACGGGTAATGCTGGTCTATCTGAAGATATGGAAACAGAAAAGGCAGCCACGGGTGAGGAAGATACGGGTGTATCTGCAGACATGGGTGATGATGCTTTACTTGCAGATATGGCAGTAGATACCATGGATGAAGCTGAAATAGGCAATGCAATGCAGAACACACACCTAGTAGACAAACAATCACAACTACTCTTTGTACTCGACGTTGATCATTCCTCGCCAGAGAATATCCATGAGGTAACCTCTCTTTCTCCATCCTCTAATTCTGTTTTGGATACTCCTGTTGGTTATAAATTACCTGCCAGGAAAAATAGGGGAAAGCCTCCAGCTCGATACTCTCCCAGCACAGAGGGAAAACAATCACAATATCCTTTCTCTAATCATGTAACGACTCAAAGGTTGACCAAACCTCTTAGAGACTTCACTGATAAGCTGTCAGCTCATCATATCCCGCATGAAATTCAGGAGGCCTTGACTGATCCTAAGTGGGCACGAGTAGTAGAGGAAGAGATGGAAGCACTGAAAAAAAAAAGAACATGGGAACTTATTCCATTGCCAAAGGGGAAGAAAACAGTTGGGTGTAGATGGGTTTTCTCTATCAAACACAAAGCGGATGGAACAATTGAGCGGTTTAAAGCAAGATTGGTAGCCAAGGGATACACACAGACATATGGAGTGGACTATCAGTAGACATTTTCTCCGGTAGCGAAACTAAATACTATTAAAGTGCTAGTATCATTGGTAGCAAATCTAGATTGGCCACTAATTTGATGTTAAGAATGCTTTCCTACATGGGGATCTGGAGGAGGAAGTATATATGGACATCCCACCGGGATATACCTCATCCCCGAACACTAGAATTGTTTGCAGACTACAGAAGGCATTATACGGACTAAAACAATCACCACGCACGTGGTTTGGTAGATTCAGTATGGCAATGAAGAAATATGGGTTTCAACAAAGCAACTCAGATCATACTCTATTCTTAAAACAACGACAGGGAAAGGTAACTGCTTTGATAATTTATGTGGATGACATGATCATTACTGAAGACGATACAGAAGAAATCTTAAAATTGCAAAAACAATTGGCTACCGAGTTCGAGATGAAGAACTTAGGAGGACTAAAGTATTTCCTGGGGATCGAAGTAGCTAGGTCAAACCGAGGCATATTTCTTTCACAAAGAAAGTATGTGCTAGACCTACTAACCGAAGTAGGAATGCTTGACTGCAAACCAGCTGACACCCCCATGATTCAGAATCAGAAACTTGGGGATTCTACAGAAAGGGTTCCAACTAATAAGGAAAGGTATCAACGGCTGGTGGGAAAATTAATTTATCTATCACATACTCGCCCAGATATTTGTTATCTAGTGAGTATAGTCAGCAAATTCATGCATTGTCCGAATGAAGAACACATGGATGCCGTAACTAGAATACTTCGTTACTTAAAATCAGCTCCTGGAAGAGGGCTTTTATTTTCCAGAAACGGTCATCTAGAGGTTGAGGGGTACACAGATGCTGATTGGGCAGGAAGTATATATGATAGAAAGTCTACGTCGGGATACTTCACATTTGTTGGCGGCAACTTGGTCACATGGAGGAGCAATAAGCAAAAAGTAGTTGCTTTGTCGAGCGCAGAAGCCGAGTTTCGAGGGATGACAAAGGGACTATGTGAATTATTGTGGCTCAGGAGGTTATTGTCAGAAATTGGGTTCGGTCCCGAATCAAGGATGAACCTGTACTGCGATAATAAAGTTGCCATTGAAATATCTCACAACCCAGTTCAACATGACCGCACAAAACATATTGAGATAGACAAACATTTTATTAAACAAAATCTCGAAGAGGGGGTGATCAATTTTCTGTTCGTAAGGTCAGAAAATCAGCTCACAGATATCCTTACAAAAGCCGTCTCCAGCAAAAATTTTCAGAATTCACTTGACAAGTTGGGCATCAAAGACATCTTTGCACCAACTTGAGGGGGAGTGTTGGCATTTACTGTCATTGAGAGTTTATGGGAGAGATTCTACGAATTGATTTATTCTACAGCTGTAAAGTCCTATTTATAATAAGAATCTGTAATGTTACAAATTCTATTTTTGTGTATATATAAAGAACAGTGTAAACGTAAAATCATTGAATAAAGATTTTACAATTACAGATTTCCTTCCTTACTGTCATGCAGGACAACAACTTCATCTTCCCCAGCACCGGCAGGCCCAACTCTTATTCTCCATCTCCGTTTCCAGCCACCACCAGCTCGATCATCTCCTTCGCCACGCAGCAGTCAGCCCTCTCTCCTTCCTCAACGCTGCAACTCCTCTCTCCCCTGCAATTCTCTCTTTCTCTCTAAAAAACCCAGTCGGTTGGCAGCCCTCTTGCTCCTCCAGCTAGCTCCCGGCGACCACCAAACACCACCCCCTCATCACCTTCAGCTTCACCTCAGCCCAGGCAACCTCACCGTGACCTCCAGCAGGTCTCCGGCGATGTAGTAGCGACTAGGTTCCTAATAACCTTAATACTAGATGGCGACTCCTGATAATTATAGTCGTAATTTTTACGACTATAAAACAACCCTTTTTTCATGGCGGGGCGAGAAGCGCGAAAAAAGTCGTTGTCGCGACAAGCATCATCTAAATATCATTTTATTACGTTATTTTTTTTAATCCAGCTCACAATATATAGCGGATCACCTATCTATTTCATTGTATGAAATTCAGCAAATATTGATAACAAAAATCTAAGAAGTAGCTGGTGCATTTGTTTTCCATGTCGAATTTAAAACAAGAAACGAACAATGATTATAATGCATTAGCAATGTAACGAAGGACCTAATTGAACAATCAGGAAATCTAATATGGTCCTTCTTTTTTATTCTTTTATTATTGCCCCCACAGCATTTGGCTTCAAGTCCAGCAAGAAATCACAGCTTGTGCATCCACTTAATTGAGGAGAAGATGCATCACCAACAGGCTTACTAACTTGCCCATTACCTTAGGATGTTATCGAGGATCTAACTCTGAGATGGAAAGCTCATTGTTAGACCACTGGGGAGATTTGGTTCTGGATTCATCGGACACTAAAAATGGCAGAATCGACGTTTCTCCTAGCATTAAAAATGCAGGTTTTGAGGGTGCTGCGAGACTGACAGAGTAGTTACTAAGCATCATAGAAACTTGAGCCATAGTTGGTCTGAGGGCTTCATTTTCCTGAACACAAAGTAATCCGATGTGGATGCTTCTCATAATTTCACTTCTTGGACCACCATTCAAGGTAGGATCTATTATCTCTAAAGGTGTCCCTCCATTCCATTTTCTCCATGACTGCAAAAATTTAGATGAATTTCTTTCATGCATGTTATTCAAGCAGGATCAATAAAATTAAGCAGTGTTGATACTTGCATAGGTTAGAAGATCCTCTCCTTCGTCTCCTATGCCGCTGCCACCAATCTTTCGGCCACTAACAATTTCTAAAACCAAGACGCCGAAGCTATATACATCTGATTTAACTGAGAAATGTCCACGCGCAATATATTCTGGAGCCATATACCCGATGCATGGAATCATCAATTTGGATTAATTCTAGTTTAAACAATGGCTGCAGAAAATCTACTATAAATTATTTCATTTTCGTCCTCTCAATTTATTATATTTTGAAAACTTGTGGCAGACTCGCATTATATACTTACAAGGTCCCAACTACTATACTCGTGGTAGTTTGAGATTGATCCATAACGAAAAGTCTTGCCATTCCAAAATCTGATCTTTTTGGATTCATGTTCTCATCTAGCAGAATATTTGCAGCTTTGAGATCACGATGAATAATCCGTAGTCTAGAGTCTTCATGCAGATAAAGAAGCCCCCTTGCAATGCCTTCTATGATTTTGAAGAGGGTTTGCCAATCTAGAAGTACACGCTTGACGGGATCTGCAAATCAGCAGGAACTAGATAAGTTACCTGATCAACTGACATGGAGATTACATATTCAAAATTTATCACCGAATCGAATGACGAATATACCAAATATCAAGTTGTTGAGGCTTGAGTTGGGGAGAAACTCGTAGACAAGAATCCTTTCTTCTTTCTCGAAGCAGAAACCCAGCAATCTAACCAAATTCCGATGCTGAAGCTTGGCAACTAACATTACCTCATTCTTGAATTCTTTCTCTCCGTGTCCAGATGTCTTAGACAACCTCTTTACAGCTATATCTTGTCCACTCGTCAGAGTTCCCTGGAATCATTTCAAAATCAGAAACCGTTAGGACAAATTGAATCTAGTCCAAAATTACCAAATGTCTAAAGTTGAATCGTACACTACAGACGATTGATTTTCCTTTTACCTTGTACACGACACCAAATCCTCCTTGTCCGAGTTTATTAAACTCAGAGAAGTCACCTGTTGCTGCACTGATTGTGCCAAAATCAAGTTGGAGCAATTCTACATCTTCCATTTCATATAAATCTACAACAAAGCAATCCTTAGGCATAAGCAAATGAAAAGTCTGCTTCTCAGAAGAGCTTAAATGAAATATTTCTTCATATAAAAAATGGTGTATTCTTGCAGAATTTCCCATCAATTATCATAACATCTGCAATTTAGAGCTTCAGTTTGAGAGAGGGAATGCTAAGCAAAAACAGAGGACTCTGAGCGGCTAAAAACATTTGAAATAGCTTCTGAAATTACCTTTAACTTCCTCTTCCTCCTTCTGCTTCCTGGCTCTTAAGAAGATGCAAACGCAAGCTATAAGAATCACAGAACCAGCTATTGGAACAATGATGACGACGACATTCCTCTTCTTGCCCTTCTTTCCTGAAAACCAGAAATCAAATCAGATATACACATGTCTCGGATGAATTTATAGATTTGTCTAATAATTAGCAAGTAGTAACATAGTAAGTTAAGTCAATATAAAAAGGTTAACTTCTAAATTGCTGGGAATAGATCATTAATTGGATCGAATCTTTAATACCCTTAACTCACGTACTCAATTTCAAGATAGTTGAAGAAAAGCATTTCATCTAGTCATGCTTTAAGTTGTGCGCATACCTTGTGAAGTTGAAGCTGGTGGTGATGGAATCGAATTAGTCAAAGTTGAATCTGGTGGTGGTGGGATTGAATTAGTCGAAGGGTCATAGAAACGATCTTTTTCATACCTAAAATTACAGCTTGGATATATAACTCTTCCTCCTGGTCGTGCATTACAACACTGTGGAATAAGTCCTGAAGCATTATACAGGCAATCCCTGCATGCCGAAGCAGATAAATCAGGAGTACACTGTACAAGTAACTTAAACAAGGTCCGGCCATCAGCTATTTGACCCATTCCATACTTGTAACGAGAATCACCTGTGGCTGCTTGTTCGCTCAGCCTACCTAACAGGGTCATCCGAGACTGATTGAACCCGACAACATCAGAGACATTAGATCGAACATCATACACCCAAAAATAAGGTCCTTGCTCCATGCGATTAAATATGGAGCGGTTTGTATAGCGCACCATACAATTGTCTAACCCTCCAATTGCCTCTACGAAGTTTGGACAGTTTCTTACCAGGGAACCACTAGCATTTCTTATGCAACTGCGGCAGTCGTCAGGACGGATATCCGGCCTACAAAGTTTTTTTTTTTTTTTTTTTGGAACAAGATTGTATGGATTAAAAGAAGAAAGGGTTGTACAAAGGCCTGCTGTTCCGGTTACAATGGGTCCGGCCCAAACAGGAAAGTGGCATTCCACTTTGAAAGAAGGTCTAAGACCTTAAGAAGCCTGTCCCATTCGGCATGGGCTAAGGCAACAAGAAACAACAAAGGAGGCCCTACAACTTGGGCTAACATAGAAAGAAAACAAAAAGGCTTGAGGAAGGGCCGATGGAGCGCCGCCCGCTTGGGCTCAACGAAGCTGGGGGACAACTTGTCCCAGACCGATAATGGGCTTTGAAAGGATCGAAAAGCCCTGGACGGAAAGGACGGGCCTCGCGGCCTTGGGCTCGAACCCGCACCTCTAGGCTCAGACTTCCCATATTAATCGCTGGGCTGGGGGCAGTTCGTCCACCTTCACTCCGTTGATCAAGTGGGCTCGGATGAGCTGGAAAATGTCTTCTTCCACTGTCTTCGCCGGAGTGAACTGGTTGTTAAAGCTGCGCCGATTTCTCTCATACCAGATATGATAGATAGCTGAGGCTAGAAGAAGCTTGGGGATTATGAACTTTGTCTTCCTCTTGTTTCGGTATCTACCAATAGCCCAAAACTTCAAGCGACTCCAAGGGAGATTAGGCCAGTGGATACGAGCTCGAGCATTGAGCGATTTCCAGATCTTCGAAGAAAACCTGCAAAGGAAGAACAAGTGGTCGTGGCTTTCTTCCACTTCCCCACAAAGCACGCAAGTTGTTGAAGTCGAAGGACCCATGAATCTCTGCACCCTGTCCAAAGTTTGCAGCCTCTGATTGAAAGTTAGCCACAACATAAACGCTTGCCTTGGAATATGACCCACATGCCGAATGAAATCATGAGCCAAGCAAGTGTTATGGTGAGGCCTAGTTATCTCCCAGGCTGACTGGATGGTGTACATCCCTGAAGAAGTCCCTTTCCAGAAGAAAGTGTCCTCTTGATTGGAATTAGGGAGGTAGTCAATCGATTGCCAAACCGTGTCTAGGGATGGGACCCCCGTGGGGAACTGCCAAGCTCGCCCTCAAAATATCTCTGCAACTTTAGCATTCCAGGACAAACCTGTGAGGGCCAGCTGCCTTGGGGAGATGATGTTCCCTATCTCACTTCCACTAGGCAACCAGTTGTCTTGCCATAGGAACGAACTCTCCCCATTACCTATACGCCATCTGATGTGGTGCTTGCACCAGTCCCTCGCATGCAGAATTTGACGCCAAGTCCAAGAGCAAGAGTTTGGAATTTGAACATTCCAAAACGATCTGCCACGCAGCCGTACCGTGTGGATCCAAGAGGCCCACAGTGAAGTCTTATTTGTAATCAGCCCCCACAACAGCTTCCCAACCGCAGCCCGATTCCAGTGGCTGATACTTTTCAGTCCCAGCCCACCCTCTTGAACAGGCCTACAAATCTTGGCCCAAGCCACCTTGGCCCCATTCGTTTGCATGCTCGGCCCTTTCCAAATGAAGGCAGAAAGGATGCTTTCCATTCTGCGGACTGTTGCACACGGCAATATCAGCTTAGTGGACTAGTAGGTTTGAATTGCAAAGAGGACCGATTTCACCAGCTGCAACCTGCCAGCATAGCTTAGGGATGAGGAGGTCCATAATTTGATTCTTGACGTGATGCACTGAATCAAGGGCATGCAGTCCAAGTTTGTTAATCTGGTGGTAATGAGAGGGAGCCCCAAGTAAGTGATTGGATCTTTAGACTCCTCAATGCCTACAATCCTTTGGATTTTGCCCCTCATTTCCGCGTCAACCCCCGAAAGGTAGATTCTACTCTTGGCTTGATTAATGTTGAGACCAGAAGAGATTGAGGTCTCTAGAGCAGTTCCTATGATTCGCACACTGTCTTCATCTCCATGACAGAAGACCATTAGGTCATCTGCAAAGCTAATATGCGTGATGGCATTGGCTTTGCACCGCCAATGGTGCTTGTAATTTGGATGCATGGAAGCATTCTGCAACTGACCCGAGAGCCCTTCCATCGCCAGGACAAATAAGTACGGGGATAGGGGATCCCCCTGCCTGATACCCCTGCCGGCCTTGAAAAAACCCCTTGGTTCCCCATTGAGATTCACCAAGAAATGAGCAGATGTGAAACACGTAGTAATCCAGACAATGGCCTCTTGCGGAATTGAGATAGCTTTCATGGCAGCAGCTATGAAATCCCAATTGATGGTATCGAAAGCCTTACGAAGATCTATCTTCATAGCACACCTTGGGGGTTTTTTGTCCCGATGGTACTCATGCATCAGCTCCTGAGCAAGGAGAATGGCCTCAGATATTTGACGCCCAGGAAGGAAAGCAGATTGAGACTTTCCGATCACCGAGGTTAAGACCTGCTTGAGCCTGTTTGCCAAAACCTTGGAAATACACTTGTAAAGCACATTACAACAGGCAATGGGTCTAAAGTCATTCATAGTGGCAGGGTTCTCAGTTTTAGGAATTAAAACTAAATTGGTAGCATTGACGCATCGTGGTAAGGATTTCGAAGTGAAAAAATATTGTACCGCTGCTATGAAGTCGCTTTCCACGATGCTCCAGCATTTTTTGAAGAAGTGGCTGGTGAACCCATCAGGCCCCGGCGATTTCCCATCTGGAATGGAGAATAAAGCTCCCTTTATCTCCTCTGTTGTGACTCGACTAGCCATATTCCTTTGCTCATCTTCAGTGATTTGATTGTGGAACATACCCGAGGTATCCACCTCCTCTTCCCCTGGACGATTGGAACTCCCACATACCCGAGGTATCCACCTCCTCTTTGGCCTACAAAGTGCGATTGAATAGACGGTGTCGGCGTCTTGTTCGTAGGAAAAGTTGTAAAAGCCATTGTTTATTTCAGTGTTGGTGTAGATAGAGGTGAGGAGTTTATTGAGATTTGCGTGGTAAGTACTGTTAGAGGTGTAGTTGCCCTTTCCTACACAGTCTTTATATAACACTAGCTATATTGCCCGCGCGTTGCCGCGGGCATTTTTATGTATATAATTTAACATAATTAAATCAACAACGATAAATTTATATGATATAATTAAATAAAATTTATAGATTACGAGATAAAATGTAAAAAAATTTAAGTACAGTTTATTGCGCAAGCATAGATTACATCTTTTAGAATGTAAATATTACGTCATGAAAGATCACAAAAGAGCGCGAATTAACATTTTAAAAACCAGAGCAAAATATTTTAATAAGGAAAAAAAAATTAATCACAAAATCATTATTGTGCAAATAATTAAATTATTATTAGTATTATTATTATTATTATTATTATTATTATTATTATTATTATTATTATTATTATTATTATTATTATTATGTTAGTAATGAAAGGAAAAAAAATAAATGAAAGACTAAAAATACCCTAGAAACTTTAACAAAAGATAAGAGAAAAAATAAGAAAAAATAAAAATTATCATTGCTATTACTGTAAAAACAATAAAAATTATCAAATTATCCGGAGGGAAAAAAAACATTAACAAAAGAATAAGCAAGAAAAACAATTAAATTATTATTATTATTATTATTATTATTATTATTAATATTAATATTAATATTATAATTATTATTATTATTGTTGTTATTATTATTATTATTATTATTAATATTAATATTAATATTATAATTATTATTATTATTGTTGTTATTATTATTATTATTATGCTAATTATGAAAGAAACAAAAATAAATGAAAGACTAAAAATATCCCAGAAACTTTAACAAAAGATAAAAAAAAAATATCATTGTTATTACTGGCAAAAAAAAAAATATTATCAAATTATCGGGAGGAAAAAAAAATAACAAAAGAGTAAGAGAGAAAAAATTATTATTATTATTATTATTATTATGAATTAATATCAAATAGAAAATTAAAAGAATAAGGACCAAAATGAAAAATGACATATATAAAATTAATTCCAATTGAAGGATAAAATTGAAAAAAATAATAATTGGAGGACCAAAAATTAAATAATGATCAAATGCTGTCATTCTATAAAAAAATTAGAAGAAGAGGGACTGAAATCAAACTTTGTATATATTACCAATTGCAATTGGAGGACCAAATTAAAGAAAGCAAAACTTCCGTACCAGAAAAATTGAAGGAATCAACAATAAATCAAAAATTCAAAGTTTAAGGACTGAATTAAAAACTGCTATATAATCAATTTTAATTGAAGGGCACAATTGAAAACAATAAAACCTTAATTTAAATAAATCAGTAATAACAAAACGAAATCAAAACCTAAGGGACAGAAATTAACTTACCACAAACATGAGGGACCGGAGCTGACTTTGCGTCGGCAGGAGAGAGAAAAGCGACAGCCGACAAAAAATCGTCCGCCGCCGCTTACACGGGCATCTATGATTGGAACGCTCCGCGACGGCAGACAGAGCACCTGGAGGCGCACCGTATTCACCGGCGGAGGAAAATTTTTGACCGCCGTATGGCACCGCACGCGCCGCCTAAATGGCGCGTTGGCGTTGAGCGCCGTTGTCGCGTCCTGACGACGCGCCAGCCGTTCAGACGGAAATATAATTAAAAAATAGGCTAATTACCAAGGCACCCCTGACCCAACCCAGATCTACGAAAAAACAGAGGGGGAAAGGACGCCCGTGTCCCCGTTTACTGTGCAGTGTTTTGTCGTTACCGAGGGCTTTTTTAGTCTGTGCACTGTGCACTGAAGGTCTGAAAAACCGACGGAGTCCCTCGTCCCTGTGCACTATTTTGTCGTCTTAGAGGGTCAGAGGCGTCAATACACTGTACAAAAGTGGAAAGTTGAAAGAAAAAAAAAACCAAAAACCGAAAACACCCCCAGGAAAAAAACACAACACGCCTGATCATCAAGCCCATTTTCGTCACGACACTGCCACAATCCACAGTGAATTAAGAGAGAGTCCACAGTGCAACACCCCACGCCTATTATGTGTTTTGTAATTCCAGTCTGGTCTGCTGGCTTCTGTGCCTTGGCTAGAGCCAGAACTTCCATGAAAAGAAGACAGAGAGAAAAAAGGAATGTTGAAGAAGCCATAGGTTCTGTTTCCTGCCTCTGAATGTGGTAGAATGATATACAGGATTGCAATTACATCCCCATTCAGATATATATGGACTAATAGAAGACAATTCATTACGAAGGATCGGTGGTGATTTCCTTTCTTGACTTTGGCATCAAATCAGGAAATGATCTTCATCTGGGTGAAAATAGTCCAAGTAAAAATGGTGTGAAAATAGTCTTACCTGGAGAGTAATAAAAAAAAAAAAGGATCGACCAACCTTGGGTGGCTGTCAACATCTGGGTCTGAACAGAATTGAATAAATGGACCATTAAATAAAAACATTAAATCACATGATATAATTTTTAGTGATTGTTCTTTTTAAATTCAAGTATATTAAATTTTCAAATAAACATACATCTATCTTTTATATAGGGTATCATATATACATATATAAAATAATTTATAGTATCATTTTAAGATACGGATTGACCCTCGTAATGCAAAAGTAGAACAACTAGTTTTAGATACTGCAAAAATATGTATTTGTTTTTTTGAAAAAATTCTATATATTTTTAAAGAAAAAATATTTTAAAACAATCGCTATTACAGTATTAAACGACTTCTTAGAATAATATTCCTTCTTTCACAAGTGTGAGGAATTCTGAAAATATTTCATGGATCAACTTCAAAGTAAATCCCTTAGAGTATATATACATGTAGCATCTCTTCTTTCTTCTTTTTTTGTGAAGAAAATTATTTAGCTAGTTATAAATAAACTCCAATTAATCATAACAAATATATTTTTTAAAACTGCAAATATTACCTGTAAATTATGTTCTAAATATATATATATAAATCTGAAGATTAATTTTATTAATATATTACTTTTAGGGTCACACGATTAAGTTTAGTCAATCATACTAATATGATACATTAAATAAAGCAATTTATTAAACAGTTATCAAAAGAACAGAATACACAGGTGGGCTTTTCCACCCTAACATTGAGTGCATTGGGAGTTCGAGATGTTAGGAAATGGATAGGGAATATGGAAATGGGACAAAAAAGAAAAGCAGTTTTGATGCTGCCATTGCCATTGCAGAACCTCGCTTTCTCTCTGTGATTTTTATTGAGTGACAGCAGGGTTCCTTTAAGTTTCATGCATGGCACAAGTAGTTAATTATTCTACTCGGATCATCCCTTCTAATTCTATATACAAATTGTGAAACCTGGTGTAGAGTCGCAGTCGATCGGATTCCGAATCAGCCTGCCGTGCGGTTCTTAACTTCATAAATATCCAACGTATTGGGTGGGAAATGATAACGTACGATCACCGCGTGAAATTTTCATTCGGTCTATTTTCGGACTGCTGAATTTCTATGGAAAAAATGTACGCATTGCAGAAAAACTTCTATGAAAAAAATGGATTGGTCCCCTAGTTGTAAAATCCGTTCCGGGTACCGTTCTGGTTTTTTGTTTGGAACGAAACGTTCCAATTTCGGTGTATTTTTTACTATATATACATGTGTCAAGGCATTTAAAAAAAGGGGGAGGGAGAAAAAGAAAAGTCAAAACATTCACACTAACTCTCCCCACTCAAAAAATCCAAAACCTTAAGAAAAAAACCTAGATCTCTTTCTCTCCTCTTGGCTGCGCCGTCACCATTCCAGCCACAGCTAGCTGCAACACAGTCTCCCCCCTATTAGAGCATGTAGATGAGTATTGTATGAAGTATGCCTATAAATAGACATTGTTGAACACACGGAAGGTGTGTAGAAAATGAAAGTAAAACAATAATACAATTCAAATTTTGTTCTCCCTCTCTTCTCTCTCTCTTCTGAGCATTCTTCTTCTTCTTCTTCCTCTTAATTTCTCTATTTCTCTTCCAATCTTCACAATTCTAACACCCCCGGCTCTCAACCACAACCCCGACCGCCAACAGCCTCTCCCCCATCTTATGAACTGTGGATTTCTGTGATTGAATTGAGAGGAAGAAAAGGATCAATACAGTGATAGTTAAAGATTCGAGAGAGAAGAAGAGAGGAAGAGAGAGAGGAGGGAAATTTGAATTTGTATATTGTTCACAACAGAAAACTCACACATTATGTATGTCTATCCAGTAAACCCTATTTATACCCATTTTAGAATACGTATACATACTTCTAGACATACTTTAACACCCCCCTTCAATCTCTTGCTTTAAAAAGCTAAGCATGAGATTGTTATAATGGGTCTGAGAAGCACCTAAACCTTTTGGTAAGAATATCAACAAATTGTTCTTGAGAAGAAACAAACTGGACATAGAGTTGATTGTTTACAACCCTTTCCCAAACAAAATGAACATTAATCTCTATATGCTTGGTCTACTGATGCTGCACTAGATTGAATGACAAAGAAATTGCTGATAAATTGTCACAGAAAATGATTGGAGGCTGAGAAAGAGGAATACAAAGAAAGATCAAAAGTTTCTTGATCGAATCAATTTCAACAAAAATAGTGGACAAAGCCAGCCTTGAGGTCCAAGCAACCTTTATGATAAGTGAGGCCAAGATGTGTTGTACCCTTCAGATATCTAAGCAACCTTTATGCATAGGTCACTTTTGTTTATTAGAGGAAAGAGCCAACAATATCCCAAAAAATCATCAACAAAAATCACATAATATCGAAAACTATCAACAGAAACACTTGGAGAAGGACCCCAAAGATCACTATGAATAATATGAAATGGGATTACAGACCTTTTAACACTGGAATGAAAGGAAAGTTACAAAACTTACCCTGAAGACAGCTATGACACATAACAGGAGCAGAATCTTTAGGACATTTAATGTGTGCCTTAATCAATGAAACAATTTTATTTGTAGGGTGACCAAGTCTGTGATGTCAAGTAGAAAAAAATACTAACTGACCAAGATAAGACTGAGGTTGATGATGAATAACTGAGTTACCAGGAATTAGAGACTTAAACGGAAGAATAAAAACCGAAATACAAAACAAGAAGTTATATATGTTAAAACTAGACAAAAAAAAAAAAATTAATCCCCCGGCAAAGCGCGCGGGTTTATGGCTCATTTTCTCTTATTTCTCTTGTTTTCGCAGTTCTACTTATTATTTATTATTTTTATTATTATTATTATTATGAAATGGGTATTCTTTGCGCATGGCCTTGACCCAAACGAGTGATATTATTATTATTATAAACAAAAGCATGCACTGCCAAAACCTAAAGCTCGGGGCAGGGCTATGGCTTGGCAAATTTTAATTAATTAATTTTGATCTTTTATTTAACAGTTATTTTTATTTGCCCTTTCAAAGTTTGTTTTTTTTTATTCTTTGTATGGCCCTGTTTGTCTTCGTGTAACTTTGTACTCATGTTTATTTTTCGGGTTCATATTTTCTATCTACTAACTTATTGAATTGATTAATATATTTTTGCCAAAGTCATCATAAGTCCGTGACGACAAAGAAAAGGTGGTATGCCTTCAAAATCATAAGACGAACTTTTCCCGTCTGAAAAGAATCCACATACCCGACCCAATTCTTTTTGTTTTTTTATAGTCAATTTTATAAAAATAAAGTTAACATTTTGGCCCATTAATTTTGAAAATAGTGTTTAATAGTATTCTTGAATTTAAAATTTATTTTATAGGAAATGCATATCCCACACTTCAAAAAATATTCAAAATAATAAAATTAAGTTAAGATTTAAATCCATTTCTATTAGATTAAAAATATATATAAATATCCATATGTATCAAATAAAATTTGTCATGTTATTCTTCTATTTTTGAAAATGAAGACAAATGGTTCCTAAGGATTAAAAAAATCACGACTTATTATGTGAGGGAGTAAATTGTTATAAGAGAGAAGGAGAGGGTGAGAACTGGCCCCAAGAGGGGCACGCTTACAACCACTTGGAGAAGACAACAGGTCTCGCACGCTTGTACGCTTGTGTGGTACATGTGGTGGGTCCAATTTTGAAGTCCAAAAATAAAATCTCGATCTTTCTTCATTGATATTCTAATTGTCATTTTGGAAAGTGATTTAAATTATTTTTTAAAATATTTTTCGTTTAAAAATATATTAAAATAATATATTTTAATATATATTTTGTAGGTTCAATTTTGAAGTCCAAAAATAAAATCCCAATCTTTCTCCATTGATATTCTAATTGTATATTTGAAAAGTGGTTTAGATTATTTTTTAGAGTGTTTTTCGTTTTGAAATATATTAAAATAATATATTTAAAAAAAATATTTTTGATATTAATATATAAAAATAATTTAAGAACCTTAAAAAAATAAAATATAAAAAAGAACATTTAAAAAAAAAACATTTTTTAAATACGAAAGTCTTCAAACCAAACAATAAGTTAGCAAGGGAGACACGCTCGACAACAACAACAAAAAAAAGAACAGCTAATCGCGTTTTTCAAACAGTATGCGACAGAGTCTTCCACGGAGTCTTTGCTGAATTTCAAACAGTATGAAAGCTAATTAAAGCAGTCAGAAATTGGACCACAAGCCAACTCGCCATTTCACACTGAATAAAATTGGACCACAAGCTAATTAATCGCGTAACTGGAAAGGAGATGGTCTTATATTTAAAAAAAATATGAATAAATAATAAAGGGACGAAGAAAATTAACATGGTATGCCAATGGGGTTTCTTTATAGATACAATATATAGAAATAGATTTAAAGAAATTCATATTTATAATGGACGATACATGAAAACAGAGAAAGAAATCAATTATATTTATTTTGTAATAAATCAATTAATCTATTGAATTTCTCAATAAACATCATAAGATTTAGTGTTGGTTAAAAAATGTGGTTGATATTTTTTTCTAAAATATTTTTTATTTAATAATATATTAGAATAATATTTTTGATATCACATAAAATATTTTAAAAACACTTTTTTTTTAATTTAAAATAAAAAAGTTTTAATTTTTTTTTAAAATACTTTTGAATCTTTTCGATCGATTCTTATGTGGAAAGTCAAGATGCTTTACAGTAGATGGCCCCATCAAAACTACACCCTTTTTTTATTTTTCTTTCACAAATTGACCATGTCAATATGGCCAATAGCCTCTTGGTATAATAAACTCGAGCGCGAAAAACAAAATCGTGACAGAAGCTAATATTTCCTTTGATGAAATGGGTTCTAAAACCACCGTCTCTCTTCTTCTCCATCTTATTATTCTAAGCATCACTCTTACCGATGCTCAACACTGCAATACCACAGGGAACTTCACAGCTAATAGCACCTATGCAAAAAACCGAGACCTTGTTCTCCGTTCACTAGCTTCCAATGTCACAGCCAATGGGGGTTTCTATAATACTACAATAGGTTCAGGCAATGACACAGTTTATGGTCTTGTGCATTGCATGGCTTCCTCATCAGCTGCAAATTGTTCCTCCTGCGTCAATTATGCCATCCAAGGTCTCATGAAAGCTTGTCCTTACCAAAAAGAAGCACTTTCATGGGAAAGGAATCCACTTCCATGTATTGTACGTTATGCGAATCGTTATTTTTTTGGATCACTTGAGCTATCTCCTACTAGCATTCTATATAATACGGGTAAAATTGACGCAACACAGTTTGATCAAGCTTGGAGTGCTGTCAGAGACATTGCAACAAGAGCTAATTCCACCAGGAATATGTTTGCAGCTGAGACAACAGACCTATCATCCACTCAAACAATTTATGTATATATGCAGTGCACTCCTGATGTATCACAGAGTACTTGCGGAGAGTGCCTACAACAATCCGTAGATGACTATAAAAGTTGTTGCTACTCGAATCAAGGAGGTGTTGTCCAGAAACCAAACTGTTTTTTTCGGTGGGATTTGTACCACTACTACAGCTTATTTCCTCAAGTAACATCTCCATCTCCACCTGCATCTCCATCTCCACCTCCACCGGCATCTCCATCTCCACCTCCACCGGCATCTCCATCTCCACCTCCACCGGCATCTCCATCTCCACCATTCATTGATAGTTCTCCTCCACCAACCAGTATCACAATCACGAAAGGTAGGCTAACTTCTTTTTCTATACTGAAATTATTTCACTTGTTTCACGGTTTCCAGATTCATCTTCTGTAATTTCTATCTTAAACATGGCGCCTGTGCTTGGCAGGGAAGGAGAATACTACTTCTCGGACAGTTATTGTTACCACCGTCCCCACAGCTATCCTCCTGGCACTTGTTATCCTCATTCTCGCCATTTTCCGTTTTAGGAAGCGAAAGCAAGAGGTTCAAAGTAAGTTATTGCTTATTGGTTCTCACATATTAAACAGCTCGGCTTCATTAACACGAATCAAATTCACTAGATAATTTGTTTTTCTTCCAAACATCCTACAAAGAAAACATTAACAGCTTGCATTTTGTGAAGATTTCGATGAAAATGGTAGCAAAAGATGCTGGGAAATCAAATTTGCCACCATCGAACTAGCAACAAACAACTTCTCCGATGATAATAAGCTTGGACAAGGTGGTTTTGGTGCTGTTTACAAGGTACTTTATTATAACTAGTACATAACAAACAGTATCGAACTGTTCTTATAAAAAATAAGAACTTTGATGGTTAATTCATATTTCAAATTGATGCACTTAATTTTCTGTTTCTTTTTTCCTGAATGGATATATGCTTCAGGGTATACTCGCAGATGGACAAGCTATAGCTGTAAAGAGATTATCAAGTAATTCTGGGCAAGGAGATGTTGAATTTAAGAATGAGGTACGGCTACTAGCCCAAACTTGAACACCGGAATCTTGTTAGGTTACTGGGGTTCTGCTTGGAAGGAACAGAAAAGCTTCTAGTCTATGAGTTTGTGCCTAATTCAAGTCTCGATCAATTTATACATGGTAATCCTGAATTCCATATTATCTTATAAATTTTTTTCTCATCATTTTTTTTTATTAAGAATTATTCATGGTTGTAAGAGAATTATAACTCGTGTTAAATTCTATAGACAAGTTTTCCGAAGTTTCTGAAGCTATCATTTTATTAACGTTTAGATCCAATCAAGCGATTAGTCCTGAATTGGGAGAAGCGCTACAAAATTATAGAAGGCATAGCTAGAGGAATTCTATATCTGCATCAAGATTCTCAGCTCCGGATTATTCATCGTGATCTCAAGCCTAGCAACATTCTCTTAGATGGAAACATGAATGCTAAAATCTCAGATTTTGGAATGGCAAAGTTGATGAAAACTGATCAAAGTCATGATGATGCATCGAAGATCGCTGGAACCTTGTAAGTCTACTTTCTAGCAACAATGAAAAAGGTGTGATTAATGCTTATGATTCGCTCCATTGAAACTAAGATATGCTAATGTACCATTACAGAGGCTATATTGCTCCAGAGTATGCAAAGCATGGACACTTCTCGGTCAAGTCAGATGTTTTTAGTTTTGGAGTTCTAGTTTTAGAGATTGTGAGCGGTCGAAAACAAAGTTCCCGCAATGGAGAGGACATAGAGCACCTTCTGAGTCATGTAAGTGTAACTATCCACAAATCAAACACATTATTGAAAGATTTACAGGGATATTTACCCTTCAATATTGTGAATTCACATTGGATGAATTTTCTAGGCATGGAGAAGTTGGAGGAAAGGGACTGCTTCAGATGTTATAGATCCCATTTTGAGGGGTGACTCAACAGCAGAAATGATGAGATGCATCCACATTGGGTTACTATGCGTTCAAGAAAATGTAGCTGACAGGCCGACAATGGCTTCAGTTTTTCTGATGCTAAGCACCTCTTCTTATACTTTACATCGGCCTTCTCAACCAGCATATTTTTTTGGCAGCAGAACAAATCAACCAGCTTCGTCATTGACAATGGGCTACAAATCAAGGACGGCTGTGCCCTCGCCATCCCAGCTCAAGACTATGTTGGAAATTGATGATCTGCACAGTAACTGTTCTTGAAACAATTACTGTAGCAATCAAAATCTGGGCACAATAAATCTGCAGGAATGAAGATTTAAAAATGGAATCGGAAATTCATTCAATTCTTATTCAATTTGGAAATGCCTTAATATAGGCTTACATGATAATATAGGCTTACATGATAAAGTCCTAGAAACATAACACTCTCAACATATCTGAGAAATTATTTGAATTCAAACAAGTTTGACTAAAAACCTGCTACGAATAGAAAAAACAGAATTTCGAAACTTAAAATTCAAACAGAGTAAATCTTCTTATTCTCAATGCAAATCTCATTAATTCTAACACTCCTCCTTGAGATTTGCCTTGAATAACCCGAGCTGCATCTTCAGAAATTCCAGCTTTAACCCAGGAATTCCCTTAGTCATCAAGTCTACTAGTTGAACATTATTTGAACAATGAAGAACTTTAATGAACCAGTTCTTCTCGGCTTCCCTTAGAAAATGAAGTTTCACATCCATGTGCTTTGTTCTACCATGCTGAACTGGATTCTCAGCAATTTCAATGGAAGACTTATAATCACAATGAAACTTAGTTGGTGAAACTTGTTTTTGTCCCAAATCAGCAAGCAATGTATTCAACCAATTTTCAGCTGCTGCCATGGGAATATGTTTATCCCAATCACTATCTGCATAGCAATTTAAATCAACTCCTCCTGTCTTTGAGTAGCCAATGCTCAGATCACTTTGAGTTTCAGTCAAACACTTAAAGTTTTCAAATTCTGAACAACCTTGAGACTTGTTCTTCAAAAAACGAGCCCAAATCATCCTGCTGTATTCATCTTTGAACAGCATGAAGTAAGCAAAATTTTTCAAAAATGCAATGTTCATTGGTTCACAAATGTCAGAATGAACCAGTTGCAGATTGCTTAATGCTCTGCTTGATGTGAATTGTGGAAATGGCTTTTGGTGCTGCTTTCCATATTCACAGCCCTCACTCATCAGTTTACTAGCAGGAATTTCAGGAATCCCTTCTATCAAAACATTATCATGCAACATCATCAATGAATTGAAATTATGATGCCCAAAACTCTTGTGCCAAATAACACTCTCATCAGTTTTAGCACTTAAAGCTAGCCCTTCTACAACATTTAGATTCAAATAAAAGCTATTACCCTTCATCTTGATCTTTGCAATTGCTGAATCATGTGAATCAGTAATAAAGCAATTTTTTTCTCTAAATGACACTTCATATCCATTCCTCAGCATCTGAGCAACACTCAAGAGATTCTGATCAAGTTCTGGAATGTATAAAACATTGGTGATAATTTTCGTACCTTTGCTTGTATTGACAGTAACAGTTCCTTTCCCTTTTGCCTTAACAATATCTCCATTTCCCAGCTTAATCTTAGGTTTGATTGAGCTGTCAATTGAGGAGAAAATAGACAGAGATTTGGACATGTGGCTAGTACAGCCACTGTCAATCAACCAAGTATCCCTCCTGGAATTTTGATCATCACAGATTGCCATAAACAGATGCTCATCATCATCCTTGCTTTCTTCATAAAAATTAGCATGTTGCTGAGTTTCAAGCTGTGGTTGTCTTCTTTTAAATTTGCAATACTTCTCACTGTGACCATTCTTCTTGCAATGATCACAGTAAAGAAGAGTCTTTCCTTTAAACCAGCAATCATTCTCACCATGGTTTGTTCTTTTGCAATAAGAACATGGTGGAAAATTTTGACTGCTAACAGGTACAATAGACTTATTTTCCGAGAAGATTTTTTTGCCATTGTTGAAATCTTTCTTCTGGAAATTTCCAGTCTTTCTTCCTTTCCAGTTTGCTTGAAATGCAACTTCCATAACATCATCATCCCTCATCTGCACTCTCTGCTCCTGGATGTGCAGTTTGCTTATTAACTCAGCAATGGGAAGGTTTTGCAAATCGCAAGACTCTTCTATTGTTGAGATTTTTGCTTCGAATTTTTCAGGGACAGACATCATAAGCTTTTTCTACAATCTTATGATCTTCAAATGTCTCCCCAAGGAGTCTCATCTGGTTTACTACATTCATCAATCTACCAGAATAAACTTTGACAGATTCATGGTCTTTCATCTTCACCAATTCGAACTCTCTCTTGAATGGTAGCAGTTTCACAGTCTTGTCTCTGCTACTGCCTTCAAATTCAACCTGGAGCTTGTCCCAAATTTGTTTTGGTGTTTCCAAGTTCATGATTTTCGTAAAAATGTGGTCTGCAATTCCAGAATGCAGACATGTAATTGCCTTGTCTTTCTTCAATTTTTCTTCTTCATGAGCCCTTATCTGCGCCATCGTTGGATTCCCATGTAATGGAATTGGATCAGCATTTGTCACCACAATGTTCCATAACCCTTGGGATCGCAGAAAAAACCTCATCTTGACAGCCCAAATGTGATAGTGCTCACCATTAAAAATTGGAACCGATGAGTGCGAGTGTCCAGAGGATGAAGATGATGCCATTGATTTCTTAGAAAATTAATCTCTCAGTGTTTCTCTCAACCTCCCCAGGTGTTTACACTCACAATCTCTCGTGTTTCACTCACAAATTTCCCCACAGCCCGTAAGATCAATTCGCTCTGATACCACTGTTGGAAATTGATGATCTGCACAGTAACTGTTCTTGAAACAGTTACTGTAGCAATCAAAATCTGGGCACAATAAATCTGCAGGAATGAAGATTCAAAAATGGAATCGGAAATTCATTCAATTCTTATTCAATTTGGAAATGCCTTAATATAGGCTTACATGATAAAGTCCTAGAAACATAACACTCTCAACATATCTGAGAAATTATTTGAATTCAAACAAGTTTGACTAAAAACCTGCTATGAATAGAAAAAACAGAATTTCGAAACTTAAAATTCAAACAGAGTAAATCTTCTTATTCTCAATGCAAATCTCATTAATTCTAACAGACTAAGCCTCTATCGAGGAATGATATTTCAATTACTGAGGTCCATCCTCGATAATTTTCTCATTATATAGTAAATGAATGGATTTTGTTGATGTTAAGGAGATAATAAAGTATATATTCTTGATTATAAAGTAATTAATAAAAGAAAAAAATCAAGAGATTGAACAAATCCAGATAATGACAAAAATATTTCAACCATCTAATCTTAGAAGATGATGAAATATTTTGTATAATCTGTTCTATACTATTTTATTATATGTTCTGTTGTATAGCAATACTTGTAAGGATATATAATTAAATTATTAAATAATAGCTACATTGTATTAGAGCAAATTGATCATATTGTTTACAGATATGGATCACTTTTATAAGTAGATGAGGTGATGTTAATAGATGTCAGCTTATGAAAATCAAATTATCATTAGTTTGATGGTTCTGTTAAGTAATAATCAGAGTAAATATTATTGATCATTTCTTTAATAATAAAAAAGAAGAAATCAAGAGATTAAACAACTCAAGACAATCAACAAATTATTTGAATTATCTAATCAAAGAAGATGATCAAGTATTTTGTATAATTTATTTTATTTTATTTCCTTACAAGTATTTTGTATAATTTATTTTATTTTATTTCCTTATAAGTCTTGTTGTATGGCTATATAAATCTACATAAATTGAATGTAATACATATAATCAAATTATCAAATAATAACACTCCCTTTTATTCTAAATTTCTATAGTTATATCCAAAAATAAACACTATAATAAATTACAGGAAACTTTCAAACTCCAACAGTTATAAATTAATAACTAAATTCACTTCTCAAAATGAGGAGTTCAAATAATTTGTTCTAGTCAATTAAGGGCTTGTTGGGAAAAAGTCATATGCTCATCCTATTTTCACAAAACACAAGTCAAAACTCTTTTATATTTCTTACAAAATTAAAATAAGAATAAACAGATTAATAATAATAGTAATAATAATAGGAAAAGTTATGGAATTGTGGTACACCCAAAATCTTCCACTATATCAAATAATAGGATGCAAAGTTTTTGAGAACAACAATTGTTAAAAAAGTCACCAATACAATAAAAGCTTCGGGCCACAGAACAGCGAAACCTCGACACTTCAACATCATTTAATACGATTTCTTTAAAGGAAATATCTTTTGGGACAAACTTCAAAAAATGACACCAAACTATGTGGTTTGAATCTTGTCTTCTCATAAATTCCTGTATCAATTTTGTCCCTCAAGATATATAGAAAACCAAAAGGTCGATTCTGTCAGATCAAATTAAGTTTTCGAAGGCAGGTTTCGAACCGGAGAAATTTTGAAATAGAAGTTGTAGATTCTAATCAAACTATTGGTATGTTGGCTTGCTATAAAATATTTTTTATAGTAACATAGTTATCATGCCTGCCGAGGTTCACTTCTTTTAAGGGTTGAGTTATGGGGTTTGTCAGATAACTATAAAATATTATTATATTTTCTAAAAATAATGTTTTAAGAAATAAATATTTAATGTTTACAAATCTAAATCTAAACGTTTTAGGGATGGCCCATCTAATGCTAAATCATATGTTATGATGGTCCAAGTACTTCTGGACTAAATCAAGCACCCATCAAAATTGTGCATGCAAAATATAGGTTACAAGCTTGACAAGGTCAAGGATTTTTTTTTTCCCTGTGTGGCTGATAGGATTGGGTTAAAGAATTTTTGGATCATAATTAAGGTTTGAATAAAGAGAATATTGAGAAAACAAATTTAATTTGATTTAATTTGGCTAAGAGTGAAAGAAATTTGAAGTTCAAGGATGGAGAGCTTAATTAAAGAAGAAAATCAAATTTGAGAGTCAGATTGATCAAAGTTGCATAATTTTGAGAGCCAATAACAAATTTGCAACAACTTTAGATAAAATATTATCATTATAATTATTCACCACAACTATATCATTATATTAAATCATAGTAGTAGTTGTCGTTGTCGTCATTATTATTATTATTACCATGATTAATACTATCATCAATATTATTATCACAATTATTAATATCATTACTATTATTATCAATATTGGTATTATTATTATTATTATTATTATTATTATTATTATCATTGCTATCACTATTTGTAGTGGTAGCGATATTTTTGTCACTATAACAACTACTATTTTTTATTATTATAGCTAATTTATTATTAATAATAATAATAGCAACAAAATTAATATCAATATTATAATTTTTCATAACTAACATTATTATTATTATTACTAAAAAAATAAAAGTCATGAACTTGATATGAATAATAAAATTAAAAACTATAATAAAAAAAAAAGAATAAAAAAAAAACAGACCAAATTAAATCATTAATATCATTGGAAAAAGAAAAACTATAAACTTCATTTGAAGTATAAAATTGAAAGATAATAAAAAGGTAAAAGACTTAAATAAGAAACTAAAAAGAAAAGGATTAAATAACATTTGAATGACACCTGTCATTCCATTTAAAAAGGAAGATGATGAGACATGACATAAGATTATAAGAGCTCATTTCTAAGCAATTCGACTCATCGTACACCTCACCCAAAGTATGTGAGCGACTCCAACGCCCTAGAGTGTGCTATGCATGCACCAAAGAACTTTTCTAATTAAAAATATTATTTTAATGGTAAATTATATAATTGCCCTTAACCAAACTAATAATTAACAGAAAAACCTGAAGCTAAAAGATCCTAATACCCCTGACCCAATAAATTAAATTTTTTAGATCCAAGAATACATGTGTAATTCTCCCGTATATAAAAAAATAAAAATATATAAATACCCCTACTAAAAACCCTTCATTTTTTATCACTATTATTATTTTACTGATCATAAATATATTAAATAATTAGATGATGCTAATATTTTACTGATCATAAATATGTCCTTTCACAAGGACATTAGAATCTTCTTAGTGAGATATTTCTAGTGGTGGGTCAACATCTAGGACGGAGTGACGATAAGTCTTCAACAATTTTTTTTTTTCTTTAGGATATGATATTGAAACCTAGTTTTTATAATTTATTATAACCAACGATTTTTGTTTGTTTTATTTACTATCAATGTTTTTTTAATTATATTATTAAATTAACCGAGTTTATTGTATATAGTCAAGTTAATGACTTGATCTTAGTTATTTCTTGCTTCCTTAAAACCAATGTTGTCAATACCGTTCCAGTCGTCGTTCCCGTCGCCGTTCCGGTCACCATTCTAGTTTTTTTATTGGTACGGAACGTTCCTGTTTCGGAGCATTTCGGCGTGCCGTTTCGGGGTTGTACTGTTCATATATATATATATGAAGAAAAATTAAAATATTAATTTAACAAGCATAATTAAAATTCAGCAAATAGAAACACAAAGTCAAACAAACATAATCTCAAAATTAGAAACATAATCACAAGTTAATCAAAATAAAGAGGATTTTAAGGTCGGAATGACACACCCGGAACGGTACCGAGATGTTCTGGCCGGTATTTCCGGAACGGGACAGAATTAAAACCGAGACCAAAACGACGCCGTTTTGTCTCGGTTTTTTTAATGGCACGAAACATTTTGGTCATTCCGGCCGGAACGGAACGGTATTAACAACCCTGCTTAAAACCATTAGCATCATCTAAATATCATTTTATTACATTTTTTTTAATCCAGCTCACAATATATAGCGGATCACCTATCTATTTCAATGTATGAAATTCAGCAAATATTGATAACAAAAATCTAAGAAGTAGCTAGTGCATTTGTTTTCCATGTCGAATTTAAAACAAGAAACGAACAATGATTATAAGGCATTAGCAATGTAACGAAGGACCTAATTGAACAATCAGGAAATCTAATATGGCCCTTCTTTTTTATTCTTTTATTATTGCCCCCACAGCATTTGGCTTCAAATGCAAAATTGAGATATAGAGATTAGATTCTTTTTCATGGATGGAACACAGAGAACATTGTCTAAGGAAAGATTACGAGTGGGAGTTGTGAGAAGAGTGGAACCAGTATGAGAAATGGGAAGTGTGGAGCCGTCGCCGATCATGATGTCATCGGAGCCACTGTATGGAGCATGAAGGGAGAGATTGTGAAGATCAGAGGTCACATGATGAGATGCCCCACTGTCCAGGAGCCAAGATGGTGTGTTGGGTGGGTAAGTGGCAAGATGAGCTTGCGGCTGCCACGGTGGTCCTTGCTGGTTGGGTGCGGAATGGATTGGGACAAGACGAAAGGAAGGGCACCGATTTGCAGTGTGTCCCTGAATTCTGCAGATTTGGCAATAGCCCAAGTAGGGTCTTGGGGAAGGTCTGAGAGACGGAGAGGAAATGGGTTTGTGAGGAGGTTGAGGTGTGGAGCGATAAGAAGGATGATAGGAAGGTCGCCAAGGAGTGGTGGTACTGGGACGGGTAGTGGGTGGGCGCCAGCTTCTATTGTGGGTGCGATGGGTTGGATTTGCAGTGGCTGGGAAGTAAGGGGAAGCAGAGGAATGAGATTGAGTTTGCAGTGTGGCTTCAAAATTGATAAGTTTTTCATGAAGCTCTTCAAAGGTAATGGAGGAGTCGCGCGCCTGAACTGCACGAACTAGCTCTCGGTACTCGTCACCAAGGCCATCAAGTATCTTGTCTGTGATATCCTCTTCATCCATGGGAGCTCCAAGAAGAGCTAGGTCATCAACCCGTGTTTTGATAGTCTGCATAAATTCAGAAATGCCAAGGTTGCCGATAGTGAGGTGTTTGAGCTGGTGTTTGAGTTGCTTGATGCGGCCACGTGATGGCTTTGCATATGTGTTAGCTAAAATGGACCAGGCTTGCCTGGAGGTGGTGGATTGAGCAATGAATGGTATGATTGTTGGTGAGATGGATGCTATAATTGCATTGAGGATCAATTGATCCTGTCGAATCCAGAAATTGTAAAGAGGATTTGGAGTAGTGGTATTTTCTTGAACAGCAGGTGGGCATGGATTGGAACCATCAATATACCCAACAAGATCATAACCAATGAACAACGTCTGGAATTGAAGTTTCCAGGAGATATAGTTTGTGGAGGTGAGTTTAAGAGGAGCCTGTGCAGCAACATTGATGCTGATGAGTGATGGCTGGGTTTCATTGGTGTGTAAAATGGTGGCAGAGTGGGTGTCTGATGCCATGGAGTTTGTGTTGAGAAAAAAAAACGATTTAGTGCTCTGATACCATATGAGATTGTAAAGATCAAATCTATTTTTGTATTCATTTTGCTTCAGTATATATATACACAATTGATAACAACTTTCTGTTATGAGATTCTTATCTAGTTACAGCAATACATCAGTAGTACACTCTGTTATCAAATATAATCCACATGTTTGTTGCCGTCTGATATTGGTGTGGGTATGTGTAACAAACTTCACGTAATAAAAATTTGCTCTTCTTTTTGTGAGAGAAAGGTTCTCTCGGGTTTTCTATTGAATTTTCTCAAATAAAGAAATAACAATATTTTTGTGTTTTTGGGGTTTAATCTGACTAATGAAATAATCTGACTAAAGAAACAAATTGCGAGAATTAAAAAAGCTTAAACTAAAATTGAGTGAGAATTTTCTGGGCAGATTCGAGGTAGCCCGGGCCTCCTTGGTCATGTGATTTGCTTCAAAGCAATTTCCCTCGTGCCCTCGGATCTGTTCCTTCCAGCTTATTTATCTTCCATTTGACTAGAATTGGATTTGGACTCTATTCCCTGTAATTCTGGTTCCCTTCTAACTATTGCATTCTGATCTTGCCACCTAAGCACTTGTCCTGAAAACGACGCCGCTTCCTTCTTATTATCTTGTTCCTGCCAGCTGTCGCCTCGGGGTGTCTTTGAATCACGGCCGTCCACGTAAGTGTACTTTCCCTTCATCTTGACCGTACACGCTAACTCTTCCTTTTGCTTTTGGCAGGATGGCTTTCTCGGGTTCCTCATTTGTGCCTGGCGAGTTTCTAGAGAAGGCTCTTCCTTCTTCTCCTCTTCTCTCTTTAGCTCGAGTGTGGACTGTGGCCTTGGGGAAGGCTCTTCGTTGTCTTCTCCTCCGGCGAGCTGTTGAAGAACGTGGCATGATTCTGTGATGAGAGCTTCGGGACTGTTACAACTATCTCCCCCTTCGAAAACCTTGTCCTCAAGGTTCGGGTAAGTCATTCTAACCCATTCTTCTTCCACCCATTCTGCTTCTTCGACTGGTTGTCCCTTCCATTTTACTAATTATTCGTCTTTTTTCTTTCTTCTTCCTTCCTTTTGTCTTCTGCCCAATATTGCTTCTGGTTCGGGTTGGGTTCCTTGACGAGGCTCTAGATCGGGCAACCATGGCTCGGGTGTGGTGTTTTTCCCGATCCATTTCTTCAGAAGTGAGACGTGGAACGTGTTATGGATCTATGACTCCTTCGGAAGGTCTAGCTGGTAAGCTACTGCTCCCACTCTTTTTGATATTTGAAAAGGCCCGAAATACTTGTAGTTTAGCTTCCCATTTTTGTGCTTTGGCATGCTGGACTGTCTGAACGGCTGGAGTTTAAGATACACCCATTCTCCTTGATTAAATTCCACGTCTATCCTGCCTTTGTCTGCTTGCTTCTTCTGTCTTGCTTGAGCTGCTGTCAAATGTGCTTTTATCTTTGTAATCTGCTCTGTTCTTTGTGATAATTGCTCCTCTGCTGCTTGATTGTTTGTGGATCCTGGAACATAATATGTGATGCTAGGGGGCGGGTAGCCATAGGTGGCTTCAAACGGGGTAGTTTGAATTGATGAGTGATAGCTGGTATTGTAGCAGTACTCAGCCATAGTTAACCAGCTTGACCAAGCCTTCGGGTTGTCCCCCACGTAGCACCTTAGGTAGCCCTCTAGGGTTTTGTTGGTTGCTTCGGTTTGTCCATCCGTTTGAGGGTGGTAAGCCGTGGATAGTAGTAATTTCACCCCTTGGATTTGAAATAGTTCCCCCCAAAACTTGCTGGTGAAAGTAGGGTCCCTGTCTGATATTATGGTTTCGGGTAACCCATGTAGTCTCATGATATTTTGGGAAAAAAGGTTTGCTATTTTGGTAGCACTATAGGGGTGAGATAATGGAATGAAATGAGCATATTTAGTGAACCTGTCGACGACCACCATGATTACTGTATACTGGTTGGATTTGGGCAGCCCTTCGATGAAATCCATCGATATGGAGGACCATGGCCTGGTGGGTATAGGTAGTGGTTGTAGTAGCACCGCGGCCTTAGTGTTCAGCCCTTTTGCCCTTTGGCAGATTTCGCATTGTCTGATGTAGTCCTGGACTTAAGCCTTCATTCCCTTCCATAAAAAATCTCTCCTTGCTCTCTTTAGGGTCCTTTCCATTCCAGTATGTCCTGAGGTGGGGTTGTCATGGATGTAGCCCAGAATTGTCTGTTTCAGTGGGCTGGTTTGGCTTACATAAATCCTCTTCTTATATTAGAGTATCCCTCCCCTAACTTGGAATTTTAGGGACTCTATTGTCTCTTGATTTAGTTTATGCAAGATATCCTGAATCTCGGGATCATCCTTGTAACTCTCTTTTAGTTGTTCGGCCCACGTGGCTGTTGGTGAAGAAATGGCCCACAGTGTGCCTTCTTCTGCTGTGTCTTCTAATCTAGAGAGTGCGTCAGCTACTAGATTTTCTTTCCCGGCTCGAAACTCCACTGTAAAATCATACCCGATTAGCTTAGATAGCCATTTTTGTTGAGTGGGTGTCCCTACCCTTTGTTCTAGCAGATATTTGAGGCTCTGCTGATCTGTCTTCACTTTGAATGTTTGGCCCAGTAGATATGGCCTCCATTTCTGGATGGCTGTGATTAATGCTAAAAACTCCTTTTCGTAGGTGGATAATAGCAATTCCCTCCCTTTTAGGCTTTTGCTGAAATATGAAATGGGCCTGCCTCCTTGCATCAGTACTGCTCCGAGCCCAGTGCCTGAAGCATCACACTCTATTATAAAGCCTTGGTTCAAATCGGGTAGTGCTAGGACTGGAGGGGTTGATACAGCTTCTTTCAATTGTATGAATGCTTGGTCTGCTTCTTGATCCCATTTGAAGGCCCCTTTTTTGAGTAGTCTAGTCAGTGGGCCTGCGATCACCCCATACCCTTTAATGAATCTGCGATAGTAGCCCGTGAGGCCCAAAAAACCCCTTAGGGCCTTGAGTGTATTGGGCTTCGGCCATTTGATCATTGACTCTATTTTGCTAGGATCAGCTTGTACTCCCTGCCCTGTGATAATGTGCCCCAAATATTCTATTTGATTGCTTGCGAACTTGCATTTAGAATGTTTGGCAAACAACTGGTGCTGGATTAGTGTTTCAAACACTTTTCTTAGGTGTTCCTCATGCTCCTTCAAACCGGAGCTGTAGACTAGGATATCATCAAAGAACACTAGCACAAACCTCCTGAGGTATGGTCTAAACACTTCATTCATTAGACTTTGAAAAGTAGAGGGGGCATTGGTGAGGCCAAATGGCATTACCAGAAATTCGTAGTGTCCTTCATGAGTTCTGAAAGCTGTTTTGTGTATGTCTTCCTCCCTCATCCTGATTTGGTGAAATCCAGACCTTAGGTCTAGTTTAGAAAAGATTTGGGAGCCGTGTAGCTCATCCAGTAGCTCTTCAACCACCGGTATTGGGAATTTGTCCTTCACGGTCTCCTTGTTGAGTGCGCGGTAGTCCACGCACATCCTCCAGGATCCATCCGTTTTCCTCACTAATAGCACAGGAGAGGAAAAGGGACTCTGGCTGGGCTTTATGGTGCCCATTGCCAACATCTCCTTGATTAGTTTCTCTATTTCTGATTTTTGGTAGTATGGATACCGCTAGGGGCGGACACTTATGGCTGAGGTTCCTTCCTTCAATACTATTGAGTGGTCATGGGGTCTGTTTGGTGGGAGTCCCTTGGGCTCTTGGAAGACCTCCCCAAACTCTAGCAAGAGTTTCTCAATCTGCCTCGAGATGTCTTTCTTGATTGGGCCCATTTCCCAAATTTGTAGGATTAGGCCTTCTTCTGCTCTCTTTAATTCCTGTAGGAAGGTTGGACTGCTGTCCACTTCTGAATCTTCTACTCCCATTCCCCGAATCATTACCGGTTTTCCCTCCTTCCAAAATTCCATTTTTAGTGCCGAGAAATCCCACAGAATGGGGCCCAGGCTTTTGAGCCATTGGATCCCTAACACAATATCACACCCCCCTAGCTGTATGATATATGCCTGAGTGAGGAATTGGCCCCCCTGAATTAATAAAGTAATCTCGGTACAACTCCCTTCGGTCCATAGTCTAGACCCATCAGTAATGTTCACCCCAATGGGCTGGTGTTTGGTGACCTTCAGCCTGGTCTTTTTGGCTACTTTGGGGTGTATGAAATTATGCGTACTACCTGTGTCGATTAGGGCCACGAAGATATGGCCGCACATTTTAATTTCTACCCTCATGGTCTTCGGGTCAGGACTCCCGATAATGGCGTGAAGTGAGATGCCGATCCCCTCACTGCCATCTTCCACGGAATCCCTTAGGTCAATCAGGTCCTCCGTTGGTAAACCCTTCTCTTTTGTCTCCTCCTCTATTTCCTCAATTAGAAATAGCTTTGGGCCTCCACATTTATGGTCGGGCCCCCACTTGCTATCACACTTGAAGCAAAGCCCTTTGTCCCTTTTTTCTTTGATCTGGGTCGGAGTTAACCTCTGCATTAGAACAGGCTTCTCTATTCTGGGTTGGAATGATGTTGGGCTTCGGGCCTGAAATCCAACAGTGTTGGGCTTCCAGGATTTCTTCATAATCATCAGATTTTCCTCCTGCATTCTGGCTAGCCCATACGCTGACACCAGGTTTTGAGGGTTTAGCATCCTAACACCCATCTTTATCTCCTCTTTAAGTCCCCCTAGAAAACAGCTGAGCCTATGAGAGTCGGACAGTCCTCTGACTCGGTTGGATAGCATCTCAAACTGTGTTTTGTATATTTCGACCGTGGTCGTCTGCTTGATACTTATGAGGGCTTCCATTGGGTCATCATACGATGATGCCCCAAAACGAACTTGAAGGGCCCTAACAAAGGCCTCCCAGCTGGTGAGGATTCCTGTCTCCTCTAACTCTTGGTACCATGTAATTGCCTTCCCTTCCATGTGAAAACTGGCTATGAACAGCCTGTGTTGAGCTGGGGTGTTATGAAAATTAAAGAATTGGTTCGCCTTATATACCCACCCGATGGGATCATCCCCATTGAACCGGGGAAATTCCAGACGTATAGATTTGAGTTGAACTTGTTGATTCTGCTGCTGCACTCCGTCTTGTAGCATTACTTCCTGTCTTTGATGTCCATTGACCGATTTGGTTGGAGAGTTAGGAGGGGAGCCCATGGGCCTTTTTCCTTGGGCTTTAGTCAACTGGTCTAGCCTTGTGGAAACGGTCCTTAACTGCTGTACTATATCCTCTAGTATCTGCTGTTGAGTTTGTTGATTTTGTTGTTGGGCCTCCTGTTGCTGTTTCATCCCTGTCACCGTCTCTATGAGTTGTGAAACTCTTGTCCCTTCAGCCATTCCGAGGAGTCGTGGCTCTGATACCACTTGTAACAAACTTCACGTAATAAAAATTTGCTCTTCTTTTTGTGAGAGAAAGGTTCTCTCGGGTTTTCTATTGAATTTTCTCAAATAAAGAAATAACAATATTTTTGTGTTTTTGGGGTTTAATCTGACTAATGAAATAATCTGACTAAAGAAACAAATTGCGAGAATTAAAAAAGCTTAAACTAAAATTGAGTGAGAATTTTCTGGGCAGATTCGAGGTAGCCCGGGCCTCCTTGGTCATGTGATTTGCTTCAAAGCAATTTCCCTCGTGCCCTCGGATCTGTTCCTTCCAGCTTATTTATCTTCCATTTGACTAGAATTGGATTTGGACTCTATTCCCTGTAATTCTGGTTCCCTTCTAACTATTGCATTCTGATCTTGCCACCTAAGCACTTGTCCTGAAAACGACGCCGCTTCCTTCTTATTATCTTGTTCCTGCCAGCTGTCGCCTCGAGGTGTCTTTGAATCACGGCCGTCCACGTAAGTGTACTTTCCCTTCATCTTGACCGTACACGCTAACTCTTCCTTTTGCTTTTGGCAGGATGGCTTTCTCGGGTTCCTCATTTGTGCCTGGCGAGTTTCTAGAGAAGGCTCTTCCTTCTTCTCCTCTTCTCTCTTTAGCTCGAGTGTGGACTGTGGCCTTGGGGAAGGCTCTTCGTTGTCTTCTCCTCCGGCGAGCTGTTGAAGAACGTGGCATGATTCTGTGATGAGAGCTTCGGGACTGTTACAGTCTGCAGGTTCTTCAAGGAGCCGTTACAGGCTAATAGTGCATCCACTTAATTTGAGGCGAAGATGCATCACCAACAGGCTTACTAACTTGCCCATTACCTTAGGATGTTATCGAGGATCTAACTCTGAGATGGAAAGCTCATTGTTAGACCACTGGGGAGATTTGGTTCTGGATTCATCGGACACAGATAACAATGGCAGAATCGACGTTTCTCCGAGCATTAAAAATGCAGGTTTTGAGGGTGCTGCGAGACTGACAGAGTAGTTACTAAGCATCATAGAAACTTGAGCCATAGTTGGTCTGAGGGCTTCATTTTCCTGAACACAAAGTAATCCGATGTGGATGCTTCTCATAATTTCACTTCTTGGACCAACATTCAAGGTAGGATCTATTATGTCTAAAGGTGTCCCTTCATTCCATTTTCTCCATGACTGCAAAAATTTAGATGAAGTTCATGCATATTATTCAAGCAGGATCAATAAAATTAAGCAGTGTTGATACTTACATAGGTTAGAAGATCCTCTCCTTCGTCTCCTATGCCGCTGCCACCAATCTTTCGGCCACTAACAATTTCTAAAACCAAGACGCCGAAGCTATATACATCTGATTTAACTGAGAAATGTCCACGCGCAATATATTCTGGAGCCATATACCCGCTGCATGGAATCATCAATTTGGATTAATTCTAGTTTAAACAATGGCCGCGGAAAATGTACTATAAATTATTTCATTTTCGTCCTCTCAATTTATTATATTTTGAAAACTTGTGGCAGACTGGCATTATATACTTACAAGGTCCCAACTACTATACTCGTGGTATGTTGAGATTGATCCATAACGAAAAGTCTTGCCATTCCAAAATCTGATATTTTTGGATTCATGTTCTCATCTAGCAGAATATTTGCAGCTTTGAGATCTCGATGAATAATCCGTAGTCTAGAGTCTTCATGCAGATAAAGAAGCCCCCTTGCAATGCCTTCTATGATTTTGAAGAGGGTTTGCCAATCTAGAAGTACACGCTTGACGGGATCTGCAAATCAGCTAGAACTAGATAAGTTACCTGATCAACTGACATGGAGATTACATATTCAAAATTTATCACCGAATCGAATGACGAATATACCAAATATCAAGTTGTTGAGGCTTGAGTTGGGGAGAAACTCGTAGACAAGAATCCTTTCTTCTTTCTCGAAGCAGAAACCCAGCAATCTAACCAAATTCCGATGCTGAAGCTTGGCAACTAACATTACCTCATTCTTGAATTCTTTCTCTCCTTGTCCAGATGTCTTAGACAACCTCTTTACAGCTATATCTTGTCCACTCGTCAGAGTTCCCTGGAATCATTTCAAAATCAGAAACCGTTAGGACAAATTGAATCTAGTCCAAAATTACCAAATGTCTAAAGTTGAATCGTACACTACAGACGATTGATTTTCCTTTTACCTTGTACACGACACCAAATCCTCCTTGTCCGAGTTTATTAAACTCAGAGAAGTTACCTGTTGCTTCTCTGATTGTGCCAAAATCAAGTTGGAGCAATTCTACATCTTCCATTTCATATAAATCTACAACAAAGCAATCCTTAGGCATAAGCAAATGAAAAGTCTGCTTCTCTGAAGAGCTTAAATGAAATATTTCTTCATATAAAAAATGGTGTATTCTTGCAGAATTTCCCATCAATTATCATAACATCAGCAATTTAGAGCTTCAGTTTGAGAGAGGGAATGCTAAGCAAAAACAGAGGACTCTGAGCGCCTAAAAACATTTGAAATAGCTTCTGAAATTACCTTTAACTTCCTCCTTCTGCTTCCTGGCTCTTAAGAAGATGCAAACGCAAGCTATAAGAATCACAGAACCAGCTATTGGAACAATGATGACGACGACATTCCTCTTCTTGCCCTTCTTTCCTGAAAACCAGAAATCAAATCAGATATACACATGTCTCGGATGAATTTATAGATTTGTCTAATAATTAGCAAGTAGTAACATAGTAAGTTAAGTCAATATAAAAAGATTAACTTCTAAATTGCTGGGAATAGATCATTAATTGGATCGAATCTTTAATACCCTTAACTCACGTACTCAATTTCAAGATAGTTGAAGAAAAGCATTTCATCTAGTCATGCTTTAAGTTGTGCGCATACCTTGTGAAGTTGAAGCTGGTGGTGATGGAATCGAATTAGTCAAAGTTGAATCTGGTGGTGGTGGGATTGAATTAGTCGAAGGGTCATAGAAACGATCTTTTTCATACCTAAAATTACAGCTTGGATATATAACTCTTCCTCCTGGTCGTGCATTACAACACTGTGGAATAAGTCCTGAAGCATTATACAGGCAATCCCTGCATGCCGAAGCAGATAAATCAGGAGTACGCTCTACAAGTGCATATATCTTTCAAAAGTTCCGGTCATCATCTATTTGACCCAATGCATACTTGTAACGAGAATCACCGGCGGCTGCTTGATCGCTCAGCCTACCTAACAGGGTCATCCGAGACTGATTGAACCCGACAACATCAGAGACATTAAATCGATCATCATACATCCAAAAATAAGGTCCTTGCTCCATGCGATCAAATATGGAGCGGTTTGCATAGCGCACCATACAATTGTCTAACCCTCCAATTGCCTCTACGAAGTTTGGACAGTTTCTTACCAGGGAATCACTAGCATTTCTTATGCAACTGCGGCAGTCGTCAGGACGGATATCCGGCCTACAAAGCGCGATTGAATAGACGGTGTCGGCGTCTTGTCCGTAGGAAAAGTTGTAAAAGCCATTGTTGATTTCATTGTTGGTGTAGATAGAGGTGAGGAGTTTATTGAGATTTGCGTGGTAAGTACTGTTAGTGGTGTAGTTGCCCTTTCCTACACAGTCTTTATATAACATTCCAGTCTGGTCTGCTGGCTTCTGTGCCTTAGCTAGAGCCAGAACTTTCATGAAAAGAAGACGGAGAAAAAAGGAATGTTGAAGAAGCCATAGGTTCTGTTTCCTGCCTCTGAATGTGGTAGAATGATATACAGGATTGCAATTACATCCCCATTCAGATATATATGGACTAATAGAAGACAATTCATTGCGAAGGATCGGTGGTGATTTCCTTTCTTGACTTTGGCATCAAATCAGGAAATGATCTTCCTTAATATTGAACGAGATAGTCCAAGTAAAAATAGTGTGAAAATAGTCTTAAATGGAGAAATAAATAAATAAATAAAAAGATCGACCAACCTTGGGTGGCTGTCAACATCTGGGTCTGAACAGAATTGAATAAATGGACCATTGAATAAAAACATTAAATCACATGATATAATTTTTAGTGATTGTTCTTTTTAAATTCAAGTATATTAAATTTTCAAATGAACATACATCTATATTTTATATAGGGTATCATATATACATATATAAAATAATTTATAGTATCATTTTAAGATACGGATTGACCCTCGTAATGCAAAAGTAGAACAACTACTTTTAGATACAGAAAAAATATATATTTGTTTGTTTTTGAAAAAAATCTATATATTTTTAAATAAAAAATATTTTAAAACAATCGCTATTACAGTATTAAACGGCTTCTTAGAATAATATTCCTTCCTTCACAATGGATGTGTGGAATTGTGGAAATATTGCATGGATCAACTTCAAAGTAAATCCCTTAGAGTATACATACATGTAGCATCTCTTCTTTCTTTTTTTTGTGAAGAAAATTTAGTTACTTATAAACAAACTCCACTTAATCATAATAAATATATTTTTCTTAAACTGCAAATATTACCTGTAAATTAGGTTCTATATATATATATATATATATATTAATAAAATTATCTGAAGATTAATTTTATTAATATATTACTTTTAGGGTTACACGATTATGTTTATTCAATCATACTGATATGATACATTAAATAAAGCAATTTATTAAGCAGTTATCAAAAGAACAGAATACACAGGTGGGCTTTTCCACCCTAACATGATATGGCCATAAGAATACAACATGAGCCTTGTTAATATAAGGTCAATTGTACCGTAAGTATATACAAGTGGGACTCTTGTACCAATAATTAGAAGCTTTCAGCTTGGCTTTTTACCCTATCGTCCTGTGCATTGGGAGTTCGAGATGTTAGGAAATGGATAGGGAATATGGAAATGGGACAAAAAAGAAAAGCAGTTTTGATGCTGCCATTGCCATTGCAGAACCTCACTTTCTCTCTGTGATTTTTATTGAGTACTGACAGCAGGGTTCCTTTAAGTTTCATGCCTTCTAATTCTATATACAAATTGTGAAACCTGGTGTAGAGTCGGAGTCGATCGGATTCCGAATCAGCCTGCCGTGCGGGTCTTAACTTCATAAATATCCAACGAATTGGGTGGGAAATGATAACGTACGATCACCGCGTGAAATTTCCAGTCGGTCTATTTTCTGACTGCTAAATTTCTATGGAAAAAATGTACGCATTGCAGAGAAACTTCTATGGAAAAATGGATTGGTCCCACCTTTTCTCAGAAAAATCTGGAATTTTCAAACATTATACAAAGACTCGTGCACGACATTGCCTATTGTCGCACCCCATCGCGAGAGCGCGGCGTCGCGGCAACCCTCCCCGTGAGCGAGGAATTCAATGTCGGGGTCTTATCTTTATTTTCGCGAAAAAGGGAGTCGCCACCTAGTATTATGGTTACTAGGAAACCTAAAACTAGTCTTTAAGAGATTCTAAGGCAAGGGACTGGTTGCATAAAGGGAAGGTTTTAGCACCCCTAATACACCCTACCTAAGGTAAGCTGCTTGACGTTTTGGTTTGCTTATGATTTGTTATGGTTTTGATCTTTCAAAGCATATGTTGGTTAAATGGTGATCGGATATTACCCCGCCGAATATTTTGGATATTAACCCCTTAAATATTTTGGATATTAACCCCTTAGGATTTATTTATCCAAACACCGACAGTGAATAATAGCATATCATTCCCGCCGAATATTTTGGATATTAACCCTTTAGGATTTATTTATCCGAATAATGACAGTGAATAATAAATTTCCCAAACATAAGATTTTTATATTTTTTTGAAATATTGGCCAATACCCTTTGGATTTTTACAAACATGTTGTAAAATCTCAAGATGCAAGATATGATTTTTTCTTTGCGAAATCAATGCTAAAACACTTTTTTTTTTGAACTCATAGATAATATATATTTTTGAAAGAAATCGAATTTTTAAAAGATGCTAGTGTATTGGCCGTATGCAAGAAAACAATATTTTTCCTTTAATAAAAATATTTTTATGCAAATTTTATATTTTTTTTGTATTTTTTGTATTTTTTTATTTGCTGGGCTGCCAGCCTGGCACATGTGGCTGGGCTGGGCTTCCAGCCCGCCACATGGGGCCGGGCCGGGCCTATCTACTTGGCTAGGATCGCCCACTTATTTCCAAGCTGGGCTTCGGCCCATGAATCCTCTCGGGCTGGCTTCGACAATGTGGGCTTTAAGCCCATTAATATTGGGCTGGGCTTCCAGCCCATTAGGACTGGAAGCCCTGCCCTCTTCAGGCCGGGCCAGGCACAATAACCCGGCCCAACCGACCCGGCGGGGAGTGAATTAAATGTTTGATTCTGTGCTTTTCAATTAATTTCAGTTTAATTGATTGTTTGCAGGTTATTTGGTTGGGTAATTTGTGAGAGATGAGAGGAAGAAGAAGGTCAGGAGTAGAGAGGAAAAGATAAGTCACAGCTTGTACTAACTTCGTATTTCCTCTTATTGCATATATGTTGTTCGATGAATTGCCAGTTTATATATTGAGCAATTCCCATGCTTTACACACTCTTGTAACTACTTCTAACTGATTCATAACTACTAAAGAATCAGTTAGTTACATCTCTTCTACACGTGCTTGTTACAACTGATTACAACTGAATTAACATACATTGTACTTAGTTACAAAGTCTTCAGTCAGTCTGCACAAGTCTTCTTCTTCTTCTTTCTTCATCACTTCAAGTCCACGTGGGCATAACAGCTTATACATTAACACCCCCTTCTAAGTTGCTTACGATTTTCACACCAAGCTTTGATCTGAGTTCAAAGAACCTGTCCTTAGGCAACCCCTTGGTGAATATATCTGTTAATTGTTCTTCACTGCTGCAGAATTTAATGTCAATAACATCTCCTTGTATTGCTTCCCTTATGAAATGAACTTTCCTGTTAATATGCCTTGTCTTCTGATGGAATACTGGGTTCTTTGCCATTGCTATAGCTGACATGTTATCACAATATAGGTTTGTAGCTTTTACTTGTTTTTCTCCAAGATCATCAAGTATAGCCCTCAGCCATATCACTTGGGCAGTTGCTTCAGAAGCTGAAACATATTCAGCTTCTGCAGTTGATAATGCCACTGTGTTTTGCTTCACTGAAGCCCATGAAAACACACCACTTCCAAACCCAAATGCATATCCAGAAGTGCTTCTACTGTCATCTTCACTTCCACCCCAGTCTGCATCACAAAACCCCATTAGTGTTGCTGATTTCTGCCTTGCATATTCAATTCCATAATCCAGTGTACCTTGGACATATCTAAGAACCCTTCTAGCCACTCCCGTGTGCTTCTTTGTTGGCTGGTTCATAAATCTTGATAACAGACTTGCACTGTACATTAGGTCAGGCCTTGTTGCTGTCAAATACAGCAAGCTTCCCACTATTTTTCTGTAGACATTTGCATCTGCTAACTCATTTCCATCTTCCTTTCTCAGCCTTTCACCAGTTGCTAGAGGAATGGAGACTGGTTTACAATCAGCCAGCCCGAACTTCACAAGCAAGGATCTTGCATACTTGCTTTGATGGATAACAATGCCTTGATCAGATTGTATCACACCCATGCCCAGAAAATGATGGAGAAGACCAAGGTCAGTCATCTCATATCTCAACATCATTTCCTTTTTAAATTCATCCATCAATCTGTCACTACTGCCAGTGTACACAATATCATCTACATAGATGGACACAATAAGCTAATTTCCCTCACTGTCAGCCCTTGTATATAGAGTAGGTTCACATGCACTTCTTTTGAACTTACTCATAATGAGATAGGTGTCAATCTCACTATACCAAGCCCTAGGTGCTTGTTTAAGTCCATATAGAGCCTTATTCAACTTGTACACTTTGTTTTCTTCCCTTTGAACACTAAACCCCTCGGGTTGCTCAACAAACACCTTCTCATCAAGCATTCCATTTAGGAATGCTAATTTAACATCCAACTAAAATAGTTTCCAGTTTTTCTTGCTTGCTAGAGCAATAAGTGTTCGGATGGTATCCAACCTTGCAACTGGTGCAAAGGTTTCATTATAATCAATTCCAGGCTTTTGTGCATACCCTTTTGCCACAAGTCTAGCCTTATATTTGTTCACCGTACCATCCAAGTTTAGCTTGACCTTATATACCCACTTGAGCCCTATAACAGGCTGGTTAATGGGTCTTTCAACTAGCTCCCATGTATTGTTTTTCTCAATCATGTTCAACTCAGCCTTCATGGCATCCTGCCAAGCTGCATCCCCAGCTGCTTCTGAGTAATTTTCAGGTTCAATCATGCTTGCACTGCACCTAGCATATATATCTTCCAAGGTTCTGATTTTTACTGGTGTTTGTGAATCAATTTCTGAATCTGTGCTACTGTCTTCATCATCACTTCTGCCTTCTGCACATTCCTAAGATTGTTCACCATTTTCTAGCTAAGTCAATTTAGTTTGTATGTCTTCATTTATGCCTTCAAACACAAACTGTGTAGGGTTAAACTTCCCATTGCATGTCTCCCATGCATAAATGCTATCTTCATCAAATATCACACTGCGAGACAATACTATTCTTTTTGTCTTTGGGATATAAACCCTATAACCCTTATCACAGCCACCATACCCCATGAAAACTCCTTTTTCAGCCTTGTTATCCCATTTCTGCCTAAGAGCATCTGGAATATGGGTGTAGCAGATACACCCAAACACCCTTAAGTGCTTAATGCCAGGTTTTCTCCCCGTAAACTTCTCAATTGGGGTCTTGGCTGCCACTGAAGTTGTATAACTTCTATTCAACAAATACACAGCTGTGTTAACAGCTTCAACCCAAAAATCCACAGGTATGTTCTTCTCATTCATCATAGATCGAGCCATTTCACAAATGGTTCTGTTTTTCCTCTCAGCAACACCATTTTGCTGAGGGGAATACCCAACTGTCAGCTGCCTTTCAATTCCATGATCAGAACAGAATTCCTGAAATTCTGAGGAGGTATACTCTCCACCTCTATCACTTCTCAGCCTCTTCACCTTATAGCTACTTTGCAATTCAACTAGAGCTTTGAATTTCTTAAGCATATTTAGAGCATTTGATTTATTTCTAATGAAATATACCCAACACATCCTTGTAAAGTCATCAATGAATGTGATAAAATACTTGTTACCTCCATTTGATTCACTTTGCATAGGTCCACACAAATCTGTGTGGACCAATTCTACTGGCTAACTTGCCCTCCATGCAGCATCTTTATCAAATGGTTGTCTCTTGTGCTTGCCCAGCACACACCCTTCACACACAGCATCCACATTCATCACCTTAGGCAGCCCTGTCACCATGTCCATCTACTGCATCTTCTTCATGCTCTCAAAGTTCAAATGCCCATACCTTCTATGCCACATCCACACACCTTCTGAGATAGAGGCCTTTCTAGCTGCAGACACCACTGATTCTAGTGTTAAAGGGAAGCATATGTTGCCTTTCATAATCACTTTAGCAACCACATTAGTGAGTGTTTCATCATCGAAAATCATAGCCTTGTTTCCTCCAAACAAGATATAATAGCCATGCTCCATCATTTGCCCCACACTCAGCAGGTTTTCATCCAAACCAGGCACCAACAGTACCTCTTGTATGTGTCTTACCCCATGTTTTGTGTCCACTACAAGAGTCCCCTTCCCTGCTGCTTGCACAAGGTCACCAGAACCCATCTTTACCTTGCAAGTTACTGATCTATCAATGTTAATCAGTTTTGACTCTTGTGAAGTCATGTGGTTACTACATGCACTATCCACAAACCACACATCTTCATCTACAATGCTTGTTGCATGACATGCATAAAACATTGTGCCTGTGGTTGTTTCTTCTTCTTTTGCTGAATTAGCCAGTTGTTTGTTGAAGCTGCAATCATTTTACCCATGACCAAATCTGCTACACTTTTCACATCTTTGTTTCCCTTTGAATCTGCAGGTGCCAAAGTGAAATTTCTGACAGGTGCTACACTTCGGCTTTGTGCTTGACTGGAAATTACTTCCACTTCTATACTGTGAATTTGATGAATTGTTATAATTCACTCCAGACTTCTGATTCTAGTTTGCATTTTGCAGATTTGGCAGACTTCCACTTTGACTCCAATTTGCAGGCTTCCTTTGTTGATTCTGCCACTTTGGATGTGATCTGCCAGGTGAGCCCTTGTTGTTGTGAGAGTAGTTATTTCCCCCAATTCTTAGGCTACTGAATGCTCTTTCAGTATTCACAAATCTTTCCCTTTCATCATGCATATCTTCCCTTCTATCAAACACTTTAATTGAAGCAATAACCTCTTCACTTCTAAGTGTTTTCAAATCTTTTGTTTCTTCAATAATCGAGACTATGGATTTATATTTTCTGCTAAGACTCATCAAAGTCTTTTGCACTATCCTTGCTTCAGTTATCTCTTCTCCTAGTGACTTCATGTCATTTATCACTCCAAAGAACTTAGTCAAGTAATGATCTAGGCTTTCTCCTTCAGCCATTCTCATATACTCGAATTCTGCCCTTACAGCCTGCAACTTCACCTCTCTAACTTTATCATCTCCTCTGAATTCTCTTCTCAACAGATCCCATGCTCCTCTTGCTGTTTCTTCATTTCTTATTCTAGGGAAAATATCATCAGTCAAGGCTCCTTGGATAATACTTAGAGCCTTGGCATCTTTGATTCTTTTTTCTTTAGTCTCAGCAGCAGCCTCTCCTGGTTCAGTTTTCTTGTCTTTCGAACCAGAGGCTTCTCCACTGCTACTTTCATTGGAAACTGGTGCTGATGTATCAACACTTCCAACCACATCCCATAGATCATAAGCTCTGAAGATTGTTCTCATTTTAACTGACCAAAAATCATAGTTCTCACCATTAAATTGTGGTGTTCGCAGGTCTGATGATCCAGTCATTGTTCTTGCTGATGAATTCTGACTTGATTGATTTTCTTCCACAGTTTTACGCCCCTTCTTGAATCAGATTATAGCTCTGATACCATGTTTGTTTCTGTGCTTTTCAATTAATTTCAGTTTAATTGATTGTTTGCAGGTTATTTGGTTGGGTAATTTGTGAGAGATGAGAGGAAGAAGAAGGTCAGGAGTAGAGAGGAAAAGATAAGTCACAGCTTGTACTAACTTCGTATTTCCTCTTATTGCATATATGTTGTTCGATGAATTGCCAGTTTATATACTGAGCAATTCCCATGCTTTACACACTCTTGTAACTACTTCTAACTGATTCATAACTACTAAAGAATCAGTTAGTTACATCTCTTCTACACGTGCTTGTTACAACTGATTACAACTGAATTAACATACATTGTACTTAGTTACAAAGTCTTCAGTCAGTCTGCACAAGTCTTCTTCTTCTTCTTTCTTCAACACTTCAAGTCCACGTGGGCATAGCAGCTTATACATTAACATTAAATCACTCCCCGCACATGCATGAAGAAGATGAACAGTAGGTACGTGAATTTTGAGTGTGATGAACGGCGTACCTGTTAATACCATTGGGTAGAGGAGGTCGAGGTGGTTCTTATGGTCGTAGTTTCGTCGGAAATGGTGGCCTGTGGTGGCCGGAGTGGTCGTCGGAAAACTCGCGGTCATGTTGTAGATGACGGGTTTGTTCTGCCAAATCCTTGCCTGAGATGCTGTCTGAGTTTCTGGGGAGGTAGTGAGAGTCTGGTGACGACGGAGTGGAGTGAGGTGGATGGAGTTTGGTTTTTATTTTTTTGTTATTTTCGAGTAGTTTTTGGAATGACCCAAAATTAGGTTATGACACCTATCACAGACTTTTTTCAGTCATTTGGAATGACTTTAAATATGTGCTTTGTTGGACAGAAACTGAAAGCAATTAGAATACATATAATTTTTTTTTGCATGATTTAATAAACGAATAAAAGACATTTTTTTATTAAAATCATTTGTCTTATTAATAAGCTTAATTTTTTGTTTTGGGATTTTTTTACCACAATATTTATTTTTTTAAAACCAAAACTTATCAGATTTATAAAAGTAAATTTTAATTAAAAAAATATTTCAATACTATTTCCGCATAAATTTATTAAATAATAGCTCGTGAGATGAGATCAAATACTTTTAGAGTCTAGTTTTTATTTGTTTATATGATAGTAAAAATAAATATATATTGAACAGTTAGCAAATAGAACTTAAGGAAAAAAAGCTTTCCACATTGATTTTTCTACCAACACCGATAGTTGAAACAAATATTGATTAATGTATTTGAGCATAATTCCCTAATACGGCTGCTCCTCAAGTATTTATATAAGTAGGGTATTTGTACATATGTTATGGTGTACCCTATTACACAAGATAAATCTATACATCAATATTTTCTATATAAGAATACATTCCATAATATGCCCCCTTAAGCTGAGGGTGGGTTATCCACGTGAAGCTTGGAACGTAAAGAAATAAAAACCGATGAAGCAAGTGGCTTTGTAAGAATATCTGCTAATTGATCTTTGGAAGGGATGAAGCGAATTTGAATTTCCTTCTTAGTCACTCGATCACGAACAAAGTGATAGTCTACCTCAACATGCTTTGTAAGAACATGAAAAATCGGATTAGCAGACAGATAAGTAGCACCCAAATTATCACACCAGATAGTCGTAGCGGAACTAGGAGAGATACATAAATATGACAAAAGATAGCGAAGCCAAAGAACCTCAGCAGTACCATCGGCTAAGGCCTTATATTCTGCTTCGGTGGAGGAGAGAGCAATAGTGTGTTGCTTGCCAGATTTCCATGAAATGGGTGTTGACCCAAGGAATACCATGTAGCCACTTGTAGATTTTCGATCCTCAATACTGCGGGCCCAATCGGAATCAGTAAAGCCATGAAGAGACAAAGTAGAGTCTCGAGTAAGATGGAGACCAAAGGAGGAGGTACCTTTGAGGTATCGCAGAATACGCTTAACTGCGGCCCAGTGACCTTCGGTAGGAGCATGCATAAACTGACATACTTTGTTCACAGCATAACAAATATCAGGTCGAGTAAATGTTAGATACTGAAGAGCACCAACTACTTGGCGGAAGCGAGTAGTGTCTGAGAACAACTCGATAGATTGCAGATCAAGTTTGGAAACAGATGCTGGTGTATCAACAGGTTTACATGATGTCATACCTGCACGATTCAAAATATCCAGAACATACTTGTGTTGACTAAGCACAAGACCCATACTAGTGGGAGCAACTTCAATCCCTAAAAAATAGCGTGCATGCCCCAAGTCACGAAGTTTGAACTCCGAACTCAGCAGAGTAATAAGACGATGAATAAGTGTATAGTTATTACCAGTAATCAAGATGTCATCGACATAGACAAGTAAGTAGAACATATCATGAGACCCATTCAGAATAAATAGGGAGGTATCAACCTTTGAAGCCCGGAAACCAATAGTTAGAAGAAAATCACTTAGGCGCATGTACCAAGCCCGTTGTGCTTGTTTCAAACCATATAGAGATTTGTGAAAGCGACAAACATGAGTAGGCAAAGTAGTGTTAATAAAGCCTGGGGGTTGTTGCATGTACACAACCTCATGAAGTGAGCCATTAAGGAAGGCATTGTGAACATCAAGTTGCCGAATCTGCCATCCTTTTGATACTGCAATTGTGAGAACTAACCGAACAGTAGTTGGTTTAACAACAGGACTGAAAGTTTCAGAATAATCTATACCTTCTTGTTGGGTGAACCCCCGCGCAACCAAACGGGCTTTGTAGCGATCAATGTCCCCATTCGCTCGGCGTTTGATTTTATACACCCATCGGCAACCAACAATGTTCATAGAGGGATCAAACGGTACCAAGGACCAAGTGGTATTAGCATGTAAGGTGGAAATTTCATCCTTCATAGCAGTATGTCAACACTCATACCGGTTAGCCTCCTTAAAACTCATAGGCTCAAAAGCAGAGGGAGACATTACCCGAGAAGAGGAGACCGACGGAGAGGAAACAGACATAGAGCTGAGATTGGCAATCTTTGGCTGTCGAGGTCGCAGCACCATAGGATGTTGCCGAATCAGTGGTGGAGCGGACGGCATAGTAGTGGAGGGCAGCTGTGGAAGAGAATAAGTGGAAAGATCCACACATAAATCCAAAACGGGCATAGACTGAGCAGAGTGTCCAGATGAAGAAGATACTGGGGATGGCAAAGGTGGAGAGGCCGCAACAGAAGGCGAAGGAGATGTAGATAGGACTTGGGCCGCCGAACCTGTCCCTGTATAATGATCAATAGACATAGATGGAGATGATGGTGAAGGGACGGACAGGTTAGTGGGAGGAAAGGACGGGGCTGAGTCAGGATTTGAGGAAGATAAGGCGAGGTAGGGTAGATTGGAGACAGTCACAGGTGTAGAGGGGGAGGGTGTTGACCTTATGGTTGACTCAACAAAAGGAAAAACATGTTCATGAAAACGGACATGACGGGAAATGTAGACGCGGTCAGACGATAAATCAAGACAACAATAACCTAGATGAGACGTACTGTAGCCTAAGAACACACAAGGAGTGGAGCGATAATCAAGCTTATGAGCATTGTAAGGACAAAGAAACGGAAAGCAGAGACACCCAAAAGTACGTAAGACATAATTAGGTGCCTGACGAAACAAACATTCAAAAGGAGACTTGTTGCGTAAAACCGAGGTGGGCATACGATTAATTAGATAGACCGATGTTTCAAACACATAATTCCAGTATTTTAGAGGAGACTTACATTGGCCTAACAGAGTAAGACCAGTTTCAACAATATGACGATGACGACGTTCAACGGTACCATTTTGTTCATGAGTATGTGGACATATGAGTCTATGGTGAATACCAATTGTAAACACCCAAGAGAATATATAAATATTAAAGGCTGATTTAGATTTTCGCTGCCGATTTCGTGACGCGACAGAAAATCATAAAGAAATACGACCAATGTCAATATTCCGTAAATAATCTGCAACAAAATGAACTTGCAAAAAACCCAAGGAATGAATTAAAGGATGAGTAAAATAAGTTGAGAGGGGTGAAATTGAAATAAATAAAAAGATTATGATTTAAATTATAAGAAGAGAAGAGGTGGGGTAAAAAGATACATTTAAAAGGAAATGGGGGGCTCATTTGTGCACTTAAGGGGGGGGGGGGGGATAAGTTAGAGAGAGGTTGGAGAGAAAAAGATAAGAAGGGGTGGTACTCCGAGAACAATATCTCCTCCGGACACCGTTGGATCGGGCTGGAATTTGAGTATGTTATGAACCTAACCATTGTCTAAATTCTGACCGGAGGGATTGTTATTGTTTGAAGCCGTTTGAGAAATCCAGTCATCTGAAGATTTCTGGAAAACCCCCTCAAACTCGTCAGAGTCGCCAACTAGTTCCTCCTCCGTCCACCGTTGGATTTCTCTGAACTTTTGGTATGTTGTGAGCCTCACGGTTTACTAAATGTTCACCGGAGGGATCAGCCTGGTATTGCTCTGGTGGAGACGTGTAAACTTTTGAAAAATATAGCTAAATCTGTTTCTTCGGCCAGTCAGAGATGCCAGCTAGTTTGCCTTTATTGCACCGTTGGATCAATCTGAAATTTGGGTATGTGGTGAGTATGAGTGTTATTATTGTGCTTAACGGTGGAGATGAGAATGTACACTTCATCAAGGAGATATGGATGCTTAACAGTAGCTCTCCAGTTTAAGGTCAGTCTCCGGTTTAACTCCGATCTTGGTAGATCCAACCGTTGAAATACCCTGAAATCTGAATATGTTTTATATAATGGGTTTTTCTACATATTAACCGTTTGTATTTGATAATTGTCGAGTTAATTGTGATTTATTACTATTACAATTACTGCTGAGTGTTGTCTTGACAGCAGATTTGTTTGTGTCCTTACATGGCTTCTAATCCAAAAAAAAGAAAACCCCCCTTTCACAGGATCTTGGGCCGACAAGATAAGAGTTACCGACACTAACCCTAGCCCTCGTAAGCCGATTGGTTTTCGTCTTCAATTGAATGGTAGTTTATGGGAGAAGTCCGCTGTGGATTGGCGCCGGTGCCTGGTAGGTTTCTTTCCCGGGTATAAGTTTTCTTTTCATGCTATGAATTCAATTGCTAACAGGATATGGAAGAGGTTTGGCCTTGAGGATGTGACATCCTTGGCCAAAGGTTTTACAATGTGTGGTTTGTTGGGTTTTTATTGAATGATTAAGTGCTGAAATTTATGGGTTCAATGTGTGTTTTCGGTTGGAATTTTGTTGAGGGATTATGTGTTGAAATTTATGATTTCAATGTGTGATTTTGTTGGGATTTTGTTGATGGATTATATGCTGAAATTTATGGTTACAATGTGTGGTTTGTTGGGATTTTATTGAATGATTATGTGCTGAAATTTATGGGTTCAATGTGTGTTTTCGGTTGGAATTTTGTTAAGGGATTATGTGTTGAAATTTATGATTTCAATGTGTGATTTTGTTGGGATTTTGTTGAGGGATTATATGCTGAAATTTATGGTTACAATGTGTGGTTTGTTGGGATTTTATTGAATGATTATGTGCTAAAATTTATGGGTTCAATGTGTGTTTTCGGTTGGAATTTTGTTGAGGGATTATGTGTTGAAATTTATGATTTCAGTGTGTGATTTTGTTGGGATTTTGTTGATGGATTATATGCTGAAATTTATGGTTACAATGTGTGGTTTGTTGGGATTTTATTGAAGGATTATGTGCTGAAATTTATGGGTTCAATATGTGTTTTCGGTAGGGATTTTTGTTGATGGATTAGGTGTTGAAATTTATGGTTTCAATGTGTGATTTTGTTGAAATAAGTATGGTAACGAATGTGAAATTGAAAATAGAAATATACTGATTTTTGTGGACATTGATGTCGCAGGCGGTACAGTCGGGATTGAACCATCGTCCAGACAAGAACAACCCAGAAGTAGAGCAGGTAGGTGAATTACACCTCTCTTTTTTTATATACGACACGTAAGAAGTATTTTAAGTTGAATATTATTCGAATGTGATAGAGTTTATATTAGATTGTTAAATGCTTAAATGTGAATAATCGATTGATTAGCTTCGGCTAATGGCATCCGAAAGGATGGGCGGAACAAATGATTGATTAGCTTCGGCTAATGGCATCCGAAAGGATGGCCGGGATAAACGATTAATTGGTTTCAGCTAACGGCATCCAAAAGGATGGCCGGGACAAATGATTGATTAGCTTGGGCTAATGGCATCCGAAGGGATGGCCGGGACGAACGATTGATTAGCTTGGGCTAATGGCATCCGAAGGGATGGCCGAGACGAACGATTGATTAGCTTGGGCTAATGGCATCCGAAGGGATGGCCGGGACGAACGATTGATTAGCTTCGGCTAATGGTATCCGGAAAGGATGACCGGAGTGAATGAACGGTTAACCTTAGCAAATGATGCCTTATGAGAATAGTCGGGTTTGAGATTATGGTTAATTACAATAATTGGTGTATATATATTGCATTACAAGCTATATGTACCAAATATATGAAGTGATTATAAATGTTGATGCCTCATTTAACTGCCAGACCGTTTAGTCTTCATCATTATTATTATCATTAAGTAATTACATTCTCTTAAATGTTTAATACTACTGCAGGGACGTCATATCCACCAGATGTCTAAGAACCCGACACACGGGAACCTACTTTTGCAAGGAATCACGTAGATGCATACTAAATCACAATATATACTTCGTATGAAACAATGTACTGAACGCATAACTTTTATTAAACCCTTCTGTATAAATTTGTAATGGCTATTAGTTACGATAGGAATGCAAACTCATGTCTATGTAGGCATATTTTTAATATGAATTTTCTAATTATGCAACTATAATACTACATGTTTATGTAAGATCCAGTTTTAATGAAATGTTGATCGTATGGATGGTATTTCGATGATGTGAGGTAATTAGGCTCTCTGATTTCTGGCACCATGTGTGTTAAGTATATATATATTTATATAAAAAAAAAAATATCGGGTTGTTACACCAATGGTTTTGAAAAAAGAATGTAATTTATGGTATTCACCACCCCAATCAGTTTGAACATTTTTGATTTTGCAAGAGAATTGACGTTCAACAAGCACTTGAAATTGTTGAAACACATTGAACACATCGGATTTGAGTGCAATAGGATAGAACCAAATAAATTTTGTATGAGCATCCACAAATATGACAAAATACCGGAAACCATCAGATGATAGCATCGGAGCAGGGCCCCACACATCACTAAAAATAAGTTCAAGAGGAGTAGATGTTTTATGACCCGTGGTCTTAATGACAAACGAGAGGATTTCCCTAGCGGACAAGCTTGACATTGAAAAATAAAATTTCGAGAAGTACAAACAACCTTTTTATTTGACGCTAAGAGGCTCAAAATACAGGAACTAGAATGATCGAGGCGACGATGCCAAATATCGGCAGAAGTGGCCATGCTACTGGACAAAAAGGCTTGTGGCAGAGATGTGGCAGACGACTCGGAAAGAACGTAGAGGCCATCTTTACTCTGACCGGAAAGAAGGACTTCCTTGGTGATGAGATCCTTTACATAAAACAAAGACGAGTGAAACTCAAAGAAAACATAATTTTCACGACAAAATTGTTGAACAGATAACAATTTTTTTTTTAATGTGAGGAACATGTAGTATGTTGGACAAAGTAAAAACTCGTTTTGGGGTATGCAAAAGGTTATGTGCAATATTAGAGATAACAAGTCCCTTACCATCACCAACATGTAATTGATCATTACCAAGATAAGGGTTTACGGAAGTCATACCATTAATGTCTGGAGTAACATGGTGATTCGCACCTGTGTCGGGGAACCAGCCAGCTGGCTCCTTCATGGCTTGATCCTCGGCTGAAACATTGCGGAAGGAAAGATTGGTCGAGGCTTGATTTCCACGATGAGCAAGTTGAGAACAATGCTGGGCAGAATGGCCATATGCGTGGCAAAGCTGGCATTTCATCTGCTGACGAGGCCACTGATTTGGTGATGCACCTCGGTGGGAATTATTCTGCCATTGACCACTGTAATTGCGGGGCTGCTGCCAAGAGGAGCCATTACCAGCACTTCGAAAAGACTGGCCATTGGACTGAGTATAGTTGCTGCGAGGATGCCTCAAGCCACTTCGTCGTCCCCTAAATCCATTGCTTTGGGAACCAGAGAAACCACGTTGGGCAACATATGCTGAGGGAAGCTGCGCAGGGGTGGGGAGAAAAGGTGCAGCAGTCATGAGGCTGGAGGAGACTGAGTTGCGATGTATAAACTCATGGGTAGATAGGTGACTATGAAGCTCAGAATATGACAAGGGATCAACTTTGGTTGACAAAGTGGTAACCAAATCACGAAAATCACTGCGAAGACCCCGAAATACATATAGGTTGAAATCGGCGAGGGAGATGGGTCTGCCAGCTGCAGCCAATTCATCAAATAATCCCTTTGCACGTTGCAGGTAGAGAGTGACAGTGTCATCACCTTGGCGCAGATCCTGTAGAGAACCATGCAATTGCATGATCCGAGAATTAGATGGGGAAGCAAGAGCACGTTCAAGAGTGCTCCAAACACTGGCAGAGGTGGGACAATCAACCACCAGATTAAGAACTTTAACCGAGAGAGAGGACAGCAGAGCACTTAGAATGAGCTGGTCTTGCTGTTTCCAAGCCAACAACAATGAACATGAACTATCTGAGGTGTAAGAAGAGGGACATGGGGTGGAGCCATCAACAAAAGAAAAAACTCCCTGACCGATTAGATACGGCTTCATCTGCATACGCCAAAATAGATAATTGTTGTTGGTAAGTTTAAGATTGATAACCTGTTGTGTATTGGAGAGAAGAATTAGAGTAGCAGATGCAGCAGAAGAGGTTATGGCTGCATCGGGTGCTATGGAAGCAGATTTTGGAGAAGAAGGACTGGTATTGATACCAGTAGCAGTGCTGTCTGAGTGAGCCATGATAAATAAGCAAAGTATTCTTACGTCTGCAGTGGAGAATGAGAAGACAGGGACGAAGACAGAGCAAAGACAAGAACCAGAGATAGAAGCAGACGGCAGCAGGAAGAACAGACGGCAGCAGGAAGAAGAACCATTTCGGCTCTGATACCAAGTTGAAACAAATATTGATTAGTATATTTGAGCATAATGCCCTAATACGGCTGCTCCTCTAGTATTTATATAAGTAGGGTATTTGTACATATGTTATGGTGTACCCTATTACACAAGATAAATCTATACATCAATATTTCCTATATAAGAATACATTCCATAATACCGATCCTTTTTATTTTAATTTTGTTATTTTTGGGTAGATTTTGGGGAATAACCCAAAAATTGGGTTATGACACATAGTACAATAACTATAATACCCTCAAATAAGACAAAAACCAAGAATTGTCAGTGGGGGTGTCCCGATGATTTCACATTTTTAGTGCACAGTGAAATAACTTTTGTAACCTTAAATAAGACAAAACGGAAGAGTTACCTGCGGGGGTATTTCAAACATTTCATGTTTAACTATATATGCATAAGAGAGAGTTGCACTCTCATTTTACACCACTAAAGCTAAATTTACTATGTTTTTTAACGCAATCTCTATTTAATACAAATACAAATAACAATAAAAATTAAAAATCTGAACTAAGACAAGAGGTGTATAGATACAAACAAAAAATTAAAACCTATCTCAGAAGAACCGAAAAAATCAAGGGATTGAAACTAAACAAAAGAATAAAAGAATAAAAACTGAAATACAAAACAAGAAATTATATATATTAAAACTAAACAAAAAACATTTTAATCCCCGCGGCGGAGCACGGGTTTATGGCTCGTTTTCTCTATTTCTCTTGTTTACGCAGTTCTACTTATTATTATTATTTTATTATTTATTATTATTATTATGAAATGGGTATTCTTTGCGCATGGCCGTGACCCAAACGAGTGATATTATTATTATTATAAACACAAGCATGCACTGCCAAAACCTAAAGCTCGTGGCAGGGCTATGGCTTGGCAAATTTTAATTAATTAATTTTGATCTTTTATTTAACAGTTGTTTTTATTTTCCGTTTCAAAGTTGTTGTTCTTTATTCTTTGTATGGCCCTGTTTATCTTCGTGTAACTTTGTACTCATGTTTATTTTTCGGGTTCATATTTTCTATCTACTAACTTATTGAATTGATTAATATATTTTTGCCAAAGTCATTAATAATATTCTTGAATTTCAAATTTATTATATAGGAAATAAATACGCCACACTTCAAAAAATATTCAAAATAATAAAATTAAGTATTAGATTAAATATATATACATATCCATATGCATCAAATAAATTTTGTCATGTTATTCTTCTATTTTTGAAAACGAAGACATATGGTTCCTAAGGATTAAAAAAATCACGACTTATTATGTGAGGGAGTAAATTGTTATAAGAGAAAATGGAGAATAGCCAGCCAATTAGATGAAAAGGAGAGGGTGAGAACTAGGCCCAAGAGGGGCATGTTTACAACCACTTGGAGAAGACAACAGGTCTCGCACGCTTGTACGCGTCTCGCAAAATTGTTTATGGTGATTAATTAAGGACATTGTTTTGCTATTCAATCGCGAGTTGACTCGCAAAATCATACGTTCGTACGATTCAACTCATCAAATCATGTCAACTCGGAGAAAAAAATTATTTCGAGTCAAACTCGATCAAACTCGTACGGAATCGTAAAATCAGACTGGATTGGTCCAATTTTACGATCCTGCTCATTCTGCCATTCAAAAGCTATATCAAAAATTCAATTTTTGATATATAAGGGCAACAACAAAAATAAAATCCTGTAGGTCCAATTTTGAATAATTCAAGCATCATAGTTTTGAATTTCTAGCACATCATCGCTAGCGTGGTACATCCTGTAGGTCCAATTTTAAAGTCCAAAAATAAAATCTCGATCTTTCTCCATTGATATTCTAATTGTTTATTTGAAAATTAGTTTAAATTATTTTTGAAAGTGATTTTCACTCATAAATATATTAAAATAATATATTTTAATATATATTTTGTAGGTCCAATTCTGAAGTCCAAAAATAAAATCTCAATCTTTCTCCATTGATATTCTAATTGTCTATTTGAAAAGTAGTTTAGATTATTTTTTAAAATAATTTTCATTAAAAAATATATTAAAATAATATATTGTTTAAAAAAATATTTTTGATTTTAACACATAAAATAATTTAAAAACCTTAAAAAATTAAAATAAAAACAACTTAAAACAAAAAAAAAAAACATTTTTAAAATACGACTGAGTCTTCCAAGGAGTCTTTGCTGAATTTTAAACAGTCTGAAAGGTAATTAAGCAGTCATAAATTGGACCACAAGACAAGTCGCCATTTCACACTGACACCTATAATAAAGTCAGAGAGAGTTATCGCGTAGCTGCAATAGCGATGGTCTTACGTTTTAAATAAAAGAAAATGAATAAATAATAAAGGGACGAAGAAAATTAACATGGGTTACTTTATAGATACAATAGTCATAAAAGGATGCATTGATATAGAAATAGATTTAAAAAAATTCATATTTATAATGGATGATACATGAAAAAAGAGAAAGAAATCAATTAAATTTATTTTGTAATAAACCAATTAATCTCTTTAATTTCTCTATAAAAATCCCAATATTTAATGTCTGTTTAGAAATGATATTGAAATTATTTTTTAAAATGTTTTTTGTTAAGAAATATATTAAATGATAGACTTTTATGTTTAAAAAATTATTTTTTATATTAACATATAAAAATGATCTAAAAACATTAAAATTTCTTAATTTAAATTAAAAAATTATTTAAAAAAAACACTTTTAAAATAAATTAAACAGAATTATAACCTCATAACTCTTCGATCGATTCTTATGTGGAAAGTCGAGATGCTTTATAGTAGATGGCCCCATCAAAATTACTACCATTTTTTTTTTTAATTTTTCTTTCCTAATTTCGATTACAAATTGACTATGTCAATATGGCCAACAACCTCTTGGTATAAACTCAAGTGCGACTTCGAAGGGATTTCTTTCACGAAAAACAAAATCGTGACAGAAGCTAATATTTCCTTTGATGAAATGGGTTCTAAAACCACCGTCTCTCTTCTTCTCCATCTTATTATTCTAAGCATCACTCTTACCGATGCTCTAGAATGCTATACCACAGGGAACTTCACAGCTAATAGCACCTATGCAAAAAACCGAGACCTTGTTCTCCGTTCACTAGCTTCCAATGTCACAGCCAATGGAGGTTTCTATAATACTACAATAGGTTCAGGCAATGACACAGTTTATGGTCTTGTGCATTGCATGGCTTCCCCATCAGCTGGAGATTGTTCCTCCTGCGTCAATTATGATAGAGTATAAATACAGTATAAAAATACATGTATATATTCTAGAATATGTGTATGTTCTAGAGTGTGTAGAAGTTTGTTAGAGGTAAATGTGAAAAGTGTATATAAGAAACAGTGGCTCACAAGTTTAGTATGAACAAAATATTTGAATATACAAAAATTTGAAATTTCACTTTTCCGTCTTGTTCTCTTCTTCACTCTTATCTCTCTTCTTTCTCTTTCAGCTCCTCTGCAGAATTCCTTTTCTTCTTCTTGAATTTATCCAATATATACATAATGTTTCAGTCTCAACATGGTATCAAAGCTTATCAATGCTCACGCAAAGTGATCCAATTTCACTGCTTCTGCAAAAATCAGTTTCTTCAAAATACTGTTCATCTGCTAAAATTTTCCCAAAAATTTTTAATTATAACTTTTCTAAAAATATATATCTTGTTGAAAAATCTCATGAATTCTTAAATATAAATAAATAAATAAATTATCTTAATAAATAAATAAAATATAATATTATAGTTTATATAAGATTACATGTAAAAACAAATACTATTTAGCAAATCAAATAATGTTTTATATATGATTGAGCAAAAAACAAAAACTAACCCATTACTAAATATTCTTTTATAATTTAAAGACTCGATAAATCCATTAAAATAATTTTGTGGCGGTTTAGATAATATTTGATATTTTAATAATAATGGTTTTTTAAGCATATTTTTTTATCTAAAATATATATTAAAATAATATTTTACTTATTCATGAAAAATATATTTTTAAAATCATATATGAAAACAATTTTAAAAAATAATAATTATTGTCACAAATCATATGTTTGCTTGCCAACTATTTTTCCTAGTCTAAACAATATTATATAATTTTTTATTTTAGACTTTTCTACAAGAACATGTAAAAATGGCATCTTAAAGAACAAAAAGTTATTTTAGTTATTGATGTAGCTATTGGGATGCAGAAGTAAAAGGGGTTTACAATAGCTAAAAATATCTTTGCCTCCTCATATAGCTAGTGGGTTGAAGATGCTCTAATAAAAGTGTAATTATGATGTCCTTACATCACAATTATTGAAACAATAATATCAAAATTCATCTAACAAACATGTTGCAAGGACCGCAATAACACTAGCAAGAAATTCACAGTTGCAGTTCAAACTATGTATAGCTGTGTTTTAGTTGCAAAAAAAATCATAAAATTATAAGGAACTTATTAATTTGGCACCTTTTTGCTTGATCTTCTGCTGGTAAATGTAGTATTTTCTTCGGCACTTGATCTTCTTCCTGGAATACTCGAGGTCTAACCTTCTTGTTATATACCTTTGACCATTTTTTTTTGTTAGACTTGGTAATGACAAATCACAACTATCCCTTTCTTGTTGATCAAGTTTATTGATTTGAGCATTATTGATCACTATCTTTTCTAGTGAACCATATCAACATATGAATTCCTTTTCTATAAACCTGTTCACCACCTATGTTACATGAGTATATGAGTTGACTTCTTTTCTTACTTTCCCCACACCATTTAGATTATAAGTAATAATCTTTTATTTTCATAAATTTAACTTAGTAAAAAATATTAAAATAAAAAAATAAATCCATCAAAAAATTATATAACACTCATATATTATTAATAATTTTATAATAAAGTAAACTAATTAAAATACATATTAGCTAATCAAATAATTTATAAACATGCAGCAATTGTATCCTTATAAAAAAAAAAGGTGTATGTTAGTGTATTAACAAAAAGAAATTGGGAGTAAAAAAATCTAAGATATATAATATAATTTTTAAGAAAATTAAAATAACAATATAATATATTGACTCGAGTTTACTTAAATTAATATATAAAATTCATAGCCCGGTGTTTAATAGGAAACTCATCCCTCTATACGAATCGCTTCTAAATTAAATAGGAAAGAACGGTTTCCCTACCCTAATTAGGCCAATCAGGGTGTTTAATTAAAGTTTTTATGGATTATTTATATAATAATTTCGTAGATCGATGTTCCATACAATGATTGCGTAAATTAAAAAAGAAAAACAAGGAGGGTGGCTTAGTAATTAACAAAATATTGACACCACACTTGAAGGCGAGAATCTATCTAAACCATCACCAACAAACAGCACTTGTACTATTTAAATTGTGTTTTTGGTTTGCAGCTAAAAATTAATCATTCATGACTCAGACCATGAAACAAATAATTTTATAAAAAATAAATTGAAAAAAACTGTAAAATTTAATCCTCCATAAATATAATATTCAAAGATAAAATTATTAATTTCAATAAACAGTAATTTTGAGAGGAGGAACCATGATTTCCCATCCTCAACTGTAAAATAAGTGCCCGTTTGGGACAGCGTTTCAACCGCCGTTTCCAAAAAAATTGAAATTTTTTTTTAAATGAATTTTTTGGTGTTTTTAAATTATTTTGATGTGTTGATGTCAAAAATAATTTTTAAAAAATAAAAAAATATCATTTTAATGTATTTCTAAATGAAAAACACTTTCAAAAACAACCGCAACAGCCCTCCCATACAGGCTCTAAATTGTTAATTATTTTCTTAACTGTAAAAAAATTATTGAATTCTCTGCCTACATTAGCTTACACCATCCTGTCCCGGTCTAAAAACACCCCGTCGGAAAAGCACAATTGATACTTTCTCCTCTCTCACAACTTCTTGACTTTTACACCGTTGAAATATCATATTGCAGAAAAATTCAACAAGGAGAAAAGTCACCAACATGCTGCTATACGTATTTAGTCAGAATTTTGAAACTCTTTAAGACAGGCAGCTGTCAAAGGTAGCTGCATCAACTTCTTACATTATTACTTGACAACCAGTGATGTCTAGTTTCTGACATACTTGGCCGGATCTAAGAAAAAATTACTCAAAAAACCTTGTCTTTACTTGATCAAATCCATTCCATAATCATATCCTCGCCTCTCTCATGTTAATCCTGAAGAAAACTATGTTTCTTCTACTCCATCCCACATCCTTTCTTTCACTTCTGATCACAATTATTACCCTTATTAGCTCCACTGTTAGCCAACCATCTTACAAATATCCCTTCTGTTCAGATCCTCAAAATAGCACAGAAAATACAAACTACACTTCAAACCTTAGCGCCCTCTTGAATTCTTTATCCTCCAAGGCCTCCCTGAACAGCTTCTATGAAGACAGTTCTAATGGTATTTACAGTCTATACCTTTGCAGGGGTGATGTTTCAAACAATACTGAAAGAATTTGAACTCCTTGCTTCTCATTGATTTGCTTGATTGATTAAATACACTTACTGGAATATGAAGAGCCATTTTGGCTATAAATGTCGTTGGCTATAACAGATAAGCCTAGGCTATAAATAAATACATGTTAAAATAAAATACAAATTTACATGTTCTAATACACCCCCGTAGTCGAAACTGGAGGTTGTCGAACATTGAGACTATCCCGAAAATCATCAAAGAGTTGCAGCGGAAGACCCTTAGTGAAGATGTCAGCAATCTGATAACGCGAAGGAACGTGTAAAACTCGAACCTGACCACGAGCGACCTTCTCTCGCACAAAGTGAATATCCATTTCAATGTGCTTAGTGCGCTGATGCTGAACTGGGTTGCCAGAGAGATATACTGCACTAACATTGTCACAATAAACTAAAGTAGCTTTCAAAACAGGACAATGTAACTCCAAAAGTAAATTTTGGAGCCAACAGGATTCAGAAACAACATTGGTCACCCCGCGGTACTCGGCCTCAGCACTAGACCATGACAAAGTAGGCTGTCTTTTTGCAGACCAAGATATTAAGTTATCACCAAGATATACACAATACCCATAAGTCGACCGTCGTGTATCTGGACATCCACCCCAATCTGCATCAGTATAGGAGAGTAGAGCATGAATCGAAGAAGGATAGAGATGAAGACCAAATGCACTAGTATCCTTAATGTAGCGAATGATACGCTTCAAGGCAGTCATGTGTTGAGATCGGGGATCATGCATAAATAGACAAATTTGCTGCACCGCATAGAAAATATCTTGTCTGGTAAAAGTCAGATATTGGAGAGCACAAGCAAGACTACGATACTTAGTGGGATCATGATAAGGATTTCCTGACGACAGACTGAGTTTTGCTTTTGTATCCACTGGTGTAGAAGACGGTTTAGAAGAGGACATACCGGCCCGCTCAATTATTTCCTCTGCATACTTCTGTTGAGACAGAAAAATACCTCCGGAATGTCTGGTAACTGAGATGCCTAGAAAATAGCTTAGAGGCCCCAAATCTTTCATAGCAAACTCCGAGCCAAGCTTGGACATAATGGATTGGCGAAGAGCAGCTGAAGAAGCAGCAAGAATTATGTCATCCACATAAAGAAGAATATAGGCCATATCATTTTCCTGACGATAAATGAATAATGAGTGATCTGAAACACTGTGAGGGAATCCCAAGGTAGCAACATAATCAGCAAACCGTTGATACCAAGCACGAGGGGCTTGCTTAAGTCCATAAAGAGACTTCTTTAGCAAGCAAACATAATCTGGGTGTTCAGGATTGCGGAAGCCAGGAGGTTGATGCATGTAGACTGTTTCATCGAGATTCCCATGTAAAAAGGCATTTTTTACATCTAATTGATGAAGACACCAAGATTTCAATAAAGCAATGCTGATCACCGTGCGGATGGTAGCAGGTTTGACCACCGGACTAAAAGTTTCCCCACAATCAATACCTGTTTGCTGACCGGCACCATCACCTACAAGGCGAGCCTTATACCGCTCAAAAGATCCATCAGATTTCTTCTTATGCCTGAAAATCCATAAACTGCGAATGATATTAGCATTAGATGGACGGGGCACTAAGTCCCACGTCTTATTTTCAATAAGAGCATCGTATTCGTCGGTCATTGCCATTTTCCAATTATGATCATGTAATGCATTAATGGGATTAGTAGGTAAAGGAGAGATGGAATTTGTGGCTGAAGTATGGAGGTTAAGAAGTTGACGGGGCTTAAAAATTCCATGTTAGGATCTAGTTGTCATTTGTGGAGGAGCAATTGGAAGAGTTTGGGAGGTTTCTATTGGTGGAGAGGGGGTTGGAGAAATGGGTTGTTCGGTGGGGGAAATGAATGGGACAGGTAAAGGTGACCAAACTGGGGAAAGAGGACATGAAGGAGTCTGAGAGGAGTGGTTGAGGGGAGGGGTTTGTTCGGTAGGATAGACTTGAGTATGAGGAGGAGTGGACGGAGCAAGTGAGGGAGGAATTGGTATAAGACCTGTATCCAGAAATTCATAAGAGGAAGATGTAGGAGCATGTAATTTAGAAAAAGGGAAAGCAGTTTCATCAAAAATGACATGCCTTGAAACAAGAATTTTACGACTCGATAAATCATAGCATTTATATCCTCTATGATTTGATGGATATCCTAGAAAAATACACGATGTTGACCTAGCTTGCAATTTATTTCTAGAAGTGGAGGGAAGAAGAGGGTAGCATAAACACCCAAAAACACGAAGGTGAGAGTATGACGAATCTTTTTGATATAGAATTTTTGTGGGTGTTTGGAAAGCAAGCTTTTTGTTTGGGAGAATGTTAAGGAGATAAGTAGCCATCTGGAGAGCATAATGCCAAAAAGAGGGTGGGAGGGAAGCATGAGCGAGAAGAGTTCGAATCATGTTATTGATGTTCGAATCATCTGTTGTCAGCCTTGTTGGTTATACTGACAGTTATTGGGGAGGGAGTGAGTGCATGATGAGCACCTTAGGATACTGCTTTGTCTTAGGTTCAAATGTGTTCTGCTGGTTTTCTAAGAAACAATCCATTGTTGCACATTCCACAGCTGAGGCAGAATATGTGGCAGCTTATGTGGCAGCAAAACAGTTGGTTTGGTTAAAGAAAATGCTTAAGGATCTTGATTGTGTTCAAGTCAATCCTACAGTCTTGCTATGTGACAATATGTCAACCATAGCTTCGAAAAATTCAGTTTTTCACAATAAAACCAAGCACATGAAGATCAAGTACCATGCATTGAGGTAATTTCAACAAGAAGGGGAGTTAGAGATGAAATACTGCACATCTAAGAAACAATTGGCTGACTTTTTTACCAAACCTCTAGCTAAAGACAAATTTGAAGAATTGAGGAAGAAGATAGGAATGTGCAGTCTTGCATCCAAGGAGGAGTGTTGAAGATCATGGATATCAAGACTGCTGCAGATTGAAGACTAGAGTATTGAGTCCTAATTTGTTTCTAGTATTAGTGTTTAGCCTAGTATTGAATTAGCTGTAGGGTATTTTCCTAATTAAGATCATGTTGATCATGTTTTCTAGCTTAGGTGCAATTTGAATTCTAGAACTTATCTAGTACAAGAAGAAGTTGTAATCAACTATAACTCTTGTAAACATTTCAATTTTTGCTATAAATAAAGAAAAGGGATGGCAGTAACCTTACCTCGATTCTGCTCCTTGAAATCAAAATTATGTTCTTGCTTGTTCTTCAAATCTGGGCAGTGTTCTTGCGTGTTCCTCATTTCTGGGCAATTCTAGAATTTAATTTGAACAGTGTCGGTTTTTGGTCAATAAGTCAGTTTTGTTGACTTTCGTTGACTTTGTTTATTTTTTATTTCTACATTCATGACTGTAACAGGTTTCTCCATAAGCTTTCGTGATGTTACAAATCTTTTCATCTCGTCACATTCTCTTATTCATATATGTTTGATCAGGTTCTCAATCTATCAAATCTTCAAATCATATCGTTTATTTCTTCTTATATTTCTCATTCCTTATCTATTTTTTTCATCAACATGCATGCAAGTGACAATTATGACATTAACTTTTTATAGGAAAATTAATTCGCCGGCGACCTTCTTTTTTTATTTATTCTTACGAGAGTGTCATTATCAGTATATAATTTAAATTGACAATGATAAGAACTGTCCCAAGCAACCACCTCCCTGGAACTAGTCTTTTATCAAAATCCGCAAAGCTGGATGGATTCATGTGCTTCAGTTTCAGTAGCCGGGGCGATGCTAGGCCCAGGTAGGTTACACACACCAAATTAAAGGTCATATTTGGCAGCAAAGAAAGAAATGCCAGTCAGTTTCTTTGATCAAATCAATGTCAAAAAGCTGAACTTGCAATAAATGGATGTAGATTGAAGCAGACCTTGCAAGTGACAATATTTCTGCATCAGCAAACTAGATGCCCATTCAAGACATCTACAGCAACTGGGTCTCCCCCACCATCACTCCTCTGAAGTGCGCATACAAAAATTGATCATGGCTAAAAATTGGGTTTCACTGTCTTCATGTATTTTTACAGATTATGAGTGATAAAGTGAAAGTGCACACTGCAATGAAGTTAGGTCACTATATCCATGAAGGGAGCAGAATTATGATTGCAGGCTTGAGCTATACCTGGCCTATCATGAAAATGGTTTACGAAAACTAGTGACCTTGATGTCGTGTTCAGGGCAGGTCTCCAAGAGATGTGGCGTGGTTGCAAAGAGCTTGAGATCTGCACAGCAGGTCTTGAATTTGAGTTAAAACGTGCATACGGATTTCTAATGCCCAGCTTGCTGAGAAAGTATTCAAACTGCGTCTTGCCTAATGCTTTGGTGAAGATATCTGCCAATTGAGCATGAGTTGGCACATACTTGGTAGCAATGTCACCATGGATAATAGCATTACAGATAAAATGGCAGTCTATTTCAATGTGTTTGGTGCGTTCGTGGAAGACCAGATTGGCAGCAATGTGAAGAGCTGCTTGATTATCACAGTGAAGTTTCACAGGATTTGGATGATCAACTCCAAGAGACAGAAGCAAAGCTTTTAGCCACAAAAGTTCACATGTAGTGGAGGCCATGGAACGATACTCAGCTTCTGCTGAAGAGCGAGAGACCGTGTGCTACTTCTTGGTTTTCCATGAGATAGGCGAGTTACCCAGAAATACAAGCCAACTTGTGATGGAACGTCTAGTTAAGGGGCAACTTACCCAGTCAGAGTCGTACCAGGCAGAGAGTTGAAGATCACAGTCAGTTCGAAGTAGAATGCCTTGTCCTGGATTACCTTTCAAGTATCGAACGACTCGGAGAGCTGCATCCCAATGTTCTTGACGTGGTTGCTGCATAAATTGTGCAAGTGTATGCACACAATAGGAAAGTTCTGGTCTGGTAACAGACAAGTAGATCAACCTTCCTACTAAGCGACGGTATTGTTCTGGTTTATAGAGAAGAGGTTCATCTGCTAATGGAAGATGATGATTCTGATCAAGAGGGAAACCAACAGGTTTAACTCCCAACATTCCAACTTCAGAAATGATGTTAAGAGCATATTTCCTTTGGCAAAGAAAGAGTCCAGTAGAATTACGGGCAACCTCAATGCCCAAAAAATACTTCAAAGGTCCAAGGTCTTTCATATGAAAACAAGTGTTGAGACACTGTTTGAAGGTGTGAATGGCAATGCTATTATTCCCTGAAATAATTAGATCATCAACGTAGACCAACACATTCAATCGAAGAATACCTTTGTGCAGGATAAACAGTGAATGGTCAGATGAAGATTGCAGAAATCCATATTTTTGCAAAGCACCTGTCAATTTTATAAACCAACATCTAGGAGCTTGTTTTAAACCGTAAAGGGATTTATGGAGTCGACAGACCTAGTGTGGATGTGAAGATTTAAAAACCCGGAGGCATCTTCATGTACACCTCCTCTGCGAGATCACCATGCAAGAACGCATTGTGAACATCCATTTGTTGGAGTTCCCAGTTTTGAGCAGCAGCAATAGCAAGAAAGGTGCGCACAGTAACCATTTTGGCGACGGGAGCGAATGTTTCATTGTAACCAAGCCCTTCGACTTGATTATTTCCCAATATCACAAGTCTTGCTTTGAATATTTCAACGGAGCCATCAGAATTGTACTTAATGTGATACACCCACTTGCACCCAATAACTTTCTTGCTGGGGGGAAGGGATTCCATAGTCCAGGTGCCATTTCTTTCTAAAGCCTGTATCTTCAGTTGCATGGCTTGTCTCCATCTTTCATAGCCTCAGCAAATGTGTGAGGTTCAATTCTTGTAGTAATGGCTGCCAAGAAACACTTGTATTTGACAGAAAAACCATCACAGTTGATATAATTAGCTAAGGGGTAAGGTGTACCTGAGGACTGTGACAAGCGGGATGAATTCGGTGAGGGGCTTACTACACTTGCAGTGTTTATCACAAAATCACGCAGGCGAGTGGAAGGTTGCTTGACCCGTTGACCTCTACCAAAATGTTCCCCATTGACAGCATCAGAACCCCTATTATCATGCACAGACTCATGACTATAATCGTGAACTGCTACTGTGTCAGATGAAATGTCGAGTGATCCATTTCTTTCTAAGTTATTAGGTGTTGTTGTTTCAGAGGATGATGCAGTCTGTTCCATATGGTCATTCCTTTCATTTTCCTCACTGATTTTAATCAGCCTTGAGGATGATGCAGTCTGTTCCATTGTTGAATTTTCTGCTTGTATGTGCTTATATGAAATAATGGTTGCTCTTTCATCTTCTTCCATGCCAGCCCAATTTGTCATAAGGTCTAAGGCAGATTCAACAATGCATTGATCATCAGCAACATAAGGAAAGACTTCTTCATTGAACACGACGTCTCTGGAAATAATAAATTCTCTTGATTCAAGATCTTATGCTCAGCATCCTTTCTTTCTGTAAGGATAACCCATGAAAATACATTTTCGGCTACGGCTAGCAAATTTGTCTCCTTTATGATGTTGGTTATGAACATAACACAAGCACCCAAATGCACGCAAGTGTCCCAATTGAGGTGTTTTTCCATATAAGGCTTCATACGGTGTTTTCCCTTGCAAAACCAGTGACGGAGTCCTGTTTATTAAGTATCCAACAGTTAAAATGCATTCCCCCCAAAATTCAATCGGTAGTCTTGCTTAGAATCGCAAAGCAAGGGCTACATTGAGTATATGCCTATGTTTTCGTTCCACGCGTCCATTTTGTTGTGGCGTGTGTATACAAGAAGTTTCATGCGTAATACCATGTTGACGAAAATAATTCCCAAGGCAAGTAAATTTAGTACCATTGTCACTGCACATTGTTTTTACTTGTTTGCTAAATTGTCTTTCCACCATAGCTATAAAATTGCACAAAGTTACTGAAACTTCTTTCTTGTCAAGCAGCAAAAATATCCATGTTGCTCGTGAATAATCATCAACAACAGTTAAAAAATATCGTGCACCACAAAATGCAACTGTCCTATACGGACCCCACAAATCACAATGAATTAATTGAAAACTCTCCAAAGTTTTATTATCGTTAGCAGGAAATTTATCCCTTGTTTGTTTTGCCCTAAGACAAATATCACAAACTTGATTACGCAAAGTACTAATTATTCCAGTGCCAACATTAGGAATCAGTTCTAGAACCTTAGATGAAGGATGTCCCAGCCGTTTGTGCCACAAGTTGAAGACTTTTTCTTTGCCAATCTGTATTGTTGCTGCAAATTCAGTTCCCCTTCCTCGCAAAAATTCCCTTCCACGCAAGGTAGTAAAGCCCCTCTCGTTGTTCACCCGCACCAATCACCGTCCTCGAAATGCGGTCCTGTATAGCACAAAATCTCTTTGTAAACAAGACAATACAGTCGATTTCATCAATTAATTGAGATACTGAAATCAGATTGCATTGTAAACTTGGCACATATAAAACATTAGCTAATTTCAGCTTGTCACTTAGCACCACTTTTCCTTCTTTTGTAGCAGCTGTTTGTTCCCCGTTTGGGAGTCCAACGGGACATTCCATCATATCTTGTACATGAGACAAGCAATCCAATCTTCCTGTCATGTGATGAGAAGCACCCGTGTCAAGGATCCATTGTATTGAAAAATACTTACTGGTGAGTTTCTCAGTGGCCCCTATCTTTGTGTTGTTTAGAATATTCAACAATGTTTGCCATTGTTCACCACTGAGACCATTGATATCACCTTTATCAGCATACAAGGTTGCAAGATTTGTGCTTGTTCCTGGTGTGGAGATTTGAGTTGCATTGGCCCTGACCAATCCTCCACGTCCTCTGCCAAAGGAAGACATGCCTCGCTGCCCTCCCTTTCCTCGTCCAATTCCTTTTCCAGTCCCTCGAGCACGATCACGATCCCCCCACCATTCTGGGTAGCCAATCAATTGAAAATAGTTATCGGGTTCATGTCCCGTTCGATTACAGTGGCTGCACACCGTGTTTTTGTCTCTGTTTTCAATTCTGTTGCGTGATTTGAAATGAGCTTGCACTGCAAAACTCATCACCTCACTATGCTCTTCCTTTCCACGCGACATGATTCTGACACGTTCTTCTTGAATCAGTGTTGAGTAGATTCTGTTCAAATTGGGCAATGGATCTTGTGCCAACAAATTTGATACCACAGTGCCATAGGTTGTTTCATCAAGCCCCATGAGAAATTGATGAGCTTTCTCTTCCTCACAGTTCCTTTCTAGGATTGCCCCAAGATTACAGGTTCACAATCCACATTTGCACATCGGCATTTGTTCAAAGTTTATCAATTCTTCCCAGATTTTCTTAAGCTTTCCAAAATAGGAAATAATTGTTGATCCTCTCTGCTTACAATCAGCAAGTTCAGCCCTAAGTTGCTGTATGCGTGGTCCATTTATCATGGAAAATCTTTCTTTTATGTCTTCCTAGAGGTCTTGAGCTACCTCCACGTGTGACATAGTTGATCTCAATCCTGGTTCAATGGTGTTCATTATCCATGATGTAGAATAGGTTGTGGAATCATACATGCTCAAGAGGGATCACCCGAAATTCAAAGGCAACTGAATTTCGGCAACCGGGTCGTCGAAGTCGGAATGACGCAAAACTCACCCAGTCAATGCATTTCACCATTTGCGGAAGAAATCAGGGGCTTTGCCGCTGGCCTCGACCGGTTTTTGGCCAAATTCCATCGTTTTGGCCCCGAAATCGTCATTTTAGCTATTTTAGGAAAGTTTCGTTTTTGCAATAACTTTTGATTTAAGAGTCCGAATTGACTTTAGTCAATTGGTACTCACTCAGAATTCATAGGCCTTTCACATTCTGCATTTATCTCAAATTTTCCATTTATGGCAAATTTAATGTTTTATGTCCTTTCCTTTTCTGTATTGAATTAGGCTAGGGTTTTTACTTTAAGTATCAGTGTAAAACCTGCAGCCGGGAAAACTATCATTTTATTGAATAAACACTGAGTTTTATTGAGATTTATTCTCGTTATTGTTGATTTATGGAATATTGGCGTTGGTCATATTCCCTTGTGATTTTCTGTTGCGTCAATCCAAGACACCAGTAAAGAGTTGTTGGTCCACCAATCTTCAAGATTTGGTGATTCCTCACCTGGTCGTTTAATGGATCCATCTACGAATCCAAATTTCTTCCTTGCTCTCAACGCAGTTCAGAGAGCACGGGCCCATTCATCATAATTTTCTCCCTTCAGTTGCACTTGTGTTAGCAGACTTCCAGGATTGTCACTGGAAGTTATATCATATGGAGAAATGGTTTTCCTCAAAACAACCACTTCGCTGCTCTTGCTGGTGGTGCCTTCTTCACTGGCCACAACATCTTCTTCACTGGCCATTGCAAAGAATTGAAAGTATATTTTACTGAAAAAAATTCAGCTCTGATACCATGACAAAATATGACATTGGATTTTCAAGTGTGATCTTTATTCAGAAAAACTGATACATATATACACGAAAATATGCACAATCATCGTGTGCAGTTTCCAAATTTGGCTTCCTAAATATACTCTTTAATTTACAATTGATTTGCATATTTATGACAGAATATTTCAGCACAATATTTGCTAATTATGTGTGCTGATATCTTTGTGCCGAGATCTTCTACTAATAGTGACTATCCTATCTTGATTAGCAGGATCATGTGATTGATCTCTATACTTCGAAACCTTTCAAATCATTGTTGAATCTTATGAGATGATGATATTGAAAAAAAAAATAGTTTACAGCACTTGCATAAACATAATTTACTCCTCTCTTTTGTTAAGATCTCGAAGGAAAGAGTATAACAGAGTGCAAGCAGTTCAGATTTTCGACAATCAGAATTGCAACAAACAACTTCTCTGATGATAATAAGCTTGGACAAGGTGGATTTGGTGCTGCTTATAAGGTGGGGAATTATTACAACAGGAAAGAATATCAATGCTTTGCCAAAAAATTAAATCCTTTAAGGATGATATTCATTGATTTGTGTTTAATTTTCGTCCTCCACACATATATATTTCAGGGTACGCATTGCAGAGAAACTTCTATGGAAAAAATGGATTGGTCCCACCTTCTCTCAGAAAAATCTGGAATTTTCAAACATTATACAAAGACTCGTGCACGACATTGCCTATCACAAAGACTTTTTTCAGCCATTTGGAATGACTTTAAATATGTGCTTTGTTTGACAGAAACTGAAAGCAATTAGAATACATATAACTTTTTTTTGTAAGATTTAATAAACGAATAAAAGACATTTTAATTAAATCATTTATCTTATTAATAAGCTTTTTTTTTGGGATATTTTTAGCACAATAATTATTTTAAAAAAGCAAAACTTATCAGATTTATAAAAGTAAATTTTAATAAAAAAATATTGTGGATAGGATATATAAGGTCAAGTGTACCGTAAGTATATACAAGTGGGACTCTTGAACCAATAATTAGAAGCTTTCAGCTTGGCTTTTTACCCTATCGTCCTGTGCATGGTAATATGGAAATGGGACAAAAAAGAAAAGCAGTTTTGATGCTGCCATTGCCATTGCCATTGCCATTGCCATTGCAGAACCTCGCTTTCTCTCTGTGATTTTTATTGAGTGACAGCAGGGTTCCTTAAAGTTTCATGCATGGCACAAGTAGTTAATTATTCTACTCGGATCATCCCTTCTAATTCTATATACAAATTGTGAAACCTGGTGTAGAGTCGGAGTCGATCGGATTCCGAATCAGCCAGCCGTGCGGGTCTTAACTTCATAAATATCCAACGAATTGGGTGGGAAATGATAACGTACGATCACCGCGTGAAATTTCCAGTCGGTCTATTTTCTGACTGCTAAATTTCTATGGAAAAAATGTACGCAGAGAAACTTCTATGGAAAAAATGGAGTGGTCCCCCATTTTCTCAGAAAAATCTGGAATTTTCAAACATTATACAAAGACTCGTGCAAGACGTGTACGCATTGCCTATCACAAAAACTTTTTTCAGTCATTTGGAATGACTTTAAATAAGGTCTTTGTTTGACAAAAACTGAAAGCAATTCGAATACATATAATTTTTTTTTTTGCATGATTTAATAAACGAATAGAAGACATTTTTTTTTAATATTAAAATCATTTATCTTATTAATAAGCTTTTTTTAGTTTTGGGATTTTTTTACCACAATATTTATTTTTAAAAACCAAAACTTATCAGATTTATAAAAGTAAATTTTAATTAAAAAAATATTTCAATAATATTTCCGCATAAATTTATTAAATAATAGCTCGTGAGATGAGATCAAATACTCTTAGAGTCTAGTTTTTATTTGTTTATATGAGAGTAAAAATAAATATATATTGAACAGTTAGCAAATAGAACTTAAGGAAAAAAAGCTTTCCACATTGATTTTTCTACCAACACCGATCCTTTTTATTTTAATTTTGTTATTTTTGGGTAGATTTTGGGGAATAACCCAAAAATTAGGTTATGACACATAGTACAATAACCATAATACCCTCAAATAAGACAAAAACCAAGAATTGTTAGTGGGGGTGTCCCGATGATTTCACATTTTTAGTGCACAATGAAATAACTTTTGTAACCTCAAATAAGACAAAACAGAAGATTTACCTGTGTGGGTATTTCAAACATTTCATGTTTAACTATATATGCATAAGAGAGAGTTTCACTCTCATTTTACACTACCAAAGCTAAATTTACTATGTTTTTAACGCAAGATGTATTTAATACAAATACAAATAACAATAAAAATTAAAAACTATCTCAGAGAGACTGAAAAAATCAAGGGATTGAAATTAAACAAAAATATAAAAGAATAAAAACTGAAATACAAAACAAGAAATTATATATTTTAAAACTAGATAAAAAAATATTTTAATCCCTGCGGCGGAGCACGGGTTTATGACTCGTTTTCTCTATTTCTCTTGTTTACGCAGTTCTACTTATTATTTTTTATTTTTTTAATTATTATTATAATAATTATTATTATTATAATTATTATTATTATTATGAAATGGGTATTCTTTGCGCATGGCCGTGACCCAAACGAGTGATATTATTATTATTATTATTATAAACACAAGCATGCACTGCCAAAACCTAAAGCTCGGGGCAGGGCTATGGCTTGGCAAATTTTAATTAATTAATTTTGATCTTTTATTTAACAGTTATTTTTATTTGCCCTTTCAAAGTTTGGTTTTATTTTATTTTATGTATGACCCTGTTTGCCTTCGTGTAACTTTGTACTCATGTTTATTTTTAGGGTTCATATTTTCTATCTACTAACTTATTGAATTGATTAATATATTTTTGCCAAAGTCATTAATAATATTCTTGAATTTCAAATTTATTATATAGGAAATACATACGCCACACTTCAAAAAATATTCAAATTAATAAAATTAAGTATTAGATTAAATATATATACATATCCATATGCATCAAATAAAATTTGTCATGTTATTCTTCTATTTTTGAAAACGAAGACATATGGTTCCTAAGGATTAAAACAATCACGACTTATTATGGGAGGGAGTAAATTGTTTACAACCACTTATTTTGTTTTGCTATTCAAGCATCAAAGTTTTGAATTTCTAACACTTCATCTAATTTTTAAAATAATTTAAAAACCTTAAAAAACTTAAAATATAAAATAAAAACAACATTTTTAAAATACGACTGAGTCTTCCACGGAGTCTTTGCTGAATTTTAGACAGTCTGAAAGGTAATAAAGCAGTCATAAATTGGACCACAAGACAAGTCGCCATTTCACACTGACGCCTATAAAAAAGTCAGAGAGAGTAATCGCGTAGCTGCAATAGCGATGGTCTTACTTTTTAAATAAAAGAAAATGAATAAATAATAAAGGGACGAAGAAAATTAACATGGGTTACTTTATAGATACAATAGTCATAAAAGGATGCATTGATATAGAAATAGATTTAAAAAAAATCATAATTATAATGGATGATGCATGAAAAAAGAGAACGAAATCAATTAAATTTATTTTGTAATAAATCAATTAATCTCTTTATTTTCTCTATAAAAATCCCAATATTTAATGTCTATTTAGAAATGATATTGAAATTATTTTTTAAAATGTTTTTCATTAAGAAATATATTAAATGATAGACTTTTATGTTTAAAAAATTATTTTTTATATTAACATATAGAAATGATCTAAAAACATTAAAATTTCTTAATTTAATTTAAAAAATTATTTAAAAAAAAACACTTTTAAAATAAATTAAACAGAATTATAACCTCATAACTCTTCGATCGATTCTTATGTGGAAAGTCGAGATGCTTTATAGTAGATGGCCCCATCAAAATTACTACCTTTTTTTTTTTAAATTTTTCTTTCCTAATTTCGATAACAAATTGACTATGTCAATATGGCCAACAACCTCTTGGTATAAACTCAAGTGCGACTTCGAAGGGATTTCTTTCACGAAAAACAGAATTGTGAACAGAAGCTAATATTTCCTTTGATGAAATGGGTTCTAAAACCACCGTCTCTCTTCTTCTCCATCTTATTATTCTAAGCATCACTCTTGCCGATGATGAATTCTGCTATACCACAGGGAACTTCACAGCTAATAGCACCTATGCAAAAAACCGAGACCTTGTTCTCCGTTCACTAGCTTCCAATGTCACAGCCAATGGGGGTTTCTATAATACTACAATAGGTTCAGGCAGTGACACGGTTTATGGTCTTGTGCATTGCATGGCTTCCCCACCAGCTGAAAATTGTTCCTCCTGCGTCAATTATGCCATCCAAGGTCTCATGACAGCTTGTCCTTACCAAAAAGAAGCAATTTCATGGGGAGGGAATCCACTTCCATGTATTGTACGTTATGCGAATCGTTATTTTTTTGGATCACTTGAGCTATCTCCTACTAGCGCTCTATATAATACGGGTAAAATTGACGCAACACAGTTTGATCAAGCTTGGAGTGCTGTCAGAGACATTGCAACAAGAGCTAATTCCACCAGGAATATGTTAGCAGCTGAGACAACAGACCTATCATCCACTCAAACAATTTATGTATTTATGCAGTGCACTCCTGATGTATCACAGAGTAATTGCGGAGAGTGCCTACAACAATCCGTAGATGACTATAAAAGTTGTTGCTACTCGTATCAAGGAGGTGTTGTCCAGAAACCAAACTGTTTTTTTCGGTGGGATTTGTACCCCTACTACAACTTATTTCCTCAAATAACATCTCCATCTCCACCAGCATCTCCATCTCCACCTCCACCGGCATCTCCATCTCCACCATTCATTGATAGTTCTCCTCCACCAACCAGTATCACAATCACGAAAGGTAGGCTAACTTCTTTTTCTATACTGAAATTATTTCACTTGTTTCACGGTTTCCAGATTCATCTTCTGTAATTTCTATCTTAAACATGGCGCCTGTGCTTGGCAGGGAAGGAGAATACTACTTCTCGGACAGTTATTGTTACCACCGTCCCCACAGCTATCCTCCTGGCACTTGTTATCCTCATTCTCGCCATTTTCCGTTTTAGGAAGCGAAAGCAAGAGGTTCAAAGTAAGTTATTGCTTATTGGTTCTCACATATTAAACAGCTCGGCTTCATTAACACGAATCAAATTCACTAGATAATTTGTTTTTCTTCCAAACATCCTACAAAGAAAACATTAACAGCTTGCATTTTGTGAAGATTTCGATGAAAATGGTAGCAAAAGATGCTGGGAAATCAAATTTGCCACCATCGAACTAGCAACAAACAACTTCTCCGATGATAATAAGCTTGGACAAGGTGGTTTTAGTGCTGTTTACAAGGTACTTTATTATAACTAGTACATAGCAAACAGTATCGAACTGTTCTTATAAAAAATAAGTGCTTTGAAGGTTAATTCATATTTCAAATTGATGAACTTAATTTTCTGTTTCTTTTTCCTGAATGGATATATGCTTCAGGGTATACTTGCAGATGGACAAGCTATAGCTGTAAAGAGATTATCAAGTAATTCTGGGCAAGGAGATGTTGAATTTAAGAATGAGGTACGGCTACTAGCCAAACTTGAACACCGGAATCTTGTTAGGTTACTGGGGTTCTGCTTGGAAGGAACAGAAAAGCTTCTATTCTATGAGTTTGTGCCTAATTCAAGTCTCGATCAATTTATACATGGTAATCCTGAATTCCATATTATCTTATAAAAAAAAATTCTCATCATTTTTTTTTATTAAGAATTATTCATGGTTGTAAGAGAATTATAACTCGTGTTAAATTCTATAGACAAGTTTTCCGAAGTTTCTGAAGCTCTCATTTTATTAACGTTTAGATCCAATCAAGCGATTAGTCCTGAATTGGGAGAAGCGCTACAAAATTATAGAAGGCATAGCAAGAGGAATTCTATATCTGCATCAAGATTCTCAGCTCCGGATTATTCATCGTGATCTCAAGCCTAGCAACATTCTCTTAGATGGAAACATGAATGCTAAAATCTCAGATTTTGGAATGGCAAAGTTGATGAAAACTGATCAAAGTCATGATGATGCATCGAAGATCGCTGGAACCTTGTAAGTCTACTTTCTAGCAACAATGAAAAAGGTGTGATTAATGCTTATGATTCGCTCCATTGAAACTAAGATATGCTAATGTACCATTACAGAGGCTATATTGCTCCAGAGTATGCAAAGCATGGACAGTTCTCTGTCAAATCAGATGTTTTTAGTTTTGGAGTTCTAGTTTTAGAGATTGTGAGCGGTCGAAAACAAAGTTCCCGCAATGGAGAGGACATAGAGCACCTTCTGAGTCATGTAAGTGTAACTATCCACAAATCAAACACATTATTGAAAGATTTACAGGGATATTTACCCTTCAATATTGTGAATTCACATTGGATAAATTTTCTAGGCATGGAGAAGTTGGAGGAAAGGGACTGCTTCAGATCTTATAGATCCCATTTTGAGGGGTGACTCAACAGCTGAAATGATGAGATGCATCCACATTGGGTTACTATGCGTTCAAGAAAATGTAGCTGACAGGCCGACAATGGCTTCAGTTTTTCTGATGCTAAGCACCTCTTCTTATACTTTACATCGGCCTTCTCAACCAGCATATTTTTTTGGCAGCAGAACAAATCAACCAGCTTCGTCATTGACAATGGGCTACAAATCAAGGACGGCTGTGCCCTCGCCATCCCAGCTCAAGACTATGTTGGAAATTGATGATGTGCACAGTAACTGTTACTGTAGCAATCAAAATCTGGGCACAATAAATCTGCAGGAATGAAGATTCAAAAATGGAATCGGAAATTCATTCAATTCTTATTCAATTTGGAAATGCCTTAATATAGGCTTACATGATAAAGTCCTAGAAACATAACACTCTCAACATATCTGAGAAATTATTTGAATTCAAACAAGTTTGACTAAAAACCTGCTATGAATAGAAAAAACAGAATTTCGAAACTTAAAATTCAATCAGAGTAAATCTTCTTATTCTCAATGCAAATCTCATTAATTCTAACACTCCTCCTTGAGATTTGCCTTGAATAACCCGAGCTGCATCTTCAGAAATTCCAGCTTTAACCCAGGAATTCCCTTAGTCATCAAGTCTACTAGTTGAACATTATTTGAACAATGAAGAACTTTAATGAACCAGTTCTTCTCGGCTTCCCTTAGAAAATGAAGTTTCACATCCATGTGCTTTGTTCTACCATGCTGAACTGGATTCTCAGCAATTTCAATGGAAGACTTATAATCACAATGAAACTTAGTTGGTGAAACTTGTTTTTGTCCCAAATCAGCAAGCAATGTATTCAACCAATTTTCAGCTGCTGCCATGGGAATATGTTTATCCCAATCACTATCTGCATACCAATTTAAATCAACTCCTCCTGTCTTTGAGTAGCCAATGATCAGATCACTTTGAGTTTCAGTCAAACACTTAAAGTTTTCAAATTCTGAACAACCTTGAGACTTGTTCTTCAAAAAACGAGCCCAAATCATCCTGCTGTATTCATCTTTGAACAGCATGAAGTAAGCAAAATTTTTCAAAAATGCAATGTTCATTGGTTCACAAATGTCAGAATGAACCAGTTGCAGATTGCTTAATGCTCTGCTTGATGTGAATTGTGGAAATGGCTTTTGGTGCTGCTTTCCATATTCACAGCCCTCACTCATCAGTTTACTAGCAGGAATTTCAGGAATCCCTTCTATCAAAACATTATCATGCAACATCATCAATGAATTGAAATTATGATGCCCAAAACTCTTGTGCCAAATAACACTCTCATCAGTTTTAGCACTTAAAGCTAGCCCTTCTACAACATTCAGATTCAAATAAAAGCTATTACCCTTCATCTTGATCTTTGCAATTGCTGAATCATGTGAATCAGTAATAAAGCAAAATTTTTCTCTAAATGACACTTCATATCCATTCCTCAGCATCTGAGCAACACTCAAGAGATTCTGATCAAGTTCTGGAATGTATAAAACATTGGTGATAATTTTCGTACCTTTGCTTGTATTGACAGTAACAGTTCCTTTCCCTTTTGCCTCAACAATATCTCCATTTCCCAGCTTAATCTTAGGTTTGATTGAGCTGTCAATTGAGGAGAAAATAGAAAGAGATTTGGACATGTGGCTAGTACAGCCACTGTCAATCAACCAAGTATCCCTCCTGGAATTTTGATCATCACAGATTGCCATAAACAGATGCTCATCATCATCCTTGCTTTCTTCAGAAAAATTAGCATGTTGCTGAGTTTCAAGCTGTGGTTGTCTTCTTTTAAATCTGCAATACTTCTCACTATGACCATTCTTCTTGCAATGATCACAGTAAAGAAGAGTCTTTCCTTTAAACCAGCAATCATTCTCACCATGGTTTGTTCTTTTGCAATAAGAACATGGTGGAAAATTTTGACTGCTAACAGGTACAATAGACTTATTTTCCGAGAAGATTTTTTCGCCATTGTTGAAATCTTTCTTCTAGAAATTTCCAGTCTTTCTTCCTTTCCAGTTTGCTTGAAATGCACCTTCCATAACATCATCATCCCTCATCTGCACTCTCTGCTCCTGGATGTGCAGTTTGCTTATTAACTCAGCAATGGGAAGGTTTTGCAAATCGCAAGACTCTTCTATTGCTGAGATTTTTGCTTCGAATTTTTCAGGGACAGATATCATAAGCTTTTCTACAATCTTATGATCTTCAAATGTCTCCCCAAGGAGTCTCATCTGGTTTACTACATTCATCAATCTGCCAAATAAACTTTGACAGATTCATGGTCTTTCATCTTCATCAATTCGAACTCTCTCTTGAATGCTAGCAGTTTCACAATCTTGTCTCTGCTACTGCCTTCAAATTCAACCTGGAGCTTGTCCCAAATTTGTTTTGGTGTTTCCAAGTTCATGATTTTCGTAAAAATGTGGTCTGCAATTCCAGAATGCAGACATGTAATTGCCTTGTCTTTCTTCAATTTTTCTTCTTCATGAGCCCTTATCTGCGCCATCGTTGGATTCCCATGTTATGGAATTGGATCAGCATTTGTCACCACAATGTTCCATAACCCTTGGGATCGCAGAAAAAACCTCATCTTGACAGCCCAAATGTGATAGTGCTCACCATTAAAAATTGGAACCGATGAGTGCGAGTGTCCAGAGGATGAAGATGATGCCATTGATTTCTTAGAAAATTAATCTCTCAGTGTTTCTCTCAACCTCCCCAGGTGTTTACACTCACAATCTCTCGTGTTTCACTCATAAATTTCCCCTCAGCCCGTAAGATCAATTCGCTCTGATACCACTGTTGGAAATTGATGATCTGCACAGTAACTGTTCTTGAAACAGTTACTGTAGCAATCAAAATCTGGGCACAATAAATCTGCAGGAATGAAGATTCAAAAATGGAATCGGAAATTCATTCAATTCTTACTCAATTCGGAAATGCCTTAATATAGGCTTACATGATAAAGTTCTAGAAACATAACACTCTCAACATATCTGAGAAATTATTTGAATTCAAACAAGTTTGACTAAAAACCTGCTATGAATAGAAAAAACAGAATTTCAAAACTTAAAATTCAAACAGAGTAAATCTTCTTATTCTCAATGCAAATCTCATTAATTCTAACAGACTAGGCCTCTATCGAGGAATGATATTTCAATTACTGTGGTCCATCCTCGATAATTTTCTCATTATATAGTAAATGAATGGGTTTTGTTGATGTTAAGGAGATAATAAAGTATATATTCTTGATTATAAAGTAATTAATAAAAGAAAAAAATCAAGAGATTGAACAAATCCAGATAATGACAAAAATATTTCAACCATCTAATCTCAGAAGATGATGAAATATTTTGTATAATCTGTTCTATACTATTTTATTATATGTTCTGTTGTATAGCAATACTTGTAAGGATATATAATTAAATTATTAAATAATAGCTACATTGTATTAGAGCAAATTGATCATATTGTTTACAGATATGGATCACTTTTATAAGTAGATGAGGTGATGTTAATAGATGTCAGCTTATGAAAATCAAATTATCATTAGTTTGATGGTTCTGTTAAGTAATAATCAGAGTAAATATTATTGATCATTTCTTTAATAATAAAAAAGAAGAAATCAAGAGATTAAACAACTCAAGACAATCAACAAATTATTTGAATTATCTAATCAAAGAAGATGATCAAGTATTTTGTATAATTTATTTTATTTTATTTCCTTACAAGTATTTTGTATAATTTATTTTATTTTATTTCCTTATAAGTCTTGTTGTATGGCTATATAAATCTACATAAATTGAATGTAATACATAGAATCAAATTATCAAATAATAACACTCCTTGTTATTCTAAATTTCTATAGTTATATCCAAAAATAAACACTATAATAAATTACAGGAAACTTTCAAACTCCAACAGTTATAAATTAATAACTAAGTTCACTTCTCAAAATGAGGAGTTCAAATAATTTGTTCCAGTCAATTAAGGGCTTGTTGGGAAAAAGTCATATGCTCATCCTATTTTCACAAAACACAAGTCAAAACTCTTTTATATTTCTTACAAAATTAAAATAAGAATAAACAGATTAATAATAATAGTAATAATAATAGGAAAAATTATGGAATTGTGGTACACCCAAAATCTTCCACTATATCAAATAATAGGATGCAATGTTTTTGACAACAACAATTGTTAAAAAAGTCACCAATACAACAAAAGCTTCGGGCCACAGAACAGCGAAACCTCGACACTTCAACATAATTTAATACGATTTCTTTAAAGGAAATATCTTTTGGGACAAACTTCAAAAAATGACACCAAACTATGTAGTTTGAATCTTGTCTTCTCATAAATTCCTGTATCAATTTTGTCCCTCAAGATATACAGAAAACCAAAAGGTCGATTCTGTCAGATCAGATTAAGTTTTCGAAGGCAGGTTTTTAACTAGAGAAATTTTGAAATAGAAGTTGTAGATTCTAATCAAACTATTGGTATGTTGGCTTGCTATAAAATATTTTTTATAGTAACATAGTTATCATGCCTGCCGAGGTTCACTTCGTTTAAGGGTTGAGTTATGGGGTTTGTCAGATAACTATAAAATATTATTATATTTTCTGAAAATAATGTCTTAAAAAATAAATATTTAATGTTTACAAATCTAAATCTAAACGTTTTAGGGATGACCCATCTAATCCTAAATCATATGTTATGATGGTCCAAGTACTTCTGGACTAAATCAAGCACCCATCAAAATTGTGCATGCAAAATATAGGTTACAAGCTTGACAAGGTCAAGGATTTTTTTTTTCCCTGTGGCTGATAGGATTCGGTTAAAGAATTTTTTTTATCATAATTAAGGTTTGAATAAAGAGAAAATTGGGAAAACAAATTTAATTTGATTTAATTTGGCTAAGAGTGAAAGAAATTTGAAGTTCAAGGATGGAGAGCTTAATTGAAGAAGAAAATCAAATTTGAGAGTTAGATTGATCAAAGTTTCATAATTTTGAGAGCCAATAACAAATTTGCAACAACTTTAGATAAAATATTATCATTATAATTATTCACCACAAGAAAGAAATTTGAAGTTCAAGGATGGAGAGCATAATTTTGAGAGCCAATAACAAATTTGCAACAACTTTAGATAGAATATTATCATTATAATTATTCACCACAACTATATCATTATGATAAAATAATATTTATATTACCATAGTAGTTGTCGTTGTCGTCATCATCATTATTATTACCATGGTTAATACTATCATCAATATTATTATCACAATTATTAATATCATTACTATTATTATCAATATTGGTATTATTATTATTATTATTATTATCACTATTTGTAGTGGTAGCGATATTATTGTCACTATAACTACTATTGTTTTTTATTATTATAGCTAATTTATTATTATTATTAATAATAATAATAATAATAATAGCAACAAAATTATTATCATTATTATAATTTTTCGTAACTAACATTATTATTATTATAATTTTTCGTAACTAACATTATTATTATTATTACTAAAAAAAATAAAAGTCATGAACTTGATATGAATAATAAAATTAAAAACTATAAGAACTAGAAAAAGAATAATTTTTTTTTTGAAATATGAGTCATCTCTAATCTCGGTGAATGAATTAGAGAATATATATAACTATTTTTAAGCCTACCGGAAGAAGGTTTAATTTATTTAAATATATCTGTATAGTATTTGGCAGACAAATGATCTGTTTGAAGCAGGGTTATTGATCCCGTTCCGTTCCGGCCGGAACGGCCGGAACGGCCCGTTCCAGTGCAAAATTTCCGGCCGGAACGGCCCGTTCCAGTGCAAAATCCGGGACAAAACGGCGACGTTTTTGTCCCGGGTAGAATTCCGGACCGATCCGGCCATTCCGGCCGGAACGCCCCGGTTTTGTACCGGGGGTTCCGTTCCGGTGTCAGCCATCATCTCCCTTCCCTCTCCGACGGCTTCCCCTCTTTTCATCCCCATAGCCTTCATCAATGGCCTTCGCCTGCTTCACGACCCTGCCCCCTTCACAGATCGGCCACTCATCTGCCATTTGTCTGTTTGATTTAATTTTTTCAAAACAAAAAACAGAGAGAACGGTGATAGGATGAAGTGAGAAAGAGAGAGAGAGGAGTCTGAGGGAAAGGAGACTGACGGCTGTGAAATGAAGAGATAGGGTTTAGTAAGTTAGCTTATATACTTAGGGTTTGGTGATGAGGGTTGAGTTATGTTTGCAGTCCCTGTACTGTTTCTAACATTTCAATTCATTCCCTATATTATTGTAACTTTTCAGTCTAGGCTCGGTCAGGGGTTACTCACTGCGCATGGCTTTTCCTGCTTGTATGTTTCTACTGAAAATGAAACACTTGTTCTGAAAATGGATGGTCCAGATTTGTTGAGGTCGTATGATTTATTACAATGAGGATTGGATGTGTTGATGGTGTTTGAGATTATGCTGTGAAGTGTTTTTTAAACTATATTAAAATGTACATTGTGGAAGTGTTAGTGCCTGGTGCTCTATAATTATAGAATTTGTACTAATTCTTGTATTATTTGTTTTAAATTATTATTTCTATTTCTTGTATATGTTATGTAATTGTAATATGTACCCAAAAAAATATAATGAAAAAGGAGAATGGGTGTGTGAGTTGCATAAAAAAAACACATAAAGAATTTTAAAGATGTTTCTAATTTTGAGATTATGTTTGTATTGTATAATTTAAATTTCATTTATCTTGAATTTAAATTATACTTGTTAAATTAATATTTTATTTTTTTCATATATATAATTAAATAAAAATGAACAGTACAAAACCGGAACGGTACCGAAACCAGAACGTTCCGTTCCAAACACAAAACCGGAACGGTACCCGGAACGGGATCAATAACCCTGGTTTGAAGTTACTCAGCTAGCCAACCAACATTTTTTCTCTCTTTCCAAATATTTTTATCCTCATTCCTTTGTAGCATTTTTTTTACATTGATAATGTTTTACGGTTTTATTTTTCAATATTAAATTGATTAGGAATTAAGTATTTTAATTGAATCTGAGTTTAAAATTTATAGAGTTACGAGTTTGAAAAATTAATTCATATGTAGAAGATTTACTCATATTTGCTTTTTTTTTTCTTCTTATTTAAACTTATATTTTTTTAATTTTATCATTCAGCAATTTTTTAATTGAAGATCGAACTACATTAATTTTTTTCTTTCTATAGGATTTTTCACTTGTTTTAAAAATGGATTAGGTTCTCCTATGTCTTTTTATTTTTTGTTCTTTGTTAAATTTATTTCTTAAAAAAATATTTTTGAATTATGAAAAAATCTTTGTTGATTGTAAAATATAAGTTCAAGATGTTTATTTCATGATATTTTGCTTAATTTACTTTCTGGATAATGGCTCTAACGTTGTGTGTGACCTCTTTTAATGTTGTTATGTAGCCTTTCACAAGGACATTAGAATCTTCTTAGTGAGATATTTCTAGTGGCGGGTCAACATCTAGGACGGAGTGACGATAAGTCTTCAACAATTTTTTCTTTTCTTTTCTTTAGGACATGATATTGAAACTTAATTTTTATAATTTATTATAACCAACGATTTTTGTTTGTTTTATTTACTAGCATTGTTTTTTTAATTATATTATTAAATTAATAGAGTTTACTGTATATAGTCAAGTTAATGACTAGATCTTAGATATTTCTTGCTTCTTCAAAACCAAGGTTGTCAATACCGTTTCAGTCACCTTTCCGGTCGCCATTCCAATTTTTCTATTGGTACGGTGGTACGGAACATTCCGGTTTCAGAGCATTTTGGCGTGTCGTTTCTGGGTTGTACTGTTCATATATAATTAATTAATTATATATATATATATATATATATATATATATATATATATATATAAAATTTAAAATATTAATTTAACAAGCATAATTAAAATTCAAGATAAATTAACTTTAAGTTATACAATATAAAAACAAAGTCAAACAAACATAATCTCAAAATTAGAAACATAATCATAAGTTAATCAAAATAAAGAGGATTTTAAGGCCGGAACGGTACTGAGATGTTCCGGCCGGTATTTCCGGAACGGGCCAGAATTAAAACCAAAACCAAAACGACGCCGTTTTATCTCTGTTTTTTTAATGGCACGGAACATTTCGGCCGTTCCGGTCGGAACAGAACGATATTGACAACCCTGCTTAAAACCATTAGCATCATCTAAGTATCATTTTATTACATTATTTTTTTTAATCCAGCTCACAATATATAGCGGATCACCTATCTATTTCAATGTATGAAATTCAGCAAATATTGATAACAAAAATCTAAGAAGTAGCTGGTGCATTTGTTTTCCATGTCGAAATTAAAACAAGAAACGAACAACGATTATAAGGCATTAGCAATGTAACGAAGGACCTAATTGAACAATCAGGAAATCTAATATGGCCCTTCTCTTTTATTCTTTTATTATTGCCCCCACATCATTTGGCTTCAAGTCCAGCAAGATATCACAGCTTGTGCATCCACTTAATTTGAGGCGAAGATGCATCACCAACAGGCTTACTAACTTGCCCATTACCTTAGGATGTTATCGAGGATCTAACTCTGAGATGGAAAGCTCATTGTTAGACCACTGGGGAGATTTGGTTCTGGATTCATCGGACACAGATAACAATGGCAGAATCGACGTTTCTCCGAGCATTAAAAATGCAGGTTTTGAGGGTGCTGCGAGACTGACAGAGTAGTTACTAAGCATCATAGAAACTTGAGCCATAGTTGGTCTGAGGGCTTCATTTTCCTGAACACAAAGTAATCCGATGTGGATGCTTCTCATAATTTCACTTCTTGGACCAGCATTCAAGGTAGGATCTATTATCTCTAAAGGTGTCCCTTCATTCCATTTTCTCCATGACTGCAAAAATTTAGATGAAGTTCATGCATGTTATTCAAGCAGGATCAATAAAATTAAGCAGTGTTGATACTTACATAGGTTAGAAGATCCTCTCCTTCGTCTCCTATGCCGCTGCCACCAATCTTTCGGCCACTAACAATTTCTAAAACCAAGACGCCGAAGCTATATACATCTGATTTAACTGAGAAATGTCCACGCGCAATATATTCTGGAGCCATATACCCGCTGCATGGAATCATCAATTTGGATTAATTCTAGTTTAAACAATGGCTGCAGAAAATCTACTATAAATTATTTCATTTTCGTCCTCTCAATTTATTATATTTTGAAAACTTGTGGCAGACTCGCATTATATACTTACAAGGTCCCAACTACTATACTCGTGGTATTTTGAGATTGATCCATAACGAAAAGTCTTGCCATTCCAAAATCTGATATTTTTGGATTCATGTTCTCATCTAGCAGAATATTTGCAGCTTTGAGATCACGATGAATAATCCGTAGTCTAGAGTCTTCATGCAGATAAAGAAGCCCCCTTGCAATGCCTTCTATGATTTTGAAGAGGGTTTGCCAATCTAGAAGTACACGCTTGACGGGATCTGCAAATCAGCTAGAACTAGATAAATTACCTGATCAACTGACATGGAGATTACATATTCAAAATTTATCACGGAATCGAATGACGAATATACCAAATATCAAGTTGTTGAGGCTTGAGTTGGGGAGAAACTCGTAGACAAGAATCCTTTCTTCTTTCTCGAAGCAGAAACCCAGCAGTCTAACCAAATTCCGATGCTGAAGCTTGGCAACTAACATTACCTCATTCTTGAATTCTTTCTCTCCTTGTCCAGATGTCTTAGACAACCTCTTTACAGCTATATCTTGTCCACTCGTCACAGTTCCCTGGAATCATTTCAAAATCAGAAAACGTTAGGACAAATTGAATCTAGTCCAAAATTACCAAATGTCTAAAGTTGAATCGTACACTACAGACGATTGATTTTCCTTTTACCTTGTACACGACACCAAATCCTCCTTGTCCGAGTTTATTAAACTCAGAGAAGTTACCTGTTGCTGCACTGATTGTGCCAAAATCAAGTTGGAGCAATTCTACTTCTTCCATTTCATATAAATCTACAACAAAGCAATCCTTAGGCATAAGCAAATGAAAAGTCTGCTTCTCAGAAGAGCTTAAATGAAATATTTCTTCATATAAAAAATGGTGTATTCTTGCAGAATTTCCCATCAATTATCATAACATCTGCAATTTAGAGCTTCAGTTTGAGAGAGGGAATGCTAAGCAAAAACAGAGGACTCTGAGCGCCTAAAAACATTTGAAATAGCTTCTGAAATTACCTTTAACTTCCTCTTCCTCCTTCTGCTTCCTGGCTCTTAAGAAGATGCAAACGCAAGCTATAAGAATCACAGAACCAGCTATTGGAACAATGATGACGACGACATTCCTCTTCTTGCCCTTCTTTCCTGAAAACCAGAAATCAAATCAGATATACACATGTCTCGGATGAATTTATAGATTTGTCTAATAATTAGCAAGTAGTAACATAGTAAGTTAAGTCAATATAAAAAGGTTAACTTCTAAATTGCTGGGAATAGATCATTAATTGGATCGAATCTTTAATACCCTTAACTCACGTACTCAATTTCAAGATAGTTGAAGAAAAGCATTTCATCTAGTCATGCTTTAAGTTGTGCGCATACCTTGTGAAGTTGAAGCTGGTGGTGATGGAATCGAATTAGTCAAAGTTGAATCTGGTGGTGGTGGGATTGAATTAGTCGAAGGGTCATAGAAACGATCTTTTTCATACCTAAAATTACAGCTTGGATATATAACTCTTCCTCCTGGTCGTGCATTACAACACTGTGGAATAAGTCCTGAAGCATTATACAGGCAATCCCTGCATGCCGAAGCAGATAAATCAGGAGTACGCTGTACAAGTGCATATATCTTTCAAAAGTTCCGGTCATCATCTATTTGACCCAATGCATACTTGTAACGAGAATCACCGGCGGCTGCTTGATTGCTCAGCCTACCTAACAGGGTCATCAGTGACTGATTGAACCCGACAACATCAGAGACATTAAATCGAACATCATACACCCAAAAATAAGGTCCTTGCTCCATGCGATCAAATATGGAGCGGTTGGTGTAGCGCACCATACAATTGTCTAACCCTCCAATTGCCTCTACGAAGTTTGGACAGTTTCTTACCAGGGAATCACTAGCATTTCTTATGCAACTGCGGCAGTCGTCAGGACGGATATCCGGCCTACAAAGTGCGATTGAATAGACGGTGTCGGCGTCTTGTCCGTAGGAAAAGTTGTAAAAGCCATTGTTTATTTCAGTGTTGGTGTAGATAGAGGTGAGGAGTTTATTGAGATTTGCGTGGTAAGTACTGTTAGAGGTGTAGTTGCCCTTTCCTACACAGTCTTTATATAACACTAGCTATATTGCCCGCGCGTTGCCGCGGGCATTTTTATGTATATAATTTAACATAATTAAATCAACAACGATAAATTTATATGATATAATTAAATAAAATTTATAGATTAGGAGATAAAATGTAAAAAATTTTATGTACAGTTTATTGCGCAAGCATAGATTACATCTTTTAGAATGTAAATATTACGTCATGAAAGATCACAAAAGAGCGCGAATTAACATTTTAAAAACCAGAGCAAAATATTTTAATAAGGAAAAAAAATTAATCACAAAATCATTATTGTGCAAATAATTAAATTATTATTAGTATTATTATTATTATTATTATTATTATTATTATGTTAGTAATGAAAGGAAAAAAAATAAATGAAAGACTAAAAATATCCTAGAAACTTTAACAAAAGATAAGAGAAAAAATAAGAAAAAATAAAAATTATCATTGCTATTACTGTAAAAACAATAAAAATTATCAAATTATCCGGAGGGAAAAAAAACATTAACAAAAGAGTAAGCAAGAAAAACAATTAAATTATTATTATTATTATTATTATTATTATTATTATTATTATTATTATTATTATTATTAATATTATAATTATAATAATTAATTATTATTATTAATATTAATATTAATATTAATATTATAATTATAATTATTATTATTATTGTTGTTGTTATTATTATTATTATTATGCTAATTATGAAAGAAACAAAAATAAATGAAAGACTAAAAATATCCCAGAAACTTTAACAAAAGATAAAAAAAAAATATCATTGTTATTACTGGCAAAAAAAAAAATATTATCAAATTATCGGGAGGAAAAAAAAATAACAAAAGAGTAAGAGAGAAAAAATTATTATTATTATTATTATTATTATTATTATTATTATTATTATTAAAATCAAATAGAAAATTAAAAGAATAAGGACCAAAATGAAAAATGACATATATAAAATTAATTCCAATTGAAGGATCAAATTGAAAAAAAAATAATTGGAGGACCAAAAATTAAATAATGATCAAATGCTGTCATTCTATAAAAAAATTAGAAGAAGAGGGACTGAAATCAAACTTTGTATATATTACCAATTGCAATTGGAGGACCAAATTAAAGAAAGCAAAACTTCCATACCAGAAAAATTGAAGGAATCAACAATAAATCAAAAATTCAAAGTATAAGGACTGAATTAAAAATTGCTATATAATCAATTTTAATTGAAGGGCACAATTGAAAACAATAAAACCTTAATTTAAATAAATCAGTAATAACAAAACGAAATCAAAACCTAAGGGACCGAAATTAACTTACCACAAACATGAGGGACCAGAGCTGACTTTGCGTCGGCAGGAGAGAGAAAAGCGACAGCCGACAAAAAACCGTCCGCCGCCGCTTACACGGGCATCTATGATTGGAACGCTCCGCGACGGCAGACAGAGCACCTGGAGGCGCACCGTATTCATCGGCGGAGGAAAATTTTTGACCGCCGTATGGCACCGCACGCGCCGCCTAAAGGGCGCGTTGGCGTTGAGCGCCGCTGTCGCGTCCTGACGACGCGCCAGCCGTTCAGACGGAAATATAATTAAAAAATAGGCTAATTACCAAGGCACCCCTGACCCAACCCAGATCTACGAAAAAACCGAGGGGGAAAGGACGTCTGTGTCCCCGTTTACTGTGCAGTGTTTTGTCGTTACCGAGGGCTTTTTTAGTCTGTGCACTGAAGGTGTGAAAAACCGACGGAGTCCCTCATCCCTGTGCACTATTTTGTCGTTTTAGAGGGTCAGAGGCGTCAATACACTGTACAAAAGCGGAAAGTTGAAAGAAAAAAAAGCCAAAAACCGAAAACACCCCCAGGAAAAAAACACAACACGCCTGATCATCAAGCCCATTTTCGTCACGACACTGCCACAATCCACAGTGAATTAAGAGAGAGTCCACAGTGCAACACCCCACGCCTATTATGTGTTTTGTAATTCCAGTCTGGTCTGGTCTGCTGGCTTCTGTGCCTTGGCTAGAGCCAGAACTTCCATGAAAAGAAGACAGAGAGAAAAAAGGAATGTTGAAGAAGCCATAGGTTCTGTTTCCTGCCTCTGAATGTGGTAGAATGATATACAGGATTGCAATTACATCCCCATTCAGATATATATGGACTAATAGAAGACAATTCATTACGAAGGATCGGTGGTGATTTCCTTTCTTGACTTTGGCATCAAATCAGGAAATGATCTTCATCTGGGTGAAAATAGTCCAATTAGAAGCTTTCAGCTTGACTTGTTACCCTATCGTCCTATGCATTGGGAGTTCGAGATGTTAGGAAATGGATATAGGTAATATGGAAATGGGGCAAAGAAGAAAAGCAGTTTTGATGCTGCCATTGCAGAACCTCGCTTTCTCTCTGTGATTTTTATTGAGTGACAGCAGGGTTCCTTTAAGTTTCATGCATGGCACGAGTAGTTAATTATTCTACTCGGATCATCCCTTCTAATTCTATATACAAATTGTGAAACCTGGTGTAGAGTCGGAGTCGATCGGATTCCGAATCAGCCTGCCGTGCGGTTCTTAACTTCATAGATATCCAACGTGTTGGGTGGGAAATGATAACGTACGATCACCGCGTGAAATTTTCAGTCGGTCTATTTTCTGACTGCTGAATTTCTATGGAAAAAATGGACGCATTGCAGAGAAACTTCTATGGAAAAAATGGATTGGTCCCACCTTTTCTCAGAAAAATCTGGAATTTTCATACATTATACAAAGACTCGTGCACGACGTGTCCGCATTGCCTATCACAAAGACTTTTTTCAGTCATGGAATGACTTTAAATATGTGCTTTGTTTGACAGAAACTGAAAGCAATCAGAATACATATAAAAGTTTTTTGTATGATTTAATAAACGAATAAATTATTTTTTTAATTAAAATCATTTATCTTATTAATAAGCTTTTTTTTTGTTTTGGGATATTTTTAGCACAATATTTATTTTAAAAAACCAAAACTTATCAGATTTATAAAAGTAAATTTTAATAAAAAACATATTTCAATAATATTTCCGCATACATTTATTAAATAATAGCTCGTGAGATGAGATCAAATACTTTTAGAGTCTAGTTTTTATTTGTTTATATGATAGTAAAAATAAATATATATTGAACAGCTAGCAAATAGAACTTAAGGAAAAAAAGCTTTATAAAGGAATGCACAAAAAGAATGCTGCAAGTGAAATGATGAATTTTGATGCTGTCATTTCCATTGCAATTTTTATCATCACTATTGTTATCCAATTTTTAACCCACTTATTTTTCTATTTCAGAAAGAACAAGAAAATACTAAAAAATAAAATAAAATAAAAATCCAAAAATATATTGGCATAAGGAACCAAAATTGAAAAGGACAAGCAGGGACTAGACAAACATATTTTTTACTATATATACATGTGTCAAGGCATTTAAAAAAAGGGGGAGGGAGAAAAAGAAAAGTCAAAACATTCACACTAACTCTCCCCACTCAAAAAATCCAAAACCTTAAGAAAAAAACCTAGATCTCTTTCTCTCCTCTTGGCTGCGCCGTCACCATTCCAGCCACAGCTAGCTGCAACACAGTCTCCCCCCTATTAGAGTATGTAGATGAGTATTGTATGAAGTATGCCTATAAATAGACATTGTTGAACACACGGAAGGTGTGTAGAAAATGAAAGTAAAACAATAATACAATTCAAATTTTGTTCTCCCTCTCTTCTCTCTCTCTTCTGAGCATTCTTCTTCTTCTTCTTCCTCTTAATTTCTCTATTTCTCTTCCAATCTTCACAATTCTAACACCCCCGGCTCTCAACCACAACCCCGACCGCCAACAGCCTCTCCCCCATCTTATGAACTGTGGATTTCTGTGATTGAATTGAGAGGAAGAAAAGGATCAATACAGTGATAGTTAAAGATTCGAGAGAGAAGAAGAGAGGAAGAGAGAGAGGAGGGAAATTTGAATTTGTATATTGTTCACAACAGAAAACTCACACATTATGTATGTCTATCCAGTACACCCTATTTATACCCATTTTAGAATACGTATACATACTTCTAGACATACTTTAACACCCCCCTTCAATCTCTTGCTTTAAAAAGCTAAGCATGAGATTGTTATAATGGGTCTGAGAAGCACCTAAACCTTTTGGTAAGAATATCAACAAATTGTTCTTGAGAAGAAACAAACTGGACATAGAGTTGATTGTTTACAACCCTTTCCCAAACAAAATGAACATTAATCTCTATATGCTTGGTCTACTGATGCTGCACTAGATTGAATGACAAAGAATTTGATGATAAATTGTCACAGAAAATGATTGGAGGCTGAGAAAGAGGAATACAAAGAAAGATCAAAAGTTTCTTGATCGAATCAATTTCAACAAAAATAGTGGACAAAGCCTTGTACTCTACCTCTATAGAAGATCTAGAAACCATGTGTTGCTTCTTAAAGGACCAGAAAATGGGATTAAAACCAAGGAAAACAACTAAACCAGTGGTTGGTCTCCTATCATTTGGATCCCCTACCCAATCAGCATCACTGAAGGCCTTGAGGTCCAAGCAACCTTTATGATAAGTGAGGCCAAGATGTGTTGTACCCTTCAGATATCTAAGCAACCTTTATGCATAGGTCACTTTTGTTTATTAGAGGAAAGAGCCAACAATATCCCAAAAAATCATCAACAAAAATCACATAATATCGAAAACTATCAACAAAAACACTTGGAGAAGGACCCCAAAGATCACTATGAATAATATGAAATGGGATTACAGACCTTTTAACACTGGAATGAAAGGAAAGTTACAAAACTTACCCTGAAGACAGCTATGACACATAACAGGAGCAGAATCTTTAGGACATTTAATGTGTGCCTTAATCAATGAAACAATTTTATTTGTAGGGTGACCAAGTCTGTGATGTCAAGTAGAAAAAAATACTAACTGACCAAGATAAGACTGAGGTTGATGATGAATGACTGAGTTACCAGGAATTAGAGACTTAAACGGAAGAATAAAAACCGAAATACAAAACAAGAAGTTATATATGTTAAAACTAGACAAAAAAAAAAAAATTAATCCCCCGGCAAAGCGCGCGGGTTTATGGCTCATTTTCTCTTATTTCTCTTGTTTTCGCAGTTCTACTTATTATTTATTATTTTTATTATTATTATTATTATGAAATGGGTATTCTTTGCGCATGGCCTTGACCCAAACGAGTGATATTATTATTATTATAAACAAAAGCATGCACTGCCAAAACCTAAAGCTCGGGGCAGGGCTATGGCTTGGCAAATTTTAATTAATTAATTTTGATCTTTTATTTAACAGTTATTTTTATTTGCCCTTTCAAAGTTTGTTTTTTTTTATTCTTTGTATGGCCCTGTTTGTCTTCGTGTAACTTTGTACTCATGTTTATTTTTCGGGTTCATATTTTCTATCTACTAACTTATTGAATTGATTAATATATTTTTGCCAAAGTCATCATAAGTCCGTGACGACAAAGAAAAGGTGGTATGCCTTCAAAATCATAAGACGAACTTTTCCCGTCTGAAAAGAATCCACATACCCGACCCAATTCTTTTTGTTTTTTTATAGTCAATTTTATAAAAATAAAGTTAACATTTTGGCCCATTAATTTTGAAAATAGTGTTTAATAGTATTCTTGAATTTAAAATTTATTTTATAGGAAATGCATATCCCACACTTCAAAAAATATTCAAAATAATAAAATTAAGTTAAGATTTAAATCCATTTCTATTAGATTAAAAATATATATAAATATCCATATGTATCAAATAAAATTTGTCATGTTATTCTTCTATTTTTGAAAATGAAGACAAATGGTTCCTAAGGATTAAAAAAATCACGACTTATTATGTGAGGGAGTAAATTGTTATAAGAGAAAAGGAGAGGGTGAGAACTGGCCCCAAGAGGGGCACGCTTACAACCACTTGGAGAAGACAACAGGTCTCGCACGCTTGTACGCTTGTGTGGTACATGTGTGTTGGGAAAAGTACTCAATAAGAGGAAACCAATTTAGCGGATTACCAATCAAGTCCCAAACCTTTTTCCCTCTTTGTGCAATCAAATTATAGGATCAAACAATCAACAATATAATGCAAATAATCAAAACACATCAACACCAAGATTTTTTTTTACGTGGAAAACCCAATGCGGGAAAAAACCACGGGACCATAGGCCACTTAAAACTTCCACTATCACAAATAATGGGTTCACAATATTCTTCCTTAGATTCAACTAAGGGCTACAACATATATCATCAAGAACAACCTATTCTTGGAATACAACAAGATTAAAGAGAACAAAGTTTGAGAAAAGGCTCACAATACTGACAGCCCCGTTTTCTGTCAAAACGGACAACTTCCACAACTCCAATCTTCAATCCAACCGTTCAGAATGAAGATTAATATGTCTAGAAGCCTCTGTCCAAATCTCAGCTCGATCCAACGGTTAACGAACTGGCAATCAGAAACAAGATGGTTTGTTCAAGAGCCACCACTTTTTCTTTCTCCCTCACTTTTCTCTTTTTGTCTCTTGTTAAGTATAAAACCCTAATACCCTTTTTAGGTGATGTGGCAGCCCCCTTTTATTTTAAATGGTGCGGGACCACCCAACAAATCTCCCCCTCACGCACCATGTGAGGAATTCGCCATACTGGCGATCAATTTGTAAAGTTCAATTTAGGAGGCTCTACCAAGCCTACTTCCTTTCTGCAAAACTCAAATTTCTCTCTCGGTAAAGGCTTGGTCATCATATCTGATGCATTGTTATCAGTATGGATCTTCTCAACAACAAATGACTTCATCTCCATAGCATCTCGAATCCATTGATATCTAACTTCAATGTGCTTTGATCGAGAGTGAAAAGTAGGATGCTTACTGAGATGGATTGCACTTTGACTGTCACAGTGCAACACAAAGTTCTCTTGAACTAGACCAAGTTCATGCAAGAACTTCTTCATCCATAATAACTCTTTGCCCCCTTCAGTAAGAGCAATATATTCAGCCTCTGTAGTGGATAATGCAACACATTTTTGCAACCTTGATTGCCATGAGACTGCTCCCCCTGCAAACTTCATCAAGTATCCCGATGTGGACTTTCTAGAATCAACATCACCAGCCATATCTGCATCTGTGTATCCTTCCAACACAGGTTTGTTATTGCCAAAACACAAGCTGAAGCTAGAAGTGCCTTTGAGATACCTGAGTATCCATTTCACTGCTGACCAGTGTTCTTTACCAGGATTGGAGAGGAACCGACTAACCACACCAACTGCATGAGCTATATCCGGCCTTGTGCAAACCATGGCATACATCAAGCTACCAACTGCGGATGCATAAGGAGCCTTTTTCATCTCATCTTTTTCTTCATCACTTGAAGGACACTGATTAGAACTTAGTTTAAAGTGGCTTGCAAGTGGAGAACAAACCGGTTTGGAGTTGCTCATGTTGAATCTCTCAAGTACCTTTTGAACATATCTCTCCTAAGATAGCCAAAGTTTCTCCTTCTTCCTGTCACGTGTGATCTTCATGCCAAGAATCTGTTTTGCCGGGCCTAAGTCTTTCATTGCAAAAGACTTACTTAACTCTTCCTTCAAAATCTGAATCTTCTTAGCATCATGGCCAACAATTAGCATATCATCCACATACAACAATAGAATAATAAAGTTTCCATCTGGAAACCTCTTCATAAATACACAATGATCAGAAGTGGTCCTGTCAAAACCATGATCCACCATGAAAGAATCAAACTTCTTGTACCACTGTCTTGGAGCTTGCTTTAACCCATATAGACTCTTTTTCAACTTGCAAACTAGTTGCTCTTTGCCTTTTGCTTCAAACCCTTCAGGCTGCTCCATGTAAATTTCTTCATCTAAATCACCATGGAGGAAGGCAGTTTTTACATCAAGTTGTTCAATTTCAAGATTCAAACTAGCAGCTATACCAAGCACAACTCGGATTGAAGACATCTTGACCACTGGTGAAAAAATTTCTTCAAAATCAATACCTTTCTTCTGACCGAAACCTTTCACAACCAATCTTGCCTTGTACCTTGGTTGTGAGCAATGTTCATCAGTTTTCAACCTGAACACCCATTTGTTCTTGAGTGCTCTCTTACCTTTAGGAAGCTTCATTAACTCAAAGGTATGGTTTTCATGCAAGGATTTCATCTCTTCTTGCATTGCTTTCAATCACTCACCTTTCTTCTCATGTGACATAGCTTCATCAAAGTATTCTGGTTCTCCCCCGTCAGTAACCAGCACATAATCATGAGGAGGATATTTGGTGGAAGGTTGGTGAGGTCTAGTTGACCTTCTCAACTGTGGCTCATCTGGAGCTTCTTGCATATCCTGTTCAGGAATAACATCAATATCATCATTAGTTGCTTCAGAATCACCAACTAATGGCTCAATAAGAAAACCACCATTATCATCATTTTGCAAATCTCCCCCATGATTAGCAAGCATCAAAGGTAATTGTTGAGTAGGTCTTGGATTTGAATTTGATGGAATAAAAGTAGCAGACTCTACTTTCTCTTTCTGTTCAAAGTCTTCAATGGTTTGATCTTCAAAGAAGATAACATCTCTGCTTCTCACAATTTTCTTCTCCTTTGGATCCCACAACCTATAACCAAACTCATCATCTTCAGAGCCCAAGAAAATACACTGCTTTGTCTTGCTGTCGAGCTTAGACCTTTCATCTCGAGGAACATGTACAAATGCTCTGCACCCAAACACTCTCAAGTGTGTATAAGAAACATCCTTTCCTTTCCAAACTATATTCGGAACATCAAATTCAAGGGGAACTGATGGAGAGAGGTTGATCATGGCAACTGCAGTCTTCATTGCCTCACCCCAAAAGGACTTAGGCAGCTTTGCATGAGAGAGCATACATCTAATTCTTTCAACAATGGTTCTGTTCATTCTCTCAGCCACTCCATTCTGTTGTGGAGTCTTAGGAACTGTCTTCTCCAACTTAATACCATGTTCCCTGCAGTACTTTTCAAAAGGACCTCTGTATTCACCACCATTATCAGCTCGAACACATTTCAGCTTTTTACCAGTTTCTCTTTCAACTCTGGCATGGAAATCCTTAAAGACATCAAGCACCTGATCTTTGGATTTCAAACAAGTGGCCCAAATTTTCCTGGAGTGATCATCAATAAAACTAACAAAGTACAATGCACCTCCAAGAGACTTATCAATCATAGAGCAAACATCAGTATGAACTAAATCAAGAACATGTGATCTTCTATGTGAAGGTAATCTTTGAAATGCAACTCTATGCTGTTTACCAACTAAACAATGAGTACATGTGTTCAAGTTCATACCTTTTAAAGGAAGGTAGTTCTTCTTGGCAAGGATGCCAAGACCTTTCTCACTTAAATGTCCAAGCCGCTTATGCCATAAATCAGTAGAGCAATCTTCAATTGCATTCACCTCCCCTTTGATCACCTTGGCTTGTGACATGTAGAGACCCATCTTCTTCCCTTTAGCAACAATTAAAGAATTTTTGGAGAGCTTCCATTTACCATCTCCAAAGTAACTATGATAGCCTTCTTCATCAAGAGTACCTGTAGAGATCAAATGTAGGCGCATATCGGGTACATGTCTAACATCTTTGAGTATCAGCTTGCACCCAGTATTGGTTTCCAACCAAATATCTCCAATGCCCACAACACTAGCCATCCCTTGATTTCCCATCCTAACTTGGCCAAATTCGCCAGCAGTGTAGGATGTGTAAAAATCACGTCGGGGTGTAACATGGTAAGAAGCTGCTGAATCTGCAACCCAGGTGGTATCCTGACATGCAAGGTTAACACAACCATCATCACAAACAATGGCAACATCACCATCAAATACAACTGCAGCTGTACCATTCTCTTCATTTCTGTCTTCATCTTTTCCCTTCTGATCTCTTTTATACTTTCTACAGTCTTTTTGAATATGCCCAGGCTTGTCACAATAATAGCACTTAAATCCCTTCCTTGACTGAGATCTTCCTCTTGGCTTCCATTTGCCTTTTCTATTACCAGATTCTCTATCTTGTTTGCCGTGAGAGAACCTACTTTGACTTCTCCCTCGACTTTCTGTAACAAGTGCATGAGACTCGGAAGTGTTTGTCCCTTTCCTCCTCTTCTCTTCATTGAGGATACAATCCTTCACTGTTTTCAAAGTGATATCTCCATTCGGAGTAGAATTGCTAAGTGACACCACCAAAGTCTCCCAACTATCCGGCAATGAACTCAACAGGATTAGTGCTTGCATCTCATCTGCTAGCTCAAGATTCATCAATGACAACTGATTTAAAAAACCTTGGAATTCATTTATATGCACTGAAGCATCTTCACCATCTCTATACTTCAAATTCACAAGGTCTCTAATTACAAAAACCTTGTTTTGTGCACTCTCTTTGGCAAATGTTTCTTCCAACATCTTCCACACTTTATAGCAGTCATGTTCTTGAGAAATATGATTGATAGACTTAGAGGATACCCATTTTCTAACATTAGCGGTAGCCTTTCTATTAATCCCCTTCCATTTTGCATCATCCATTTCATCAGGCTTTACTCCTTTACATTCAATCGGCAAAGCCAAATCATTGCAATATAAGTGATCCTCCATCATTGTTTTCCATAGAAAATAATTTGAGGAAGTGAGCTTTATCATGCCCGAATCTTCCTTTTCCATTTTAACTGCACAAGATATTCAATCTACACAACCAGTGCTCTGATACCACTTGTTGGGAAAAGTACTCAATAAGAGGAAACCAATTTAGCGGATTACCAATCAAGTCCCAAACCTTTTTCCCTCTTTGTGCAATCAAATTATAGGATCAAACAATCAACAATATAATGCAAATAATCAAAACACATCAACACCAAGATTTTTTTTTACGTGGAAAACCCAATGCGGGAAAAAACCACGGGACCATAGGCCACTTAAAACTTCCACTATCACAAATAATGGGTTCACAATATTCTTCCTTAGATTCAACTAAGGGCTACAACATATATCATCAAGAACAACCTATTCTTGGAATACAACAAGATTAAAGAGAACAAAGTTTGAGAAAAGGCTCACAATACTGACAGCCCCGTTTTCTGTCAAAACGGACAACTTCCACAACTCCAATCTTCAATCCAACCGTTCAGAATGAAGATTAATATGTCTAGAAGCCTCTGTCCAAATCTCAGCTCGATCCAACGGTTAACGAACTGGCAATCAAAGAAACAAGATGGTTTGTTCAAGAGCCACCACTTTTTCTTTCTCCCTCACTTTTCTCTTTTTGTCTCTTGTTAAGTATAAAACCCTAATACCCTTTTTAGGTGATGTGGCAGCCCCCTTTTATTTTAAATGGTGCGGGACCACCCAACAATGTGGTGGGTCCAATTTTGAAGTCCAAAAATAAAATCTCGATCTTTCTTCATTGATATTCTAATTGTCATTTTGGAAAGTGATTTAAATTATTTTTTAAAGTATTTTTTGTTTAAAAATATGTTAAAATAATATATTTTAATATATATTTTGTAGGTTCAATTTTGAAGTCCAAAAATAAAATCCCAATCTTTCTCCATTGATATTCTAATTGTATATTTGAAAAGTGGTTTAGATTATTTTTTAAAGTGTTTTTTGTTTTGAAATATATTAAAATAATATATTTTAAAAAAATATTTTTGATATTAATATATAAAAATAATTTAAGAACCTTAAAAAAATAAAATATAAAAAAGAACATTTAAAAAAAAAACATTTTTTAAATACGAAAGTCTTCAAACCAAACAATAAGTTAGCAAGGGAGACACGCTCGCCATTTCACGGAGTCTTTGCTGAATTTCAAACAGTATGAAAGCTAATTAAGCAGTCAGAAATTGGACCACAAGCCAACTCGCCATTTCACACTGAATAAAATTGGACCACAAGCTAATTAATCGCGTAACTGGAAAGGAGATGGTCTTATATTTAAAAAAAAATATGAATAAATAATAAAGGGACGAAGAAAATTAACATGGTTTGCCAATGGGGCTTCTTTATAGATACAATATATAGAAATAGATTTTAAGAAATTCATATTTATAATGGACGATACATGAAAACAGAGAAAGAAATCAATTATATTTATTTTGTAATAAATCAATTAATCTATTGAATTTCTCAATAAAAATCATAAGATTTAGTGTTGGTTAAAAAATGTGGTTGATATTTTTTTCTAAAATATTTTTTATTTAATAATATATTAGAATAATATTTTTGATATCACATAAAATATTTTAAAAACACTTTTTTTTTAATTTAAAATAAAAAAGTTTTAATTTTTTTTTAAAATACTTTTGAATCTTTTCGATCGATTCTTATGTGGAAAGTCAAGATGCTTTACAGTAGATGGCCCCATCAAAATTACAACCTTTTTTTATTTTTCTTTCACAAATTGACCATGTCAATATGGCCAATAGCCTCTTGGTATAATAAACTCGAGCGCGAAAAACAAAATCGTGACAGAAGCTAATATTTCCTTTGATGAAATGGGTTCTAAAACCACCGTCTCTCTTCTTCTCCATGTTATTATTCTAAGCATCACTCTTACCGATGCTCTAGAATGCTATACCACAGGGAACTTCACAGCTAATAGCACCTACGCAAAAAACCGAGACCTTGTTCTCCGTTCACTAGCTTCCAATGTCACAGCCAATGGAGGTTTCTACAATACTACAATAGGTTCAGGCAATGACACAGTTTATGGTATTGTGCATTGCATGGCTTCCCCATCAGCTGGAAATTGTTCCTTTTGCGTCAATTCTTCCATTCAAGCTCTCATGAAAGCTTGTCCTTACCAAAAAGAAGCACTTTCATGGGAAAGGAATCCACTTCCATGTATTGTACGTTATGCGAATCGTTATTTTTTTGGATCACTTGAGCTATCTCCTACTAGCATTCTATATAATACGGGTCAAATTGACGCAACACAGTTTGATCAAGCTTGGAGTGCTGTCAGAGACATTGCAACAAGAGCTAATTCCACCAGGAATATGTTTGCAGCTGAGACAACAGACCTATCATCCACTCAAACAATTTATGTATATATGCAGTGCACTCCTGATGTATCACAGAGTACTTGCGGAGAGTGCCTACAACAATCCGTAGATGACTATAAAATTTGTTGCTACTCGTATCAAGGAGGTGTTGTCCAGAAACCAAACTGTTTTTTTCGGTGGGATTTGTACCCCTACTACAGCTTATTTCCTCAAGTAACATCTCCATCTCCACCTCCACCGGCATCTCCATCTCCACCTCCACCGGCATCTCCATCTCCACCATTCATTGATAGTTCTCCTCCACCAACCAGTATCACAATCACGAAAGGTAGGCTAACTTCTTTTTCTATACTGTAATTATTTCACTTGTTTCACGGTTTCCAGATTCATCTTCTGTAATTTCTATCTTAAACATGGCTGTGCTTGGCAGGGAAGGAGAATACTACTTCTCTGACAGTTATTGTTACCACCGTCCCCACAGCTATCCTCCTGGCACTTGTTATCCTCATTCTCGCCATTTTCCGTTTTAGGAAGCGAAAGCAAGAGGTTCAAAGTAAGTTATTGCTTATTGGTTCTCACATATTAAACAGCTCGGCTTCATTAACACGAATCAAATTCACTAGATAATTTGTTTTTCTTCCAAACATCCTACAAAGAAAACATTAACAGCTTGCATTTTGTGAAGATTTCGATGAAAATGGTAGCAAAAGATGCTGGGAAATCAAATTTGCCACCATCGAACTAGCAACAAACAACTTCTCCGATGATAATAAGCTTGGACAAGGTGGTTTTGGTGCTGTTTACAAGGTACTTTATTATAACTAGTACATAACAAACAGTATCGAACTGTTCTTATAAAAAATAAGAACTTTGATGGTTAATTCATATTTCAAATTGATGCACTTAATTTTCTGTTTCTTTTTTCCTGAATGGATATATGCTTCAGGGTATACTTGCAGATGGACAAGCTATAGCTGTAAAGAGATTATCAAGTAATTCTGGGCAAGGAGATGTTGAATTTAAGAATGAGGTACGGCTACTAGCCAAACTTGAACACCGGAATCTTGTTAGGTTACTGGGGTTCTGCTTGGAAGGAACAGAAAAGCTTCTAGTCTATGAGTTTGTGCCTAATTCAAGTCTCGATCAATTTATACATGGTAATCCTGAATTCCATATTATCTTATAAAAAAAATTTCTCATCATTTTTTTTTATCAAGAAAAATTCATGCTTGTAAGAGAATTATAACTCGTGTTAAATTCTATAGACAAGTTTTCCGAAGTTTCTGAAGCTATCATTTTATTAACGTTTAGATCCAATCAAGCGATTAGTCCTGAATTGGGAGAAGCGCTACAAAATTATAGAAGGCACAGCTAGAGGAATTCTATATCTGCATCAAGATTCTCAGCTCCGGATTATTCATCGTGATCTCAAGCCTAGCAACATTCTCTTAGATGGAAACATGAATGCTAAAATCTCAGATTTTGGAATGGCAAAGTTGATGAAAACTGATCAAAGTCATGATGATGCATCGAAGATCGCTGGAACCTTGTAAGTCTAATTTATAGCAACAATGAAAAAGGTGTGATCAATGCTTATGATTCGCTCCATTGAAACTAATTAGATATGCTAATGTACCATTACAGAGGCTATATTGCTCCTGAGTATGCAAAGCATGGACAGTTCTCGGTCAAGTCAGAAGTTTTTAGTTTTGGAGTGCTAGTTTTAGAGATTGTGAGCGGTCGAAAACAAAGTTCCCGCAATGGAGAGGACATAGAGCACCTTCTGAGCCATGTAAGTGTAACTATCTACAAATCAAACACATTATTGAAAGATTTACAGGGATATTTACCCTTCAATATTGTGAATTCACATTTGGATGAATTTTCTAGGCATGGAGAAGTTGGAGGAAAGGGACTGCTTCAGATCTTATAGATCCCATTTTGAGGGGTGACTCAACAGCTGAAATGATGAGATGCATCCACATTGGGTTACTATGCGTTCAAGAAAATGTAGCTGACAGGCCGACAATGGCTTCAGTTGTTCTGATGCTAAGCACCTCTTCTTATACTTTACATCGGCCTTCTCAACCAGCATATTTTTTTGGCAGCAGAACAAATCAACCAGCTTCGTCATTGACAATGGGCTACAAATCAAGGATGGATGTGGCCTCGCCATCCCAGCTTAAGACTAACCCACTATCGAGGAATGATATTTCAATTACTGAGTTCCATCCTCGATAATTTTCTCATTATATAGTAAATGAATGGGTTTTGCTGATGTTAAGGAGATAATAAAGTATATATTCTTGATAATAAAGTAATTAATAAAAGAAGAAAAAAACAAGAGATTATCATTAGTTTGATGGGTGTGTTAAGTAATAATCAGAGTAAATATTATTGATCATTTCTTTAATAAATAAAAAGAAGAAATCATGAGATTAAACAACTCAAGACAATCAACAAATTATTTGAATTATCTAATCAAAGAAGTTGATCAAGTCTTTTGTATAATTTATTTATTTTCCTTATAAGTCTTGTTGTATGGCTATATAAATCTACATAAGAACTACAAAAAATGAATAAATTTTACCAAATTGAGTTTTAGAAAAACCCAAAAATAAACGTTTCTCAATAATCAACATTTCAAGTCGAAGACCTAGTCATCAAGAGCAGCATATTCGAATTTCATTTTGATCGAGTCTCCAATATTGATCAAGGTAAGAACACTACTAAACAAATCAAAATTAGTGATATAATTTGTTTTCTTAAGAAAAATAGTGATAGTGAACAAATTAGTGATGGAGTTTCTATGGAAAATATTTTCATCATTAATTTCATCCATCAATGTTTTTTTAAATTAACCGAGTTTATTGTATATAGTCAAGTTAATGACTTGGTCTTAGATAATTCTTGCTTCCTTGAAATCATTAGCATCATCTAAATATCATTTTATTACATTATTTTTTGCAATCCAGCTCACAATATATAGCGGATCACCTATCTAGTTCAATGTATGACATTCAGCAAAATCTAAGAAGTAGCTGGTGCATTATTATTCTTTTATTATTGCCCCCACAGCATTTGGCTTCAAGTCCAGCAAGAAATCACAGCTTGTGCATCCACTTAATTTGAGGCGAAGATGCATCACCAACAGGCTTACTAACTTGCCCATTACCTTAGGATGTTATCGAGGGTCTAACTCTGAGATGGAAAGCTCATTGTTAGACCACTGGGGAGATTTGGTTCTGGATTCATCGGACACAGATAACAATGGCAGAATCGACGTTTCTCCGAGCATTAAAAATGCAGGTTTTGAGGGTGCTGCGAGACTGACAGAGTAGTTACTAAGCATCATCGAAACTTGAGCCATAGTTGGTCTGAGGGCTTCATTTTCCTGAACACAAAGTAATCCGATGTGGATGCTTCTCATAATTTCACTTCTTGGACCAACATTCAAGGTAGGATCTATTATGTCTAAAGGTGTCCCTTCATTCCATTTTCTCCATGACTGCAAAAATTTAGATGAATTTCTTTCATGCATGTTATTCAAGCAGGATCAATAAAATTAAGCAGTGCTGATACTTGCATAGGTTAGAAGATCCTCTCCTTCGTCTCCTATGCCGCTGCCACCAATCTATCGGCCACTAACAATTTCTAAAACCAAGACGCCGAAGCTATATACATCTGATTAAAAAAAAAAAAAGATCGACCACCCTTGGGTGGCTGTCAACATCTGGGTCTGAACAGAATTGAATAAATGGACCATTAAATAAACATACATCTAAATTAGGGCATCATACATACATATGACTTCAATCAGGAAATCTAATTTTGTCTTTCTTTTTTATTCTTTTTCATCTATATATTTCACCACAGCACTGACTTCAAGTCCAGTAAGAGACCACATGCAGCTTCTGCTTCCTTCAAAACATATAATTTGAAGCATTCACCATTGACGGAGACGAGTCTTCTCTGTGCATAGAAAATGCAGGTTTTGAGGGTCCATCGAGTGTGACAGAGTAATCCATGTGGATCTAAGGGTTTCTTTTTCCTGAACACAAAGTAATCCAATGTGGATGCATCTCATAATTTATCTTCTTGGGCCATCATTCATGGTAGGATGAAATTTAGATGAAATTCATGCATATTATTCAAACAGAATCATATTATTTAACATAGGTTAAAAGATCCTCTCCTTCGTCTCCTATGCCCCTGCCACCAATCATTCGACCACTAACAATTTCTAAAAATAAAATACATCTAATTTAACTGAGAAATGTCCACGGATATAGCATATTCTGGAGCCATTTTCCTGCTGCATGGAATTATCATATTAGATTTATATTAGTTCAAACCATGGTTGCTGAAAATCTGCTGTGAATTATTTAATTTTTGTCCTGTCAATTTATTATATTTTGAAAATTTGTGGCTGACTGGTAGTATATACTTACAAGGTCACAACTACTCTACTTGTGCTATCTTGAGCTCGATCCATTGCGAAAATTCTTGCCATTCCAAAATCTGAGATTTTTGGATTCATGTTCTCATCTAGCAGAATGTTAGCAGCTCTGAGATCCTTTTATGGGCATATTAAATATATAATATGCATGGGAGTTGGACATCATTGTCCTCTCATTATACCATGCTAAATAAAAATATCTTTTGTAACTCCTTGTGTAGGATGGAGAAAATTATCAGAGATGGAGAAAAACCTAGGAATTAGGTGTGAAAATGCTTAGGATCCCGCTTGATTGATTCACGTGGAGGAGCCATGAACGCACCTAACTTCCAAACGGCACAAATGGAGTAACTCCTTGCTTTGAGTTACATAAGGGAAAGACTCGGTCAATAGGAACTCCTTGCTTTGTTTCAAGACTTGTTGACCTGAATTAATATTTACGTAGAAACACAGAATTGTCCTCGGAAAAATTGAAGCTACATGATGACCCACAGAAAAGTTGAAAATTCAACATGGAAGTTAATGGAGTCCGGTCAATGGAGGAGTCTCCCCTACTGTTTTAGTCCAGTTTTGTACAAATAGTTTAGTTCAGTCCCTATATCTTAAAATTATTCACAATTGGATCCTCCGTTCTCTCTCTCACTATCTCTCTATACATATTCTCGAAAGATAGTCCAAGTAAAATAGTGTGAAAATAGTCTTAACTGGAGAAGAAAAAAAAAAGGATCGACCAACCTTGGGTGGCTGTCAACATCTGGGTCTGAACAGAATTGAATAAATGGATCATTAAATAAAAACATTAAATCACATGATATAATTTTTAGTGATTGTTCTTTTTAAATTCAAGTATATTAAATTTTCAAATAAACATACATCTATCTTTTATATAGGGTATCATATATACATATATAAAATAATTTATAGTATCATTTTAAGATACGGATTGACCCTCGTAATGCAAAAGTAGAACAGCTAGTTTTAGATACTGCAAAAATATGTATTTGTTTTTTTGAAAAAATTCTATATATTTTTAAAGAAAAAATATTTTAAAACAATCGCTATTACAGTATTAAACGACTTCTTAGAATAATATTCCTTCTTTCACAAGTGTGTGGAATTCTGAAAATATTTCATGGATCAACTTCAAAGTAAATCCCTTAAAGTATACATACATGTAGCATCTCTTCTTTCTTCTTTTTTTTGTGAAGAAAATTATTTAGCTAGTTATAAATATTGAAGTTTACTGAAAATGAAGAACAAGAGAGAATTCTGGAAAATGAACAGTGTTCATTCATATGTGTGTTAACTTCGTATCTGCGATTACAACTGGTTTATATACACAAAACTAATTCAAACTAATTCTGTTATTTATCAACTAGAATAACAATAACTAATTCTGTTATTTATCAACTAGAATAACAAGAATAACAGAATAACCAATTCATTTAATCATGTGTTAAATATGTGTTCATCTTGTTGATCTGCTGCTGCTGCTACAATGTGATCTGCTGCTGCTGCAGTCTTCATCTTCACTGCTTCATAATCTGTACACGTCAATACTCCCCCTCAAGATGAGACATCAGAATTATCAACAGAGTAAATATTATGAAGGCTCATCTTGGAAACCAAAGGATAGAACAGAGAAAGACCAAGGGCCTTGGTAAAGACATCAGCAAGCTGATTTTTGGAGGACACATGAAAGGTTCGTATAATCCCAAGCTGAATCTTCTCCCGAACCACATGACAGTCAATGTCAATGTGCTTCGTTCGTTCATGATAAACAGGGTTAGCTGCAATATGGAGAGCAGCTTGACTGTCACAGTAAAGATGAACAGGCTGTAGAGGAATATGTAGATCCTGAAGAAGAGTGCGTAACCAAACAACCTCGCAACAAGTGGACGCCATGGCTCTGTATTCAGCTTCAGCAGAGGACCTAGAAACCGTAGTTTGCTTCTTTGATTTCCAGGAAATCAAAGACTGATCAAGGAATACACAGTAACCCGTGATCGATCTCCTGGAATCCACACAACTGGCCCAATCTGAATCACAAAATGCCTTGAGCTGCAGGTTAGATTTTACTGAGAAAAATAAACCCTGAGCTGGAGAAGACTTAATGTAACGGAGAACACGAATGGCTGCATCAAAATGAGGCATTCGAGGAGCAGCCATAAACTGACTGAGAACATGAACAGCAAAACATATATCAGGCCTTGTTATGGTAAGATATAGAAGGCGACCAATAAGCCTGCGATATACAGTAGGGTCTGTGTGTAGCTCCCCAGAATCTTTAGAAAATTTGACATTAGGTTCCATAGGAAAATTAACTGGCTTAGAAGCTAACAAGCCAGAATCTTCAAGCAATTCCAAAGCATATTTACATTGACAAACTGAAATACCAAGGCTGCTGCGTGCAATTTCCAGACCAAGGAAAAACTTTAATGGACCAAGGTCTTTCAACTGGAATTTTGCATTAAGAACTTTAATGAAATCAGAAATAGCAACTGAATCATTACTAGCAACCACAATGTCATCAACATACACCAACACTGCAATGAAAGAACCCTTCAAAGATCTGGTAAAGAGAGTATAATCTGCTTTTGATTGTACAAAACCAAAATTAAGTAAGGCAGTTGAAAACTTAGCAAACCATTGCCGTGAGGCTTGCTTGAGGCCATAAAGAGACTTGTTTAATCTGCAAACCTTAGACTCCCCCTTACTACCGAATCCAGGAGGAAAGGTCATATAAACCTCTTCATTCAATTGCCCATGAAGGAAGGCATTATTCACATCTAATTGATGGAGATGCCACTGTTTTACAGCTGCCACAGCCAAGAGTGTGCGCACTGTAGTGAGTTTTGCAACAGGAGAAAAGGTTTCATAGTAGTCTAAACCCTCACATTGATTATACCCTTTTGCAACTAATCTGGCTTTATACCTTTCTAAGGTCCCATCTGATTTTAATTTGACCTTGTAAACCCACTTACATCCAATTGCATGCTTATCAGGTGGAAGTGGAACTACAGTCCATGTATCATTAAGTTCCAGAGCCTTAATTTCATTGGCCATAGCATCACGCCACTCCCTTTTCAAAACAGCCTGAGCATAGGATTTAGGCTCAACCAGTGCAGAGACAGATAGGCTAAAACATCTTTGAGAAGTAGATAGTTTATCATAAGAAAGGACTGATGAAAGGGAATAAAGTGTACCTGGAGATGTAGACGAAGGTGTGGGAGTAGAAGTGGAAGTTGCAATGTGGCAGTGGTAATCATGCAGGTAACCAGGAACTTGTTTTACTCTAGAAGACCTGCGATTAGGCTGTGGTGCAGATGATACTGATACATGAGGTGAAGGAATGGAATTTGGAGTGGATGAAGAAGATGATATAAGATGTGCAGGAATTGAATTTTGATGGTTAGAAATTGGCTGAGGAGCTGAATGATCAGCTGGAGTAGTGGCTTCTTCTGTTAGTGGAATATTGAGAGGTAACACAGGATCACGAGGAGAATTTTGATGAATAAGTGCAAAAGGAAATATATTTTCATGGAAAACAACATCTCTGGATACAAATACATTATGAAGCTGTAAATCATAAAGCTTGTATCCTTTCATCCCATATGGATAACCAATCAGTATACACGGCTTAGCCCTAGGATCAAATTTGTGCCTGTTTCTCAGAATGGTGTTGGCATAACAAAGTGAACCAAACACTCGTAAATGAGAGTATGAAGGGGAGGATGTGAACAAGGCTTCATATGGTGTTTTATGATGTAGTATTGGGGTAGGGATACGATTTATCAAATGGACTGCTGTAAGGATACAGTCACCCCAGAATTTCAGAGGCAAATGTGCCTGAAGAAGAAGGGATCTAGCCACATTAAGAATGTGTTGATGTTTTCTTTCCACAATGGAATTTTGTTGGGGTGTTTCTACACAGCTAAGCTGATGAATAATCCCTTTAGATGCATAGTAAGAATCCATATTGAATTCAGCCCCATTATCTGACCTTAAGCATTTAATTTTGGTAGCAAATTGTGTTTCAACCATAGTAAAAAATGCTTGAATATGTTGCCTGGTCTGGGATTTATTCTCTAACAAATGGATCCATGTGAACCTAGAATGATCATCCACAATGGTCAAGAAGTAAGATGCACCCGTGAGTGACTTAGTGGAAAAAGGACCCCAGATGTCACAATGAATCAAATCAAATGAGTTAGCAGAAACAGATGAGCTGTGAGGAAAGGGTAAACGGTGTTGTTTAGAAAGAGGACATATGCTACAATCTTTGTTTGATTCATGTAAAATCTGTGGGATTACATGAGAAAGGGACTTAAGTGGATTTTCGGCAGGGTGGCCGAGTCTATAGTGCCACAAACTATTATTTACACTGCTGCTACAAAAATTAGCAGAAACAAAAGCATTTACTGATTGGCTATTCAAGGATTTAACAGAAACATGAAGCTTAGGTAAAACAGATACTGGTGTTTGCTGCATGTAATACAATCCTCCATCTTCTCTACCCACACCAATCGTCTTCCAGTGTGTGAGATTCTGAATGAAACAAAGTTTTGGTAAGAAGATGACACAACAATTTAAATTGTTGATCAATTGACTAACTGAAATGAGATTGAAAGAAAATGAAGGAATACAAAGGACATTTGTAAGTGTAAGACATTCTGAAATTTGAATTGTGCCAATGTGTGTGACAGAGGCAAATTGTCCATTTGGAAGTTTCACAAATTTAGAAACAATTGATGTAATACTGGTAAAAAAAGAAATTGAACAGATCATGTGATCTGTGGCACCAGTATCAATGATCCAAGGTGTTTTGAAGTGATTTGAAAACAAATGTTTTCGAGGTAATGACAGACATGAAGAAAAAACAGAATGCTGTAAATTTGGTTTATAAAGATGAGTTTTAGACACACAATCATCTGCACTAGTATAACCCTCACCTTGCATAGGAAGTTCTGAATCTTTACTTACAAAAGAGGAAACTTGATTGATGGAAGATTCATGCTCTGCAACCTCTGGCTTCAACATTTTAAGTAACTGCTGACACTGCTCATATGTGATTGGTAGGTGAGGTGATCCAGAAACTTGCTGAGCACTGGGAAATGCATTTTTTCCTTTAGTGAATTTGTAACCAGGGGGAAAACCATGCACTCTATAACACTTGTCAATAGTGTGGCCAGAGATTCCACAATGAGAGCATGTAGGTCGATCCTTTCGAGTGGGAAATTTGCTTCCTGCAAAACGGCTTGAAGAGACTGCCTTTGTAAACAAAGCAGTGGTGTTGTGATTGAAAGAGGGACTTGGTGATGAAATCATCCGCTGCCTTTCTTCCTGGATGATGAGTGAAAAGACCTTGTTAATGGATGGTAGTGGATCCATTAACAAGATTTGCCCTCTGACAGGTGAGTAGCTCTCATTCAGTCCCATTAAGAACTGATACACATGTTGTTGATGATGATAAGCCATGACTGTCTTTAAGGCTCCACAAGTACATGCAGGTAATGGTTGATGATTAGCTAATTCATCCCATAACCCTTTCATTGTGGTAAAATATGTACTGACCGAGTTATTCTCTTGGCATAAAGATGCTATGGACTTCTTCAGCTGGAAAATTCTAGGGCCATTATGTTGTGAAAAATGATCTTGTAAATCCTTCCATATTTCAGATGCATCATCAATGTATATGATGCTGTTGGCAATCTCTGTTGAGACTGAATTCAGCAACCAAGATAGAACCATATTGTTGCAGCGAGTCCATGCTAGTCCTTGAGAATCATACAGATTAGAAGGCTTAGACAGTGTTCCATCAACGAAACTCAGCTTATTCTTGGCTGACAAAGCCATCATCATTGCTCTCCTCCATGTGTTATAATTTTCACCATTGAGCTGTTTTGATACAATCATAGCACCAGGACTGTCAGCGTGATGCAAGAAAAAAGGGTTGGAAGAATCAATTTCAATCGTGGAATTGATGTTTTCAGCCATTGTTGACAACTGAAGAATTTTGAATGATTGATAACTGAAGAATTTTGGAAACAAGATTGAAGATGAGGAACAATCTTCAAAAAAATTGCTCTGATACCATATTGAAGTTTACTGAAAATGAAGAACAAGAGAGAATTCTGGAAAATGAACAGTGTTCATTCATATGTGTGTTAACTTCGTATCTGCGATTACAACTGGTTTATATACACAAAACTAATTCAAACTAATTCTGTTATTTATCAACTAGAATAACAATAACTAATTCTGTTATTTATCAACTAGAATAACAAGAATAACAGAATAACCAATTCATTTAATCATGTGTTAAATATGTGTTCATCTTGTTGATAACAATAACTAATTCTGTTATTTATCAACTAGAATAACAAGAATAACAGAATAACCAATTCATTTAATCATGTGTTAAATATGTGTTCATCTTGTTGATCTGCTGCTGCTGCTACAATGTGATCTGCTGCTGCTGCAGTCTTCATCTTCACTGCTTCATAATCTGTACACGTCAATAATAAATAAACTCCAATTAATCATAACAAATATATTTTTTAAAACTGCAAATATTACCTGTAAATTATGTTCTAAATATATATATATAAATCTGAAGATTAATTTTATTAATATATTACTTTTAGGGTCACACGATTAAGTTTAGTCAATCATACTAATATGATACATTAAATAAAGCAATTTATTAAACAGTTATCAAAAGAATTGAGTGCATTGGGAGTTCGAGATGTTAGGAAATGGATAGGGAATATGGACATGGGACAAAAAAGAAAAGCAGTTATTGAGTGACAGCAGGATTCCTTTAAGTTTCATGCATGGCACAAGTAGTTAATTATTCTACTCGGATCATCCCTTCTAATTCTATATACAAATTGTGAAACCTGGTGTAGAGTCGCAGTCGATCGGATTCCGAATCAGCCTGCCGTGCGGTTCTTAACTTCATAGATATCCAACGTGTTGGGTGGGAAATGATAACGTACGATCACCGCGTGAAATTTTCAGTCGGTCTATTTTCTGACTGCTGAATTTCTATGGAAAAAATGTACTCTTCGCAGACAAACTTCTATGAATTTCCATGGAAAAAATGGATCGGTCCCACATTTTCTCAGAAAAACCTGGAATTTTCGAACATTATACAAAGATTCGTGCAAGACGTGTCCGCGTTGCCTATCACAAAGACTTTTTTCAGCCATTTGGAATGACTTTAAATATGTGCTTTGTTTGACAGAAACTGAAAGCAATTAGAATACATATAATTTTTTTTTTTTGCATGATTTAATAAACGAATAAAAGACATATTTTTTTTATTAAAATCATTTACCTTATTAATAAGCTTTTTTTTGTTTTGGGATTTTTTTACCACAATATTTATTTTTTAAAAACCAAAACTTATCAGATTTATAAAAGTAAATTTTAATTAAAAAAATATTTCAATAATATTTCCGCATAAATTTATTAAATAATAGCTCGTGAGATGAGATCAAATACTTTTAGAGTCTAGTTTTTATTTGTTTATATGAGAGTAAAAATAAATATATATTGAACAGTTAGCAAATAGAACTTAAGGAAAAAAAGCTTTCCACATTGATTTTTCTACCAACACCGATCCTTTTTATTTTAATTTTGTTATTTTTGGGTAGATTTTGGGGAATAACCAAAAATTAGGTTATGACACATAGTACAATAACCATAATACCCTCAAATAAGATAAAAACCAAGAATTATCAGTGGAGGTGTCCCGATGATTTCACATTTTTAGTGCACAGTGAAATAACTTTTGTAACCTCAAATAAGACAAAACGGAAGAGTTACCTGCGGGGATATTTCAAACATTTCAGGTTTAACTATATATGCATAAGAGAGAGTTTCACTCTCATTTTACACCACCAAAGCTAAATTTACTATGTTTTTTAACGCAAGCTGTATTTAATACAAATACAAAAAACAATAAAAATTAAAAACTATCTCAGAAAGACCGAAAAAATCAAGGGATTGAAACTAAAAAAAATATAAAAAAATAAAAACTGAAATACAAGATAAGAAATTAAATATGTTAAAACTAGATAAAAAAACATTTTAATCCCTGTGGCGGAGCACGGGTTTATGGCTCGTTTTCTGTATTTCTCTTGTTTACGCAGTTCTACTTATTATTTTTTATTTTTATTATTATTATTATTATTATGAAATGGGTATTCTTTGCGCATGGCCGTGACCCAAACGAGTGATATTATTATTATTATTATTATAAACACAAGCATGCACTGCCAAAACCTAAAGCTCGGGGCAGGGCTATGGCTTGGCAAATTTTAATTAATTAATTTTGATCTTTTATTTAACAGTTATTTTTATTTGCCCTTTCAAAGTTTGGTTTTTTTTATTCTATGTATGACCCTGTTTGCCTTCGTGTAACTTTGTACTCATGTTTATTTTTAGGGTTCATATTTTCTATCTACTAACTTATTGAATTGATTAATATATTTTTGCCAAAGTCGTTAATAATATTCTTGAATTTCAAACTTATTATATAGGAAATAAATACGCCACACTTCAAAAAATATTCAAAATAATAAAATTAAGTATTAGATTAAATATATATACATATCCATATGCATCAAATAAAATTTGTCATGTTATTCTTCTATTTTTGAAAACGAAGACATATGGTTCCTAAGGATTAAAACAATCACGACTTATTATGGGAGGGAGTAAATTGTTTACAACCACTTATTTTGTTTTGCTATTCAAGCATCAAAGTTTTGAATTTCTAACACTTCATCTAATTTTTAAAATAATTTAAAAACCTTAAAAAACTTAAAATATAAAATAAAAACAACTTAAAACAAAACAAAAAAAAAAAAACATTTTTAAAATACGACTGAGTCTTCCACGGAGTCTTTGCTGAATTTTAGACAGTCTGAAAGGTAATAAAGCAGTCATAAATTGGACCACAAGACAAGTCGCCATTTCACACTGACGCCTATAAAAAAGTCAGAGAGAGTAGTCGCGTAGCTGCAATGGCGATGGTCTTACGTTTTAAATAAAAGAAAATGAATAAATAATAAAGGGACGAAGAAAATTAACATGGGTTACTTTATAGATACAATAGTCATAAAAGGATGCATTGATATAGAAATATATTTTTAAAAAATCATATTTATAATGGATGATGCATGAAAAAAGAGAAAGAAATCAATTAAATTTATTTTGTAATAAATCAATTAATCTCTTTATTTTCTCAATAAAAATCCCAATATTTAATGTCTATTTAGAAATGATATTGAAATTATTTTTTAAAATATTTTTCGTTAAGAAATATATTAAATGATAGACTTTTATGTTTAAAAAATTATTTTTTATATTAACATATAAAAATGATCTAAAAACATTAAAATTTCTTAATTTAATTAAAATAATTATTTAAAAAAAACACTTTTAAAATAAATTAAACAGAATTATAACCTCATAACTCTTCGATCGATTCTTATGTGGAAAGTCGAGATGCTTTATAGTAGATGGCCCCATCAAAATTACTACCATTTTTTTTTTTAATTTTTCTTTCCTAATTTCGATAACAAATTGACTATGTCAATATGGCCAACAACCTCTTGGTATAAACTCAAGTGCGACTTCGAAGGGATTTCTTTCACGAAAATCAGAATTGTGAACAGAAGCTAATATTTCCTTTGATGAAATGGGTTCTAAAACCACCGTCTCTCTTCTTCTCCATCTTATTTTTCTAAGCATCACTCTTGCCGATGCTCAATTCTGCTATACCACAGGGAACTTCACAGCTAATAGCACCTATGCAAAAAACCGAGACCTTGTTCTCCGTTCACTAGCTTCCAATGTCACAGCCAATGGGGGTTTCTATAATACTACAATAGGTTCAGGCAATGACACAGTTTATGGTCTTGTGCATTGCATGGCTTCCCCACCAGCTGAAAATTGTTCCTCCTGCGTCAATTATGCCATCCAAGGTCTCATGACAGCTTGTCCTTACCAAAAAGAAGCAATTTCATGGGGAGGGAATCCACTTCCATGTATTGTACGTTATGCGAATCGTTATTTTTTTGGATCACTTGAGCTATCTCCTACTAGCGCTCTATATAATACGGGTAAAATTGACGCAACACAGTTTGATCAAGCTTGGAGTGCTGTCAGAGACATTGCAACAAGAGCTAATTCCACCAGGAATATGTTAGCAGCTGAGACAACAGACCTATCATCCACTCAAACAATTTATGTATTTATGCAGTGCACTCCTGATGTATCACAGAGTAATTGCGGAGAGTGCCTACAACAATCCGTAGATGACTATAAAAGTTGTTGCTACTCGTATCAAGGAGGTGTTGTCCAGAAACCAAACTGTTTTTTTCGGTGGGATTTGTACCCCTACTACAACTTATTTCCTCAAATAACATCTCCATCTCCACCAGCATCTCCATCTCCACCTCCACCGGCATCTCCATCTCCACCTCCACCGGCATCTCCATCTCCACCATTCATTGATAGTTCTCCTCCACCAACCAGTATCACAATCACGAAAGGTAGGCTAACTTCTTTTTCTATACTGAAATTATTTCACTTGTTTCACGGTTTCCAGATTCATCTTCTGTAATTTCTATCTTAAACATGGCGCCTGTGCTTGGCAGGGAAGGAGAATACTACTTCTCGGACAGTTATTGTTACCACCGTCCCCACAGCTATCCTCCTGGCACTTGTTATCCTCATTCTCACCATTTTCCGTTTTAGGAAGCGAAAGCAAGAGGTTCAAAGTAAGTTATTGCTTACTGGTTCTCACATATTAAACAGCTCGGCTTCATTAACACGAATCAAATTCACTAGATAATTTGTTTTTCTTCCAAACATCCTACAAAGAAAACATTAACAGCTTGCATTTTGTGAAGATTTCGATGAAAATGGTAGCAAAAGATGCTGGGAAATCAAATTTGCCACCATCGAACTAGCAACAAACAACTTCTCCGATGATAATAAGCTTGGACAAGGTGGTTTTAGTGCTGTTTACAAGGTACTTTATTATAACTAGTACATAGCAAACAGTATCGAACTGTTCTTATAAAAAATAAGTGCTTTGAAGGTTAATTCATATTTCAAATTGATGAACTTAATTTTCTGTTTCTTTTTCCTGAATGGATATATGCTTCAGGGTATACTTGCAGATGGACAAGCTATAGCTGTAAAGAGATTATCAAGTAATTCTGGGCAAGGAGATGTTGAATTTAAGAATGAGGTACGGCTACTAGCCAAACTTGAACACCGGAATCTTGTTAGGTTACTGGGGTTCTGCTTGGAAGGAACAGAAAAGCTTCTAGTCTATGAGTTTGTGCCTAATTCAAGTCTCGATCAATTTATACATGGTAATCCTGAATTCCATATTATCTTATAAAAAAAATTTCTCATCATTTTTTTTTATTAAGAATTATTCATGGTTGTAAGAGAATTATAACTCGTGTTAAATTCTATAGACAAGTTTTCCGAAGTTTTTGAAGCTCTCATTTTATTAACGTTTAGATCCAATCAAGCGATTAGTCCTGAATTGGGAGAAGCGCTACAAAATTATAGAAGGCATAGCTAGAGGAATTCTATATCTGCATCAAGATTCTCAGCTCCGGATTATTCATCGTGATCTCAAGCCTAGCAACATTCTCTTAGATGGAAACATGAATGCTAAAATCTCAGATTTTGGAATGGCAAAGTTGATGAAAACTGATCAAAGTCATGATGATGCATCGAAGATCGCTGGAACCTTGTAAGTCTACTTTCTAGCAACAATGAAAAAGGTGTGATTAATGCTTATGATTCGCTCCATTGAAACTAAGATATGCTAATGTACCATTACAGAGGCTATATTGCTCCAGAGTATGCAAAGCATGGACAGTTCTCTGTCAAATCAGATGTTTTTAGTTTTGGAGTTCTAGTTTTAGAGATTGTGAGCGGTCGAAAACAAAGTTCCCGAAATGGAGAGGACATAGAGCACCTTCTGAGTCATGTAAGTGTAACTATCCACAAATCAAACACATTATTGAAAGATTTACAGGGATATTTACCCTTCAATATTGTGAATTCACATTGGATAAATTTTCTAGGCATGGAGAAGTTGGAGGAAAGGGACTGCTTCAGATCTTATAGATCCTATTTTGAGGGGTGACTCAACAGCTGAAATGATGAGATGCATCCACATTGGGTTACTATGCGTTCAAGAAAATGTAGCTGACAGGCCGACAATGGCTTCAGTTTTTCTGATGCTAAGCACCTCTTCTTATACTTTACATCGGCCTTCTCAACCAGCATATTTTTTTGGCAGCAGAACAAATCAACCAGCTTCGTCATTGACAATGGGCTACAAATCAAGGACGGCTGTGCCCTCGCCATCCCAGCTCAAGACTATGTTGGAAATTAATGATGTGCACAGTAACTGTTCTTGAAACAGTTACTGTAGCAATCAAAATCTGGGCACAATGAAGATTCAAAAATGGAATCGGAAATTCATTCAATTCTTATTCAATTTGGAAATGCCTTAATATAGGCTTACATGATAAAGTCCTAGAAACATAACACTCTCAACATATCTGAGAAATTATTTGAATTCAAACAAGTTTGACTAAAAACCTGCTATGAATAGAAAAAACAGAATTTCGAAACTTAAAATTCAATCAGAGTAAATCTTCTTATTCTCAATGCAAATCTCATTAATTCTAACACTCCTCCTTGAGATTTGCCTTGAATAACCCGAGCTGCATCTTCAGAAATTCCAGCTTTAACCCAGGAATTCCCTTAGTCATCAAGTCTACTAGTTGAACATTATTTGAACAATGAAGAACTTTAATGAACCAGTTCTTCTCGGCTTCCCTTAGAAAATGAAGTTTCACATCCATGTGCTTTGTTCTACCATGCTGAACTGGATTCTCAGCAATTTCAATGGAAGACTTATAATCACAATGAAACTTAGTTGGTGAAACTTGTTTTTGTCCCAAATCAGCAAGCAATGTATTCAACCAATTTTCAGCTGCTGCCATGGGAATATGTTTATCCCAATCACTATCTGCATACCAATTTAAATCAACTCCTCCTGTCTTTGAGTAGCCAATGATCAGATCACTTTGAGTTTCAGTCAAACACTTAAAGTTTTCAAATTCTGAACAACCTTGAGACTTGTTCTTCAAAAAACGAGCCCAAATCATCCTGCTGTATTCATCTTTGAACAGCATGAAGTAAGCAAAAATTTTCAAAAATGCAATGTTCATTGGTTCACAAATGTCAGAATGAACCAGTTGTAGATTGCTTAATGCTCTGCTTGATGTGAATTGTGGAAATGGCTTTTGGTGCTGCTTTCCATATTCACAGCCCTCACTCATCAGTTTACTAGCGGGAATTTCAGGAATCCCTTCTATCAAAACATTATCATGCAACATCATCAATGAATTGAAATTATGATGCCCAAAACTCTTGTGCCAAATAACACTCTCATCAGTTTTAGCACTTAAAGCTAGCCCTTCTACAACATTCAGATTCAAATAAAAGCTATTACCCTTCATCTTGATCTTTGCAATTGCTGAATCATGTGAATCAGTAATAAAGCAAAATTTTTCTCTAAATGACACTTCATATCCATTCCTCAGCATCTGAGCAACACTCAAGAGATTCTGATCAAGTTCTGGAATGTATAAAACATTGGTGATAATTTTCGTACCTTTGCTTGTATTGACAGTAACAGTTCCTTTCCCTTTTGCCTCAACAATATCTCCATTTCCCAGCTTAATCTTAGGTTTGATTGAGCTGTCAATTGAGGAGAAAATAGAAAGAGATTTGGACATGTGGCTAGTACAGCCACTGTCAATCAACCAAGTATCCCTCCTGGAATTTTGATCATCACAGATTGCCATAAACAGATGCTCATCATCATCCTTGCTTTCTTCAGAAAAATTAGCATGTTGCTGAGTTTCAAGCTGTGGTTGTCTTCTTTTAAATCTGCAATACTTCTCACTATGACCATTCTTCTTGCAATGATCACAGTAAAGAAGAGTCTTTCCTTTAAACCAGCAATCATTCTCACCATGGTTTGTTCTTTTGCAATAAGAACATGGTGGAAAATTTTGACTGCTAACAGGTACAATAGACTTATTTTCCGAGAAGATTTTTTCGCCATTGTTGAAATCTTTCTTCTAGAAATTTCCAGTCTTTCTTCCTTTCCAGTTTGCTTGAAATGCACCTTCCATAACATCATCATCCCTCATCTGCACTCTCTGCTCCTGGATGTGCAGTTTGCTTATTAACTCAGCAATGGGAAGGTTTTGCAAATCGCAAGACTCTTCTATTGCTGAGATTTTTGCTTCGAATTTTTCAGGGACAGACATCATAAGCTTTTCTACAATCTTATGATCTTCAAATGTCTCCCCAAGGAGTCTCATCTGGTTTACTACATTCATCAATCTGCCAGAATAAACTTTGACAGATTCATGGTCTTTCATCTTCATCAATTCGAACTCTCTCTTGAATGCTAGCAGTTTCACAGTCTTGTCTCTGCTACTGCCTTCAAATTCAACCTGGAGCTTGTCCCAAATTTGTTTTGGTGTTTCCAAGTTCATGATTTTCGTAAAAATGTGGTCTGCAATTCCAGAATGCAGACATGTAATTGCCTTGTCTTTCTTCAATTTTTCTTCTTCATGAGCCCTTATCTGCGCCATCGTTGGATTCCCATGTAATGGAATTGGATCAGCATTTGTCACCACAATGTTCCATAACCCTTGGGATCGCAGAAAAAACCTCATCTTGACAGCCCAAATGTGATAGTGCTCACCATTAAAAATTGGAACCGATGAGTGCGAGTGTCCAGAGGATGAAGATGATGCCATTGATTTCTTAGAAAATTAATCTTTCAGTGTTTCTCTCAACCTCCCCAGGTGTTTACACTCACAATCTCTCGTGTTTCACTCACAAATTTCCCCTCAGCCCGTAAGATCAATTCGCTCTGATACCACTGTTGGAAATTGATGATCTGCACAGTAACTGTTCTTGAAACAGCTACTGTAGCAATCAAAATCTGGGCACAATAAATCTGCAGGAATGAAGATTCAAAAATGGAATCGGAAATTCATTCAATTCTTACTCAATTCGGAAATGCCTTAATATAGGCTTACATGATAAAGTCCTAGAAACATAACACTCTCAACATATCTGAGAAATTATTTGAATTCAAACAAGTTTGACTAAAAACCTGCTATGAATAGAAAAAACAGAATTTCGAAACTTAAAATTCAAACAGAGTAAATCTTCTTATTCTCAATGCAAATCTCATTAATTCTAACAGACTAAGCCTCTATCGAGGAATGATATTTCAATTACTGAAGTCCATCCTCGATAATTTTCTCATTATATAGTAAATGAATGGGTTTTGTTGATGTTAAGGAGATAATAAAGTATATATTCTTGATTATAAAGTAATTAATAAAAGAAAAAAATCAAGAGATTGAACAAATCCAGATAATGACAAAAATATTTCAACCATCTAATCTTAGAAGATGATGAAATATTTTGTATAATCTGTTCTATACTATTTTATTATATGTTCTGTTGTATAGCAATACTTGTAAGGATATATAATTAAATTATTAAATAATAGCTACATTGTATTAGAGCAAATTGATCATATTGTTTACAGATATGGATCACTTTTATAAGTAGATGAGGTGATGTTAATAGATGTCAGCTTATGAAAATCAAATTATCATTAGTTTGATGGTTCTGTTAAGTAATAATCAGAGTAAATATTATGATCATTTCTTTAATAATAAAAAAGAAGAAATCAAGAGATTAAACAACTCAAGACAATCAACAAATTATTTGAATTATCTAATCAAAGAAGATGATCAAGTATTTTGTATAATTTATTTTATTTTATTTCCTTACAAGTATTTTGTATAATTTATTTTATTTTATTTCCTTATAAGTCTTGTTGTATGGCTATATAAATCTACATAAATTGAATGTAATACATAGAATCAAATTATCAAATAATAACACTCCTTGTTATTCTAAATTTCTATAGTTATATCCAAAAATAAACACTATAATAAATTACAGGAAACTTTCAAACTCCAACAGTTATAAATTAATAACTAAGTTCACTTCTCAAAATGAGGAGTTCAAATAATTTGTTCCAGTCAATTAAGGGCTTGTTGGGAAAAAGTCATATGCTCATCCTATTTTCACAAAACACAAGTCAAAACTCTTTTATATTTCTTACAAAATTAAAATAAGAATAAACAGATTAATAATAATAGTAATAATAATAGGAAAAATTATGGAATTGTGGTACACCCAAAATCTTCCACTATATCAAATAATAGGATGCAATGTTTTTGACAACAACAATGGTTAAAAAAGTCACCAATACAACAAAAGCTTCGGGCCACAGAACAGCGAAACCTCGACACTTCAACATAATTTAATACGATTTCTTTAAAGGAAATATCTTTTGGGACAAACTTCAAAAAATGACACCAAACTATGTAGTTTGAATCTTGTCTTCTCATAAATTCCTGTATCAATTTTGTCCCTCAAGATATACAGAAAACCAAAAGGTCGATTCTGTCAGATCAGATTAAGTTTTCGAAGGCAGGTTTTTAACTAGAGAAATTTTGAAATAGAAGTTGTAGATTCTAATCAAACTATTGGTATGTTGGCTTGCTATAAAATATTTTTTATAGTAACATAGTTATCATGCCTGCCGAGGTTCACTTCGTTTAAGGGTTGAGTTATGGGGTTTGTCAGATAACTATAAAATATTATTATATTTTCTAAAAATAATGTCTTAAAAAATAAATATTTAATGTTTACAAATCTAAATCTAAACGTTTTAGGGATGACCCATCTAATCCTAAATCATATGTTATGATGGTCCAAGTACTTCTGGACTAAATCAAGCACCCATCAAAATTGTGCATGCAAAATATAGGTTACAAGCTTGACAAGGTCAAGGATTTTTTTTTTCCCTATGTGGCTGATAGGATTCGGTTAAAGAATTTTTTTATCATAATTAAGGTTTGAATAAAGAGAAAATTGAGAAAACAAATTTAATTTGATTTAATTTGGCTAAGAGTGAAAGAAATTTGAAGTTCAAGGATGGAGAGCTTAATTGAAGAAGAAAATCAAATTTGAGAGTTAGATTGATCAAAGTTTCATAATTTTGAGAGCCAATAACAAATTTGCAACAACTTTAGATAGAATATTATCATTATAATTATTCACCACAACTATATCATTATGATAAAATAATATTTATATTACCATAGTAGTTGTCGTTGTCGTCATCATCATTATTATTACCATGGTTAATACTATCATCAATATTATTATCATAATTATTAATATCATTACTATTATTATCAATATTGGTATTATTATTATTATTATTATTATCACTATTTGTAGTGGTAGCGATATTATTGTCACTATAACTACTATTGTTTTTTATTATTATAGCTAATTTATTAATAATAATAATAATAGCAACAAAATTATTATCATTATTATAATTTTTCGTAACTAACATTATTATTATTATAATTTTTCGTAACTAACATTATTATTATTATTACTAAAAAAATAAAAGTCATGAACTTGATATGAATAATAAAATTAAAAACTATAAGAACTAGAAAAAGAATAATTTTTTTTTTGAAATATGAGTCATCTCTAATCTCGGTGAATGAATTAGAGAATATATATAACTATTTTTAAGCCTACCGGAAGAAGGTTTAATTTATTTAAATATATCTGTATAGTATTTGGCAGACAAATGATCCGTTTGAAGTTACTCAGCTAGCCAACCAGCATTTTTTCTCTCTTTCCAAATATTTTTATCCTCATTCCTTTGTAGCATTTTTTTTACATTGATAATGTTTTACGGTTTTATTTTTCAATATTAAATTGATTAGGAATTAAGTATTTTAATTGAATCTGAGTTTAAAATTTATAGAGTTACGAGTTTGAAAAATTAATTCATATGTAGAAGATTTACTCATATTTGCTTTTTTTTTCTTCTTATTTAAACTTATATTTTTTTAATTTTATCATTCAGCAATTTTTTAATTGAAGATCGAACTACATTAATTTTTTTCTTTCTATAGGATTTTTCACTTGTTTTAAAAATGGATTAGGTTCTCCTATGTCTTTTTATTTTTTGTTCTTTGTTAAATTTATTTCTTAAAAAAATATTTTTGAATTATGAAAAAATCTTTGTTGATTGTAAAATATAAGTTCAAGATGTTTATTTCATGATATTTTGCTTAATTTACTTTCTGGATAATGGCTCTAACGTTGTGTGTGACCTCTTTTAATGTTGTTATGTAGCCTTTCACAAGGACATTAGAATCTTCTTAGTGAGATATTTCTAGGGGCGGGTCAACATCTAGGACGGAGTGACGATAAGTCTTCAACAATTTTTTCTTTTCTTTTCTTTAGGACATGATATTGAAACTTAATTTTTATAATTTATTATAACCAACGATTTTTGTTTGTTTTATTTACTAGCATTGTTTTTTTAATTATATTATTAAATTAATAGAGTTTACTGTATATAGTCAAGTTAATGACTAGATCTTAGATATTTCTTGCTTCTTTAAAACCAAGGTTGTCAATACCGTTCCAGTCACCTTTCCGGTCGCCATTCCAGTTTTTCTATTGGTACGATGGTACGGAACATTCCGGTTTCAGAGCATTTTGGCGTGTCGTTTCTGGGTTGTACTGTTCATATATAATTAATTATATATATATATATATATATATATATATATATATATGAAAAAAAATTAAAATATTAATTTAACAAGCATAATTAAAATTCAAGATAAATTAACTTTAAGTTATACAATATAAAAACAAAGTCAAACAAACATAATCTCAAAATTAGAAACATAATCATAAGTTAATCAAAATAAAGAGGATTTTAAGGCCGGAACGGTACTGAGATGTTCCGGCCAGTATTTCCGGAACGGGCCAGAATTAAAACCAAAACCAAAACGACGCCGTTTTATCTCGGTTTTTTTAATGACACGGAACATTTCGGCCGTTCTGGCCAGAACAGAACGATATTGACAACCCTGCTTAAAACCATTAGCATCATCTAAGTATCATTTTATTACATTATTTTTTTTAATCCAGCTCACAATATATAGCGGATCACCTATCTATTTCAATGTATGAAATTCAGCAAATATTGATAACAAAAATCTAAGAAGTAGCTGGTGCATTTGTTTTCCATGTCGAAATTAAAACAAGAAACGAACAACGATTATAAGGCATTAGCAATGTAACGAAGGACCTAATTGAACAATCAGGAAATCTAATATGGCCCTTCTCTTTTATTCTTTTATTATTGCCCCCACATCATTTGGCTTCAAGTCCAGCAAGAAATCACAGCTTGTGCATCCACTTAATTTGAGGCGAAGATGCATCACCAACAGGCTTACTAACTTGCCCATTACCTTAGGATGTTATCGAGGATCTAACTCTGAGATGGAAAGCTCATTGTTAGACCACTGGGGAGATTTGGTTCTGGATTCATCGGACACAGATAACAATGGCAGAATCGACGTTTCTCCGAGCATTAAAAATGCAGGTTTTGAGGGTGCTGCGAGACTGACAGAGTAGTTACTAAGCATCATAGAAACTTGAGCCATAGTTGGTCTGAGGGCTTCATTTTCCTGAACACAAAGTAATCCGATGTGGATGCTTCTCATAATTTCACTTCTTGGACCAGCATTCAAGGTAGGATCTATTATCTCTAAAGGTGTCCCTTCATTCCATTTTCTCCATGACTGCAAAAATTTAGATGAAGGTTAAAACGTATGCATGGGATTTCAAAGAGATTCAATCTCGTATATTCACTATTTTTTTTTGTTCCTCTGTTACAAGTTGAGTATATATATAGCTATTCTATACAAGAAACCCTTACGTTACAGATCCTAGAGTTTAGGCTTAATTTGCTAATTACATGGAAACCTATTTATACTAGGATACACTAACATATTTTCCGGGATACTGGAATATATCAATCCAGCTAGTATCCGAGACAATGTAGGACTTGAATGCTGCAAATCCAACTTGGAGATAATTACTGCATTTGTTAACACTCCCCCTCAAGTTGGTGCGTAGATGTCCCTCATTCCAATTTCGCTGAGTATAGCACCGAACGTGTGGTTTGGCAGTGCCTTAGTTAGTATGTCAGCAAGCTGGTCTTGGGATCGAACATGAGGAACTTCAATTAATTTTTCTTCCAGCTTCTCCTTGATAAAATGCCTGTCAACTTCAACATGTTTAGTGCGATCATGTTGAACAGGATTATGAGCAATATCACACGCTGCCTTGTTGTCGCAATACAACTTCATAGGGTTGACTGGTTTAATATGTAAATCCATCATCAGGTTTCGAATCCACAACAATTCGCATATAGCTTTAGCCATCCCTCTATATTCAGCCTCAGCACTTGATCTCGCGACCACCTCCTGTTTTTTACTTCTCCATGTAACCAAGTTCCCCCCTACAAATGTGAAATAACCAGATGTAGAACGTCGATCTTGAATAGAACCGGCCCAGTCAGCATCTGTATACCCATTAACATCCAAATTTTGTCCTTTTGTGAACAAAATTCCCTTTCCTGGAGAAGACTTTAAGTAGCGTAAGATACGGGTCACAGCATTCATGTGTGCTTCGCTTGGGAGGTGCATAAATTGGCTGACCACACTCAATGAATAAGCTAGATCCGGCCGAGTATGAGCAAGATACATTAACCTTCCAACTAACCTCTGATAGCGTTCTTTGTTAGTCGGAACTTGATTTGAATCAACATGTAGTTTCAAGTTCTCTTCCATGGGAGTGCTAGCTGGACTGCATGCTGTCATACCTGTTTCACTTAGTAAGTCTAAGGCATATTTTCTTTGTGATAGAAAAATACCTTTACCTGACCGTGACACTTCAATGCCCAAGAAGTACTTCAGTTCTCCAAGATCCTTCATCTCAAACTCACGGGCAAGATGCTCGTGTAATCTCCTCCTCTCGGCTGGATCATCTCCGGTTACTATTATATCATCAACATACACAATGAGAACTGTAATGCGTCCTTCATTATGCTTCAAGAATAAAGTGTGGTCCGAGTTACTTTGTCTGTAACCAACTGTCTTCATAAAACTTGTGAACCTCCCGAACCACGCTCGGGGAGACTGCTTTAAACCATATAGGGATTTTCTCAACCTGCAGACCTGTTTATTACCTTCCGTTTGCTGTTTACAGCTAGGTGGTAATTCCATATACACTTCTTCTTGGAGAGTTCCATGTAGAAATGCATTTTTTACGTCAAATTGCTGTAGGGGCCAGTCAAGATTGACTGCTAGTGACAGTATAATACGAACAGTATTAAGTTTGGCCACCGGTGAAAAGGTCTCCATATAATCAATTCCATATGTTTGAGTATACCCCTTGGCTACCAGCCTTGCTTTGCACCTTTCAATAGTTCCATCAGCTTTGTATTTAATGGTGAAGACCCACCTACACCCAACAGGTTTTTTTCCTTTCGGCAAGTCAACAACATCCCATGTTGAGTTCTTTTGAAGAGCTCTCATTTCTTCATTCATTGCCTCCTTCCATCTAGAATCGGCTAAGGCTTCCTGCACATTGTTAGGAATAGATACAACGGATAATTGATGTACAAATGCCATTTTTTCATTTGACAGTCTATGATAGGATACATAGTTATTCATAGGATATTTGACTTTTGAGTGAAGGGTTGGTTCATAATTCACCTTTGGTTTACCTCTTGTGACTCGATTAGGCAGTTCCTTTAGAGATTCAAATGGGTGAATTTCATGAGACTCAAGTCTGGAATCAATCTGGGAAGACAATTGGTTAATTGGTACATTGTGGGAAGCTGTCGGCACCTCCTCCTCCATGATATCTTGGTTATCAACAATTTCTGGACTATTATTGTCATAGCTTGAGTCATTGGTATATTCTTCCATGTCCTGGTGCTCCTCCGTGTTCTCATTAACTGGACATTCTTCATTATCACTCGATGGATTATCCCAAGTATCAATCGGTCGGTCACCATGTGCAGTGATCTCCACACTGTCTGCAGCCTTAGTTGCTGTCTGCACTTCATCGTTCCCTTTAGTTTGAGGTGAGTAATACATAGTAGCTTCATGAAAGACCACATCCAGTGTAACATACAGTTGTCGAGAAGGAGGGTGATAGCACCGATAACCCTTTTGATGCAGAGCATAACCAACAAACACACATCTAAGTCCCCGAGGTTCCAACTTAGTCCTCACACCTTTATGAAGGTGTACATAAGCTACACATCCAAAAACTTTAGGAGGTAAGTTTGGCATTGTAGGAGCACTTACGCTGCGATGGAGCACCTCAAAAGGAGTTTGGAATTGTAGAGTACTAGAAGGTACTCTATTGATAATGTATGCTGCGGCAGTAACGGCTTCTCCCCAGTAACTAGTAGGCATGTGAGCTTCAAATAAGGATGCACGAACGACCTCAAGAAGGTGACGATTCTTCCGTTCAGCCACTCCGTTCTGTTGAGGAGTGTAAGGGCAAGTTGTTTGATGAATAATACCATGTGCAGTCAAGTAATCTTTCAAGTTATGATTGATAAACTCTCCCCCATTATCGGTCCTGATTACCTGAATATTGGTCTGATACTGTGTTGCTATCATTTTGTGGAATTGCTGGAATAAATAACTCACTTCACTCTTCGACTTCATTAAGCAAATCCATGTCATGCGGGTGTGATCATCAATGAATGAAACAAACCAACGTGATCCATTTAGAGAAGGGGTGTTTGTTGGTCCCCATACATCTGAGTGAACAACCATAAAAGGTGCAGAACTTTTATTCATACTAAGAGGAAATGAAACGCGATGACTTTTCGCACGTTCACATACATCACATTTAAAATCTGAGACAATCAACTGGGAAAATAATTGTGGAAACAGTTTCTGTAAATATCCAAAGGAGGCATGCCCTAAACGCCTATGCCATAGCCAAATTTCCGACTGCTGGTGGACACTGCCGGTCGACCGCTTGACTGAACCGGTCGACCGCTCTGAAGGCAAAACTGAACCGGTCGACCGCTCTGGATACAAAACTGAACCGGTCGACCGCTTGACTGAATCGGTTAGATGGAAGACTTGTGCCAACTGATTTGAGCATGCTGGAGTTAGATCCAGGTAGTACAGCTTTCCTCTCCTAGTACCATAACCAATTGTCTTCCGAGTTTGAATATCCTTGAATATGCAAAGATTTGGCCAAAAAATTACAACACACATCAAAGCACGAGTTATTTGAGCAACAGATAATAAATTATGATTAAGACTCGGAACAATAAGGACTGACTCTAAGCTCAGATTTTCTGTGAGAGTAACTGTGCCTTCTCCTGACACAGAGGAAGGAGTTCCATTGGCTGTGGACACTATGTGGTGATTTGAGGGTTGTATGGTCTGAATATTATGGTTAAATGTCATATGATTTGTGGCACCTGAATCAATTATCCATTCACTATTTCTAACAGAAGTGGAAGTGTGAAGAGCCTTACCTGCATTCTCAGCATCATCACCTGTGTTCATGGCAGTGTCACCTGCATTCCCCGTGATGGCATTGGAAGAGGAGTCCTTCCCAATTTTATGATTTGGCTCGGCCACAGCAACAGACACATGAGGATTATTGCCAAACATATGATTTGGCTCTGCTACAGCAACAGACACATGAGGATTTGCCTTTGAATTCCTCTTACGGGGTGCTTTGGAAGAATCCCACCATTCTGGATATCCAATCAATTCATAGCAGCGTTGCTTAGTGTGTCCAGTTTCACCACAGTGAGTGCACATGCGTTCTGGTCGTGCAGCTCCCACTTCATAGCTACGGTTTTGTGATCCAATTGACTGATTATGATTTGGTGGACCAGAATTTCGATCTGGTTTCAAGTTCAGTGGGCGTTGATACCTGCTTCTGCGAGCTATCATAGCAGATGGCTCTAGGTGTCCAGGTTCCCCATTCAATGTGTTTCGACGGATAGAATCACGACGAACATAAGCATATGTTTCTTCAAGATCTAGTGCAGACTCTCTCCTGAGAATCTCACCACGTACTTGTTCAAATTCTTCGTCAAGGCCATTCAGAAAAATATGCACCCGCAGTCTCTCAATTGATTTTTTGTAGGCAATGACATCATCGGGATCTTTCATAACAATCTTATCACGATGATCAAGTTCTTGAAATATTTCTACCAAATCACCATAATAGGTAGAGATAGGACGACCAACCTGCTTGGTGGAAAACGCACGCTGGTTCAATGAAAAAAGCTGTGATTCATCTGCCCCATCGTAGAATGCTTTGGCTAGGGCAGTCCAAATTCCATGTGCGGTAGGCAGTCTGAGATAGCGTTTCATAATTTCTGGTGACATGGAGGTAAGCAACCATCCTTTGATCTTCTGATTTTCAGCATACCATTTACCGTAGGATGGATCAGTTTTCTCAGGGATTGTGTTGCTTATGAGATATTCAAGTTTCTCTCGCCCCGCAATTTGCATCTCCATGATCTGAGACCAGACATCATAGTTGCTTTCAGTAAGGGTGACATTGGTTGAGAAACTGGAGTTTTCTGATTGAACCTGGATAACTGGAACAGAGGAGGATTCGGTTTTGTATGATTCGGTTTTGTCACTGGCCATGGTTTTTGTATGATTCGATTCGGTTGTGTATGATTCGTGGTTCGGGGTTAGATATAGAGCAGATAATACACCAGCTCTGATACCAAGTTAAAACGTATGCATGGGATTTCAAAGAGATTCAATCTCGTATATTCACTATTTTTTTTTGTTCCTCTGTTACAAGTTGAGTATATATATAGCTATTCTATACAAGAAACCCTTACGTTACAGATCCTAGAGTTTAGGCTTAATTTGCTAATTACATGGAAACCTATTTATACTAGGATACACTAACATATTTTCCGGGATACTGGAATATATCAATCCAGCTAGTATCCGAGACAATGTAGGACTTGAATGCTGCAAATCCAACTTGGAGATAATTACTGCATTTGTTAACAGTTCATGCATGTTATTCAAGCAGGATCAATAAAATTAAGCAGTGTTGATACTTACATAGGTTAGAAGATCCTCTCCTTCGTCTCCTATGCCGCTGCCACCAATCTTTCGGCCACTAACAATTTCTAAAACCAAGACGCCGAAGCTATATACATCTGATTTAACTGAGAAATGTCCACGCGCAATATATTCTGGAGCCATATACCCGCTGCATGGAATCATCAATTTGGATTAATTCTAGTTTAAACAATGGCTGCAGAAAATCTACTATAAATTATTTCATTTTCGTCCTCTCAATTTATTATATTTTGAAAACTTGTGGCAGACTCGCATTATATACTTACAAGGTCCCAACTACTATACTCGTGGTATTTTGAGATTGATCCATAACGAAAAGTCTTGCCATTCCAAAATCTGATATTTTTGGATTCATGTTCTCATCTAGCAGAATATTTGCAGCTTTGAGATCACGATGAATAATCCGTAGTCTAGAGTCTTCATGCAGATAAAGAAGCCCCCTTGCAATGCCTTCTATGATTTTGAAGAGGGTTTGCCAATGTAGAAGTACACGCTTGACGGGATCTGCAAATCAACTAGAACTAGATAAATTACCTGATCAACTGACATGGAGATTACATATTCAAAATTTATCACGGAATCGAATGACGAATATACCAAATATCAAGTTGTTGAGGCTTGAGTTGGGGAGAAACTCGTAGACAAGAATCCTTTCTTCTTTCTCGAAGCAGAAACCCAGCAATCTAACCAAATTCCGATGCTGAAGCTTGGCAACTAACATTACCTCATTCTTGAATTCTTTCTCTCCTTGTCCAGATGTCTTAGACAACCTCTTTACAGCTATATCTTGTCCAATCGTCACAGTTCCCTGGAATCATTTCAAAATCAGAAAACGTTAGGACAAATTGAATCTAGTCCAAAATTACCAAATGTCTAAAGTTGAATCGTACACTACAGACGATTGATTTTCCTTTTACCTTGTACACGACACCAAATCCTCCTTGTCCGAGTTTATTAAACTCAGAGAAGTTACCTGTTGCTGCACTGATTGTGCCAAAATCAAGTTGGAGCAATTCTACATCTTCCATTTCATATAAATCTACAACAAAGCAATCCTTAGGCATAAGCAAATGAAAAGTCTGCTTCTCAGAAGAGCTTAAATGAAATATTTCTTCATATAAAAAATGGTGTATTCTTGCAGAATTTCCCATCAATTATCATAACATCTGCAATTTAGAGCTTCAGTTTGAGAGAGGGAATGCTAAGCAAAAATAGAGGACTCTGAGCGGCTAAAAACATTTGAAATAGCTTCTGAAATTACCTTTAACTTCCTCTTCCTCCTTCTGCTTCCTGGCTCTTAAGAAGATGCAAACGCAAGCTATAAGAATCACAGAACCAGCTATTGGAACAATGATGACGACGACATTCCTCTTCTTGCCCTTCTTTCCTGAAAACCAGAAATCAAATCAGATATACACATGTCTCGGATGAATTTATAGATTTGTCTAATAATTAGCAAGTAGTAACATAGTAAGTTAAGTCAATATAAAAAGGTTAACTTCTAAATTGCTGGGAATAGATCATTAATTGGATCGAATCTTTAATACCCTTAACTCACGTACTCAATTTCAAGATAGTTGAAGAAAAGCATTTCATCTAGTCATGCTTTAAGTTGTGCGCATACCTTGTGAAGTTGAAGCTGGTGGTGATGGAATCGAATTAGTCAAAGTTGAATCTGGTGGTGGTGGGATTGAATTAGTCGAAGGGTCATAGAAACGATCTTTTTCATACCTAAAATTACAGCTTGGATATATAACTCTTCCTCCTGGTCGTGCATTACAACACTGTGGAATAAGTCCTGAAGCATTATACAGGCAATCCCTGCATGCCGAAACAGATAAATCAGGAGTACACTGTACAAGTGCATATATTTTTCGAAAGTTCCGGTCATCAGCTATTTCATCCATTGCATACTTGTAACGAGAATCACCTGCGGCTGCTTGATTGCTCAGCCTACCTAACAGGGTCATCAGTGACTGATTGAACCCGACAACATCAGAGACATTAAATCGAACATCATACACCCAAAAATAAGGTCCTTGCTCCATGCGATCAAATATGGAGCGGTTTGTGTAGCGCACCATACAATTGTCTAACCCTCCAATTGCCTCTACGAAGTTTGGACAGTTTCTTACCAGGGAATCACTAGCATTTCTTATGCAACTGCGGCAGTCGTCAGGACGGATATCCGGCCTACAAAGTGCGAGTGCGATTGAATAGACGGTGTCGGCGTCTTGTCCGTAGGAAAAGTTGTAAAAGCCATTGTTTATTTCAGTGTTGGTGTAGATAGAGGTGAGGAGTTTATTGAGATTTGCGTGGTAAGTACTGTTAGAGGTGTAGTTGCCCTTTCCTACACAGTCTTTATATAACACTAGCTATATTGCCCGCGCGTTGCCGCTGGCATTTTTATGTATATAATTTAATATAATTAAATCAACAACGATAAATTTATATGATATAATTAAATAAAATTTATAGATTAGGAGTTAAATGTAAAAAATTTTATGTACAGTTTATTGCGCAAGCATAGATTACATCTTTTAGAATGTAAATATTACGTCATGAAAGATCACAAAAGAGCGCGAATTAACATTTTAAAAACCAGAGCAAAATATTTTAATAAGGAAAAAAAAATTAATCACAAAATCATTATTGTGCAAATAATTAAATTATTATTATTATTATTATTATTATTATTATTATTATTATTATTATTATTATTATTATTATTATTATTATTATTATTATTATTATTATTATTATGTTAGTAATGAAAGAAAAATAAATAAATGAAAGACTAAAAATATCCTAGAAACTTTAACAAAAGATAAGAGAAAAAATAAGAAAAAATAAAAATTATCATTGCTATTACTGTAAAAACAATAAAAATTATCAAATTATCCGGAGGGAAAAAAAACATTAACAAAAGAGTAAGCAAGAAAAACAATTAAATTATTATTATTATTATTATTATTATTATTATTAATATTATAATTATAATAATAATTATTATTATTATTAATATTAATATTAATATTATAATTATAATTATAATAATTATTATTATTGTTGTTGTTATTATTATTATTATGCTAATTATGAAAGAAACAAAAATAAATGAAAGACTAAAAATATCCCAGAAAGTTTAACAAAAGATAAAAAAAAAATATCATTGTTATTACTGGCAAAAAAAAAAAATATTATCAAATTATCGGGAGGAAAAAAAAATAACAAAAGAGTAAGAGAGAAAAAATTATTATTATTATTATTATTATTATTATTATTATTATTATTATTATTATTATTATTATTAAAATCAAATAGAAAATTAAAAGAATAAGGACCAAAATGAAAAATGACATATATAAAATTAATTCCAATTGAAGGATCAAATTGAAAAAAAAATAATTGGAGGACCAAAAATTAAATAATGATCAAATGCTGTCATTCTATAAAAAAATTAGAAGAAGAGGGACTGAAATCAAACTTTGTATATATTACCAATTGCAATTGGAGGACCAAATTAAAGAAAGCAAAACTTCCATACCAGAAAAATTGAAGGAATCAACAATAAATCAAAAATTCAAAGTATAAGGACTGAATTAAAAACTGCTATATAATCAATTTTAATTGAAGACACAATTGAAAACAATAAAACCTTAATTTAAATAAATCAGTAATAACAAAACGAAATCAAAACCTAAGGGACCAAAATTAACTTACCACAAACATGAGGGACCAGAGCTGACTTTGCGTCGGCATGAGAGAGAAAAGTGACAGCCGATAAAAAATCGTCCGTCGCCGCTTACACGGGCATCTATGATTGGAACGCTCCGCGACGGCAGACAGAGCACCTGGAGGCGCACCGTATTCATCGGCGGAGGAAAATTTTTGACCGCCGTATGGCACCGCACGCGCCGCCTAAAGGGCGCGTTGGCGTTGAGCGCCGCTGTCGCGTCCTGACGACGCGCCAGCCGTTCAGACGGAAATATAATTAAAAAATAGGCTAATTACCAAGGCACCCCTGACCCAACCCAGATCTACGAAAAAACCGAGGGGGAAAGGACGTCTGTGTCCCCGTTTACTGTGCAGTGTTTTGTCGTTACCGAGGGCTTTTCTAGTCTGTGCACTGAGGGTGTGAAAAACCGACGGAGTCCCTCGTCCCTGTGCACTATTTTGTCGTTTTAGAGGGTCAGAGGCGTCAATACACTGTACAAAAGCGGAAAGTTGAAAGAAAAAAAAGCCAAAAACCGAAAACACCCCCAAGAAAAAAACACAACACGCCTGATCATCAAGCCCATTTTCGTCACGACACTGCCACAATCCACAGTGAATTAAGAGAGAGTCCACAGTGCAACACCCCACGCCTATTATGTGTTTTGTAATTCCAGTCTGGTCTGCTGGCTTCTGTGCCTTGGCTAGAGCCAGAACTTCCATGAAAAGAAGACAGAGAGAAAAAAGGAATGTTGAAGAAGCCATAGGTTCTGTTTCCTGCCTCTGAATGTGGTAGAATGATATACAGGATTGCAATTACATCCCCATTCAGATATATATGGACTAATAGAAGACAATTCATTACGAAGGATCGGTGGTGATTTCCTTTCTTGACTTTGGCATCAAATCAGGAAATGATCTTCATCTGGGTGAAAATAGTCCAATTAGAAGCTTTCAGCTTGACTTGTTACCCTATCGTCCTATGCATTGGGAGTTCGAGATGTTAGGAAATGGATATAGGTAATATGGAAATGGGGCAAAGAAGAAAAGCAGTTTTGATGCTGCCATTGCAGAACCTCGCTTTCTCTCTGTGATTTTTATTGAGTGACAGCAGGGTTCCTTTAAGTTTCATGCATGGCACGAGTAGTTAATTATTCTACTCGGATCATCCCTTCTAATTCTATATACAAATTGTGAAACCTGGTGTAGAGTCGGAGTCGATCGGATTCCGAATCAGCCTGCCGTGCGGTTCTTAACTTCATAGATATCCAACGTGTTGGGTGGGAAATGATAACGTACGATCACCGCGTGAAATTTTCAGTCGGTCTATTTTCTGACTGCTGAATTTCTATGGAAAAAATGGACGCATTGCAGAGAAACTTCTATGGAAAAAATGGATTGGTCCCACCTTTTCTCAGAAAAATCTGGAATTTTCATACATTATACAAAGACTCGTGCACGACGTGTCCGCATTGCCTATCACAAAGACTTTTTTCAGTCATGGAATGACTTTAAATATGTGCTTTGTTTGACAGAAACTGAAAGCAATCAGAATACATATAAAAGTTTTTTGTATGATTTAATAAACGAATAAATTATTTTTTTAATTAAAATCATTTATCTTATTAATAAGCTTTTTTTTTTGTTTTGGGATATTTTTAGCACAATATTTATTTTAAAAAACCAAAACTTATCAGATTTATAAAAGTAAATTTTAATAAAAAACATATTTCAATAATATTTCCGCATACATTTATTAAATAATAGCTCGTGAGATGAGATCAAATACTTTTAGAGTCTAGTTTTTATTTGTTTATATGATAGTAAAAATAAATATATATTGAACAGCTAGCAAATAGAACTTAAGGAAAAAAAGCTTTATAAAGGAATGCACAAAAAGAATGCTGCAAGTGAAATGATGAATTTTGATGCTGTCATTTCCATTGCAATTTTTATCATCACTATTGTTATCCAATTTTTGACCCACTTATTTTTCTATTTCAGAAAGAACAAGAAAATACTAAAAAATAAAATAAAATAAAAATCCAAAAATATATTGGCATAGGAACCAAAATTGAAAAGGACAAGCAGGGACTAAACAAACATATTTTTTTATTATATATACATGTGTCAAGGCATTTAAAAAAAGGGGGAGGGAGAAAAAGAAAAGTCAAAACATTCACACTAACTCTTCCCACTCAAAAAATCCAAAACCTTAAGAAAAAAACCTAGATCTCTCTCTCCTCTTGGCTGCGCCGTCACCATTCCAGCCACAGCTAGCTGCAACACAGTCTCCCCCCTATTAGAGTATGTAGATGAGTATTGTATGAAGTATGCCTATAATACAATAGACATTGTTGAACACACGGAAGGTGTGTAGAAAATGAAAGTAAAACAATAATACAATTCAAATTTTGTTCTCCCTCTCTTCTCTCTCTCTTCTGAGCATTCTTCTTCTTCTTCCTCCTCTTAATTTCTCTATTTCTCTTCCAATCTTCACAATTCTAACACCCCCGGCTCTCAACCACAACCCCGACCGCCAACAGCCTCTCCCCCATCTTATGAACTGTGGATTTCTGTGATTGAATTGAGAGGAAGAAAAGGATCAATACAGTGATAGTTAAAGATTCGAGAGAGAAGAAGAGAGGAAGAGAGAGAGGAGGGAAATTTGAATTTGTATATTGTTCACAACAGAAAACTCACACATTATGTATGTCTATCCAGTACACCCTATTTATACCCATTTTAGAATACATATACATACTTCTAGACATACTTTAACACCCCCCTTCAATCTCTTGCTTTAAAAAGCTAAGCATGAGATTGTTATAATGGGTCTGAGAAGCACCTAAACCTTTTGGTAAGAATATCAACAAATTGTTCTTGAGAAGAAACAAACTGGACATAGAGTTGATTGTTTACAACCCTTTCCCAAACAAAATGAACATTAATCTCTATATGCTTGGTCTACTAATGCTGCACTAGATTGAATGACAAAGAAATTGCTGATAAATTGTCACAGAAAATGATTGGAGGCTGAGAAAGAGGAATACAAAGAAAGATCAAAAGTTTCTTGATCGAATCAATTTAAACAAAAATAGTGGACAAAGCCTTGTACTCTACCTCTATAGAAGATCTAGAAACCGTGTGTTGCTTCTTAAAGGACCAGAAAATGGGATTAAAACCAAGGAAAACAACTAAACCAGTGGTTGGTCTCCTATCATTTGGATCCCCTACCCAATCAGCATCACTGAAGGCCTTGAGGTCCAAGCAACCTTTATGATAAGTGAGGCCAAGATGTGTTGTACCCTTCAGATATCTAAGCAACCTTTATGCATAGGTCACTTTTGTTTATTAGAGGAAAGAGCCAACAATATCCCAAAAAATCATCAACAAAAATCACATAATATCGAAAACCATCAACAGAAACACTTGGAGAAGGACCCCAAAGATCACTATGAATAATATGAAATGGGATTATAGACCTTTTAACACTGGAATGAAAGGGAAGTTACAAAACTTACCCTGAAGACAGCTATGACACATAACAGGAGCAAAATCTTTAGGACATTTAATGTGTGCCTTATGTAACATCAATGAAACAATTTTATTTGTAGGGTGACCAAGTCTGTGATGTCAAGTAGAAAAAAATACTAACTGACCAAGATAAGACTGAGGTTGATGATGAATGACTGAGTTACCAGGAATTAGAGACTTAAGCGGAAGAATAAAAACCGAAATACAAAACAAGAAGTTATATATGTTAAAACTAGACAAAAAAAAAATTAATCCCCCGGCAAAGCGCGGGTTTATGGCTCATTTTCTCTTATTTCTCTTGTTTTCGTAGTTCTACTTATTATTTATTATTTTTATTATTATTATTATTATGAAATGGGTATTCTTTGCGCATGGCCTTGACCCAAACGAGTGATATTATTATTATTATTATTATAAACACAAGCATGCACTGCCAAAACCTAAAGCTCGGGGCAGGGCTATGGCTTGGCAAATTTTAATTAATTAATTTTGATCTTTTATTTAACAGTTATTTTTATTTGCCCTTTCAAAGTTTGTTTTTTTTTATTCTTTGTATGGCCCTGTTTGTCTTCGTGTAACTTTGTACTCATGTTTATTTTTCAGGTTCATATTTTCTATCTACTAACTTATTGAATTGATTAATATATTTTTGCCGAAGTCATCATAAGTCCGTGACGACAAAGAAAAAAAGAAAAAAGTGGTATGCCTTCAAAATCATAAGACGAACTTTTCCCGTCTGAAAAGAATCCACATGCCCGACCCAATTCTTTCTGGTTTTTTTATAATCAATTTTATAAAAATAAAGTTTACATTTTAGCCCATTAATTTTGAACATAGTGTTTAATAATATTCTTGGATTTCAAATTTATTTTACAGGAAATACATATGCCATACTTCAAAAAATATTCAAAATAATAAAATTAAGTCTAAGATTTAAATCCAGTTCTATTAGATTAAAAATATCTATAAATATCCATATGTATCTAGTGCATCAAATAAAATTTGTCTTGTTATTCTTCTATTTTTTAAAATGAAGACATACGTTTCCTAAGGATTAAAAAAATCACCACTTATTATGTGAGGGAGTAAATTGTTATAAGAGAAAAGGAGAGGGTGAGAACTGGGCCCAAGAGGGGCACGCTTACAACCACTTGGAGAAGACAACAGGTTTCGCACGCTTGTATGCGTCTCACAAAAATTGTTTATAGTGATTAATTACGGACATTATACATTATACATACAGCTAAACCATAACATGGTTTCACTGTGCAAATTGTTACTGTGCACACACACTCAGACGCACTATTCATGTGCAGTTCATCACGGTGCTTCGCGGGTGTACATCTTCCTTTTCTTTTTTTTTTCGGTTTGGAACAGTGTAGAGGCGAATTTAGCCCTGGTAATAGGACAAAATAGCGTTTCGGCTGAGGGGTAAATAACGTTTAGGCTCAGGGGTGCCGGCGTAATTGCACGCGTACGGACCGGTCCTGACCGGTCCGGTCCGGTCCGATCCGCCGCAACCCTTTATGTTTTTTTTTATATTTTTGAAATGGCTAAATACGGTTTTAGCCCCTAATAAGACAAAATCGACTATTTAAGAGCAGGGACATAACGGTAACTGACCATTATTATTTATATATTTTCCGAAATCTGTCAGGCGCGTGCGGTTCACGCGGCCGACGGTGTCCCCCCTGACGCCCCTTTCAAGTGGCGCGTGCGGTATGATACGGTGGCCGGAAATGGGCTACCGGCGTCGCATACGGTGCGCCTCCGCTTGGTCTTCCTCCCAGTGCGGCGCGTTTTTCCACACGGTGTCCGTGGACGCGGCGGAGGCCGGTTGAAGACGGCTGCAACGTTTCTCTCTCTCCCCTGCACGTAAAAGTGTAGGAGAGGCCCCCGTGTTTTTGCATTCTTCACTTCGGTCCCTCAACTTGCAATTTACTGCCCTGCACCTGTCACTTCTGTTACATTAGTTTTAATTTGCTTCGATTTGGTCCTTCCGGTTGAAATTAATTAAATGTGCACCTTGCACTTCGGTCCTCCAACTTTTTATTTCCGGATTGGGTCCAAATTGGTCAATAAATTCGGTACACAGGTTTTAATTTGTGCAATTTTGTCCTTGGATTGAAATTGATAATAAATGTGATTTTCATTTCAGTCCTTCAACTTTTTATTTATGATTTAAATCCCTGTTGAAATCTTTAATGCTTATCAAATAATTGCTACATTTTTCCTAATAATTTTATTTTCCATAGATTTTTTTTCCTTTGATTTATTTATGCCACTTTCATTAATTAGAATAATAATAATAATAATAATAATAATAATAAGAATAATAATAATAATAATAATAATAATAATAATAATAATATAATAATAATAATAGTAATAGTAATAATAATAATCACATTTTTCCTAATAATTTTATTTTCCATCGATTTTTTTTCTTTGATTTATTTATGCCACTTTCATTAATAATAATAATAAAAAAAATAATAATAATAATAATAATAATAATCATAATAATATTTTTTCAATTGAAATTGATTATCTACAAGTCAAATTAAAAAATATACAAGTCACTTCCCGTTTCCATTAGACTGTTCTTTTTAGACAGCAAATAAATAATTATAGCACACAAAAAATTTAAGTTTATGTTTTAAAAACAAATTACAATATTTTTATTTCTAATATGTCTGATATTTATTGAATATTATCGCCTAAAAATATATTGAGAGAGAGGGAAAATGACTTTGGATTTTTTGAAAGACAAAAATTCATATCAGTATTCTTAAATATAATTATACTAACTAAATATTAAAATAATAAAATACAATACATATAAAAGCAATCAATTTTCTACATAAAAAAAAAACCCGTCGCATCGCCAATTATTTAGTTAATTATAGATGATAGGAGTAAATATTTTTTCTCAGGTTGCTAGAGTTCGAGTCCCCCTGCCACCTAAAATGATTTTTGAGTAAAGAACAGTGTTTTCTATTGTTCATAAGTGTTTGACATGTTTTTTTTTCAGTCATTTTTTTAATAACTGTGATGTCCGGGTCAACTTATGCGTATCACAATAAATCTCTAAACTTAATTTTTTTCTACAATTTTCACTGTTTATTAATGTTTGAAAATGTGTTTTCCTCTTATTTTTTTCAGGCTTCTTTTTTTTTTGGTTTTTTTGATACTCGCGGTGTCCGGGTCAGTTTACACGCACCACAATTATTTCCTCACATATATATATTTTTTATAACCGGGGTATGTTACACGTGTCACGAATAATCCTTGGACAATGTTTTTTAATTTTTTTCAACTTATAAATTTTTTTTATAACTAGAATGTCCAAGCTAGCTTACGTGCACCATAACTATTATTTTGTACATAGCCAAAAGAGATCGCAATTTCAAACAGTAATAAACAGTGATTTGAAATGTGATTTTCATTGTTCATTACTATTTTAAAAATTGGATTGAACTATGATTCTGGTGAGAGATGACAGGAGTGTTTGGTAATGCGTTTGAAAATCGAGTTTTGAACAAATTTTAAATTTTTTCAATTTTAAATGAAAAAAAGTGTTTCTACATGATTTTGATGTTCTAATGTCAAAAATAATTTTAAAAAAAATTACAACACGTTAAAAATCAACTATTTTTCTACATATAAAAAAGCCCAGCGCAACGCGCGGGCAAATCAGCTCGTTGTTTTGCTATTCAAGCATAATAGTTTTGAATTTCTAGCACATCATCGCTAGTGTGGTACATGTTGTAGGTCCAATTTTGAAATCCAAAAATAAAATCTCGATCTTTCTTCATTGATATTCTAATTGTTATTTTGGAAGGTGAGTTAAATTTTTTGGAAGTATTTTTCATTCAAAAATACATTAAAATAATATTTTTTAATATATATTTTGTAGGTTCAATTTTGAAGTCCAAAAATAAAATCTCAATCTTTCTCCATTGATATTCTAATTGTATATTTGAAAAGTGATTTAGATTATTTTTCAAAGTGTTTTTCATTTAGAAATATATTAAAATAATATATTTTAAAAAAAATTATTTTTAATAGTAATACATAAAAATAATTTAAGAACCTTAAAAAAATAAAATAAAAAATAAAAACAATTTTTTTAAAAAAACATTTTTAAAATACGAAAGTCTTCAAACCAAACAATAAGTTAGCAAGGGAGACACGCCTGTAGAAGAACAAGTAACGGCTACTGATCTTAGGGATGAAGATCAGGAGGATGATCCACTAGAGGCCCCGTAATTACACCAGCAGATAGCAGGTCCCGTGATTGTGGCAACAGAGAGCAATCCTTAGTTAATGATTTGATTTGATTCTGTAATTTAAATATAAAACTGTTACACAACAACAGAGACGTTACAATGTTAATATGCTATATATATGGCAGTATGTGTATAGAAAAGCATCAATGAAAAACAGAGTTAAAATACAATTGTTGTCTTCTTAAATTCTTTATGGTATCAGAGCCTACAAAAGACTAACGTCTAAATGTCTTCCTCAAATTCTTCTGCCCAACCATCTTCTATTCTTTTCATGCCTTCTGTCACCACTGTCAAGCTTAATCTTGATAATTTCCTCCTCTGGAAAGCACAACTAGTTCCATACTTCAGAGGCCAAGATCTCTTCGGTTATCTTGATGGAAGCATTCCAAAACCACATAAGTTCATCTCTATCACACATCCTGAAACATCTGTTGTGTCTGAACGTCTCAACTCAGCCTACACTCACTGGGTCCGTCAAGACAATCTAATTCTCAGCACACTAATGACGTCTCTGTCAGAAACTGTTCTTGCTTAAGTCGTCAATTATGCAACCTCCAAAGATGTTTGGAATGCATTAGAAGACACCTTTTCTTCTCGCTCTCGTGCAAGAACACTACAAATTCGAACTCAACTTGCAACTGCAACCAAAGGAAATCAGACGGCTACTGAATATTTCAATTCCATCAAAAGACTCACGGATGAGTTAGCTGTTGCTGGCCATCCCCTTAATAATGATGATATTGTTACATATCTTCTTGCAGGTCTCAGTCATGAATATTCTATTTCAGCACGCACCGATGCTATTACTCTGGAAGAAATTTACTCTCTTTTATTAACTTCTGAAGCTCAGCTATCTAGGCATCACCTAGCCTCTGCCATTATTCAACCTTCTACACACTTCACACAACGACAGACCACCTATCCCAGGTGTGGTGGCTATCGTGACAGGGGACGTAATCACCGTGGTGGATATAATTCCAGCAACAAACCATTCAATCAACCATCAGTTGTCTGTCAAATCTGTAATAAAAGTGGTCATCTTGCAAAAAAATGTTATTTTCGGTTTGATCTCACTTATCAGGATACAAATTCCAAACAGGGGCTGGTAGCTGTGAGACAAGATGCAAATGAATCATATGATTCTGTGTGGACCACAGATACCGGAGCAACACATCATTTCAAAATGATGCCAACAACATATCTCTGCAGAAATCAAACTACAATGGTGTAGATACTGTACACGTTGGAAATGGTCAAGGTTTGCAAATTTCACAAACTGGGTCTTCCTTTCTTTCCACTCCCTCATCGACCTTTGTCCTGAATCATATTCTGCTTGTTCCTAAAATACGACAAAATCTACTATCAGTGCATCAGTTTTGTGTTGATAATAACGTATATTTTGAATTTCACTCTTTTCATTTTCTTGTGAAGGATTACTCGGGGAAAGTCCTTCATCGAGGCTATCTTCATGATGGGCTCTATCAATTCACTCACAAAGCCAGAATTCCAAAAGCATTTTCCTGTGTTCGTTCGTTTGAATGGCATCACAGACTTGGTCATGCATCCACTCCCGTAGTCAATAAAGTGTTATCCATTTTATCATTTCCCGTCAAGAAAAATAAAACAAGTCATTTGTGCCCTGAATGTCAAATGGCAAAAAGTCATGCCTTGCCGTTTAAAACCTCTACATCTGCCTCGTCACACCCATTGGATTTAATTTTTACAGATGTATGGGGGCCTGCATCCGTACTTTCCACAACCGGTGCAAAATATTAAGTTAGTTTTCTCGATGATTTCTCCAAATTTCTCTGGTTGTTTCCAATTAAACTAAAATCCGATGTTGAAAATGTTTTCTTAACGTTTCAAACTTATGTCGAGAAACAATTTGAGAGAAAAATAAAAGCCATTCAATCTGATTGGGGTGGGGAATATCGTCGCCTAAACACCTATTTTCACCACCATGGAATTAATCATCGCCTTGCATGTCCCCACACTCACCAACAAAATGGATTCATTGAACGCAAACATCGACACATCGTCGAAGTTGTCTTAAGTCTGTTAGCTCATTCTAACTTGCCTATGATATATTGGGAAGATGCGTTTCAATGCGCTACCTATATCATCAACAGACTTCCGACACCAGTTTTGCGTCATAAGTCCCCTTTCGAAATGTTGTATCGTAAAATCCCTAATTATCATTTCATGCGTGTGTTTGGGTGTGCCTGCTGGCCCAATTTACGACCATACAATAAAAACAAATTAAACTTTCGATCTAAAACATGCATTTTCATTGCCTATAGCCTTTGTCATCAAGGGTACAAATGTCTTGATCTCTCTACGGGTAAAATCTATATCTCTCGTAATGTTGTCTTTGACGAATCATTATTCCCTTTTTCTAAACCTCCAGTCTCTGCCAATACCGATCCCTGTCCTGCCAATTCTGTTTCACTCCCACAGAAAATCCTCATGCCCGTAACACCCAGTTCACCAAGTTTGCATCCTAATCCTAACTCCACATGTACACAATCTGCTCCTCTTGTTGTGATTTCTGCAGGTACAGCTCTAGATCCACCTTTAACAGCAGCAGACGTGATGTCTGCTGCATCAGATGCAGCAACAGATCTACCTGATTACTCTGCCACTGAATTTATTCCACCTGATGATCCACCTACAGAACCTATAAATACTCACTCCATGATCACACGGTCCAAAAATAATATCCACTGTCCTCGCCAGCCTAGTGATGACTTCGTCAGATATCCACTACCACGTGCATTAACAGCAGCTGTGATTGCAAAAGAAACAGAACCAACTTCATTCAGTCAAGCCTCAAAATCACGACAGTGGCGTGAGGCTATGGATAAGGAATTCTCAGCTTTGCTTTAGAATGGAACTTGGTCACTGGTAGTCCCTCCCACAGGTGCAAATATTGTTGGATGTCACTGGATTTACAAAATGAAAAAGAATGCCGACGGAACTATTGAAAGGTATAAAGCACGCCTTGTTGCGAAAGGGTTTCATCAGCAAGAGGGCATTGATTTTTCGGAGACCTTCAGCCCAGTCATTAAGCATGCAACAATTTGGTTAGTGATTTCTATTGCAGTGACCTATAAGTGGCAGATTCAGCAACTAGATGTTCAGAATGCATTCTTGCACGGCGACCTTAATGAGATTGTGTTTATGCTTCAACCACAAGGTTATGTTCATCCTCAACATCCCCACCATGTGTGTAAACTCCACAAGTCACTTTATGATTTACGCCAAGCCCCTCGCTCTTGGTTTTTCAAACTGTCAACACAACTCCAGTCTATGGGGTTCATTGAAAGCAAGGCTGACACCTCTCTGTTTATTCTTAAAGATATAAACTATGTTATCTACATTCTCATTTATGTAGATGACATCTTGATCACTGGCTCCAGCACCACCATCATTCAGACTATTGTCAAGACACTACAGACCTCTTTTGCTATCAAAGACCTCGGCAACTTGCATTTCTTTCTGGGGGTCGAAGCACTGTGGTGCGCAGATGGACTTTACCTAACTCAGCGTAAATACATTGCTGAATTGCTGCAAAGAACAAAGATGGAACATGCCAAGCCCTGCACCAACCCCATGGCCTCAACAAGTCGTCTAACTTCTACAGGTGGGAGTCCATTTGACGATGTTCACCTCTATCGCAGTGTTGTGGGCAGCCTGCAATACCTGTCTTTTACAAGGCCTGACTTAGCATTTTCAGTTCATAAAGTCAGCAAATACATGCACAAACCTCTTGACATTCATTGGATGGCTGTGAAACGAATACTCCGCTATCTTAAGCACTCAATTTCAACTGGTTTATACATCACCAGCTGCGTTGATTTCACCTTGCAAGCTTATTCAGACTCTGATTGGGCTGCAGACCTCGATGATCGTCGATCAGTTGGGGCTTATTGCATTTACATGGGTTCTAACCTAATCTCCTGGAGCTGCAAACAACAACCCACAGTGGCCCGCAGCAGTACTGAGGCTGAGTATAAAGCTCTTGCCAATACTGCCGCAGAAATAACCTGGTTCTAGTATGTTATTCATGAGCTTGGTCTACCTTCACAGCGGAGCCCCACCTTGTGGTGTGACAACATTGGGGCTACTTATCTCACATCAAACCCCAGATTTCATGCAAGGACCAAGCACATTGAAATTGACTTCCATTTTGTCCGCGATAAAGTCAGTAACAAAGAGCTCACAGTTCAGTTTATCTCTAGCCGTGATCATTTGGTTGATGCTCTTACAAAACCTTTGCCACCGGGGCAATTCAAACAGGTCCTAATCAATTTGCATGTTCGTGAACTACCCTCCAGATTGAGGGGGCGTGTAGAAGAACAAGTAACGGCTACTGATCTTATGGATGAAGATCAGGAGGATGATCCACCAGAGGCCCCGTAATTACAGCAGCAGATAGCAGGTCCCGTGATTGTAGCAGCAGAGAGCAATCCTTAGTTAATGATTTGATTTGATTCTGTAATTTAAATATAAAATTGTTACACAACAACAGAGATGTTACAATGTTAATATGCTATATATATGGCAGTTTGTGTATAGAAAAGCATCAATGAAAAACAGAGTTAAAATACAATTGTTGTCTTCTTAAATTCTTTAACGCCCAACAACAACAACAAAAAAAACAGCTGCATGCGACTGAGTCTTCCACGGAGTTTTTGCTGAATTTCAAACAGTATGAAAGCTAATTAAGCAGTCAGAAATCGGACCTCAAGCCAACTCGCCATTTCACACTGACACCGATAAAAAAGTCAGAGAGAGTAATCGGCTAATCGCGTAACTGGAAAGGAGATGGTCTTATATTTTAAATAAAAGAAAATGAATAAATAATAAAGGGACGAAGAAAATTAACATGGTTTGCCAATGGGGGCTTCTTTATAGATACAAAAGTCATAAAAGGATGCATTGATATAGAAATAGATTTTTAAAAATTCATATTTATAATGGATGATACATGAAAACAGAGAAAGAAATCAATTATATTTAATTTGTAATAAATCAATTAATCTATTGAATTTCTCTATAAATATCCTAATATTTAGTGTTTGTTTAAAAATATGGTTAATTTTTTTTTTTAAAATACTTTTTATTTAATAATATATTAGAATAATATTTTTGATATCACATAAAAATAATTTAAAAACACTATTTTTTTAATTTAAAATAAAAATTTAAAATAAAAAAGTTTTAATTTTTTTTTAAATACTTTTGAATCTTTTCAATCGATTCTTATGTGGAAAGTTAAAGTAGATGGGCCCATCAAAATTACAACCTTTTTTTATTTTTCTTTCACAAATTGACCATGTCAATATGGCCAATAGCCTCTTGGTATAAACTCGAGCGCGAAAAACAAAATCGTGAACAGAAGCTAATATTTCCTTTGATGAAATGGGTTCTAAAACCACCTTCTCTCTTCTTCTCCATCTTATTATTCTAAGCATCACTCTTACCGATGCTCTAGAATGCTATACCACAGGGAACTTCACAGCTAATAGCACCTATGCAAAAAACCGAGACCTTGTTCTCCGTTCACTAGCTTCCAATGTCACAGCCAATGGAGGTTTCTACAATACTACAATAGGTTCAGGCAATGACACAGTTTATGGTATTGTGCATTGCATGGCTTCCCCATCAGCTGGAAATTGTTCCTTTTGCGTCAATTCTTCCATTCAAGCTCTCATGACAGCTTGTCCTAACCAAAAAGAAGCAATTTCATGGGGAAGAGATCCAGTTCCATGTATTGTACGTTATGCGAATCGTTATTTTTTTGGATCACTTGAGCTATCTGCTCCTACTGAGGATTTTCATAATACGGGTAAAATTGACGCAACTTTTACACAGTTTGAGCAAGCTTGGAGTAGTGTCAGAGACATTGTAACAAGAGCTAATTCCACGAACTCTTCCAGGCATATGTTAGCAGCTGAGACAACAGACCTATCATCCACTCAAAAAATTTATGTATTTATGCAGTGCACTCCTGATGTATCACCGAGTAATTGCGGAGAGTGCCTACAACAATCCGTAGATTACTATAAAAGTTGTTGCTACGGGCAGCAAGGAGGTGTTGTCCAGAAACCAAACTGTTTTTTTCGGTGGGATTTGTACCCCTACTACAACTTATTTCCTAAAGTAACATCTCCATCTCCATCTCCACCATCTCCTCCATTCATTGGTATGCTAACTTCTTTTTCTATACTGAAATTATTTCACTTGTTTCACGGTTTCCAGATTCAGCTTCTGTAACTTCTATCTTAAACATGTCTGTGCTTGGCAGGGAAGGAGAATACTACTTCTCGGACTGTTATTGTTACCACCGTCCCCACAGCTATCCTCCTGGCACTTGTTATCCTCATTCTCACCATTTTCCGTTTTAGGAAGCCAAAGCAAGAGGTTAAAAGTAAGTTATTGCTTATTGGTTCTTACATATTAAACAGCTTGGGTTCATTGATACGAATCAAATTCACTAGATAATTTGTTTTTCTTCCAAACATCCTACAAACAAAACATTAACAACTTGCATTTTGTGAAGATTTCGATGAAAATGGTAGCAAAAGATTCTGGGAAATCAAATTTGTCCTTAAATTAATGTGTGAAATTGTCATTAAACTAATGTGTGAAATTGTCATTAAACGTTATGTGTGTAACTAATTAAGATTTTAATATAATCTTTGGCGTGAAATTGACATGTTATTCAAGAGGAGGAAAGAAGCAAGGAAATTGTATTACGAGAAAATTTAAATCACAGCTATCTGAATGAAGGATGGCCTGTATCCGGTCATGACAATAGTGAACAAATGCATTACTTCAGTTTGAAAACCATAATGTTAGCTACAAACAATTTCTCTGATGCAAATAAGCTTGGAGAAGGAGGTTTTGGCCCAGTTTACAAGGTTCAGATCCCAAAATTTTTCTCTTGTAATCTGCTAGGACTCAATATTAAATGTTCCTAATATTTGAACTTCAAAACATAAGGGCACTCTACCTGATGGAGAAGAAACAGCCGTCAAAAGGCTTTGCATGACATCAAAACAAGGTCTTGAAGAATTCAGAAATGAAGTGATGGTCATCGCTAAACTTCAGCACAAAAATCTTGTAAGGCTGTTGGGATACTGCTTGGAGGGAGATGAAAAGCTTCTTGTCTATGAGTATCTGGCGAACACTAGCCTTGATGCCATCCTGTTTGGTTCGTTTTCTATCCCTCTCATGGTTTTCCCATTTTTTTCTAAATGTATGCATCCACTTCCACGACCGATTGGAGTTTCCCTGTCATTTCCATTGTGAATACAGATCCAAATAAAAGTACGGAACTCGACTGGCCAAAGCGTGCAAATATTATATCAGGAACAGCAAGAGGCCTTCAATATCTACATGAAGACTCTAGACTCAAAATCATACACCGTGATATGAAAGCAAGCAATGTCTTGTTGGATGACCAGATGAACCCAAAGATATCAGACTTTGGCACTGCAAAAATTTTCGGAGGGGATCAACTTGAGGCCAACACTAACAAAGTTGTTGGCACATTGTACGTCCATTTCCTTAATATTAATTCCTATGAATAATACGAGTGTGAGAATCATCAGGTAACCTTTACTGTCGTCCACTCAATTTGATGCAGTAATTATTTTTCTTGAGCAGTGGATACATGGCACCAGAATATGCACAGGAGGGAATAATTTCAACAAAGTCGGATGTTTACAGCTTCGGAATCCTGTTGTTAGAAATCATTACCGGTAAAAAGAGCAGAGGTTTCTACAGCCAAGATCAAGCCCAAAGCCTCCTCTTTCATGTACAGACTCTCTTCTTACTGAACCTTGTATCAATTCAACATTAACTTGTATAAAATCTCTCGGATCCAGAAATTTTATGTACCGTTAACAGGCCTGGCAGCTGTGGAATGAAGGCAGGGGACAGGAGTTGATAGACAGAAATATAGTCGACTCTTGTCCAATTAGTGAGGCCTTGAGATGGATCCATATTGCATTACTTTGTGTTCAAGATGATCCTGCACGAAGGCCAACCATGTCATTAGTTGTTCTCATGCTTGGAAGTAATGCTGTAAACCTTCCCCAACCATCAGTAGGTCCAAACTCCCTGGTTAAATTTACTTCAATCCTGTCTCACCAGTCTTCAGCATCTGTGTCAGCATCTGTGTTTCTTTGTAGTTAAGAAATATATTACATGGTTTCTTCGTAGCCAAGTGTGGTTTGTTTCTGTAAACACTAATACTCTGATAGAAACTATGGTGCGTTCATGGTTGTAGCAGGTTTCTCTATAAGCTTTCGTGATGTTGTAAATCTTTTCATTTCATCGCATTCTCTTATTCATATATGTTTGATCAGGTTCTCAATCTATCAGAGCTTCAAATCACCATGTTTATTTCTTTATATATTTCTCATTCCTACTCTATTTTTGTCATCAACATGCATGCAAGTGACAATTAATGACATTAACTTTTTATAGGAAAATTAATCCGCCGGCGACCTTCTTTTTTTATTTAATTCTTACGAGAGTGTCGTATCAGTATATAATTTAAATTGACAATGATAAGAACTGTCCCAAGCAACCATCTCCCTTGAACTGGTCTTTTATCAAAATCCGCAAAGTTGGATGGATTCATGTGCTTCAGTTTCAGTAGCCGGGGCGATGCTAGGCCCAGGTAGGTTACATACACCAAATTAAAGGTCATATTTGGCAGCAAATAAAGAAATGCCAGTCAGTTTCTTTGATCAAATCAGTGTCAAAAGGCTGAACTTGCAATAAATTGTTGGAAAATTTCCTGAAGAACAAACAACCACTGTTCAGATCACTGTCAGGATTTTGTGTCTGACGCAAAGAAACAAGCACTGTTCAAATCAGTGCTGAGAAACCAAGAATCTGCCCAGAATTTTCCCAGAAATTCTAAGGGCTGAAGAACAAATTCTTAACGAAAAATATTCAGAACAAGGGGCAGAATTTCTTATTTAGAAACTGCCATCCCTTCACTTTTATTTATAGAAGAAGAAAAAATACAGGAATGGAAATTCAAACCTATTACAATCTCTTCTACTTAAAACAGGAAATAAATATGCGAAAATAAAGCAACAAGATATGATCAAATATAATTTGATCTTACTTAACTAAAACATGAACTCTTCAATTAAAACAAAATAAAAACAGTAAAGGAAAATTCTTGATGATCTTCGCAGCACCAGTTCTTCATGTCTGCAGGTTTGGAATCAGTTGACTTTGGTTGACTTTGATCATGCATTTTCAACACTCCCCCTTGATTCCAAGACTGCATAGCTGCACACTCCAATCATCTCTCGTTTTACCTTAGGTTGCAAATTATAGTATGGACTCCCAAACATTCTCAAGTGTTCTATGTTAGGTTTGTATCCATGCCATATTTCATAAGGTGTCTTCTCTCCCAAACCCTTAGTAACCATTTGATTTAGGAAGAAAAAAACTGTCTTTGCCCAAATTTTCAGAGGTACTTTCTTCTCATACACATGGCATCTAGTCATCTCCACTAGAGTTCTATTTTCCTTTTCACTAACACCATTGTGTTGAGGTGAGTATGGTACTATAAGTTGATGCTTAATCCCTTCTCTTTCTAAATGTTCCTCAAGTTTATGAGTAGAGACCTCACTCCCATCATCAGAATTCAAACCTTTCATCTTGGTTCCATCTTCCCTCTCGGCTGCAACTTTGATTGTGTCAAAGGTATCAAACACTCCCTCTTTTTTCTCCTTTTGCTCTTGAATTTTAGGTAATCCAATCACCATCTCTAAGTCTGTCATCTTCTTCATGGTAGCATAGTTAAAATGCCCCAATTCCTTATCCCACAACACTGAATTTGAATTGTCAGTGATGTTCATTTTCTGATGTTCATACTTTAAACCGAGACTGAAGCTTCTGTTATACATTTTAGCATAAAACAATATGACTCCTTTATCATCTCTAATTGTGCATATGCCATCAATAAAGGACAATGAGTAACCATCTTCAAGCAATTGTCCAACACTCACTAAGTTTTGTTTAATTTTAGGCACATACAACACTTTATCAAAAGTTCTCATACCTGCCATAGTTTCAATGTCAACATCCCCTCTGCCTTCCACATCAACATACTGACCATTTGCCAATTTTACTCTAGATTCATAACTTGAATCTAAAGTATTAAACATCCACACATCTGCAGTCATATGATTAGTGCATCCACTATCAACAAGCCAATTTGAACTTTTTACCTCAACCTTGCTGCAATTCAGTTCTGCCGTAGCCATGAATAAATATTCATCTTCCACTTCTGAATTTTTTTCAATGTACACTTGCTTTCCAGTTCCAGCTTCTGTGTAATTCAGTTCTGCCTTAGCCATGAATAATTGTTCATCTTCCAGTTCTGAATTTTTTGCAATGTACGCTTGCTTTCCAGTTTCAGCTTCTGCGTTTGAGTTGCAGAACTTTTGAATGTGCCCATACTGTTTGCACCTTCTGCATTGAGCATTCTTGAGCCAACACCTTGACTCAAGATGATTAGTTTTGTGGCAGTATTTGCAAGCAGGAAATTGATCATTTCTCTCCTCTCTTGCATTGAATTCGTTGGGATAGTTCTGGTTTTGTTGCCAGTTTTTGTTTTGCGAATTCCTTCCAATTTCTCTACTGTCACCATGACCAATTGTTGGAAAATTCTGATTTCGAGATCTTCCTCTGAATCCTGCCACGAAGGCTTCTTCCCCTGCACTTTCATGCCTAAAAGCTTGTCTTTGCTCCACTGCTTGAAGAGCATTTATCAAGTCTTGAAGACTCATCTCGGTAAAGTCTTTAGAGTCTTCTAAAGAACAGATTTTGTTCTCAAACCTTTCAGGTAAACTGACGAGAACTTTTTCCACCACTCTAGAGTCCTGAACTTCTTCTCCCAAAATTCTCATCTGGTTCACTAATTTGGAGATATTAGAGGAGAATTCTTTAATTGTTTCTGACTCCCTCATCTTCAACCCTTCGAACAGCCTCTTTAAGTTCAGAATCTGCATTCTTCTAGATTTTTCGTCACCTTGGAATTCAGCTTTCAGTTTATCCCATGCATCTTTAGCACTCTCACAAGCCATTATTCTTGTGAATATCTCTTCACTTACTGCATTATGGATGCAGGTAAGTGCTTTGAATCTCTTTGCCTTTTCTTCATTGTGATACTTGATTTGATTCAAGGTGGGATTATTGTTCAAGGGATTTGGATCCCTGTTAGTCTCCACGACCTCCCACAGATCAAATGCCCTGAGGTAAGTCTTCATCTTCACAGCCCACACACCATAATTTGAGCCTGTGAACATAGGTGATTTTGACGAAAATGATGAGGAGTCCATCTCTGTCAAAACAGATTTTTCTTCTTGCAGATATTCCTTGTACTGGAAACAAAGAACAAGAGTAGCAGTTGATGATTACAATCAATTGCGTATCTCTTAAAGAACAAATCAAGATAATTTTCTTGATTAAATTTCTAAACACTCAGTGTTTCACTCACCTTCCCTTCAAAGTTAATAACTTTGAAAAAATCTCACAATTCTCTCGTGTTTCTCACAACCCTTCTAAGATCAGAATCGCTCTGATATCATTTGTTGGAAAATTTCCTGAAGAACAAACAACCACTGTTCAGATCACTGTCAGGATTTTGTGTCTGACGCAAAGAAACAAGCACTGTTCAAATCAGTGCTGAGAAACCAAGAATCTGCCCAGAATTTTCCCAGAAATTCTAAGGGCTGAAGAACAAATTCTTAACGAAAAATATTCAGAACAAGGGGCAGAATTTCTTATTTAGAAACTGCCATCCCTTCACTTTTATTTATAGAAGAAGAAAAAATACAGGAATGGAAATTCAAACCTATTACAATCTCTTCTACTTAAAACAGGAAATAAATATGCGAAAATAAAGCAACAAGATATGATCAAATATAATTTGATCTTACTTAACTAAAACATGAACTCTTCAATTAAAACAAAATAAAAACAGTAAAGGAAAATTCTTGATGATCTTCGCAGCACCAGTTCTTCATGTCTGCAGGTTTGGAATCAGTTGACTTTGGTTGACTTTGATCATGCATTTTTCAACATAAATGGATGTAGATTGAAGCAGACCTTGCAAGTGACAATATTTCTGCATCAGCAAACTAGATGACCATTCGAGACATCTACAGCAGCTGGGTCTCCCCCACCATCACTCCTCTGAAATACGCATACGAAAAACTATCATGGCTAAAAATTGGGCTTCGCTGTCTTCATGTATTTTTACAGATTATGAGTGATAAAGTGAAAGTGCACACTGCAATGAAGTTAGGTCTATCATGAAAATGGTTTACAAGAACTAGTGACCTTGATGTCGTGTTCAGGGCAGGTGATTCTGCACGGTTTGGACATGAGCCAGCAATCATTCCACCATCTCCATCTGTAGTTTCCCTCATCCATAAACGTTAATTGTTCTCTGTAGCCATTGAGTTATTCTAGATTCAGGATAATAATAGGACTCACTTTGGTTTTCTACAATAAATACTCATTCAAAGGAAATTCCTTTCGGTAAAAATAGCTAATTTAATTATCCAAGGATGAACATGGATCGAGTCAACCAATTAATGGTATAGATTAGGTGGGGATTATAATATGTAACTCGGACCCTAATTATTTAATTATAGAGAAATGAAGGAAAGGAAAATACAAAAGTGTTTTTAAAAAACTTGAAATTTTTTATTTTTATTTCTTGTTTTAAATTAGATATTGTTGATGTTTTGAGAACATTTTAATATGATAATGTTAAAAATAATTTTTAAAGGATAAAAAAATATTATTTTGATATATATCTAAATATTATTTTGATATATATCTAAATATTATTTTGATATATATCTAAATATTATTTTATCAATAAATATCGCTCTGTTATGAATTTTGATATTATTTTTTCAATAATTGTGCTCTAAAGATATTTGATGGGGTCGACAGCCGCGTAAACGTCGCGCAAAGATGTCAACGCTGATTTCCATTGAAGTTATAGTCTCGTAAAATAATTGTTGAAAACATTATAGGGTAACCGATTGTGGACCACACCAGCTATTACCTGTTCTTAAGGGCAAGTAGATCCATATTCTCTTGAATGATTCATCTTCACTTCCTCGATTTGTAAAATGGGAACAATAATTTCGGTTTCTCTTCTTTTTCATATTCTTATAGTAAGCATTAGCCTTATCAGTGCCGAGAAATGTTATGACACCGGAAACTTCCGTCCCAACAGTACCTACGCCAACAACCGAGACCTCCTCCTCTCTTCTCTGGCTTCCAATGTTACAGCAAATGGTGGTTTCTACAATACCACGACAGGCCAATACAATGACACAGTTTATGCTCTTGTGCTTTGTATATCGGACCCCTCGGCAGAAGATTGTGCCAGCTGTGTAAATTCTGCAAATTCAAGATCTCATAGTAGCATGTCCTAGCCAAAAAGAAGCTATTTCATGGGGAGGGGATCCTGTTCCATGCATTGTACGCTACGCAAATCGACCTATTCTTGGGACCATGGAGCTCTCTCCCACTGAGTCCGGGTATAATATAGGTTATCTCAAGTCAAATTTGACAGATTTTGATCATATCTGGACAAGTTTGATGACTGAAACCGTCGCGAGGGCTTCCATGAACTCTTCAAGGCTTAAGATGGCTGCTGGAGTAGCAAAGTTAACATCTTCTGAAAAAATATATGTACTAATGCAATGTACTCCAGATATCTCTCAGAGTGATTGCAGTAATTGCCTACAAAATACAGTGACTGAGTTCAGAAGATGTTGTTTCGGGAGCCAAGGAGGTTATGTCCAGAAACCGAACTGTTTTCTTCGTTGGGATTTGTATCCCTTCTACCAAGTATTTTCTGAATCTCCAGGTCCACCTCCTGATTTTATTACCAGCTCTCCTTCACCAACAAATACCACATCCACAATCAACGAAGGTACTGTACAGCTTTATTAATTCGTTTTCCATGCTAAAACTGCATAATTCATTGAGTATTTATGTAAGGTGTTGTTGTCCTTGGCAGGTAAGGGGAATAATTCTCCTCGAAATTTAGTGGCTATCAGTGTCCCTCCAATAATCTTCTTCGCCTTTGTTGTTCTCGCTTGCACCTTTTTTTACTTCAGGAAGCCAAAGCAAGATGTTGAACGTAAGTGACTATCCTATCTTGATTAGCAGGATCATGTGATTGATCTCTATACTTGGAAACCTTTCAAATCATTGTTGAATCTTATGAGATGATGATATTGAAAAAAAATAGTTTACAGCACTTGCATAAACATAATTTACTCCTCTCTTTTGTTAAGATCTCGAAGGAAAGAGTATAACAGAGTGCAAGCAGTTCAGATTTTCGACAATCAGACTTGCAACAAACAACTTCTCTGATGATAATAAGCTTGGACAAGGTGGATTTGGTGCTGTTTATAAGGTGGGGAATTATTACAAGAGGAAAGAATACCAATGCTTTGCCAAAAAATTAAATCCTTCAAGGATGATAGTCATTGATTTGTGTTTAATTTTCGTCCTCAACACATATATGTTTCTGGGTACGCTTCCAGATGGGCAAGCAATAGCTGTCAAGAGGTTATCAAGAAATTCAGGACAAGGAGAGGTTGAATTTAAGAATGAGGTCCTGCTACTTTCCAAGCTTCATCATAGGAATCTGGTTAGGCTGCTAGGTTTCTGCTTGGAAGGAATGGAAAGGCTTCTTATTTATGAGTTTCATCCCAATTCAAGTCTTGACCATTTTATTTTTGGTAATCTTGAAATCTAAAATATCAGTTCATGTTTGGTTTTTTTTCCTGCTAGTAATGATTGCAATACTAGTCTGATAGACTACACTGCTTTGCCAACAATTCTTCTACAATATTTGGCTCAAACCTCTGCGATTTTCTGTACTTGTAGATCCAAACAGGCGTTCGTTGATAAATTGGGGCAGGCGCTACAACATCATATTCGGCATAGCTCGAGGAATCCTATACCTTCATCAAGATTCTCAGCTTCGGATTATTCATCGCGACCTCAAGGCTAGCAACATTCTGTTAGATGAAAAAATGACTGCTAAAATTTCAGATTTTGGATTGGCGAAGTTGATTGAAATGGATCAAACGCGAGATGCCACAAGTAGGATTGTGGGGACCTTGTAAGCTTACTATAAATCCATCTGAAGTTTATTGGTAGAATTGTTCATTATAGTGACAAAAAACAACTTACACTAACACTTGAGCTGAATTTGTCCATTTACCACTATGTTCAGAGGCTACATGGCTCCAGAGTATGCACTGCGTGGACATTTCTCGGTCCAGTCCGATGTTTTTAGCTTCGGTGTATTAGTTTTGGAGATCATCACTGGTCGAAAAAACAGTTTATCAAATGAAGGGGAGGTTGAGGAGTACCTTCTAACGAGTGTAAGTGAAATACTTAACGCTGTGCTTGTTTTTTTCCTTCTATATTAAGCTAGAAATTGGCATCAAACCAGGAGCTGAAGGTATTGAAAAATCTGATACTGACTCTAACATGGAAATGTTTCAAAACTTTTGCAGGCCTGGGAAAGTTGGAATGATGGGACAACTTTAGATTTGATAGACCCTACTCTCTTAAGTGTAGATTCAACAGAGCTGCTCATCAGATGCTTTCAAATTGGACTACTGTGTGTTCAAGAAAACATAGCGGACAGACCAACCATGGATTCAGTGGTTCTGATGCTCAGTACCAGCTCTGCCATTCTTTCAGTACCATCAAGACCAGCATATTTTATGCACTCTGTCATGGGGCAACAGCCAATAACATCAACATCTTACTCGGAAAAACAAACACAAACACTGGCAGAGTTTAATCCAACAATGGACCTCCAAGAGGATTGTAGCTTTGAGACGTATCTATCTGAACATTAAATAAGAGTGTTTTGCCTTGCCCCTGTGCTATTATTTGACCTTATGGGCTCGTAATCAAGTGCTGTGATGCAAGTCATCTTCACTTCCTCATATTCAGTAATTTGTAAAATGGGAACAATAATTTCGGTTTCTCTTTCTTTTTCAATTTCTTATAGTAAGCATCGGCCTTTCAGTGAGGAGAAGAGTTTATCGCACTTAAAAATTTAAGTAATTATTGTATTTAAATGTTTAAATAAGATTTTAAAATATAATTTATATTATTTTTTAATATATTTCTTCAAAAAAAATTAGCTTGAAACTTGTATATAGATTTATATTATTTTTAATTTAATTTTTATGAAATAAAATAAAAATAGTAAATTCAAACTCTTATAACGGTTAAATCAATAAAATTATAATATTATATTAAAAAATTATTTTATCTAAAAAATTATTTTATTAAATAAATTTTAAAATATAATTTATATTATTTTTTATCATCTTTTCACCAAAAACCAAGACATCCCTTGGCAAGGTACGCGTACCAACATGTCTAATCCCAACAATAATTACAGACTTCTCAATTGAGCGAGCTGTCAAAAAAACCGGCCTTATTGGGGACAATAAAGCTATGACAGTTGACAAGTAATTATCGCAATTAAAAATTTAAATAATTATCATTTTTAAAAATTTAAATGGTTAAATAAGATTTCAAAATCTAATTTATATTATACACAATTCAGTTACCTCTCACGACAAATTTAATATTTTTTTTGATAAAATGTAAGCAAGTGTGAATTGAGATTTCAGGGGGTGAGTTGAAAACTTCTTATTTCTGTACATTAAAAAGGGATCTTGTGTGACACCATCAGATTACGAGTTTGCTATTCAAATGAGATCTTAACTTTGTTACACAAAAATATATTCATGATGCCATCTTAATAAAATTTGTGTAGTAATAATAAAAAAATTTATAATCTGGATAATAAATCTTGAGTTCGAATCATAATATATATTTCTTATAAGAACATTAGATAGTCAAGATTTTACTTATTTATTAAGACCTATAAAATATGTTTTCTAATAATGAAGTTTCTGGTATCCAAATGATCTTAATAAAATTGTACATTTTTTCCCATATTGTCAGCTCTTAATTAGCAATATAAAAAATGAAGGTTCTATAATCTTCTCCCATATTGTCAACTCTTAGATAGCAATATAAAAAATGAAGGGATTTACTTCTATAATCTTTGAAGATTATACGACAGATTTTTATGGATTATTAAATGTACTTATCCACATGGCTTCTATTGACTAATGGCCAATCAAACACTTGAAAGATTCAGACCAAGAAGGTCACATAATGTTTTTATAAAAATGTCATTATACAATTAATTTGCTAAGTTGAGTTAGTTTATTAAATTTGACGCAGCAGAAAAACACAAGTAACAAGACCAACATCGATATTCCGTAAAATAATTCTAGGATGAGAGGAACTCTAAAAAAAAGTTCAAACTTTATTCAATAATTCAATAAATAGGTCAGAGGCTTACAACCATATTTAAAACAGAAACTCTAGCCCTAACACTTGTCGGATAAGAAAATGACACTAATTATTAAAAATTATCAAAAATAGAAAAATTGAGATAAATACGGAAATTGAAAATGATAGAAATCCTGAGCAAGCCAGAATTGACGGAAGTCGATTCGGACTTGAAAATCAAGAATTATGACTAAAACAAAACTTTTCTAAAATGACAATAACGACGATTTCGGGGCCTAAACGATGGAATTTGGTCAAAAATGGTATGCATCAGTAGCGAAGATCTTGGTTCCGAAAACACCGAGACGCATCAACTAGGTGACTTTCGCGTCATTCCTACCTCAGTGCCCGGACTGCTGGAAATTTAGTTGCCTTTGAATTTTGGATGCTCTCTCTTGAGCATGTATGCCTTTGTCACTTTTTCTACATCAAAATTAGATTAAATTATAAGGTATAGTAAGTGCTGAGGTGACATGGTTTTTATTTTTCTGGCCATTTTTCATTGGGTTGCAAGAATGCTTCTTTATTATTTAGATCACGAGACCATATAATTTCCTCTCCAAACATACTATATAATATCAACGAGACCATATAATTTTCTACAGATTTAGAAATACAGAATGGCCCATTGAGCTGATAAAAGTGCTGACCCAGAACTACCATCATGGCCCATAACACTACTAAATGCTTGTCATTGGCATTTTCTCATCTCCTATTGCCATCCCTTCTCTACCTATGATTCCTTTAATCCCAATTATTTTAATTTGAATTTCGTGGAGGTACCATTAAAGACCACAGAGCTCTAAGAAAATAGATATGAGTGTAAAAAAAAATGAACTTATTTAGTCATTTTTAAAAACACATGAAAACTAATTTTTGAAAATAGATGCAAAACTTAAGTTTTCAATGGATACATATTTTATCCCTATAATTTTTAAAAATTCACTTCTAATCCAAAACTTTATTTTTTTGTTTTTTAAATCCCTGAACTTAAAATATGAGAGAGAATCACTAGATTTTAGAGAAAATGATTGATTGACACCGATTTTAACCACATCTTTGTCCTTCATTTTGCTTGAAAGGGGTAGATCTAGGTGAAGTTCATTGACTTTTGTTTCTTTTATTGAGTTTTGGTAATTCATAATCATAAATGAATTTATTTATGTCTCTAGAGTTTTTCGTATCAAAATAGTTCAAAACAGATTTTATGGTCCAAAAATTACCTCTCCCAATTTTTATCAACCGCTATGGTGCTTGGGTTACGGGTTATAGATGACGCTTCTACAGTAAAAAAAAAAAAGATTTGAGAAACAATGTGTCATTTTCTCAATTAAATAAATAAAAAAAAGCCCAAAACACAAGCCTAAGCTAGCTAACCCATGCACTTGGGTTTTTAAAAGGCCAAAGCCTGTGTGTTTTTTTATTTGTTTGTTTTCATTTTATCATTCATATTTCAATGTTTGCTATTTTATCATTTTTATAGGGGCTTTTTATATTATTTCATCCTTTATAATTTGGTTGATTTTGAATAGTTTTTCATTATTTATTTTGATTTACTTTTTAATGGATTATCGTTGTCTTAAATGAACATTCTAGCATTTAGCTTGTGCTTAATTTTACAATATTTATTTTTATTGTTGTAGAAGTAAATAAAAAAATATGTTCAAAATAAAAGATTATTGAACTCCATGGGTTGCATGATTCAAACCACTGGTTTAGTAAATTAACTCAGGTATACTAGGATTTGCTTTTATCTTTTTTTAAAAATGAATATTTTATTTTCAATATTATCCCTTAAGTTTGGATTGAAAAGAATATTAAGTTTTGTAATTTTTTTTTTACAGTGTTATCATGGTTTCATGATTTGTGTTGCAAGTTTGGCAAGTTGATCCAAGACAATCTAATATATTGTTGTCTTAATGTTTTTTTAAGAAAAAAAAATTATTGTCCAATATATACAAAATTTTGAATTCATTATTAAGATTTCTGTTTCTAATAAAAAAACACATTAGTAATATCTTGATAATATTTAAAAAATAATAATCCAACTTGCAACGCAACGCATATTAATTCATTTAGGTACAACTACAACTACACTAACAATTCACTGTGGAACAACACACGTTTACCTTTTTTTTCTACTTAATTTTAGACAAACAAAGAACAATATAGATGCATGCCTCTTTTGAAGTGGGATAGAGATTATTTTTCAAAGTGTTTTTATTTAAAAATATATTAAGATAATATTTTTAACATTAAAATAATTTAAAAACACATAAAAAATCAAGTAGAAAATAAAAAAAAATCACAAATATTTGTCAAAAACGTACCTACCAACATTGCTGTGAGTCCTAGACGAAGATGAGCTGAGATTGGCTTTCATATTTTGTTTGTTGCAAGGTAGTGACACATGATCATGCATTTCCTTTTCGTTTTTGGTACCACCAGAAGAAGATTCGATCGAAGCACGCACGCAGAGCATGATTGGGAAAAGCATACTTTAAAATCTAATTTTGACATATAATTTGATTCAAGAATATGTTTAGATATTTTTTTAAAAATAAAATCCTATGCAGGAAAGCCAAACCAGGAATCCAACTGTTTGATGTCAGGTCTAGATAGCCCAAAATATTTTTTTTATTAGTATAGGTGTCTGGACCAACTTACGAGCACCTCGATCTAATTTCATGGATTTTAAAATTAACGACCATGTAAACCTCCAGTGATCATCATATTAGCAATCATAGAGCTCAAACTTAAAACCATAGGAGAAGCAAACTCCTGCATTTAAAACTATATCACTGGACCAACTGCTAGATAATTTTTTTGCTAATAGAGTCTGGTCACTTTTCTACTCCACTTTTACAGAGAAATCCGAAAAAGAAATAGAGCATGCTCTAAGTTATCTCTTTGTTTTAATCTGCAGTCTTAAGATTCTTCTAGTTCATGTTGTTTTCATTCTTTTTAATTCTTCTAAGTAATGAATAAGATGGAGACAGCTCCACTATATATCATATCATATTCAGAAAGAATAATGAAATTGTACTTTAAAAAACTGAAAACTAAAGAATTAATCAACTCATGGCTGCCCACTTGGGTTTTACAAATGATTGTAAATACAATCTGTTCAAGCAAAGTCAGCTTGTATAACACAAATTATATTTTGAGACATAATACCTCCCTAACATAAAAATATAACACAGTCGAAGAACTTCCTGCTGTAGTTTGGCCTTATTAGATGTGACATGTAGTAATATTTATTATCATCATGACCACTTTCATTGCGTCATATTGGTGCAAGGTGTGGGAGATGACGACGAGAGATTATAACCCCAAATGTTTTATTTTTATCATAGTGGATTATATTAAAAACAATTGATAAGAAAAAATTATCATAGTTATATTTTAAATGAGACAATTTGTGCATTAAAAAATTATATTAATTTATTCTAAAATCTTATCTAATAATTTTAGTTTTTAGATAAAATGATTATTTAATATGGTATCATAATTCACATTCTCTCCTGTAATAAACAATATAAGATAGAGTGAGTTTGTGAAAGTATTAAACTCAAACAACTATCACTTGAGAGGATGCGCAAGAAAATAGTATGAATTATATATTAGAGTCTTCGAAGCGGTATCAAAGCCTTGATAATTAAGCGTTCACGAACGCGAATCTCATTAATCTCATTCACTCTTCTAATTAAGACTTAATTTTTAGCACAAGATAGCGTGAGTCTGTATAATTTTCAAATCTAAAAAACTTCAATTTAAATAGATATGTTATAAAATAATATAAATTATAATTTAGATTAGTCAATCTTTTTTAAAAATATTTTTGAAACATGCGGAACAAATCTAAAATATAATAGCTTTGTCAATCTTTCAATATATTTCATTGTTGTAGCGTGGTGGTATGGTATTATGATGATATGTAATACCATCCACTAGACCAAGATTTGAAGCTCTGAATCCATCAAACCCTATACGCAAAAGGTTACGAAATTCATTATTTGTCACATCATTTGGTAATAATTCTATATATATAAGTTTTTTTCATATAATAAAACATGGTGTGACCTTGCTAGCCTAGTAGGGTCACGTTGCAAGGCAAGTGCCAGGTAGAGGTTCATCCCCCCTGCTCCACCTCCCCCTTGTCCGGTTAAAATTCAAATTGATTATAAGGACATGTCGGACCAAATTAACATCCTTATCTATACATACAGAACTTATATTATTTTAGGAATATTAAAGTCATACCCCTTAATAATGATAGATGAAGATGGTGTTTGAAATTATATTTCAAAAACGTTATTGAAAAAATTTTAATTTTTTATTTTTAAATTAGATTAATAATTTTTTATTTTATATATATATATATATATATATATATATATATATATATATATATATTAAGACACTAATATTAAATAAATATAAAAATATATAAGTAATCTGACATATTTAAAGCAAAACAAAACTTACAAATAATCATTATCATTTTTTGGAATATCTTATCTATAATAATTAGAAAAATCAACACCTAACAATATTAACAAAAAACAACTAAAAATGGTAACATGTCTCCGGCCACCGTGCAAGCACACATGCCGCACCAGGAGGAAGATAACTTGGTGAAAAATCATTCTAGACGTCGGTTAGGTATTTTTGGATGCTTAAATACGCCGCATGCACCGTCCAAAACTCGCATGAGCGCAAAAACAAACGGCGCATCCAATGACGCACCAACAGTAATTTCATTGAAAATATAAAAAAATGATAAATTACCGAGACACCCCAAAGCCAACTCTTGTTTTTTGTATTATATGGGGGTATTCGTGTATTTGACCGTTTTTTTAAAAAGTGTGTAATGACCCTATTGCCCCTGGCCTTTACTGTTCTGTTTTGTCTTATATGGGTAAATTTGTATTTAGTTATTTTAAAAAATATATGCAATAACCTTAATGTCCCCGACGGTTCCTATCCATGTTTGTCTTATTCATGGGTATTATGGTTATTTTACTGTGCACGGGAAGACAAAAAACCAAAAATACCCCCGGATCCAGGGCTAAAAATGCAGTAAACGGAGGGGGAAATAATAATTTGATTATTTTAATCCATAGTACGTCTGATTCTAAATAAACAGTGAAAAATTATTGTTTATTATTATTTAAATTGCCGATCTCTTTTAGCTTTTATAGTAATTATCTCATAAGAAAATGATCACATGAATATACACGATGAACTATAACTATTGTCGCTTTACATTCCACTATACAAATATAACTACTTACAAACATGATTATGTTAATCCATTAATATTAAATATTATTAATAAAGTTATCACTAATATTTTCTTTGAGAAGTGCATGTGGATATAGAAAGACGCCACCTCTATACTCCTTATCTAAATATATGTAAGATTCCTCCACATTGTATTCCCAACCTTCGGGTCAACTCAAAAGGCAAAAGTAAAATTATTTTCATAATAATTATTGAAAAATTAAATATCTATTAATTAGTTCTCCAATGATGTTTAACTATTATTAAAGTAACTCATATACTGAATTCTATAAAACATCAGCCATCAAGTAATTGATAATGGTTTTCCAAGCCGTCAACTCTTTATAAAACCAACCACGAAATTATTAATATCATTCGAAAGCTCATTTGCGAAATCCAAAGGATTTGATGGTGAACTATATTTATTACTACTTCAAAGAATTTGAATCTGGAATCAATAATTAGAAATGTTTTATTTTAAATATATCAGATAAATACGAAGGTACATCTTTAAAATAAGTCAAAAATAAAATTTGGTTTTAATTTATATACAAATTAATTTGAATACGTCCTTAATTATTAAAAAAAACTTGTTGACATCAAGAATATCATACGTCTCCATCAAAAACGAAAATCTTACTAAATTCTATTCAAGACATTTCTGTATAAGAAAATAATCATTTTAAGAAATTAAATCCTAGTGATGGAGTTTGTGATTTGATTGATTCTAACTTTAGAATAAGACAGATGATCATGTGTTTAATAATAGTATTTGCCTGCCTGCCTGCCTGCCATGACCATTAAGTTACTGCCCAGTGGAAATAGATTTAGGTCAAGGTGTCTGCTTGTTAGTTGTTTATGATGTCTTGTTTCTTTCTTTCTTCTCTAAATCCATGCAGACACAAGATCCTCCTTCTCTCTCTTATAAAAACACCTGTACAGCCCACTTTTGGCACACCACAGCAGCACCCATAGTTTTTAGCAAAATGAAGGCCAACACCATCCTGACATGGCTAGCTGTCTCCCTCGCCATTTTGATCGCTCTTAGCCAGTCCAGTGCAGAAGAAACACGACCCTTTTCAAATAATCTGAAAATCGATGTTGTTCTTGAAAGATTTGACAAGTGGAGTCATCATCAGATGCAATCTCAAGAAACAGGATTGAAAATAGCACCCTCTATGGTGATAGCAGGAGTTTTATGTTTCATAGCTGCCTCTATATCTAGTGCAGGTGGCATTGGTGGCGGGGGGTTGTATATTCCAATTCTAACTATTGTGGCAAATCTAGACCTGAAAACAGCCTCGAGTTTCACAGCTTTTATGGTCACAGGAGGGTCTGTTGCTAATGTCATGTGTAACATGTTTACAAGAAGTGCGAAGTTTGGTGGTCAGACCGTTGTAGACTATGATATTGCAATTCTGTCTGAACCGTTCATGTTGTTAGGAGTTAGTGTCGGGGTCATTTGTAATCTTGTTTTCCCAGAGTGGCTTGTCACAATTTTGTTCGCTGTTTTTCTTGCTTGTTCAACCTTCAAGACTTGTCAGAAAGGTATTTTTCATTGGAATTTGGAATCTGAAGAAGTGAATAGAAACGGATGTGGGAATTTGGAAAATGGGATGGTTGGAAATGAGACTGGCGCAAAAGGAAGTGAAGAGGTGAGTAGTGCCAAAGAGCCTCTTCTGCGTGCAGAATTAACTAGTTCCGTAGTGAGGTTTCCATGGATGAAGCTGGGGATATTAGTCATCATCTGGTTCTCCTTCTCCATCATCTCTCTTCTTCTAGGCAATCAGTATGGAGAGGTAAGGCTCATTTCTGTTTCTAATTCTCCTTGTGATTTTCTGCTACTTTTCAAGATTTTATATAAGATTGGTACTTCCTTACAAGATTTCTCATGCATAATATTGGTTATTGAAATTGTCGCAGTAGCTCTGTGGTCCTTTTTCTGAAACTTCATTGATTCTCTCTGGATACAGACTTCAAATGGTTAAAAATAATTTTTAATTTAAATCAAAAATTTGTTATAAAGTTGTGTCAAGGTTTTAGTTTAATCAAAAGTTAGTTCTTTTTAACTTATAGATTCTACTTATATTACATCTCTTTTCACTAAAAACTATTGAATTATAACTCGAAGTCAAAATGTTCATAAGCCATGCCCAGCAGACTCTTCATCAAGGACATATTTAGTCTAGAGATTATTCATCATGCGAAGCACCATTCTTCTAATTTTGTTTCTTGAGGAACTTCGGAAGAGTTATTTGTGGAAGTTCATGCTGAACTATGGATGAGTCCAGGTTATATCATGTTCCAGTTAGTTCTCTCCATTGGAATATAAGGGAAGCCATGTTCAAAGTTACTTCATTTTGGAATCAACAATGGTGGAATCTGGAACAGGATTATCATGCAGAAAACAAGCAATTCTGCGATGATGATATTAGTTTATCATTTGTCTTTAACTTCTATTGGATCATATGTGACAATATAGAGGACATGCAGGGTATTATACCAATGGAGTCCTGTGGAGTTGTATACTGGGTTGTCTCATCGCTTCAAATTCCTCTTGCGATAATCTTCACAGCATGGATACTGTACAGAAAAGAGAGCTGCCACCATCAAACTATAAACCAGCAGGTGCTTAACATACACAGTAGTAATATTTAGCTACTTGCTTTCGATAGTTGTAATGTCACTTCTGCTCTGGAAAGAATTAGAGAAAAATCATCTAAAAATCAGAGTTATCTGTGAAGGGCATGGAAGACCTAACAGGAGCTGGAACATCAAATAAGCTGTTTTTCCCAGTCATGGCATTATTAGCAGGGATGTTGGGAGGACTTTTTGGGATTGGAGGTGGAATGCTTATCACCCCACTTCTGCTTCAAGTTGGAATAGCACCTGAGGTAAATTACAACTCATGTTACGTTGAATCAGTTACCTACTAAAAGCAGATTGATTCCAGCTATAACTATTTCATACCATCACATTTTGGTGCAGAGAACTGCAGCAACTTGCTCTTTCATGGTTTTCTTTTTATCCTCAATGTCGGCATTACAGTATCTATTGTTGGGCATGGAACATGTTGAAGCTTCCATCATCCTTGCCGTCATTTGTTTTGTTGCGTCACTTCTTGGGTTGCTGGTGATACAGAAGGCCATAGTAAAATATGGCAGGGCTTCCATGATTGTATTCTCAGTTAGTACAGTAATGGCTTTGAGTACTGTTCTGATGACCAGTTTTGGAGCTCTGAATGTTTGGAGGGATTATATTTCTGGGAGAAACATGGGGTTCAAACTACCCTGTTGAAGAAAGTTGTGTAAGTAATTAAAGAAACAGCTAAATCATGTTGTTGAATAACTGTTCATCCACACTCAATTTACTCTCAATCTATTGTAGATTGGAACAGTTTTTTCAATTGTTTGACACAGGGTTTTCAATTGTTTGACGCAGGGTTTTCATTGCAGTTAATGTAATATTTTATAATTATTTCTCACAACTTTTTTCTTTTATTCATTGCATTTAATACTCTCCATTAATGCGCTGTTAATGCCAAGGTAGTCAAAATCGAGATTTTGACACGAATCGGAAAGGGCTCCGAAAAATCGGATCGTAAGATCGGATCGTAAGATCGGATCGTAAAATTGTAGAAAGATCGTACCCGAAGTGTCCGTACAAAAATCGTAAAACAGCTAAAATCGTGTGAGAAGAAAAATCGTAAATCGTTTGTAAAATATTTCTGAATACAAAATAGCATAATTATGGACATAAAACTTAATTAGTTTAGGTTCATACATGATGTAAAATAACTTCAAAACACATTACAAAATAATTATGTCCCTAAAAGTTCATAAGTTAAAAACTAACAAATTTAAAACAAGTCTTCAGCTGGCGTACAATGTAAACTAAAATCAGCTTCAGTTTCACCCCCCTCACTATGTCCAGGAATTTCATCAATAGCATCACAATGAAAAAGATTACTAGTACTAGATTGAGCTCCAACATTATTTAACTCTAAACTTCTTGAATGCAAAGTTTCAAAATAATCTTCAGTGGCTTCAGTACTCATCTCAACACCATTAAAATTATCTTCATCACTATCGTCTTCTGTTCCATTTTGTCTTCGTGTTGCACTATCAATAGTTTGAAGTAAATTAATGTTCGATGAACCACCATGTTCTTCTCCTTCAGTCACCCATTCATCATCAGATGAAAGATCATCTACAACGTCATCAAAATCAATGACTTGCTTTTTGTCCTTATCATTCATTTTCAAATTACACATCACAAAAACCAAGTCATTCATTTTTTTCTGCTGTAGACGATTTCTTCGTTTAGTATGAACCTATAAAAAAAATTCACAATTGATAAAATATAAGATTCTTATAAAAAATGAAAACAATATTTGTTTTTTTAAAAAAAAAACTTACCATCTCAAACGCACTCCAGTTACGCTCACATCCAGATGAACTGCAAGTCAAGCTTAGAACTCGAATTGCAAGATTTTGTAGCTCTGGACATTCATCTCCATAAGAATCCCACCATCTAGCTGGAGTCTTTTTATCCCTTGCTTTTTTGGCAGCCTCAATGCCAAATAACCCCTTTGCTTCGGAGAATATATTAAGTTGTAAATCAATTTTATCCCTCTCTACTTCATCAGGCACCATCCGAGTCAGGCAATCATACATTCCATATTTAATATTTTTGTCTTGTTTATAATCAGTAATATAATGATAATGAGGATTCAACCAATAAGCAAATGCATGCAAAGGTCTGTGAAGTTGAAGCTCCCATCTTGCATCAATAATATCCCATACAGGTATATATCTACAAAAGAAAATAAAAATTAGGATATTAACATCAACATTAAATAACATAAGATAAAACAATAGTTATATTAAATAAACAATTGACATAATAGATAATTTGCACCTTTTTTGCACATTTCCAAAATTCACTTTTATCTTCTCTTTCGCTTCCTTCATGGCTTTATATATAAAACCCATGGCCGGTATCTCATCTGAATCAACTAATCGAAGAACTTTTATAAGAGGAAATGCTGCCTTGATGCATTCAGAGACATCATGCCAAAACTTGCTGTCCAAAACACAATTTTGAATTTGCCGCCCTTCTTCACTTTTTGAATACCGACTTGACCTCCATTGGACGGAAGTGAACATTGACATCAGTGTAATCTTACAATTGTTCAAACATCCAAGAGTCAAGTATGCAGTGGCAAATCGAGTGGCACCAGGCCTGATCAAATCTTGTCCTTTTGTGAACTTTCTCAGCATGGAAATAAGGAGAGATCTTGAATAAATATAAGTGGTGATTCTCCTCCCCTTACCAATGGTTACAGCATGCAGCTCTAGTTTCTTCTCAAAATCTTCCAAAATCAAATCAATACAATGAGCAGAGCATGGTGTCCAATACAAGGTTTTTCTTTTTTCCATCAACAAATGCCCAGCTGCCTTATAGTTCGCAGCATTATCAGTAATGACCTGCACCACATTTGCCTCTCCAATCCTTTCAACAATAGCATCTAACATCTCAAATACTTTAAAAGCTGTTTTGGATATATGAGATGTGTCTACAGATGATAAAAAAAAAGTTCCTCTAGGATTATTAACCAAAAAATTACAAATAGAGCGTCTTTTCCTATCAGTCCATCCATCAGACATTATTGAGCAGCCTGTTTTTTTCCATTCCAGCTTATAGTCATCAAGCAAATGCATTGTTTTATCTACTTCTTGCTTTAAGTACTTTTCTCTAATATCATGGTAAGATGGAGGCTTAAATCCAGGCCCATGTTTTGCAACTAATTCAAGCGCTTTAACAAACTCAGGGTTTCTAGCACAATTAAAAGGAATAGCACTAGTGTAAAAAAACCTTGCTATTTGTTGACATGCTTCTTCTCTAATATCCTTCTTTAGCATGTGATTGATGGTCATTTGAGTACTTCCACTTCCACTTATTGGTTTCTTTCCCTTGTTCATTGAGCTAATTTCAAAATCTTCGTCTGCATCTTCGCCACTTCTAATAAACAGAGAAGCCTTTCTTTTCTTCTCAGATGCTTCTAGATTTTTCACCAACACATTTAACATCATCTGCTTCACATCTGCTGGTACTTGATGGCATGGCTCAACATCCTTTCGAGTGCAAGCCAAATGATGCTTGAAACGATAAATGCCTCCGCTGAAAATTTTCTGACAATACTTGCATTGAACTTTTCTTGAAGTATTCTCAATATCTATACCATGCTGCCATCCCACATCAAGTCTATTGCCACTGGTAGTTTTTTTGGATGCCATGTAATCTGCAATTCATTGAAATAATACATCAAATAAGGTTAAAGGTTACATAATGTAACACTAGTGTGCAACATAAGCACTGTCAGCTTAAAGGTGAAGAGCCACTTTTCTTGAACTTTTCTTGAAGTATATGATCACTGTCAGCTTAAAGGTTTGGACTTGGAATAAGAAGTTGAGCAAATAAGCATACAAATAGTTACATACAATAGTGTCGAGCTAATGAAAACCTTTTTTTTTTTAAGATTGAACTATAGAAACCTAAACACATGCATGTGATTATTACATAATCCTTGAACAGATTCTAATTTGTCTAAAATTGACCACCTAATCGAATTATTTGGTGAAACACTAATGCACAAATGCATGTGATTATTACATAATATAACGCATCAGCATTTCATTCCATCTAAACCCATGGGTGTTTAGCCTCCCAGAGGAGGGGGGGTTCAAAAATTACCTGGCCAAGAAGACTAATATTTTCCTCTCTGTAGGCTGTAATTTTAAATGGATGTTAAATATAATCCTGCCACAAGAAACCCAGCTGAATAGAACAGAATCTGAGAGGATTTTGTAAAAGACATCCATCCAAAAACTCATCCCAACTTCTTGTTCTAACTCAAATAACAAGGTGCATCACTTAATATACAGCTACGAGGTCCACAAAAAAATTTCTTATTTCCTATCATGTAAATGCAACTCTACTGGCATCTTACAGGTTTTAGTTCCATTGACATCTTGCATGACTGTTAAGCATTCCCTTACCTAAACACATGCATGTGATTATTACATAATCCTTAAACAGTTTTCTAATCTACATTAAACACTAATGCGCAAACATGAAAAATCTCACATTTTCAAAACAAACAAACAATCAAAATGGTAACACATTCAACTGTCACAATTGATTCTGGAACTGCACACGCAGGTCATGACCAATAGGTATACCAAATTCTCCAGCACAAATTAATTCCCACTTGGAACAAAGGAAATCGAAATACTAGAAAGAAAAAAAAGCACACCATCAATATTTTGTTTTCATACCATCAACACCAAATCAAGCACACTGTTTTCAATTTCATCATATTTTCTCACAATTTGCAGGGACATATAACATTCAAAGATCAAGCTTGCAGTTGCACTAACCTTGAATGGCGACGACGATGACTGTACTGGCAACAAAGATAGCCAAATTTGGGGAAGTCCGACAGCTCTTCTCCAGAAACCGAGAAGACGATTTGAGAGATGAGACTTGAGAGGAGAGGACGATCTGGGGAAGAGAAGAAACGATTTGGGGGAAGAGAACGGGTCTGTGAAATGAAGACAAGATTTGGGGAAGAGAAGACACGATTTAGGGCAAATTTTTTTTCGTTTGGGGAAGAAGAGAACGAGTGTGCTGAAAATTGAAATGAAAATTTTGGGGAAGAGAACGATTTAGGGCAAATTTGAAGTGAACGCTGCGCACAGTGAACATTTGCCCAACGCGTAAAATCGTTCCGTTTTTTACGAGTTTACGATTTCGAACGAGTTTGCTACGAGTTTGACCGAGTTTGACCGGGTTTCGGTTTTTCAACCGGTTCAACCAGGTTTTCGGAGCCAACTCGCAAAATCGTACGATTTTGCGAGTTGGCTCGCGATTTTGACTACCTTGGTTAATGCTCTCTATTATTCAGTATTTATTTTATGTGTCCATTACAGCAGTTGGTTAAATAATGCATGTGATGTTCAGTCTTTTCTCGCAGCTCCATTAATGCGCAGCCACTAGTTAATGCTCAGCCACTAGTTAATGCTCAGTCGTGTGTCATTTGTTGTGTCCGTGCATCACATGCAATTAGTAGCGTCAACCCAAATCGAGCCATGTTAATAAATCCCTGTAATATTGAAAGGAATCCTTTAAAAAACTACTCGTAATGGACAAGATATTGAGCAGTCTTTTTTATGTAGTTTGGTGATTAGATCGACGGCGCACTGCCTTTTGGCAGGGGATTGATATTTTAAGGCAGCTCTGGACAAGGAGTGAGGCTGCAGGGAACGCAGGTTGTCCATCAATCTCTTCATTTGATTTAGTTAGAAAAACTTTAAAAAACAAAATGAATACATTAACAAATAATGAATGAGTTCAAATATAATTAATTAAAATACATTTCATTACAAATAATTCAATCAAATTAATTATAAATTAATACCTCTATTTTTTTATGCTATCTATTATTATAATAATTAATAATAATAATTATATAATAATAATTATTATAATATAATAATAATTAGCATAATATAATAATAATTAGCATAAAAACCCACCCCACCCGCCCGTTCCCCTTCATCGCAAAGTTAAGAAACCCTACCCCATCCTTCTCTTCTCCCTCTGGCCGTTGCCCAAAAATGAAGCAAATAAAACCCAAAAAAGTTTAAAATGTAGGAGGAAAAAACGAAGCAAATTATCTTGATGCTGGAGATAGAGAAACTCACAAGAGTCCTATAGGCTGAAATGAAAAGCTTTGCCGTTACTAATTCTAAAGTTTCTCCTACTGTTTTTAATTGCTATCTCTACTACTTTTTATGCACCGATTACCTCTCTGAATCTACCTCCTACTCCTAATTCTATTGAAGCTTCATTACCACAACTTGGTGAAGAGTAGCAAAGCTCAAATGGAATGTTGGCAATTCATTGCTCTTATGAAATGGTTCCAACCTCAAAGCCTATAAATTTAAGGTGATGAAACAACATGGTTTTTGTTTATATTTTGATTTCATGGGTTATTTGAACTAAAGTTTGTATTTGTGTTTTGTTGATTTTTTACCCTAACCTTAATTTTTCTCAGTCATCAAAACCCCATAAAATCAACCAAAAACACAAAAAACTTTCCAAAATTCCCCTAAAAAATCACCTTTTTGAACTTAAACAATAAACAAGAAATAGAAAAGGTTTGGAAAACTAACCTTTTTGTTCTTCTTCAGTTCTTCTTCTTCTTCTTCTTTTTCTCTTGATCAGCAAATCCTTCGGAAAAAAATGGTTGTTGTTCTCTCTGGTTTCTCTTTAGTTTCAAATGAGAGAATTTCTAGCGTATGACTGAATAGTGATTCCAACGGTAAAAAAATATACTATGCCTTCTCTTTCGTCTTTAAATGAGAGAACTTCCAGCGTATGACTGAACAGTGATTCTAACGATAAAAAAATATACTATACCTTCTCTTTCATCTTCTGCCATATATAGTAGCTCGATCATAAATAACAATTTTTAGCTACGTATATAGCTATTCTGTTGGAGTATATACAATAACAAAGAAATACCAAAAAATACACTATTTTAGCTTTGACTCTTCATATGGCTTCTCGGTTGCAGTTGCTATTAATGGCAAGCAGATCCATATTTTCTTTGAATGAAAGTTCATCTTCACTTCCTCCTATTCAGTGATATGTAAAATGGGAACAATAATTTCGGTTTCTCTTCTTTTTCAAATTCTTATAGTAAGCATCGGCCTTTTAGTGACGAGAAAGGTTATGACTCAGTAAACTTCCACGCCAACAGTCCTTGCACCAAAAACCAAGATCTCCCTTGACACGGGACGCGTACCGACATGTCTAAACCCAACAATAAGTTCAGACTTCTCAATTGAGCGAGCTGTCAAAAAATCGGTCCATTTTGGGGACAATGAAGCTATCTCCTACTGAGTACTGACACAGTTGAGTTAGCTCACGACAAATTTGACTTTTTTTTTTGATAAAATTGAGATTTCAGGGGTGGCTTGAAAACTTCTTATTTCTGTACATTAAAAAGGGATCTTGTGTGACACCATAAGATTACAAGTTTGCTATTCAAATGATATCTTAACTTTGTTACACAAAAATCTATTTTCTGAGATAGCTGTATTAGTCTAGATAATCTCTGAAGTGCAGCAGAGAAAGGGAAATTCCACCGAGAAAAAAAGTTGACAATACATTTTTGGTAAATTTTATAATACTATTATCATGACCCAACGACCCAGAAAAAGTTTCCAACTAATAGAAAGTGTTACAACACTGATCCCTCGCAATTTTTAATTCCAAGAATGTTATATACCGGCTACAGATCAAGTAAAACAGAAGAAAAATCTCTAAGCGAAGCAAACAGCATTCATGAAAACAGTGGACAACGAAATTATGGTCCTAGAACTGCTTTCTATTTGCATGTTTGTACTGCAAAATGTTAAGGAACCATCTCATCTAAAAGCTTAAACTTGTAGGTGAGGCTCATAATATAATTTATATTATTCTCAAACACCCCTCCTCAAGTGAAAGCCATTTGGGCTTGAAACTTGCACAGGCCCAAATCACCTTGTGCTTGATTTTTATCAAATAGAATGGGGGCGGTGAGATTCGAACTCGTGACTGCTGGGTCAACAAGACTCTGATATCATGTTAAGGAACCATCTCATCTAAAAACTTAAATTTGTAGGTGAGGCCCCATAATATGATTTATATTATTCTCAACCACAAAATACGCCCACACTGCCTCAGGGAAATTGTTGGTTGTAGATGATGCAATCGATAGTGTCTCTGGATGACATATTCGCAACAAATGATCTTGTAGATCTCCAAAACTGACCTTTGGTAATGCATGATCAATTCAAACTTCCAAAATGACCTTTGGTAATGCATGATCAATTTCAAACCTTTAGAGCGATAAAACTTCCTGAATATTTATTTGCAGTTTTTATCAAACCAAAAACAGCTGCATGCAAACTTACTTAGATCAGACTCGTAACAAAACGTCGTTTCATGTAAGCTAAAAGATTCAAAAAAGAAAAGGGCAACAAAAGTCTGATGAGAATTCAATTTGAAGTCAGAAACAGAAGCTAGTGTTAACATGAATCAAAACAGGATCATTACAAATTAGGAAAAATCTTGTGGCTAAGCAAAAAGAAATAAAATATCAACAGATCAACAACACCAATACCAACAGCATGTTAGGATTGTGTAATTGATGAAGAATAATAAGAGAGAAAACAGAGGAGAGGGAGAGAGGAGAATTTGAATTTTATTATATTTGTCACACACATTGTGTATTACAACAATCTCTATTTATACATCTTGTATACTCTCTATTTGATACTCTAACATCCCCCCTCAATCCCATGCTTTGATAAACAAGGCATGAGATTGCAACAATGAAAATGAAATACATGAGTACTGAATCTTTTTGACAGAAATCACTATGTAAAAGAAAGATGAGTTTGAATACGATTGAGAAGAAAAAGAAAAAAAAAATGCTCAAATGGCAAAGAAGATAGAAGAGAGAGAAATGACATGTCATATGTCTATTTCTTGATTGACATTTCATTTGTCTACTTCAATTTTTCTGAAGTTTTTCATCTTTGAGAAGAGAGGGATGAGAAAAAAAAAAGGGAGGTAAGAGAGGTGATAGAATAGGTTTGAATTTCATTTGTCTACTTCAGTTTTTTTCTTAAGTTTTTCATTTGGCTACTTCAGTTTTTCTGAAGTTTTTCATTTGCCGATGAATTTCTTAATCTGTGTAAGAATTCATTTTGTAATTCTCAATGATATTGATTTTTTTATTATTATTATTATTTTCTTCTTCTTCTTCTTCTTTCTTTCTTTTCTTTCTTTCTTTTTTTTTTATTTTTTTTTTTTACAACTAATCAAAACGGCAGCACACAACACAAACGACACCAGCACACACAAAAACAAAGCATAAAAGGAAGGAAATAAAAGAGAAAGAAAGGAATAAAGGAACCCTAGCTCAATGGCAGAGAATGCTTGTCCGCCGCTTCGGTTTGAGCTGCAGCATTAGTGATCAAATCGGTCAAGGAAACGGGCTGCCGTCCACATTCAGCCCACAGCACATATTGTAGTGTTGATAGCAGAGCACGTAGATTTTCCTCTTTTCCTGCAGCCCAACGCTTGATCTCAACATCCAATGTTTCAGCAATCCTATGTCTCTCTGCTTGTTCTCTCTGGAGTTGAGAGCTGATGATGTGGAGGCTTTGATTGAGATGAGTTTTGGAGAGAAGGTGGAAGGCAAATTTGAAGAGGAAAGCAATTCCTTGAAACGGTGAGTCATCGTTGCTTCCAGGTGTGCTCTCAAGGCATGAATTTCTCTATCAAGCTTGTTTGTGAGACTGACTAGCTCTCTCATGTCTACAGTATCAAGCTTGTTTGTGGTTTCTGCATTCTGTTTTGCCAACTCGTCGCGTATACATCCTTTTTCTAGAGTCAAATCCAAACACTGTCCACCAGTTACCATATCAATTTCATACTTCAATTCATTGCGCATTTTCTCTATGTCTCTTAATTTTTCAGTATCATGTTGTAGCAAAGAAAAATGATGCTCTTGAGAACTCTGTGCTTCAGACTTAAACTTAGACAAATTTGCGTCTTGAATCATTTCACTCTTCTGCATTTCTGCCTTAGAAACAAAAGAATGAGCAACATTCTCCAAACGATCATTCAACACTCCATTAATCACAGCAGTAATCGCCTCCGCTTGCTTTGACGGCACGTTGTGCGCTTCCAATCGTATCTCGGCGAAGTGCAGGTCTTTGGCAGCTTGAGGAAGTGGATGAATAAGAACCTCGATTTTGAAATCAGTCAGTTGAATCACAGAGCTCTCCTTCTCCTTCTCCTCTATTTATGTATTGATTTTGAGAAGATTCTTAGATGAAGGAGATGATTTGTGATTGTGTTGCTTCAGATTTTTTGCGATATCGGTTTGCAGAGGTTATTCATCTGAAATCAAGCAGAATGGCCTTCCGAAGGTACTGATAATATTGCAATCTACATAATTTGAACAACAGAGAAGATGAGGAAGCTCCGACCGGCGACGAAGAAGACACCAGTGCTCAGGTTGCTCCGATCATCAAGCTTGAAGAAGTCGTTGTCTCTACTAGTGAAGAAGACGAAGATTTTTCTGTAGCAACTCACTGTAAACAAGATTGTGAGGAAGAGCAGATTACGGAAGCAAGAAATTTGAATTAATGTGTATGCGTGAGCATTTGAAGCTCTGATACCATGTTATGATTGTGTAATTGATGAAGAATAATAAGAGAGAAAACAGAGGAGAGGGAGAGAGGAGAATTTGAATTTTATTATATTTGTCACACACATTGTATATTACAACAATCTCTATTTATACATCTTGTATACTCTCTATTTGATACTCTAACACAGCAATGGATGAAGCAGCAGCAGCAATCCAATTGGAGAAATCAAAAGATTGATATGAGAGAGCAGGAGATTTAAATAATAATATGAAAAGGTTAACATTGAGTTGGCGGAGCAGAGACGATCAATGGAGAAGAATATGGTTTCCATGGCACGTAAAGTTCAAAAGCTATGTGTAAAGCCAGCCTACTAGTTATGATAATTGACCACCGTAGAGTCGTAGACTGCTGGTGGTTGACCACAAGAGTTGTACGGACAGTTATACGATCGTAGGTCCCTGCAGAATGGCTACAAATAAACCTTTGACCCAGCACGAAATAAGTTGGTGCACATTATAATACAAATTATATTATGTTTTCAAATAATATAAATTATATTTAAATTTTATTTAATCGTTTAAGTTTTTAAGTTAATAGTCTTAATAACCCATAGTCGTGAGCTTAAATTTTATTATTTTTATTGTGCTTTTTAATTAAAATATAAATTATATCTTACGATTTTACTTAATCAAAAACTTTTGAAAGAGATGAAACAAACATATAGGCCAAAAGAGCATATAGCAGGTTATCGTAAAGTCAATGAAGTTTATAGTCCTGCCTCAAGGTTGGAAGACGAGAGATAACTCTTGAGCTAAATGAAGAGCTCTCATTATTTTTATATTTTCTACATTCTGCGCTAACAGGCAGAATATAAACATTAATTTGATTGAGACCTGTCACTCGCACATAAAGCTGATGTAATGTTTTTAAAAAAACAAAGGAAAAGATAACAATGGTGTTGAAACTTGAAAGCTTATAAAATAGGTATAAATGAGTGAGAGGCATTGAGGAGGTAATTGCATATGAGTTGATAAAATATACACAGAAAAAAAAAATCAGGTTTGAAGAGAGGAAACCGTAACGGTGAGAAACAATATAAATATTTGAAAATATTATATAGCTAAATCCCTTTAAAAGATGAATTTTTTTTTAAAATATAAATTAAAAATATATTAACCTAATAAACAATAATTTAACTTGTATTGAGGGAAAGAATGATTTCCCCTCCTCAAAATCATTTTTTTATTGTGAAAACAAAAAAAAAACTAATTAAATCCTCTGTTTACATTAGTAAACACCCTCCTGTACCTGTCTAAAAACACCAAGTCTAAAAGGTACATTCGGCGCGCACCTTCTCAGCTTTTACAACTTCTTGAGTTTGACTCCGCTGCAATATCATCATATTGCAAAGAAACATTCAAGAAGGAAACAAGCCACCAACAAGCTGTCATACATATATAGACAATAACAATTATACTGTCATGAATATTGTTTTTACTTGATTAAATCCATTCCATAACCATATCCTCGCCTCACCATTTTCTCTCAGAAGAAAATTATGTTTCTTCTGCTCGATCCCACATCCTTTCTTTCCCTTCTGATCACAATAATTACCCTTATTAGCTCCACTGTTAGTCAACCAACTTACAATTACCACCTCTGTTCAGATCCTCAAAATAGCACAGAAAATACAAATTACGATTCAAACCTTAGCGCCCTCTTGAGTTCTTTATCCTCCAAGGCCTCTCTTAAAAGCTTCTATGCAGACAGTTCTAATGGTATTTACAGTATATACCTTTGCAGGGGTGATGTTTCAAACAATACCTGTCAAACCTGCATTACCAATGCTACTAAAGAAATCCAACGGCAATGTGCTTCTAATTGAACTGCAATCATTTGTGTTGGGAAAAGAACTCAAACCATAGGGCACCAATTTAGCGGATTACCAATCAAGTCCCAAACCTTTTTCCCTCTTTGTGCAATCAAATTATAGGATCAAAAATCAACAATATAATGCAAATAATCAAACACATCAACACCAAGATTTTCAATGCGGGAAAAAACCACGGGACCGTAGTCCACTTAAAACTTTCACTATCACAAATAATGGATTCACAATATTCTTCCTCAGATTCAACTAAGGGCTACAGCATATATCATCAAGAACAACCTATTCTTGGAATACAATAAGATTAAAGAGAACAAAGTTTGAGAAAAGGCTCACAATACTGACAGCCCCGTTTTCTGTCAAAACAGCCAACTTCCACAACTCCAATTTTCAATCCAACCGTTCCGAATGAAGATTAATGTGTCTAGAAGCCTCTTTCCAAATCTTAGCTCGATCCAACGGTTAACGAGCAGGAAATCAAAGAAATAAGATGGATTGTTAGCAGCCACCACCTTTTCTTTTCTCCCTCACTTTTCTCTTTTTGTATCTTGTTAAGTATAAAACCCTAATACCACATTTAAGTGATGTGGCAGCCCCCCTTTTAATTTAAATGGTGCGGGACCACACAACAAATCTCCCCCTCACGCACCATGTGAGGAATTCACCATATTGGCGATCAACTTGCAAACTTCAATTTAGGAGGCTCTACCAAGCCTACTTCCTTTCTGCAAAACTCAAACTTCTCTCTCGGTAAAGGCTTGGTCATCATATCTGATGCATTGTTATCAGTATGAATTTTCTCAACAATAAATGACTTCATCTCCATAGCATCTCGAATCCATTGATATCTAACTTCAATGTGCTTTGATCGAGAGTGAAAAGTAGGATGCTTACTGAGATGGATTGCACTTTGACTGTCACAGTGCAACACAAAGTTCTCTTGAACTATACCAAGTTCATGCAAGAACTTCTTCATCCATAACAACTTTTTGCCCCCTTCAGTAAGAGCAATATATTCAGCCTCTGTAGTGGATAATGCAACACATTTTTGCAACCTTGATTGCCATGAGACTGCTCCCCCTGCAAACTTCATCAAGTATCCTGATGTGGATTTTCTAGAATCAACATCACCAGCCATATCTGCATCTGTGTATCCTTCCAACACGGGTTTGTTATTGCCAAAACACAAGCTGAAGCTAGAAGTGCCTTTGAGATACCTGAGTATCCATTTCACTGTTGACCAGTGTTCTTTACCAGGATTGGAGAGGAACCAACTAACCACACCAACTGCATGAGCTATATCCGGCCTTGTGCAAACCATGGCATACATCAAGCTACCAACTGCGGATGCATAAGGAACCTTTTTCATCTCATCTCTTTCTTCATCACTTGAAGGACACTGATTAGAACTTAGTTTAAAGTGGCTTGCAAGTGGAGAACAAACTGGTTTGGAGTTGCACATGTTGAATCTCTCAAGTACCTTTTGAACATATCTCTCTTGAGATAGCCAAAGTTTCTCCTTCTTCCTGTCACGTGTGATCTTCATGCCAAGAATCTGTTTTGCCGGTCCTAAGTCTTTCATTGCAAAAGACTTACTTAACTCTTCCTTCAAAATCTAAATCTTCTTAGCATCATGGCCAACAATCAGCATATCATCCACAGCAATAGAATAATAAAGTTTCTATCTGGAAACCTCTTCATAAATACACAATGATCAGAAGTGGTCTTGTCAAAACCATGATCCACCATGAAAGAATCAAACTTCTTGTACCACTGTCTTGGAGCTTGCTTTAACCCATATAGACTCCTTTTCAACTTGCATACTAGTTGCTCTTTGCCTTTTGCTTCAAACCCTTCAGGCTGCTCCATGTATATCTCTTCATCTAAATCACCATGGAGAAAGGCAGTTTTTACATCAAGTTGTTCAACTTCAAGATTCAAACTAGCAGCTATACCAAGCACAACTCGGATTGAAGACATCTTGACCACTGGTGAAAAAATTTCTTCAAAATCAATACCTTTCTTCTGACCGAAACCTTTCACAACCAATCTTGCCTTGTACCTTGGTTGTGAGCAATGTTCATCAGTTTTCAACCTGAACACCCATTTGTTCTTGAGTGCTCTCTTAACTTTAGGAAGCTTCATTAACTCAAAGGTATGGTTTTCATGCAAGGATTTCATCTCTTCTTGCATTGCTTTCAACCACTCACTTTTCTTCTCATGTGACATAGCTTCATCAAAACATTCTGGTTCTCCCCCATCAGTAACCAGCACATACTCATGAGGAGAATATTTGGTGGAAGGTTGGCGAGGTCTAGTTGACCTTCTCAACTGTGGCTCATCTGAAGCTTCTTGCATATCCTGTTCAGGAATAACATCAATATCATCATTAGTTGATTCAAAATCACCAACTAATGGCTCAATAAGAAACCACCATTATCATCATTTTGCAAATCTCCCCCATGATTAGCGAGCATTAAAGGTAACTGTTGAGTAGGTCTTGGATTTGAATTTGATGGAATAAAAGTAGTAGACTCTACTTTCTCTTTCTGTTCAAAGTCTTCAATGGTTTGATCTTCAAAGAAGATAACATCTCTGCTTCTCACAATTTTCTTCTCCTTTGGATCCCACAACCTATAGCCAAACTCATCATCTTCAGAGCCCAAGAAAATGCACTGTTTTGTCTTGCTATCGAGCTTAGACCTTTCATCTCGAGGAACATGTACAAATGCTCTGCATCCAAACACTCTCAAGTGTGCATAAGAAACATCCTTTCCTTTCCAAACTATATTTGGAACATCAAATTCAAGGGGAACTGATGGAGAAAGGTTGATCATGGCAACTGCAGTCTTCATTGCCTCACCCCAAAAGGACTTAGGCAGCTTTGCATGAGAGAGCATACATCTAATTCTTTCAACAATGGTTCTGTTCATTCTCTCAGCCACTCCATTCTGTTGTGGAGTCTTAGGAACTGTCTTCTCCAACTTGATACCATGTTCCCTGCAGTACTTCTCAAAAGGACCTCTGTATTCACCACCATTATCAGCTCGAACACATTTCAGCTTTCTACCAGTTTCTCTTTCAACTCTAGCATGGAAATCCTTAAAGACATCAAGCACCTGATCTTTGGATTTCAAACAAGTGGCCCAAATTTTCCTGGAGTGATCATCAATAAAACCAACAAAGTACAATGCACCTCCAAGAGACTTATCAATCATAGAGCAAACATCAGTATGAACTAAATCAAGAATATATGATCTTCTATGTGAAGGTGATCTTTGAAATGCAACTCTATGTTGTTTACCAACTAAACAATGAGTACATGTGTTCAAGTTCATACCTTTTAAAGGAAGGTAGTTTTTCTTGGCAAGGATGCCAAGACCTTTCTCACTTAAATGTCCAAGTCGCTTATGCCATAAATCAGTAGAGCAATCTTCAATTGCATTCACCTCCCATTTGATCACCTTGGCTTGTGACATGTAGAGACCCATCTTCTTCCCTTTAGCAACAATTAAAGAATTTTTGGAGAGCTTCCATTTACCATCTCCAAAGTAACTGTGATAGCCTTCTTCATCAAGAGTACCTGTAGAGATCAAATATAGGCGCATATCGGGTACATGTCTAACATCTTTGAGTATCAACTTGCACCCAGTATTGGTTTCCAACCAAATATCTCCAATGCCCACAACACTAGCCATCCCTTGATTTCCCATCCTAACTTGACCAAAGTCGCCAGCAGTGTAGGATGTGTAAAAATCACGTCGGGGTGTAACATGGTAAGAAGCTGCTGAATCTGCAACCCAGGTGGTATCCTGACATGCAAGGTTAACACAACCATCATCACAAACAATGGCAACATCACCATCAAATACAACTGCAGCTGTACCATTCTCTTCATTCTTGTCTTTGTCTTTTCCCTTCTGATCTCTTTTATACTTTCTACAGTCTTTTTGAATATGCCCAGGCTTGTCACAATAATAGCACTTAAATCCCTTCCTTGACTGAGATCTTCCTCTTGGCTTCCATTTGCCTTTTCTATTGCTAGATTCTCTATCTTGTTTGCCGTGAGAGAACCTACTTTGACTTCTCCCTCGACTTTCTGTAACAAGTGCATGAGACTCGGAAGTGCTTGTCCCTTTCCTCCTCTTCTCTTCATTGAGGATACAATCCTTCACTGTTTTCAAAGTGATCTCTCCATTCGGAGTAGAATTGCTAAGTGACACCACCAAAGTCTCCCAACTATCCAGCAATGAACTCAATAGGATTAGTGCTTGCATCTCATCGGCTAGCTCAAGATTCATCAATGACAACTGATTTAAAAAACCTTGGAATTCATTTATATGCACTGAAGCATCTTCACCATCTCTATACTTCAAATTCACAAGGTCTCTAATTACAAAAACCTTGTTTTGTGCACTCTCTTTGGCAAATGTTTCTTCCAACATCTTCCAAACTTTATAGCAGTCATGTTCTTGAGAAATATGATTAATGGACTTAGAGGATACCCATTTTCTAACATTAGCGGTAACCTTTCTATTAAGCCCCTTCCATTTTGCATCATCCATTTCATCAGGCTTTACTCCTTTACATTCAATCGGTAAAGCCAAATCATTGCAATATAAGTGATCCTCCATCATTGTTTTCCATAGAAAATAATTTGAGGAATTAAGCTTTATCATGCCCGAATCTTCCTTTTCCATTTTAATTGCACAAGAAAATCAATCTACACAACCAGTGCTCTGATACCACTTGTTGGAAAAAGAACTCAAACAATAGGGCACCAATTTAGCGGATTACCAATCAAGTCCCAAACCTTTTTCCCTCTTTGTGCAATCAAATTATAGGATCAAACAATCAACAATATAATGCAAATAATCAAACACATCAACACCAAGATTTTTACGTGGAAAACCCAATGCGGGAAAAAACCACGGGACCGTAGTCCACTTAAAACTTCCACTATCACAAATAATGGGTTCACAATATTCTTCCTCAGATTCAACTAAGGGCTACAGCATATATCATCAAGAACAACTTATTCTTGGAATACAATAAGATTACAGAGAACAAAGTTTGAGAAAAGGCTCACAATACTGACAGCCCCGTTTTCTGTCAAAACGGCCAACTTCCACAACTCCAATCTTCAATCCAACCGTTCAGAATGAAGATTAATGTGTCTATAAGCCTCTGTCCAAATCTCAGCTCGATCCAACGGTTAATGAGCTAGAAATCGAAAACATAAGATGGATTGTTCAGCAGCCACCACCTTTTCTTTTCTCCCTCACTTTTCTCTTTTTGTCTCTTGTTAAGTATAAAACTCTAATACCATATTTAAGTGATGTGGCAGCCCTCCTTTTAATTTAAATGGTGCGGGACCACACAACAATTTGGTACGATGACTGCATGCTACGTTACTCGATTAAAAACTTTCTTGGAGTTTATGAGACTTTTCCAAGATTGTTGATGTGGAATTACATGAATACTACATCACCGGATGAACAGAATATCGATGCGCTCGCATTGATATACACGCTGATAGGATCTATTCCATATACACAAATGATGTCTGGGACTCAGCAATCAGCAAGTCATGATGGGTCTCAAAATAGATACTCTTTGGTACAGTGTACTAGAGATATAAATAGCAGTGATTGTAGTTCTTGTTTGAAATACATAAGCAAAGCTGCGGAACTATGCTGCCAAAGTAAGAGAGGTTGGCGTATTTTGGCCCCAAGTTGTAGTTTAAGGTATGAGGAATATGAATTCTATCAGGTGCCATCAACACCGGTACCGGTTCCCTCTGCCCCAGGCCCAGAGCCAGTTCCTGGTGAGTCAAATACGAAAACTTGGTTTATTAAGAAATCAGAGCGCCGGTCCATTCACATGTCGTGAAAATTTGGAAGTTTTATCTTTCTCGTTTGAACTGTGTTACCCTTATCCTGGTTTAAATAGAATTAGGTGAATAGGTATTTTAGGCTTTTCTTCTTTCTATTAGTAGTTTCAATTTTGGCAGGCTAACTTTTGACACAAGCATCACCAAGGAGTAACTAATCCAATGGATTATTACGTGCAATGAAATGGATAGATCTTTTAAAGAAGGAAGCCTAAATTCTTGCTGAATGGTTCGAATAAATCTAATGATGCAATTCTGACACCAAAATTATGTTATGATCTGTGGTGTTGATTTAAATAGATATATCTCAGATTAGTTTATTTTTTAAAGGGTTTTTTTTTTAAATATATTAAAATAATATATTTTTAAAAAAATTATTTTTGATATTAACACATAAAAATAATTTAAAAACCTTAACAAAATAAAATATAAAATAAAATTTTTTTTAAAAAAAAAAAACATTTTTAAAATACGAAAGTCTTCAAACTAAACAATAAGTTAGCAAGGGAGACACGCCCAACCAAAAAAAAAAAAAAACAGCTGTACGTGACTGAGTCTTTGCTGAATTTCAAACAGTCTGAGATTGGACCACAAGCCAAGTCGCCATTTCACACTGACACCGATAAAAAAGTCAGAGAGATTAATCGGCTAATCGCGTAACTGGAAAGGCGATGGTCTTATATTTTAAATAAAAGAAAATGAATAAATAATAAAGGGACGAAGAAAATTAACATGGTTATTTGTCAATGGGGCTTCTTTATAGATACAACGAGCCGATTTGCCCGCTTCGCTGGGGTTTTTTATCTATATAGAAAATTTATTGATTTTATAAATATTATATTTTGTTATTTTAATATTTAATTAATATAATTGTAATTGATAAATCTGTTGAAAATGGTTTTTTTCAACCAAAATGTGATTGAATATTGCTATTGCTAAAAAACTTTTGATAAAATTTATTAGAAAATTTGCTAAGAAGGTGACATGATTTATTAGAAATTTGTTGTCACGGGTACTCTGGTTAATAAAAAAAAAAACCCGGTTAAAAAAGAACAACTGACTTGGACACTAAAAAATCAAAAATACATGTGAAAAGAAGGTCACCGTTTCTTAAAAGCAAAAAAAAAGGGTCTAAAATATAAATTTAAATTCAAAGCCAAAGCCAAAGTTTTTTTTATAAGATTTATTCATCATATTATTATATTAAATATATTTAAGAATACCGATATTAATTTTTTTTGGAAGAAATTGTAGGTCCTTTTTTCTCTATATATATATATTTTTAGGCGATAATATTAAATAAATATTAAACACATATACTTAGTCTCACATACTATATAGTGTGATTGAAATGGGAAGTGATTTTTATATTTTTTAATTGTAGATAACCTAGGTAAATTTGTAAAAAAAATAAAATGATTTGCCTTTTTTCCCCAGTAATATTAGATCTGACACATTATAAATAAAAATATTGCAATTTTTTTTAAAAACAGAAATATAATTTTTTTGCGTGCTATAATTACTTATTTGCTGTCTCAAAAGAACAGTGTAGTCGAAACGGAAAGTGCCTCGTATATTTTTTAATTGTAGATAATCTAGGCAAATTTGTTTACCTTTTGTTTTTTTGAGTTGTATTTTTTCCCGGGTAATATTAGATCTTAAATATTAAAAATCCATTTTTTTATTTTTTTTAAGAAATAAACTTGAACAAAAGAGCACAAAATTAAAATCCAAAACCAAATTTTTATCTTATTTTATAAGATTTATTCATCATATTATTACATTAAATGTATTTAAGAATGCTGATATTAATTTATTTTTTTTGCAAAAAATCCGAGGTCATTTTTTTTATCTCTTTATATATTTTTAGGCGATAATATGCAATAAATATTAAAACATATAATAATTAAAATTTGGAGCAAAATGTATTTTATAAGATTTATTCATCATATTATTGTACTAAATGTATTTAAAAATACTGATATAAATTGTTTTCCTTCAAAAAATCTGCGGTCTTCTTTTTTCTCTCTGTATATATTTTTAGACGATAATATTAAATAAATATTCAAACATATAAGCAGTTTAACATATTTTAATTTGACATACATATACAAATATATATTTAATTTTACACACTTTCAATATTTTTTATTATTATTAGGCGATAATATTCAACAAATATTTCAAAAATTTAATTATAATTATGAAATTTTTTTAATGATTATTATTATTATTATTATTATTATTATTATTATTATTATTATTGTTATTATTATTATTATCATTGTCATCATTATTAGCATTTAAAAAATATTTGTGATGTAAAAAAAAATTAATTTTCAAATGATTACTATCAGGAATAAAATTTGAAGACTAAATAAAAAGAAACCCCAACAAAAGAAAAGATAAAAGAAATATCCAAAACAAAATTAAAGAAAAATATATACATGAACTTGTACAATAATAGGGAATAATGCATCTATATATAAATAATAATAAAGGAAATGAATTTCAAAAGATCAATTAAAAACAAAAGGCCCAAAATAACAATAAAAGATATAATTAATTTAATATGAAGGATTAATTTAACAACAATTCATACTTTTGTACCAAAAATATTCCAAGATTTAAAAGGAAAAAAATTTAAAAGAAGAGGGACTGAAATTAAAGTGCAATATATAATGAATTTGAAATGAAGGACAAAATTGAAAACAATATAACCTGTTGTACTAAACAAAATTCAGGGATCTAATAGCAAACCGAAAAATTCAAAAAGAAGGACTGACATGCAAATTGCATATATATCAATTTGAATGAAAGGATGAAATTGCAAGAATTCGAAACTTGGATTACAGAAATCAAACAAAAGCCAAGGGACTGAAATGCATGCACAATAACTCGGGGGACTGAAATTGACTCCGACTCTGAGGAGAGAGAAAAGAGGACATAACGTTTCAACCGACAATATGAGCCTCCACGTAGATTTTTGAATAACACGCGCCGCCCCATGAGATTCAGGGAAGGGTTGCGAATCGTTTTCACCGGCGGACGAAAAATTTTCACCTCCGCATGACGCCGCACGCTCCGCCTGAAGCGATGGCGGGACAAAAACGCGCCGACGCGCCCGTACGGACCCGTGACAGCGCTGACGCAAGTGCACAGTAACGTCGTGGGCAATTACTAAACCACCCCTGACGCTAATTGCTTGATTTTGTCGTTTCGGGGGCTACAGACGTCATAGCACATTTTTAAAAATATTTAAAAAAAAAAGGTTCCGGCGGACCGGACCGAACCGGACCGGTCCGTATGCGTGCAATTACAACCGTAGCCCTCAGCCGAAAACGTGTTTTTGTCCTATTATCGGGGGGCCGAGCGTCATTACACTGTTCACAACCGATAAAAACTAAAAAAAATAAGGCAGACGAACTCGCGCGGCGCACCGGTGGAAATTGCGAGTCCACAGTGCCACTGAGTCTATAGAACAGTGTAGTCGAAACGGAAAGTGCCTCGTATATTTTTTAATTGTAGATAATCTAGGCAAATTTGTTTACCTTTTGTTTTTTTGAGTTGTATTTTTTCCCGGGTAATATTAGATCTTAAATATTAAAAATCCATTTTTTTATTTTTTTTAAGAAATAAACTTGAACAAAAGAGCACAAAATTAAAATCCAAAACCAAATTTTTATTTTATTTTATAAGATTTATTCATCATATTATTACATTAAATGTATTTAAGAATGCTGATATTAATTTATTTTTTTTGCAAAAAATCCGAGGTCATTTTTTTTATCTCTTTATATATTTTTAGGCGATAATATGCAATAAATATTAAAACATATAATAATTAAAATTTGGAGCAAAATGTATTTTATAAGATTTATGCATCATATTATTGTACTAAATGTATTTAAAAATACTGATATAAATTGTTTTCCTTCAAAAAATCCGCGGTCTTCTTTTTTCTCTCTGTATATATTTTTAGACGATAATATTAAATAAATATTCAAACATATAAGCAGTTTAACATATTTTAATTTGACATACATATACAAATATATATTTAATTTTACACACTTTCAATATTTTTTATTATTATTAGGCGATAATATTCAACAAATATTTCAAAAATTTAATTATAATTATGAAATTTTTTTAATGATTCTTATTATTATTATTATTATTATTATTATTATTGTTATTATTATTATTATCATTGTCATCATTATTAGCATTTAAAAAATATTTGTGATGTAAAAAAAAATTAATTTTCAAATGATTACTATCAGGAATAAAATTTGAAGACTAAATAAAAAGAAACCCCAACAAAAGAAAAGATAAAAGAAATATCCAAAACAAAATTAAAGAAAAATATATACATGAACTTGTACAATAATAGGGAATAATGCATCTATATATAAATAATAATAAAGGAAATGAATTTCAAAAGATCAATTAAAAACAAAAGGCCCAAAATAACAATAAAAGATATAATTAATTTAATGTGAAGGATTAATTTAACAACAATTCATACTTTTGTACCAAAAATATTCCAAGATTTAAAAGGAAAAAAATTTAAAAGAAGAGGGACTGAAATTAAAGTGCAATATATAATGAATTTGAAATGAAGGACAAAATTGAAAACAATATAACCTGTTGTACTAAACAAAATTCAGGGATCTAATAGCAAACCGAAAAATTAAAAAAGAAGGACTGACATGCAAATTGCATATATATCAATTTGAATGAAAGGATGAAATTGCAAGAATTCGAAACTTGGATTACAGAAATCAAACAAAAGCCAAGGGACTGAAATGCATGCACAATAACTCGGGGGACTGAAATTGACTCCGACTCTGAGGAGAGAGAAAAGAGGACATAACGTTTCAACCGACAATATGAGCCTCCACGTAGATTTTTGAATAACACGCGCCGCCCCATGAGATTCAGGGAAGGGTTGCGAATCGTTTTCACCGGCGGACGAAAAATTTTCACCTCCGCATGACGCCGCACGCTCCGCCTGAAGCGATGGCGGGACAAAAACGCGCCGACGCGCCCGTACGGACCCGTGACAGCGCTGACGCAAGTGCACAGTAACGTCGTGGGCAATTACTAAACCACCCCTGACGCTAATTGCTTGATTTTGTCGTTTCGGGGGCTATAGACGTCATAGCACATTTTTAAAAATATTTAAAAAAAAAAGGTTCCGGCGGACCGGACCGAACCGGACCGGTCTGTACGCGTGCAATTACAACCGTAGCCCTCAGCCGAAAACGTGTTTTTGTCCTATTATCGGGGGGCCGAGCGTCATTACACTGTTCACAACCGATAAAAACTAAAAAAAATAAGGCAGACGAACTCGCGCGGCGCACCGGTGGAAATTGCGAGTCCACAGTGCCACTGAGTCTATAGAACAGTGTAGTCGAAACGGAAAGTGCCTCGTATATTTTTTAATTGTAGATAATCTAGGCAAATTTGTTTACCTTTTGTTTTTTTGAGTTGTATTTTTTCCCGGGTAATATTAGATCTTAAATATTAAAAATCCATTTTTTTATTTTTTTTAAGAAATAAACTTGAACAAAAGAGCACAAAATTAAAATCCAAAACCAAATTTTTATTTTATTTTATAAGATTTATTCATCATATTATTACATTAAATGTATTTAAGAATGCTGATATTAATTTATTTTTTTTGCAAAAAATCCGAGGTCATTTTTTTTATCTCTTTATATATTTTTAGGCGATAATATGCAATAAATATTAAAACATATAATAATTAAAATTTGGAGCAAAATGTATTTTATAAGATTTATGCATCATATTATTGTACTAAATGTATTTAAAAATACTGATATAAATTGTTTTCCTTCAAAAAATCCGCGGTCTTCTTTTTTCTCTCTGTATATATTTTTAGACGATAATATTAAATAAATATTCAAACATATAAGCAGTTTAACATATTTTAATTTGACATACATATACAAATATATATTTAATTTTACACACTTTCAATATTTTTTATTATTATTAGGCGATAATATTCAACAAATATTTCAAAAATTTAATTATAATTATGAAATTTTTTTAATGATTCTTATTATTATTATTATTATTATTATTATTATTGTTATTATTATTATTATCATTGTCATCATTATTAGCATTTAAAAAATATTTGTGATGTAAAAAAAAATTAATTTTCAAATGATTACTATCAGGAATAAAATTTGAAGACTAAATAAAAAGAAACCCCAACAAAAGAAAAGATAAAAGAAATATCCAAAACAAAATTAAAGAAAAATATATACATGAACTTGTACAATAATAGGGAATAATGCATCCATATATAAATAATAATAAAGGAAATGAATTTCAAAAGATCAATTAAAAACAAAAGGCCCAAAATAACAATAAAAGATATAATTAATTTAATGTGAAGGATTAATTTAACAACAATTCATACTTTTGTACCAAAAATATTCCAAGATTTAAAAGGAAAAAAATTTAAAAGAAGAGGGACTGAAATTAAAGTGCAATATATAATGAATTTGAAATGAAGGACAAAATTGAAAACAATATAACCTGTTGTACTAAACAAAATTCAGGGATCTAATAGCAAACCGAAAAATTAAAAAAGAAGGACTGACATGCAAATTGCATATATATCAATTTGAATGAAAGGATGAAATTGCAAGAATTCGAAACTTGGATTACAGAAATCAAACAAAAGCCAAGGGACTGAAATGCATGCACAATAACTCGGGGGACTGAAATTGACTCCGACTCTGAGGAGAGAGAAAAGAGGACATAACGTTTCAACCGACAATATGAGCCTCCACGTAGATTTTTGAATAACACGCGCCGCCCCATGAGATTCAGGGAAGGGTTGCGAATCGTTTTCACCGGCGGACGAAAAATTTTCACCTCCGCATGACGCCGCACGCTCCGCCTGAAGCGATGGCGGGACAAAAACGCGCCGACGCGCCCGTACGGACCCGTGACAGCGCTGACGCAAGTGCACAGTAACGTCGTGGGCAATTACTAAACCACCCCTGACGCTAATTGCTTGATTTTGTCGTTTCGGGGGCTATAGACGTCATAGCACATTTTTAAAAATATTTAAAAAAAAAAGGTTCCGGCGGACCGGACCGAACCGGACCGGTCTGTACGCGTGCAATTACAACCGTAGCCCTCAGCCGAAAACGTGTTTTTGTCCTATTATCGGGGGGCCGAGCGTCATTACACTGTTCACAACCGATAAAAACTAAAAAAAATAAGGCAGACGAACTCGCGCGGCGCACCGGTGGAAATTGCGAGTCCACAGTGCCACTGAGTCTATAGAACAGTGTAGTCGAAACGGAAAGTGCCTCGTATATTTTTTAATTGTAGATAATCTAGGCAAATTTGTTTACCTTTTGTTTTTTTGAGTTGTATTTTTTCCCGGGTAATATTAGATCTTAAATATTAAAAATCCATTTTTTTATTTTTTTTAAGAAATAAACTTGAACAAAAGAGCACAAAATTAAAATCCAAAACCAAATTTTTATTTTATTTTATAAGATTTATTCATCATATTATTATATTAAATGTATTTAAGAATGCTGATATTAATTTATTTTTTTTGCAAAAAATCCGAGGTCATTTTTTTTATCTCTTTATATATTTTTAGGCGATAATATGCAATAAATATTAAAACATATAATAATTAAAATTTGGAGCAAAATGTATTTTATAAGATTTATTCATCATATTATTGTACTAAATGTATTTAAAAATACTGATATAAATTGTTTTCCTTCAAAAAATCCGCGGTCTTCTTTTTTCTCTCTGTATATATTTTTAGACGATAATATTAAATAAATATTCAAACATATAAGCAGTTTAACATATTTTAATTTGACATACATATACAAATATATATTTAATTTTACACACTTTCAATATTTTTTAATATTATTAGGCGATAATATTCAACAAATATTTCAAAAATTAAATTATAATTATGAATTGTTTTTAATGATTATTATTATTATTATTATTGTTATTATTATTATTATCATTGTCATCATTATTAGCATTTAAAAAATATTTGTGATGTAAAAAAAAATTAATTTTCAAATGATTACTACCAGGAATAAAATTTGAAGACTAAATAAAAAGAAACCCCAACAAAAGAAAAGATAAAAGAAATATCCAAAACAAAATTAAAGAAAAATATATACATGAACTTGTACAATAATAGGGAATAATGCATCCATATATAAATAATAATAAAGGAAATGAATTTCAAAAGAACAATTAAAAACATAAGGCCCAAAATAACAATAAAAGATATAATTAATTTAATGTGAAGGATTAATTTAACAACAATTCATACTTTTGTACCAAAAATATTCCAAGATTTAAAAGGAAAAAAAATTAAAAGAAGAGGGACTGAAATTAAAGTGCAATATGTATTTTATAAGATTTATTCATCATATTATTGTACTAAATGTATTTAAAAATACTGATATAAATTGTTTTCTTTCAAAAAATCCGCGGTCTTCTTTTTTCTCTCTGTATATATTTTTAGACGATAATATTAAATAAATATTCAAACATATAAGCAGTTTAACATATTTTAATTTGACATACATATACAAATATATATTTAATTTTACACACTTTCAATATTTTTTATTATTATTAGGCGATAATATTCAACAAATATTTCAAAAATTAAATTATAAATATGAATTTTTTTTAATGATTATTATTATTATTATTATTATTATTGTTATTATTATTATTATCATTGTCATCATTATTAGCATTTAAAAAATATTTGTGATGTAAAAAAAAATTAATTTTCAAATGATTACTATCAGGAATAAAATTTGAAGACTAAATAAAAAGAAACCCCAACAAAAGAAAAGATAAAAGAAATATCCAAAACAAAATTAAAGAAAAATATATACATGAACTTGTACAATAATAGGGAATAATGCATCTATATATAAATAATAATAAAGGAAATGAATTTCAAAAGAACAATTAAAAACATAAGGCCCAAAATAACAATAAAAGATATAATTAATTTAATGTGAAGGATTAATTTAACAACAATTCATACTTTTGTACCAAAAATATTCCAAGATTTAAAAGGAAAAAAAATTAAAAGAAGAGGGACTGAAATTAAAGTGCAATATATAATGAATTTGAAATGAAGGACAAAATTGAAAACAATATAACCTGCTGTACTAAACAAAATTCAGGGATCTAATAGCAAACCGAAAAATTAAAAGAAGAAGGACTGACATGCAAATTGCACATATATCAATTTGAATGAAAGGATGAAATTGCAAGAATTCGAAACTTGGATTACAGAAATCAAACAAAAGCCAAGGGACTGAAATGCATGCACAATAACTCGGGGGACTGAAATTGACTCCGACTCTGAGGAGAGAGAAAAGAGGACATAACGTTTCAACCGACAATATGAGCCTCCACGTAGATTTTTGAATAACACGCGCCGCCCCATGAGATTCAGGGAAGGGTTGCGAATCGTTTTCACCGGCGGACGAAAAATTTTCACCTCCGCATGACGCCGCACGCTCCGCCTGAAGCGATGGCGGGACAAAAACGCGCCGACGCGCCCGTACGGACCCGTGACAGCGCTGACGCAAGTGCACAGTAACGTCGTGGGCAATTACTAAACCACCCCTGACGCTAATTGCTTGATTTTGTCGTTTCGGGGGCTACAGACGTCATAGCACATTTTTAAAAATATTAAAAAAAAAAGGTTCCGGCGGACCGGACCGAACCGGACCGGTCCGTACACGTGCAATTACAACCGTAGCCCTCAGCGGAAAACGTGTTTTTGTCCTATTATCGGGGGGCCGAGCGTCATTACACTGTTCACAACCGATAAAAACAAAAAAAAATAAGGCAGACGAACTCGCGCGGCGCACCGGTAGAAATTGCGAGTCCACAGTGCCATTGAGTCTATAGCTACAGTGTATCGCCGGAAAACGCCTCCGACCGCCACATTCTGTTTTAGATATATGTAATATATAGAAATAGGTTTTAAAAAATTCATATTTATAATCGATGATACATGAAAACAGAGAAAGAAATCAATTATATTTATTTTGTAATAAATCAATTAATTTATTGAATTTCTCTATAAAATTCTAAGATTTAGTGATTGTTTAAAAATGTGATTGATGTTTTTTTTTTAAATACTTTTTATTTAGTAATATATTAAAATTATATTTTTTTATTTTTTAAAAAATATTTTTGATATCACGTAAAAATAATTTAAAAACACTAAATTTTTTTAATTTAAAATAAAAAATAAAAATAGAAAATTTTAATTTTTTTTTTTAAATACTTTTGAATCTTTTCGATCATTCTTATGTGGAAAGTCAAGATGCTTTACAGTAGATGGCACCATACTACTTTTTTTTTTTTGTTTGTTTCCTAATTTCGATAACAAATTGACAATGTCAAAATGGTCAATAGCCTCTTGGTATAAACTCGAGTGCGACTTACAGGGGATATCTTTCACGGAAAACAAAATTGTGAACAGAAGCTAATATTTCCTTTGATGAAATGGCTTCTAAAACCACCGTCTCTCTTCTTCTCCATCTTATTATTCTAAGCATCACTCTTGCCGATGATGAATTCTGCTATACCACAGGGAACTTCACAGCTAATAGCACCTATGCAAAAAACCGAGACCTTGTTCTCCGTTCACTAGCTTCCAATGTCACAGCCAATGGGGGTTTCTATAATACTACAATAGGTTCAGGCAATGACACAGTTTATGGTCTTGTGCATTGCATGGCTTCCCCATCAGCTGGAAATTGTTCCTTCTGCGTCAATTCTTCCATTCAAGCTCTCATGACAGCTTGTCCTTACCAAAAAGAAGCTATTTCATTGGGAAGAAATCCAATTCCATGTATTGTACGTTATGCGAATCGTTATTTTTTTGGATCACTTGAGCTATCTCCTACTGAGACTTTTTATAATACGGGTAAAATTGACGCAACTTTTGCACAGTTTGATCAAGCTTGGAGTGGTATCAGAGACATTGTAACAAGAGCTAATTCCACCAGGAATATGTTAGCAACTGAGACAATAGACCTATCATCCACTCAAACAATTTATGTATATATGCAGTGCACTCCTGATGTATCACAGAGTAATTGCGGAGAGTGCCTACAACAATCCGTAGATGACTATAAAAGTTGTTGCTACTCGTATCAAGGAGGTGTTGTCCAGAAACCAAACTGTTTTTTTCGGTGGGATTTGTACCCCTACTACAACTTATTTCCTCAAGTAACATCTCCACCTCCACCTGCATCTCCATCTCCACCTCCACCGGCATCTCCATCTCCACCATTTCCACCTTTCATTGTTAGTTCTCCTCCACCACTAAGTATCACAATCACGAAAGGTAGGCTAACTTCTTTTTCTATACTGAAATTATTTCACTTGTTTCACGGTTTCCAGATTCAGCTTCTGTAATTTCTATCTTAAACATGGCTGTGCTTGGCAGGGAAGGAGAATACTACTTCTCGGACAGTTATTGTTACCACCGTCCCCACAGCTATCCTCCTGGCACTTGTTATCCTAATTCTCGCCATTTTCCGTTTTAGGAAGCGAAAGCAAGAGGTTAAAAGTAAGTAATTGCTTATTGGTTCTCACATGTTAAACAGCTTGGGTTCATTAACTCGAATCAAACTCACTAGATAATTTGTTTTTCTTCCAAACATCCTACAAAGAAAACATTAACAACTTGCATTTTGTGAAGATTTCGATGAAAATGGTAGCAAAAGATGCTGGGAAATCAAATTTGCCACCATCGAACTAGCAACAAACAACTTCTCCGATGATAATAAGCTTGGACAAGGTGGTTTTGGTGCTGTTTACAAGGTACTTTGTTATAACCAGTACATAACAAACGGTATCGAATTGCTTTTATAAAAAAAATACGAACTTCGAAGGTTAATATATATTTCAAATTGATGCACTTAAGTTTCTTTTTCTTTTTCTGAATGGATATATATTTCAGGGTATACTTGCAGATGGACAAGCTATAGCTGTAAAGAGATTATCAAGTAATTCTGGGCAAGGAGATGTTGAATTTAGGAATGAGGTACGGCTACTAGCCAAACTTGATCACCGGAATCTTGTTAGGTTACTGGGGTTCTGCTTGGAAGGAACAGAAAAGCTTCTAGTCTATGAGTTTGTGCCAAATTCAAGTCTCGATCAATTTATACATGGTAATCCTGAATTCCATATTATCTTATAAAAAAAAATTCTCATCATTTTTTTTTATCAAGAATTATTCATGTTTGTAAGAGAATTATAACTGCTCTATAGACAAGTTTTTCCAAGTTTCTGAAGCTCTCATTTTATTAACGTTTAGATCCAATCAAGCGATTAGTCCTGAATTGGGAGAAGCGCTACAAAATTATAGAAGGCATAGCTAGAGGAATTCTATATCTGCATCAAGATTCTCAGCTCCGGATTATTCATCGTGATCTCAAGCCTAGCAACATTCTCTTAGATGGAAACATGAATGCTAAAATCTCAGATTTTGGAATGGCAAAGTTGATGAAAACTGATCAAACTCATGATGATGCATCGAAGATCGCTGGAACCTTGTAAGTCTACTTTCTAGCAACAATGAAAAAGGTGTGATTTATACTTATGATTCGCTCCATTGAAACTAAGATATGCTAATTAATGTACCATTACAGAGGCTATATTGCTCCTGAGTATGCAAAGCATGGACACTTCTCGGTCAAGTCAGATGTTTTTAGTTTTGGAGTGCTAGTTTTAGAGATTGTGAGCGGTCGAAAACAAAGTTCCCGCAATGGAGAGGACATAGAGCACCTTCTGAGCCATGTAAGTGTAACTATCTACAAATCAAACACATTATTGAAAGATTTACAGGGATATTTACGCTTGAATATTGTGAATTCACATTAGATGAATTTTCTAGGCATAGAGAAGTTGGAGGAAAGGGACTGCTTCAGATGTTATAGATCCCATTTTGAGGGGCGACTCAACAACTGAAATGATGAGATGCATCCACATTGGGTTACTATGCGTTCAAGAAAATGTAGCTGACAGGCCGACAATGGCTTCAGTTTTTCTGATGCTAAACACCTCTTCTTGTACTTTACATCGGCCTTCTCAACCAGCATATTTTTTGGGCAGCAGAACAAATCAACCAGCTTCGTCATTGACAATGGGCTACAAATCAAGGATGGCTGTGCCCTCGCCATCCCAGCTTAAGACTAAGCTTCTATCGAGGAATGATATTTCAATTACTGAGGTCCATCCTCGATAATTTACTCATTATATAGTAAATAAATAGGTTTTGCTGATGTTAAGGAGATAATAAAGTATAATTTGATAATAAAGTAATTAATAAGAGAAAAAAAAACAAGAGATAACTAAGTTCTATAGTTATATCCAAAAATAAACACTATAATAAATCTAGTATTTTGTATAATTTATTTTATTTTATTTCCTTACAAGTATTTTGTATAATTTATTTTATTTTTATTTCTTATAAGTCTTGTTGCAAGGCTATATAAATCTACATAAATTGAATGTAATACTGTAGAATTTGATAAGTATTTGTAATGAAGAACGTGAGTTCTGGACTAAAGGATGATTGCTGAAATTACAGCAATGTTATATTAATTTGTCATGAGTTTATTGTAGTTACAGTAGAGGTTATATACAATGGGAAAAAAGAAGCTAAGCTGCAAAAAGAACAGTAACGGGAATAATCCCGTTATGTAATAAATGCTAGACATTGAGAAGCACAATAGTAATTGTAATTAAGAGCACTGTCTTCAACACTCCCCCTCAAGCTGGATCAAGGGGGTTTATAGATCCAAGCTTGCATAATAGACGATGAAACTGGGATGAAGGCACGGCTTTGGTAAACACATCGGCAAGTTGATCACTGGTGCGCACATAATGCGTAGTGATGTTGTTAGATTGAACTTGTTGACGAATAAAATGACAATCAACTTCGATGTGTTTAGTTCGTTCGTGAAACACCGGATTCTTGGCAATGTGCATGGCAGCTTGATTGTCGCAAAAAAGACCCATCGGACTGGCCGATGCACAACCCATATCGGTTAGGAGGCCTCGAAGCCACACAAGTTCACAAGCTGCAGCCGCCATGGCACGGTATTCAGCTTCCGCACTGGAGCGAGCGACAACATGCTGTTTTTTGCTCTTCCAAGATACAAGATTTCCTCCAACAAACATGCAATATCCAGTAGTCGAGCGCCGATCAAGTTGATTTCCAGCCCAATCAGAGTCGGTATAGCCCATGACATTGGTATGGTTGTTTCTGGTCATGACAATTCCGCGGCCAATAGTTCCTTTTAAATATCGCAAAATGCGCTTGACCATGCTGAGATGATGGATGGTTGGAGCATGCATGAACTGGCTGACAAGACTGACAGCGTAGGTAATGTCCGGACGGGTAATCGTCAGATAGATGAGTTTGCCCACAAGTTGTTGATAATATTTAGGCGAGGGAAGAGCCGGACCTGCAAGAGATAATTTGAGTTTACTATCAACAGGAGTAGCGGAAGGTTTAGTTGAAAGCATACCTGCGTCTTGAAGCACATCAAGAGTGTACTTACGCTGATTAAGAAAAAAGCCTTTCTTAGATGAGGCCATTTCAATCCCAAGAAAATATTTTAAGGGACCAAGATCTGTAATCGGAAATAATTGTTGAAGAGTTTTCTTCAATGTAGAAATAGATTCAGTATTATTGCCTGAGATAATTAAATCATCGACATAAATGAGGACCATCAATTTATCATCATTGTTAAACCGAATATATAAAGACGAATCTGCAGAACTTTTCGTAAACCCTAATGTAGCAAGAGCTCCACTAAGTTTTGCATGCCATGCGCGAGGACTTTGCTTTAGCCCATAAATAGATTTATGAAGTTTACATACCAAATTAGGAGTGGAACTTAGCGAGTGGCCAGGAGGTAGCTTCATAAATAATTCTTCTTCAAGATCTCCGTGTAAAAAGGCATTTTTTACGTCCATTTGCGATAAGAACCAGCCATTATTGACAGAAACAGATAAAAGAACTCGTACCGTGGTCATTTTGGCAACAGGAGCAAACGTCTCCTTGTAATCAACACCAAATTCTTGGGTATACCCTTGAGCCACAAGGCGTGCTTTATAGCGATTAACAGATCCATCGGAGTTGAATTTGGTCTTGTAGATCCATCGACTGCCAACTGCGTGTTTACCTTTTGGAAGGGGAACTAGGCTCCAAGTGTTATTGTCAGCTAGTGCGGTTAGTTCCTCCTCCATAGCTTTTTGCCATACCAGGTGAGATTGAGCTTCGGCTAAATTTTAGGCTCATGATCATTGGAAAGCGCTGACAAAAAAGCAGAATACGATGGTGATAATTTTGAGTAATCCAAATAATTTGAGACAGGATACCTGACTGCATAAGCAGCATAATCTTGAAATTTGGAGGGGCACTGTCGAGTTCTTGGAGGATTGCGTCTTGGAGCTGGCGCTTCATCTGGCAAATTTGGAGACATCGAGTCGAGAGGAATGATAGGAGATGGAGGATCGTCTACCGGAATGACCGTTGGAATAATCGACCTAGTGGGACTAGGTGAGTCGATGTTGCAAATTTCTGCCCTGGGAAGAGGGACTAAGTCTTCCAAGGACTCCCCCTGAGTTGAATCAGTGAAATAAGGGGAGGTTTCAACAAATTTAACATCCCGGCTGACATAAAGCTTCTGGCTGATGTTATCATAACATTTGTACCCCTTCTTGGTATGAGAGTATCCTAAGAAGATACATTTGGAAGCTCGCGGGTCAAGTTTGTCACGTTGATTTGAGTGTAGGTGAACAAAACATTGACACCCAAAAATCTTCAAGTGCGAGGTATTGGGAATTTTACCCTGCAAAATTTCAAGAGGACACTGAAAATCCAGTACTTGACTGGGTAAGCGGTTAATAATGTAGGTGGCAGTAAGAACTCCATAGGACCAAAATTTTTTCGGAACATTCATGTGAAGCATTATGGCTCTAGTTTTTTCCAATAAATCCCGATTTTTGCGTTCAGCAATTCCATTTTGTTGGGGAGTATTAACACAACTAGTTTGATGCAGAATTCCATCAGAAACTAAATAATTTTCCATAGCATGAGATGTAAATTCCGAGCCATTGTCAGATCGAAAAATTTTAATGTGTGTGGAAAATTGGGTAGAAACTAGTGTGTGAAAATCTTTAAAACAATTAAATACTTCAGTTTTTGATGTTAATAAATATAACCATGTAACTCTGGAAAAATCATCAATAAATGTAACAAAGTATTTAAAACCATCAATTGAAATTGAAAAAGGTCCCCATACATCTGAATGAATAAGTTCAAAAGCCTGAGATGCTTTGGACATAGATAATTTAAATGGAAGTCTACTTGATTTGGAAAAATAACATGTCTCACAATCAAATGTTCTTTTTGACAAATGTGGTTTTATTTTTGAGATGACGTAATCTGATGCATGTCCCAGACGAAAATGCCACAACTGATGATCATTGATTGGAGAATAAACAGCTTGGAATCCTTTAGAAACTTCGGAATCACAGAAAAAATAGAGGCCATTCAAATAAAATCCTTCACCAATCTTCTGTTTGGTGTGATGGTCCTGAAAAATCACCTTAAATGGAGTAAATATTACATCACAATTAAGAGAAATAGTTAACTTTCGAATTGATAATAATTGAACTGGAAATGAAGGCACATATAAAATATCAGAATTAATAATTTTTGACGCAATTTTAATTTTTCCCTTGCCTTCTACTGCTGCTGTAGATCCATTAGCAATTGAGACAAAAGATGGTATCGGGAACGGGTTATAATCATGAATTTTATTTAAATTAGGTGTCATGTGATCACTAGCACCTGAATCCACAACCCATAAATCATGAAATTTACTTAACTCTAAGGCAGTTAACAGAGCAATATAAATACCTTCAAATTTTTCCGCATCCTCACGGTTTGAAGTACCAGTAAAATCACGGGTGGAAAACCCACCAAAATTACTCAAAAAAGCTGCATTTCCACGTGTTGAAGTCCCAGCCACGTCAGCCGCCACACCAGCAGCCACACCAGCAGCCACACCATAAGCGGCATTGCCACGTGGCACATGACCCGCCACGTCACGGGTTGATAACCCGTGGAAATTGCTCAACAGAGCATTGGCATCTTCAGCCGAAGACGCGTCTCTCGCGTCTCTCCCAAAATTTCTCCCATCTTCTCCCAAATTTCTCTTTTCTTGCAAAAAACTTGCAAATTCGTTTAGCAATGACATGGGATTAGAGTACATGGGTGCTGTAGCAGCCATATTAGCCTTGTATTTCACAAATTTCTTGTGATGGGCATTCGGGCGATTTTGTTTTAATTCCGGGTATCGGCTCCAGCACCGATCGATTGAGTGCCCAATTGAGTTGCAGTAAGAACATTTGAGGTTAGGACGCTTACCTTTGAAGAATCCCCTCTCTGCAGAGTGCTGGGCATCTCTTGTTTCTGCCAATTTGAAGCTCCCTTTGTCTGCAAATTGTTGGGCAACACAAGCATGGGTATCAACGAATTTCAATGGGTGTTCTCGGGGCATTACCTTGCGACGAATTTCTTCACGTTGGATTGTTGCACATACACCTTTCAAGGTGGGGAGTTCATCATTCATCAAGATGTGGCTTCTTAAGTCTTCAAATTCCGGTCCCAAACTAGCCAGCAACTGGAAAATTTGGTCTTCTTCCTTGCGATTGCGGAGCACAGTTGGGTCGATTGAATGAGGTCTGTAAATTTCTAATTCGTTCCACAAGCTTTTAAGTTTACTCAACAATTGGACAAAAGGCTGACCGTTTTGATGAATGCTGGTGATGTCTTGCTGAATTTGGAATATGCGAGCGGAATTGTTTTGGTTGCCATACATCTCTCTCACGGCTTCCCAAAGTTCCAGGGATGATTGGTAGTAGCTGAACATCTCGGCAAGATTGCGGTCCATTGAATTTAACATCCACGACATCACCATTTGATCTTTGGCTAGCCACTGTTCAAATTCAGGGGAGTTGCTGTCAGGGGATGGTTCTTTGCCGTTGATGAATCCAAGTCGTGATCGACCTCCAAGAGCAATTGTCACTGCTCTTGACCACGGTAAGTAGTTAAATCCATTGAGCAAAACTGTAGTCATTTTTTGAGATGGATTTGCATCACTGTCGATGCTTGTGTAATTGACAGCTACTCCCTTTTGTTTGTCTGTTGATTCTTGTGAATCCATGCTTAACAGACAGCAATAAGCAAAAAACAAAGAAAGAAAAAAAAATGCAGAGCAAGGCTGTAGGATCACAGCTCTGATACCATGTAGAATTTGATAAGTATTTGTAATGAAGAACGTGAGTTCTGGACTAAAGGATGATTGCTGAAATTACAGCAATGTTATATTAATTTGTCATGAGTTTATTGTAGTTACAGTAGAGGTTATATACAATGGGAAAAAAGAAGCTAAGCTGCAAAAAGAACAGTAACGGGAATAATCCCGTTATGTAATAAATGCTAGACATTGAGAAGCACAATAGTAATTGTAATTAAGAGCACTGTCTTCAACAAATACATATAATCAAATTATCAAATAAACATTCCTTTTTATTCTAAATTTCTATAGTTATATCCAAAAATAAACACTATAATAAATTACAGGAAACTTTCAATCTCCAACAGTTATAAATTAATAACTAAGTTCACTTCTCAAAATGAGGAGTTCAAATAATTTGTTCCAGTCAATTAAGGGCTTGTTGGGAAAAAGTCATATGCTCATCTTATTTTCACAAAACACAAGTCAAAGCTCTTTTATATTTCTTACAAAATTAAAATAAGAATAAACAGATTAATAATAATAGTAATAATAATAGGAAAAATTATGGAATTGTGGTACACCCAAAATCTTCCACTATATCAAATAATAGGATGCAAAGTTTTTGACAACAACAATACAACAAAAGCTTCGGGCCAGAGAAATTTTTCGAAGGCAGGTTTCGAACCAGAGAAATTTTGAAATAGAAGTTGTAGATTCTAATCAAACTATTGGTATGTTGGCTTGCTATAAAATATTTTTTATAGTAACATAGTTATCATGCCTGCCAAGGTTCACTTCGTTTAAGGGTTGAGTTATGGGGTTTGTCAGATACCTATAAAATATTATTATATTTTTTTTTAAAAATAATGTTTTAAAAAATAAAATAAAAATAAATATTTAATGTTTACAAATCTAAATCTGAACGTTTTAGGGATGACCCATCTAATGCTAAATCATATGTTATGATGGTCCAAGTACTTCTGGACTAAATCAAGCACCCATCAAAATTGTGCATGCAAAATATAGGTTACAAGCTTGACAAGGTCAAGGATTTTTTTTTCCCTGTGTGGCTGATAGGATTGGGTTAAAGAATTTTTGGATCATATTAAGGTTTGAATAAAGAGAAAATTGAGAAAACAAATTTAATTTGATTTAATTTGGCTAAGAGTGAAAGAAATTTGAAGTTCAAGGATGGAGAGCTTAATTTTAATGGTAAATTATATAATTGCCCTTAACCAAACTAATAATTAACAGAAAAAACTGAAGCTAAAAGATCCTAATACCCCTGACCCAATAAATTAAATTTTTTAGATCCAAGAATACATGTGTAATTCTCCCGTATATAAAAAAATAAAAATATATAAATAACCCTACTAAAAACCCTTCATTTTTTTACCACTATTATTATTTTACTGATCATAAATATATTAAATAATTAGATGATGCTAATATTTTACTGATCATAAATATGTCCTTTCACAAGGACATTAGATCTTCTTAGTGAGATATTTCTAGTGGTGGGTCAACATCTAGGACGGAGTGACGATAAGTCTTCAACAATTTTTTCTTTTATTTTCTTTAGGATATGATATTGAAACCTAGTTTTTATAATTTATTATAACCAACGATTTTTGTTTGTTTTATTTACTATCGATGTTTTTTTAATTATATTATTAAATTAACCGAGTTTATTGTATATAGTCAAGTTAATGACTTGATCTTAGATATTTCTTGCTTCCTTAAAACCAAGGTTGTCAATACCGTTCCGGTCGCCCTTTCGGTCACCATTCCAGTTTTTCTATTGGTACGGAACGTTCCGGTTTCGGAGCATTTCGGCGTGCCGTTTCGGGGTTATACTGTTCATATATATATATATATATATATATATATGAAAAAAATTAAAATATTAATTTAACAAGCATAATTAAAATTCAGCAAATAGAAACATAAAGTCAAACAAACATAATCTCAAAATTAGAAACATAATCACAAGTTAATCAAAATAAGAAGGATTTTAAGGCCGGAATGGCACACCCGGAACGGTACCGAGATGTTCCGGGCGGTATTTCAACCCTATCTCTTTCCTTATTTGAGTGCGCTTGCTAGCCATCAATCAACTTAGATAGTGCACTTTTAAGTCCTATCTCTTTCCAGAACTTGGTGAGCTTTCTAGCCACCATCAATTAAAATAGTGCGCTTTTCAGCCCTATTTTCCCTCATCTTTGAGTGCGTTTTCCAACCCTCGACCATCAATTAAAATAGTGCGCTTTCCAGCCCTGTTTTCCTTTTCATCTTCGAGTGCGTTTTCCAACCCTCGACCATCCATTAAAATAGTGCGCTTTCCAGCCCTATTTTTCCCTCCTCTTCGAGTGCGTTTTCCAACCCTCAATCATCAATTAAAATAGTGCGCTTTCCATCCCTATTTTCCTCATCTTCGAGTGTGTTTTTAGACCCTCGACCATCAATTAAAATAATGCGCTTTCCAGCCCTATTTTCCCCTCATCTTCGAGTTCGTTTTCAGACCCTCGACCATCAATTAAAATAGTGCGCTTTCTAGCCCTATTTTCCCCTCATCTTCGAGTGCGTTTTCCAACCCTCGACCATCAATTAAAATATTGCGCTTTCCAGCCCTATTTTCCCCTCATCTTTGAGTGCGTTTTCCAACCCTCGACCATCAATTAAAATAGTGCGCTTTCCAGCCATATCTTTCATCCCATGAAATCTTCACCATTTTCAATTGGGCAGGTCACCCATTACATCAAGACCGCCTTTTTGTTTTTACCATCTCCATCATATTTCCTGGGTAGGTCACCCATTACAATGAGACCATCTTTGCCATCTTTCATCTGGGTAGGTCACCCATTACAACGAGACCATCTTCACTATTGTCACATGGGCAAGTCACCCGTTACAATGAGACCATCTCTATCACTTCACCTGGGTAGGTCACCCATTACAATGAGACCATCTCTATCACTTTCACCCGGGTAGGTCACCCATTACAATGAGACCATCTTCATCATTTTTCACCTGGGTAGGTCACCCATTACAATAAGACCATTTTCCTGTGTCATTCACAAACATCACCATCTTCCATCCTTTTTGGGTGTCCTCCTTTGACCCCAATTCTTAGGTAGTGCGCTTTCTAGCCTTATCTTATCATCCATTTCTGAGTGCGCTTTATAGTCCTCATTCTCATTTCTGGATGGATCAACCATTTCCTGGTCTGATAAATCCACTTTTCTTTTTCTTTACAACGCTTACTATCTAAAGTCTTTTACAAAACTTTAATCGTAAGCATTGTAAAGAGGGGGGCAACTGTCATAACCTAATTTCTGGGTTATTCCCCAAAATATAACAAAAATAAAATAAAAGGGGCTGGTGTCGGCAGAAAAATCAATGTGGAATTTTTGGATGTTTTCAAAAGCCCGGTCGTACCTCTTTTTTTACCCATAAATGAAGGAAAATGTAGATTCAAGGCTGAAGTAATTTATTACTAGATATATCTGCGTAAAAGTTAAGTCGAAAGACATAATTATATTTTTATGGGCCAATTTGATTTAATCGTCGGCCAATTTAAAGTGTGATTATGCTTCAGAATTAATTGAGAGCCCAATTGAAGGATTTAATTAAGCGCAAGGGCTTAATTATACTTTAAATGGGTCAAATTAATTTTATTGAGGGCTTAATTGGTGAGAAATTAAGTTTGGAAGCTTAATGTGGGTTAAATTGAGACGATCGGAATTTTCGGTGACGAAACTTTTCGGGTGAAATCGGAAGTCAAAATTAAAGATAAAAACATCGTTCTTCCTGTTTTTTCCAATCGAAAAACTCCTTTTTGTCACAACCTATTTATTTAAATTTTTCAACAAAAACAAATTGTCGAAGTTATGCTTGGCCATGCCTGCCACCACTCTCACCATAACTCAGCCATGCCCTGCACAAGACACCATGTCTTGGACAACACCCCCATACCTACACCTTACTTCCTTAGCCTATAAATAACAGAAGAAAATACACAAACAGGGGGGAGGAGGACAGATGAAAAACTTGGGGGAAACACGCAGAAAAAAACAGAGAAAAACGCAGAGAACAGGGAGCAGAAAATTTTGAAACAGGGGGGAACGACGATCGGGAAACTGAAAAAAAAACTGAGTGGAAATAATACATAGTCATGGGGAGAGACCAGTTAACCAAGGGGGAGGAAAATTTACAGAAACGAAGGAGACAAAAAAAACAAAAAAAACTCGAAGAACCCGGTGCAGTGCAGTGCTGGCATTTACTGTCATTGAGAGTTTATGGGAGAGATTCTATGAATTGATTTATTCTACATCTGTAAAGTCCTATTTATAATAGGAATCTGTAACGTTACAAATTATATTTTTGTGTATATATAGAGAACAGTGTAAACGTAAAATCATTGAATAAAGATTTTACAATTACAGATTTCCTTCCTTACTGTCATGGTATCATAGCAAATACCCTAATTTTTTTTTTTTTTTATCTTTTGAGTTGTGAAGAGCTACTAATGCAGACAACAACTATACCACAGAAAACGATGGCAACCCCTACCGATTTAGTAGAACAGATTCAACAAGGAACAGATGCCATCCTTGAGGATTTAACTACAAAAATGACCCAGGTTGTGAGACAAAACCTGACCCTGACTCCTGCAGTAACATATGATGTTGCTACACCGATTACTATAAAACTCAATGGAACGAACTACGCTCTATGGTCTCAAATTGTCGAGATGTATATCTCAGGGAAAGACAAACTAGGATATATCAATGGTGATCTTCCACAACCAGACCCGAACGATCCCACATTCAGAAGATGGAGGACATAAAACTCTATTGTAAAGGGTTGGTTGATTAACTCAATGGACCCCTCCCTAGTCGGCAACTTTATTCAATTTCCAACAGCAAAACAGGTATGGGAATCAATTGCTACAACTTATTTTGATGGGAATGACAAATCTCAGGTATATGATTTGAAGAGAAGGGTCACCAGAATGAAACAGAATGGGGAATCCATTGAGGCATACTACAATGGTCTTCAGGGTTTATGGAGGGAAATTGATTATCGGCGACCAAACCCAATGGAGTGTGCAATTGATGTACAGAGACATAACACCCTGCTTCAAGAGGATCGGGTGTATGTCTTTCTTGATGGACTGGATGATCGACTTGATAAAATCAGGAGTGACGTGCTTCAACTACAACCTTTTCCATCTGTTGAACAGGCCTACGCCTATGTTTGAAGAGAAGACATCAGACAATCTGTCATGCTCGAAACAAATGGTGGTCCTACTGCTTCGGTTATGGCAACGAAAGGTGGAAAACCAAGTCCAATGTTACGCATGACCAAAAGACAAACAGGATATGCAGCACCAGGAGGAAGCAAAATAAATCTGTCTGGGGGGCATGGCTGCTCTCATTGTGGGAATATCAAACATACACGGGAAACATGTTTCAAACTACATGGTTACCCAAAATGGTGGAATGAGTTTAAAGCAAAGAAATCACAGGAAGCCAATGGAGGAGCTGGACGAGCAGCTAGAGCATATGCAGAAACTCAACTTTCCCTTATTCCCCGTGTGGAAACAAAGGCAGAAACTGCTATTAATTGCAGTGATCAAGGTAACGGCTGCTGTTATAACAGCAGTGCTCTTGTAATCTCTACAGAACAAAGAGATGATTACTGGATTGTGGACTCTAGTGCAACATACCATATGACCTACAATCCAGACGATCTTGCTGACTACATAACACCAAGAAGAAGTAATATTTCTAATGCTAATGGAGTTTTGTATCCAGTCACAGGGGCTGGGACAGTACAACTATCACCATCAATATCTTTACCCAATACTCTTTTAGTTCCATCTCTTACAACTAAATTAATATATGTGGGACAAGCTACTGAAGAATTGAATTGCATCATTTTAATGTATCCAACTTTTTGCCTTTTTCAGGATATTCTCACGAAGAAGATCATTGGGCGTGGTACTAAGAGAGAGGGGTTATACTACATAGATGATTTCAGTATCGGCAAAGTTAATATGGTGAAGAATTCACCCACCGCATAGGAAAAACAGATTCGGCTATGGCATGCTCGGTTGGGATACCCGTCCTTCAGCTATATGAGGCAATTATTTCCAGAATTATTTTCTAGTCAAAAGCATTTAGAACTCAAATGTGATACATGCATTTTTGCTAAAAGCCATCGTGTATCCTTCCCAGCTAGTTCTAATAAAAGTGATATCCCTTTTGCGTTAATTCATTCGGATGTTTGGGGACCATCCCCTATCACCACGGTTCATGGTGTACGGTGGTTTGTGACTTTTATAGATGATTGTACCCGAATGACGTGGTTATATTTGCTTAAACATAAGAATGAAGTCTTTGGTGTATTTTGTGCTTTTCATGCTATGATACAAAACCAATTCTCAGCAAAGGTCAGAATTTTGAGGTCAGATAATGGAGGGGAATATGTCAATCAAGACTTTGTGAAATACTTTCACAAGCATGGTCTCTTACATGAATTTTCTTGCAGTCAAACACCACAACAAAATGGTGTAGTCGAACGGAAGAACAAACAGATTTTAGAAACTGCTCGTGCATTACTAATTGGAGCACATGTCCCTCACCACTACTGCGATAAAGCTGTGGTCACGGCTGTGCACCTAATGAATCGTATGCCTTCTAAAGTCTTAGAATTTAAGACTCCACTACAGGTTTTGTCCACTCATACTACACTACCATCTGTACTCATGCTGCCCCCACGTGTATTTGGATGTATGGCGTTTGTTCATCTACATAAGAACAAACGACACAAACTGGATGCATGTGCTGATCGGTGCATATTTCTGGGTTATGGTGCATCAAAGAAGGGCTATTGTTGCTACAATCCTGTCACAAAACGCACATACATCACAATGGATGTCACCTTCTCAGAAGCTGAAAATTATTACTCACCAGTGTCCACTTCTCAGCTTCACGGGGAGACATGGACAGAAGAAGAGAAGTGGTGGAACTGCCGGAATATAGAACCAACAATACAAGTGACAGAGAGGGATGTCACGGGTAATGCTGGTATATCTGCATATATAGACGTGGAAAGGGAAGATGATGCCACGGGTAATGCTGGTCTATCTGAAGATATGGAAACAGAAAAGGCAGCCACGGGTGAGGAAGATACGGGTGTATCTGCAGACATGGGTGATGATGCTCTACTTGCAGATATGGCAGTAGATACCATGGATGAAGCTGAAATAGGCAATGCAATGCAGAACACACACGTAGTAGACAAACAATCACAACTACTCTTTGTACTCGACGATGATCATTCCTCGCCAGAGAATATCCATGAGGTAACCTCTCTTTCTCCATCCTCTAATCCTGTTTTGGATACTCCTGTTGGTTATAAATTACCTGCCAGGAAAAATAGGGGAAAGCCTCCAGCTCGATACTCTCCCAGCACAGAGGGAAAACAATCACAATATCCTTTCTCTAATCATGTAACGACTCAAAGGTTGACCAAACCTCTTAGAGACTTCACTGATAAGCTGTCAGCTCATCATATCCCGCATGAAATTCAGGAGGCCTTGACTGATCCTAAGTGGGCACGAGTAGTAGAGGAAGAGATGGAAGCACTGAAAAAAAATAGAACATGGGAACTTATTCCATTGCCAAAGGGGAAGAAAACAGTTGGGTGTAGATGGGTTTTCTCTATCAAACACAAAGCGGATGGAACAATTGAGCGGTTTAAAGCAAGATTGGTAGCCAAGGGATACACACAGACATATGGAGTGGACTATCAGTAGACATTTTCTCCGGTAGCGAAACTAAATACTGTTAAAGTGCTAGTATCATTGGTAGCAAATCTAGATTGGCCACTAATTTGATGTTAAGAATGCTTTCCTACATGGGGATCTGGAGGAGGAAGTATATATGGACATCCCACCGGGATATACCTCATCCCCGAACACTAGAATTGTTTGCAGACTACAGAAGGCATTATACGGACTAAAACAATCACCACGCACGTGGTTTGGTAGATTCAGTATGGCAATGAAGAAATATGGGTTTCAACAAAGCAACTCAGATCATACTCTATTCTTAAAACAACGACAGGGAAAGGTAACTGCTTTGATAATTTATGTGGATGACATGATCATTACTGAAGACGATACAGAAGAAATCTTAAAATTGCAGAAACAATTGGCTACCGAGTTCGAGATGAAGAACTTAGGAGGACTAAAGTATTTCCTGGGGATCGAAGTAGCTAGGTCAAACCGAGGCATATTTCTTTCACAAAGAAAGTATGTGCTAGACCTACTAACCGAAGTAGGAATGCTTGACTGCAAACCAGCTGACACCCCCATGATTCAGAATCAGAAACTTGGGGATTCTACAGAAAGGGTTCCAACTAATAAGGAAAGGTATCAACGGCTGGTGGGAAAATTAATTTATCTATCACATACTCGCCCAGATATTTGTTATCTAGTGAGTATAGTCAGCAAATTCATGCATTGTCCGAATGAAGAACACATGGATGCCGTAACTAGAATACTTCGTTACTTAAAATCAGCTCCTGGAAGAGGGCTTTTATTTTCCAGAAATGGTCATCTAGAGGTTGAGGGGTACACAGATGCTGATTGGGCAGGAAGTATATATGATAGAAAGTCTACGTCGGGATACTTCACATTTATTGGCGGCAACTTGGTCACATGGAGGAGCAAGAAGCAAAAAGTAGTTGCTTTGTCGAGCGCAGAAGCCGAGTTTCGAGGGATGACAAAGGGACTATGTGAATTATTGTGGCTCAGGAGGTTATTGTCAGAAATTGGGTTCGGTCCCGAATCAAGGATGAACCTGTACTGCGATAATAAAGCTGCCATTGAAATATCTCACAACCCAGTTCAACATGACCGCACAAAACATATTGAGATAGACAAACATTTTATTAAACAAAATCTCGAAGAGGGGGTGATCAATTTTCTGTTTGTAAGGTCAGAAAATCAGCTCGCAGATATCCTTACAAAAGCCGTCTCCAGCAAAAATTTTCAGAATTCACTTGACAAGTTGGGCATCAAAGACATCTTTGCACCAACTTGAGGGGGAGTGTTGGCATTTACTGTCATTGAGAGTTTATGGGAGAGATTCTACGAATTGATTTATTCTACAGCTGTAAAGTCCTATTTATAATAAGAATCTGTAATGTTACAAATTCTATTTTTGTGTATATATAAAGAACAGTGTAAACATAAAATCATTGAATAAAGATTTTACAATTACAGATTTCCTTCCTTACTGTCATGCAGGACAACAACTTCATCTTCCCCAGCACCGGCAGGCCCAACTCTTATTCTCCATCTCCGTTTCCAGCCACCACCAGCTCGATCATCTCCTTCGCCACGCAGCAGTCAGCCCTCTCTCCTTCCTCAACGCTGCAACTCCTCTCTCCCCTGCAATTCTCTCTTTCTCTCTAAAAAACCCAGTCGGTTGGCAGCCCTCTTGCTCCTCCAGCTAGCTCCCGGCGACCACCAAACACCACCCCCTCATCACCTTCAGCTTCACCTCAGCCCAGGCAACCTCACCGTGACCTCCAGCAGGTCTCCGACGATGTAGTAGCGACGGGGACGACGCAGAGAGCCCCTCCGAGCATCAGTCCAGTAGCTTCAAGAGCTCATTCCGGCCACCACAGGCCGCCATTTTTGACGCCACCACGACAGGGAGAACCACCTCGATCTCCTCTATAGGCGGCAGTGACAGGTGAACCTATTGTGGTGGTCGGTCGACCACCACTTTACTGTGCACGCTGCATGAATTAATTCATGCAGCGTGAATATATACACATATATATTTGGGTGGGGTGGGCTGCTCTCGGCCCAGCCCAAGCCCAACAAAGATGGGCCTTTGGGCCATCTTGGCTGGGCTGGCCCATGTGGATGGGCCAGACCCAACCCGAATTTTTTTTTTTTTTGAAAAAAATACAAAGAAAATGCATTAAAAATAACAAAAAATGTGTTTATTTTCGTGCATACGGCCGAATTCCAAGATTTTTCCATGTTTATTTTTCGTAAACAAAATATGTTGCATCTTTCTCATATTTTAAAACAAAAATTGGATATCGTAACCGGTTTATGATTATCCTTTGGAATTTGGCCAAAATATCAAAAAAAATAAAAAAATATTTTTGTTTTAGCTATCTCGGTGTAAAATTACATTGTAAAGTACACTTGGAGATACCAAAAAAGATTTTCTTTTATTGCGGTGTAAAATTACATTGTAAAGTACACCAGCAAATAATTTTTTTTTTTTTGTTATGCAGTGTAAAATTCTTTTTGTTAGTCTTTCAAACTCCTAACGTGGTAGAGATTCTCTCTCGAAGAGAGATCTACGTCGAACTTTAGAAAAGACAAAAAAAAAATCAAACTTAGGAAAAACAATCAAACAACAATGCAACTTGCCTTAGGTAGAGTGCATTAGGGGTGATGTGTCTTCCCCTTGCACAACAAGTCCCCTTACCCAAGACTCTCGCAGACCACTAGGTTCCTAATAACCTTAATACTAGGTGGCGACTCCTGATAATTATAGTCGTAATTTTTACAACTATAAAACAACCCTTTTTTCATGGCGGGGCGAGAAGCGCGAAAAAAGTCGCTGTCGCGACAAGCATCATCTAAATATCATTTTATTACATTATTTTTTTTAATCCAGCTCACAATATATAGCGGATCACCTATCTATTTCAATGTATGAAATTCAGCAAATATTGATAACAAAAATCTAAGAAGTAGCTGGTGCATTTGTTTTCCATGTCGAATTTAAAACAAGAAACGAACAATGATTATAATGCATTAGCAATGTAACGAAGGACCTAATTGAACAATCAGGAAATCTAATATGGTCCTTCTTTTTTATTCTCTTATTATTGCCCCCACAGCATTTGGCTTCAAGTCCAGCAAGAAATCACAGCTTGTGCATCCACTTAATTGAGGAGAAGATGCATCACCAACAGGCTTACTAACTTGCCCATTACCTTAGGATGTTATCGAGGATCTAACTCTGAGATGGAAAGCTCATTGTTAGACCACTGGGGAGATTTGGTTCTGGATTCATCGGACACAGATAACAATGGCAGAATCGACGTTTCTCCGAGCATTAAAAATGCAGGTTTTGAGGGTGCTGCGAGACTGACAGAGTAGTTACTAAGCATCATAGAAACTTGAGCCATAGTTGGTCTGAGGGCTTCATTTTCCTGAACACAAAGTAATCCGATGTGGATGCTTCTCATAATTTCACTTCTTGGACCAACATTCAAGGTAGGATCTATTATCTCTAAAGGTGTCCCTCCATTCCATTTTCTCCATGACTGCAAAAATTTAGATGAATTTCTTTCATGCATGTTATTCAAGCAGGATCAATAAAATTAAGCAGTGCTGATACTTACATAGGTTAGAAGATCCTCTCCTTCGTCTCCTATGCCGCTGCCACCAATCTTTCGGCCACTAACAATTTTAAAACCAAGACGCCGAAGCTATATACATCTGATTTAACTGAGAAATGTCCACGCGCAATATATTCTGGAGCCATATACCCGCTGCATGGAATCATCAATTTGGATTAATTCTAGTTTAAACAATGGCTGCAGAAAATCTACTATAAATTATTTCATTTTCGTCCTCTCAATTTATTATATTTTGAAAACTTGTGGCAGACTCGCATTATATACTTACAAGGTCCCAACTACTATACTCGTGGTAGTTTGAGATTGATCCATAACGAAAAGTCTTGCCATTCCAAAATCTGATATTTTTGGATTCATGTTCTCATCTAGCAGAATATTTGCAGCTTTGAGATCACGATGAATAATCCGTAGTCTAGAGTCTTCATGCAGATAAAGAAGCCCCCTTGCAATGCCTTCTATGATTTTGAAGAGGGTTTGCCAATCTAGAAGTACACGCTTGACGGGATCTGCAAATCTGCAGGAACTAGATAAGTTACCTGATCAACTGACATGGAGATTACATATTCAAAATTTATCACCGAATCGAATGACGAATATACCAAATATCAAGTTGTTGAGGCTTGAGTTGGGGAGAAACTCGTAGACAAGAATCCTTTCTTCTTTCTCGAAGCAGAAACCCAGCAGTCTAACCAAATTCCGATGCTGAAGCTTGGCAACTAACATTACCTCATTCTTGAATTCTTTCTCTCCTTGTCCAGATGTCTTAGACAACCTCTTTACAGCTATATCTTGTCCACTCGTCAGAGTTCCCTGGAATCATTTCAAAATCGGAAACCGTTAGGACAAATTGAATCTAGTCCAAAATTACCAAATGTCTAAAGTTGAATCGTACACTACAGACGATTGATTTTCCTTTTACCTTGTACACGACACCAAATCCTCCTTGTCCGAGTTTATTAAACTCAGAGAAGTTACCTGTTGCTGCACTGATTGTGCCAAAATCAAGTTGGAGCAATTCTACATCTTCCATTTCATATAAATCTACAACAAAGCAATCCTTAGGCATAAGCAAATGAAAAGTCTGCTTCTCTGAAGAGCTTAAATGAAATATTTCTTCATATAAAAAATGGTGTATTCTTGCAGAATTTCCCATCAATTATCATAACATCTGCAATTTAGAGCTTCAGTTTGAGAGAGGGAATGCTAAGCAAAAACAGAGGACTCTGAGCGGCTAAAAACATTTGAAATAGCTTCTGAAATTACCTTTAACTTCCTCTTCCTCCTTCTGCTTCCTGGCTCTTAAGAAGATGCAAACGCAAGCTATAAGAATCACAGAACCAGCTATTGGAACAATGATGACGACGACATTCCTCTTCTTGCCCTTCTTTCCTGAAAACCAGAAATCAAATCAGATATACACATGTCTCGGATGAATTTATAGATTTGTCTAATAATTAGCAAGTAGTAACATAGTAAGTTAAGTCAATATAAAAAGGTTAACTTCTAAATTGCTGGGAATAGATCATTAATTGGATCGAATCTTTAATACCCTTAACTCACGTACTCAATTTCAAGATAGTTGAAGAAAAGCATTTCATCTAGTCATGCTTTAAGTTGTGCGCATACCTTGTGAAGTTGAAGCTGGTGGTGATGGAATCGAATTAGTCAAAGTTGAATCTGGTGGTGGTGGGATTGAATTAGTCGAAGGGTCATAGAAACGATCTTTTTCATACCTAAAATTACAGCTTGGATATATAACTCTTCCTCCTGGTCGTGCATTACAACACTGTGGAATAAGTCCTGAAGCATTATACAGGCAATCCCTGCATGCCGAAACAGATAAATCAGGAGTACACTGTACAAGTGCATATATTTTTCGAAAGTTCCGGTCATCAGCTATTTCATCCATTGCATACTTGTAACGAGAATCACCTGCGGCTGCTTGATTGCTCAGCCTACCTAACAGGGTCATCAGTGACTGATTGAACCCGACAACATCAGAGACATTAAATCGAACATCATACACCCAAAAATAAGGTCCTTGCTCCATGCGATCAAATATGGAGCGGTTTGTGTAGCGCACCATACAATTGTCTAACCCTCCAATTGCCTCTACGAAGTTTGGACAGTTTCTTACCAGGGAATCACTAGCATTTCTTATGCAACTGCGGCAGTCGTCAGGACGGATATCCGGCCTACAAAGTGCGAGTGCGATTGAATAGACGGTGTCGGCGTCTTGTCCGTAGGAAAAGTTGTAAAAGCCATTGTTTATTTCAGTGTTGGTGTAGATAGAGGTGAGGAGTTTATTGAGATTTGCGTGGTAAGTACTGTTAGAGGTGTAGTTGCCCTTTCCTACACAGTCTTTATATAACACTAGCTATATTGCCCGCGCGTTGCCGCGGACATTTTTATGTATATAATTTAACATAATTAAATCAACAACGATAAATTTATATGATATAATTAAATAAAATTTATAGATTAGGAGATAAAATGTAAAAAAATTTATGTACAGTTTATTGCGCAAGCATAGATTACATCTTTTAGAATGTAAATATTACGTCATGAAAGATCACAAAAGAGCGCGAATTAACATTTTAAAAACCAGAGCAAAATATTTTAATAAGGAAAAAAAAATTAATCACAAAATCATTATTGTGCAAATAATTAAATTATTATTAGTATTATTATTATTATTATTATTATTATTATTATTATTATTATTATTATGTTAGTAATGAAAGGAAAAAAAATAAATGAAAGACTAAAAATATCCTAGAAACTTTAACAAAAGATAAGAGAAAAAATAAGAAAAAAATAAAAATTATCATTGCTATTACTGTAAAAACAATAAAAATTATCAAATTATCCGGAGGGAAAAAAAACATTAACAAAAGAGCAAGAAAAACAATTAAATTATTATTATTATTATTATTATTATTATTATTATTATTATAATAATAATAATTATTATTATTATTAATATTAATATTATAATTATAATTATAATTATTATTATTATTGTTGTTGTTATTATTATTATTATGCTAATTATGAAAGAAAAAAAAATAAATGAAAGACTAAAAATATCCCAGAAACTTTAACAAAAGATAAAAAAAAATATATCATTGTTATTACTGGCAAAAAAAAAATATTATCAAATTATCAGGAGGAAAAAAAATAACAAAAGAGTAAGAGAGAAAAAATTATTATTATTATTATTATTATTATTATTATTATTATTATTATTATTATTATTATTATTATTATTAAAATCAAATAGAAAATTAAAAGAATAAGGACCAAAATACATATATAAAATTAATTCCAATTGAAGGATCAAATTGAAAAAAAAAAATTGGAGGACCAAAAATTAAATAATGATCAAATGCTGTCATTCTATAAAAAAATTAGAAGAAGAGGGACTGAAATCAAACTTTGTATATATTACCAATTGCAATTGGAGGACCAAATTAAAGAAAGCAAAACTTCCATACCAGAAAAATTGAAGGAATCAACAATAAATCAAAAATTCAAAGTATAAGGACTGAATTAAAAACTGCTATATAATCAATTTTAATTGAAGGGCACAATTGAAAACAATAAAACCTTAATTTAAATAAATCAGTTATAACAAAACGAAATCAAACCTAAGGGACCGAAATTAACTTACCACAAACATGAGGGACCAGAGCTGACTTTGCGTCGGCATGAGAGAGAAAAGTGACAGCCGATAAAAAATCGTCCGTCGCCGCTTACACGGGCATCTATGATTGGAACGCTCCGCGACGGCAGACAGAGCACCTGGAGGCGCACCGTATTCATCGGCGGAGGAAAATTTTTGACCGCCGTATGGCACCGCACGCGCCGCCTAAATGGCGCGTTGGCGTTGAGCGCCGCTGTCGCGTCCTGACGACGCGCCAGCCGTTCAGACGGAAATATAATTAAAAAATAGGCTAATTACCAAGGCACCCCTGACCCAACCCAGATCTACGAAAAAACCGAGGGGGAAAGGACGTCTGTGTCCCCGTTTACTGTGCAGTGTTTTGTCGTTACCGAGGGCTTTTTTAGTCTGTGCACTGAAGGTGTGAAAAACCGACGGAGTCCCTCGTCCCTATGCACTATTTTGTCGTTTTAGAGGGTCAGAGGCGTCAATACACTGTACAAAAGCGGAAAGTTGAAAGAAAAAAAAGCCAAAAACCGAAAACACCCCCAGGAAAAAAACACAACACGCCTGATCATCAAGCCCATTTTCGTCACGACACTGCCACAATCCACAGTGAATTAAGAGAGAGTCCACAGTGCAACACCCCACGCCTATTATGTGTTTTGTAATTCCAGTCTGGTCTGCTGGCTTCTGTGCCTTGGCTAGAGCCAGAACTTCCATGAAAAGAAGACAGAGAGAAAAAAGGAATGTTGAAGAAGCCATAGGTTCTGTTTCCTGCCTCTGAATGTGGTAGAATGATATACAGGATTGCAATTACATCCCCATTCAGATATATATGGACTAATAGAAGACAATTCATTACGAAGGATCGGTGGTGATTTCCTTTCTTGACTTTGGCATCAAATCAGGAAATGATCTTCATCTGGGTGAAAATAGTCCAATTAGAAGCTTTCAGCTTGACTTGTTACCCTATCGTCCTATGCATTGGGAGTTCGAGATGTTAGGAAATGGATATAGGTAATATGGAAATGGGGCAAAGAAGAAAAGCAGTTTTGATGCTGCCATTGCAGAACCTCGCTTTCTCTCTGTGATTTTTATTGAGTGACAGCAGGGTTCCTTTAAGTTTCATGCATGGCACGAGTAGTTAATTATTCTACTCGGATCATCCCTTCTAATTCTATATACAAATTGTGAAACCTGGTGTAGAGTCGGATTCCGAATCAGCCTGCCGTGCGGTTCTTAACTTCATAGATATCCAACGTGTTGGGGGGGAAATGATAACGTACGATCACCGCGTGAAATTTTCAGTCGGTCTATTTTCTGACTGCTGAATTTCTATGGAAAAAATGGACGCATTGCAGAGAAACTTCTATGGAAAAAATGGATTGGTCCCACCTTTTCTCAGAAAAATCTGGAATTTTCATACATTATACAAAGACTCGTGCACGACGTGTCCGCATTGCCTATCACAAAGACTTTTTTCAGTCATGGAATGACTTTAAATATGTGCTTTGTTTGACAGAAACTGAAAGCAATCAGAATACATATAAAAGTTTTTTGTATGATTTAATAAACGAATAAATTATTTTTTTAATTAAAATCATTTATCTTATTAATAAGCTTTTTTTTTGTTTTGGGATATTTTTAGCACAATATTTATTTTAAAAAACCAAAACTTATCAGATTTATAAAAGTAAATTTTAATAAAAAACATATTTCAATAATATTTCCGCATACATTTATTAAATAATAGCTCGTGAGATGAGATCAAATACTTTTAGAGTCTAGTTTTTATTTGTTTATATGATAGTAAAAATAAATATATATTGAACAGCTAGCAAATAGAACTTAAGGAAAAAAAGCTTTATAAAGGAATGCACAAAAAGAATGCTGCAAGTGAAATGATGAATTTTGATGCTGTCATTTCCATTGCAATTTTTATCATCACTATTGTTATCCAATTTTTAACCCACTTATTTTTCTATTTCAGAAAGAACAAGAAAATACTAAAAAATAAAATAAAATAAAAATCCAAAAATATATTGGCATAAGGAACCAAAATTGAAAAGGACAAGCAGGGACTAGACAAACATATTTTTTACTATATATACATGTGTCAAGGCATTTAAAAAAAGGGGGAGGGAGAAAAAGAAAAGTCAAAACATTCACACTAACTCTCCCCACTCAAAAAATCCAAAACCTTAAGAAAAAAACCTAGATCTCTTTCTCTCCTCTTGGCTGCGCCGTCACCATTCCAGCCACAGCTAGCTGCAACACAGTCTCCCCCCTATTAGAGTATGTAGATGAGTATTGTATGAAGTATGCCTATAAATAGACATTGTTGAACACACGGAAGGTGTGTAGAAAATGAAAGTAAAACAATAATACAATTCAAATTTTGTTCTCCCTCTCTTCTCTCTCTCTTCTGAGCATTCTTCTTCTTCTTCTTCCTCTTAATTTCTCTATTTCTCTTCCAATCTTCACAATTCTAACACCCCCGGCTCTCAACCACAACCCCGACCGCCAACAGCCTCTCCCCCATCTTATGAACTGTGGATTTCTGTGATTGAATTGAGAGGAAGAAAAGGATCAATACAGTGATAGTTAAAGATTCGAGAGAGAAGAAGAGAGGAAGAGAGAGAGGAGGGAAATTTGAATTTGTATATTGTTCACAACAGAAAACTCACACATTATGTATGTCTATCCAGTACACCCTATTTATACCCATTTTAGAATACGTATACATACTTCTAGACATACTTTAACACCCCCCTTCAATCTCTTGCTTTAAAAAGCTAAGCATGAGATTGTTATAATGGGTCTGAGAAGCACCTAAACCTTTTGGTAAGAATATCAACAAATTGTTCTTGAGAAGAAACAAACTGGACATAGAGTTGATTGTTTACAACCCTTTCCCAAACAAAATGAACATTAATCTCTATATGCTTGGTCTACTGATGCTGCACTAGATTGAATGACAAAGAATTTGATGATAAATTGTCACAGAAAATGATTGGAGGCTGAGAAAGAGGAATACAAAGAAAGATCAAAAGTTTCTTGATCGAATCAATTTCAACAAAAATAGTGGACAAAGCCTTGTACTCTACCTCTATAGAAGATCTAGAAACCATGTGTTGCTTCTTAAAGGACCAGAAAATGGGATTAAAACCAAGGAAAACAACTAAACCAGTGGTTGGTCTCCTATCATTTGGATCCCCTACCCAATCAGCATCACTGAAGGCCTTGAGGTCCAAGCAACCTTTATGATAAGTGAGGCCAAGATGTGTTGTACCCTTCAGATATCTAAGCAACCTTTATGCATAGGTCACTTTTGTTTATTAGAGGAAAGAGCCAACAATATCCCAAAAAATCATCAACAAAAATCACATAATATCGAAAACCATCAACAGAAACACTTGGAGAAGGACCCCAAAGATCACTATGAATAATATAAAATGGGATTATAGACCTTTTAACACTGGAATGAAAGGGAAGTTACAAAACTTACCCTGAAGACAGCTATGACACATAACAGGAGCAAAATCTTTAGGACATTTAATGTGTGCCTTATGTAACATCAATGAAACAATTTTATTTGTAGGGTGACCAAGTCTGTGATGTCAAGTAGAAAAAAATACTAACTGACCAAGATAAGACTGAGGTTGATGATGAATGACTGAGTTACCAGGAATTAGAGACTTAAACGGAAGAATAAAAACCGAAATACAAAACAAGAAGTTATATATGTTAAAACTAGACAAAAAAAAAATTAATCCCCCGGCAAAGCGCGGGTTTATGGCTCATTTTCTATTATTATTATGAAATGGGTATTCTTTGCGCATGGCCTTGACCCAAACGAGTGATATTATTATTATTATAAACAAAAGCATGCACTGCCAAAACCTAAAGCTCGGGGCAGGGCTATGGCTTGGCAAATTTTAATTAATTAATTTTGATCTTTTATTTAACAGTTATTTTTATTTGCCCTTTCAAAGTTTGTTTTTTTTTATTCTTTGTATGGCCCTGTTTGTCTTCGTGTAACTTTGTACTCATGTTTATTTTTCGGGTTCATATTTTCTATCTACTAACTTATTGAATTGATTAATATATTTTTGCCAAAGTCATCATAAGTCCGTGACGACAAAGAAAAGGTGGTATGCCTTCAAAATCATAAGACGAACTTTTCCCGTCTGAAAAGAATCCACATCCCGACCCAATTCTTTTTGTTTTTTTATAGTCAATTTTATAAAAATAAAGTTAACATTTTGGCCCATTAATTTTGAAAATAGTGTTTAATAGTATTCTTGAATTTAAAATTTATTTTATAGGAAATGCATATCCCACACTTCAAAAAATATTCAAAATAATAAAATTAAGTTAAGATTTAAATCCATTTCTATTAGATTAAAAATATATATAAATATCCATATGTATCAAATAAAATTTGTCATGTTATTCTTCTATTTTTGAAAATGAAGACAAATGGTTCCTAAGGATTAAAAAAATCACGACTTATTATGTGAGGGAGTAAATTGTTATAAGAGAAAAGGAGAGGGTGAGAACTGGGCCCAAGAGGGGCACGCTTACAACCACTTGGAGAAGACAACAGGTTTCGCACGCTTGTATGCGTCTCACAAAAATTGTTTATAGTGATTAATTACGGACATTGTTTTGCTATTCAAGCATCATAGTTTTGAATTTCTAGCACATCATCGCTAGTGTGGTACATGTTGTAGGTCCAATTTTGAAGTCCAAAAATAAAATCTCAATCTTTCTCCATTGATATTCTGATTGTATATTTGAAAAGTTTATTTTTCAAAGTGTTTTTTATTTAGAAATATATTAAAATAATATATTTTAAAAAAAATTATTTTTAATATTAATACATAAAAATAATTTAAGAACCTTAAAAAAATAAAATATAAAATAAAAACAATTTTTTAAAAAAAACATTTTTAAAATACGAAAGTCTTCAAACCAAACAATAAGTTAGCAAGGGAGACACGCCTGTAGAAGAACAAGTAACGGCTACTGATCTTAGGGATGAAGATCAAGAGGATGATCCACCAGAGGCCCCGTAATTACAGCAGCAGATAGCAGGTCCCGTGATTGTAGCAGCAGAGAGCAATCCTTAGTTAATGATTTGATTTGATTCTGTAATTTAAATATAAAAATGTTACACAACAACAGAGACGTTACAATGTTAATATGCTATATATATGGCAGTATGTGTATAGAAAAGCATCAATGAAAAACAGAGTTAAAATACAATTGTTGTCTTCTTAAATTCTTTATGGTATCAGAGCCTACAAAAGACTAACGTCTAAATGTCTTCCTCAAATTCTTCTGCCCAACCATCTTCTATTCTTTTCATGCCTTCTGTCACCACTGTCAAGCTTAATCTTGATAATTTCCTCCTCTGGAAAGCACAACTAGTTCCATACTTCAGAGGCCAAGATCTCTTAGGTTATCTTGATGGCAGCATTCCAAAACCACATAAGTTCATCTCTATCACACATCATGAAACATCTGCTGTGTCTGAACGTCTCAACTCAGCCTACACTCACTGGGTCCGTTAAGACAATCTAATTCTCAGCACACTAATGACGTCTCTGTCAGAAACTGTTCTTGCTCAAATCGTCAATTATGCAACCTCCAAAGATGTTTGGAATGCATTAGAAGACACCTTTTCTTCTCGCTCTCGTGCAAGAACACTACAAATTCGAACTCAACTTGCAACTGCAACCAAAGGAAATCAGACGGCTACTGAATATTTCAATTCCATCAAAAGACTCACGGATGAGTTAGCTGTTGCTGGCCATCCCCTTAATAATGATGATATTGTTACCTATCTTCTTGCAGGTCTCAGTCATGAATATTCTATTTCAGCACGCACCGATGCTATTACTCTGGAAGAAATTTACTCTCTTTTATTAACTTCTGAAGCTCAGCTATCTAGGCATCACCTAGCCTCTGCCATTACTCAACCTTCTGCACACTTCACACAACGACAAACCACCTATCCCAGGCGTGGTGGCTATCATGACAGGGGACGTAATCACCGTGGTGGATATAATTCCAGCAGCAAACCATTTAATCAACCATCAGTTGTCTGTCAAATCTGTAATAAAAGTGGTCATCTTGCAAAAAAAATGTTATTTTCGGTTTGATCTCACTTATCAGGATACAAATTCCAAACAGGGGCTGGTAGCTGTGAGACAAGATGCAAATGAATCATATGATTCTATGTGGACCACAGATACCGGAGCAACGCATCATTTCACAAATGATGCCAACAACATATCTCTGCAGAAATCAAACTACAATGGTGCAGATACTGTACACGTTGGAAATGGTCAAGGTTTGCAAATTTCACAAACTGGGTCTTCCTTTCTTTCCACTCCCTCATCGACCTTTGTCCTGAATCATATTCTGCTTGTTCCTGAAATACGACAAAATCTACTATCAGTGCATCAGTTTTGTGTTGATAATAATGTATATTTTGAATTTCACTCTTTTCATTTTCTTGTGAAGGATTACTCGGGGAAAGTCCTTCATCGAGGCTATCTTCATGATGGGCTCTATCAGTTCACTCACAAAGCCAGAATTCCAAAGGCATTTTCCTGTGTTCGTTCGTTTGAATGGCATCGAAGACTTGGTCATGCATCCACTCCCGTAGTCAATAAAGTGTTATCCATTTTATCATTTCCCGTCGAGAAAAATAAAACAAGTCATTTGTGCCCTGAATGTCAAATGGCAAAAAGCCATGCCTTGCCGTTTAAAACCTCTACATCTGCCTCGTCACACCCATTGGATTTAATTTTTACAGATGTATGGGGGCCTGCATCCGTACTTTCCACAACCGGTGCAAAATATTACGTTAGTTTTCTCGATGATTTCTCCAAATTTTTGTGGTTGTTTCCAATTAAACTAAAATCCGATGTTGAAAATGTTTTCTTAACGTTTTAAACTTATGTCGAGAAACAATTTGAGAGAAAAATAAAAGTCATTCAATCTGATTGGGGTGGGGAATATCGTCACCTAAACACCTATTTTCACCACCATGGAATTAATCATCGCCTTGCATGTCCCCACACTCACCAACAAAATGGATTCATTGAACGCAAACATCGACACATCGTCGAAGTTGGCTTAAGTCTGTTAGCTCATTCTAACTTGCCTATGATATATAGGGAAGATGCGTTTCAATGCGCTACCTATATCATTAACAGACTTCCGACACCAGTTTTGCGTCATAAGTCCCCTTTCGAAGTGTTGTATGGTAAAATCCCTAATTATCATTTCATGCGTGTGTTTAGGTGTGCCTGCTGGCCCAATTTACGACCATACAATAAAAACAAATTAAACTTTTGATCTAAAACATGCATTTTCATTGGCTATAGCCTTTGTCATCAAGGGTACAAATGTCTTGATCTCTCTACGGGTAAAATCTATATCTCTCGTAATGTTGTCTTTGACGAATCATTATTCCCTTTTTCTAAACCTCCAGTCTCTGCCAATACCGATCCCTGTCCTGCCAATTCTGTTTCACTCCCACAGAAAATCCTCATGCCCGTAACACCCAGTTCACCAAGTTTGCATCCTAATCCTAACTCCACATGTACACAATCTGCTCCTCTTGTTGTGATTTCTGCAGGTACAGCTCTAGATCCACCTTTAACAGCAGCAGACGTGATGTCTGCTGCATCAGATGCAGCAACAGATCTACCTGATTACTCTGCCACTGAATTTATTCCACCTGATGATCCACCTGCAGAACCTACAAATACTCACTCCATGATCACACGGTCCAAAAATAATATCCACTGTCCTCGCCAGCCTAGTGATGACTTCGTCATATATCCACTACCACGTGCATTAACAGTAGCTGTGATTGCAAAAGAAACATAACCAACTTCATTCAGTCAAGCCTCAAAATCACCACAGTGGCGTGAGGCTATGGATAAGGAATTCTCAGCTTTGCTTCAGAATGGAACTTGGTCACTGGTAGTCCCTCCCACAGGTGCAAATATTGTTGGATGTCGCTGGATTTACAAAATAAAAAAGAATGCCGACGGAACTATTGAAAGGTATAAAGCACACCTTGTTGCGAAAGGGTTTCATCAGCAAGAGGGCATTGATTTTTCGGAGACCTTCAGCCCAGTCATTAAGCATGCAACAATTTGGTTAGTGATTTCTATTGCAGTGACCTATAAGTGGCAGATTCAGCAACTAGATGTTCAGAATGCATTCTTGCACGGCGACCTTAATGAGACTGTGTTTATGCTTCAACCACAAGGTTATGTTCATCCTCAACATCCCCACCATGTGTGTAAACTCCACAAGTCACTTTATGGTTTACACCAAGCCCCTCGCTCTTGGTTTTTCAAACTGTCAACACAACTCCAGTCTATGGGGTTCATTGAAAGCAAGGCTGACACCTCTCTGTTTATTCTTAAAGATATAAACTATGTTATCTACATTCTCATTCATGTAGATGACATCTTGATCACTGGCTCCAGCACCACCATCATTCAAACTATTGTCAAGACACTACAGACCTCTTTTGCTATCAAAGACCTTGGCAACTTGCATTTCTTTCTGGGGGTCGAAGCACTGTGGTGCGCAGATGGACTTTACCTAACTCAGCGTAAATACATTGCTGAATTGCTGCAAAGAACAAAGATGGAACATGCCAAGCCCTGCACCAACCCCATGGCCTCAACAAGTCGTCTAACTTCTACAGGTGGGAGTCCATTTGACGATGTTCACCTCTATCGCAGTGTTGTGGGCAGCCTGCAATACCTGTCTTTTACAAGGCCTGACTTAACATTTTCAGTTCATAAAGTCAGCAAATACATGCACAAACCTCTGGACATTCATTGGATGGTTGTGAAATGAATACTCCGTTATCTTAAGCACTCAATTTCAACTGGTTTATACATCACCAGCTGCGTTGATTTCACCTTGCAAGCTTATTCAGACTCTGATTGGGCTGCAGACATCGATGATCGTCGATCAGTTGGGGCTTATTGCATTTACATGGGTTCTAACCTAATCTCCTGGAGCTGCAAACAACAACCCACAGTGGCCCGCAGCAGTACTGAGGCTGAGTATAAAGCTCTTGCCAATACTGCCGCAGAAATAACCTGGTTCCAGTCTGTTATTCATGAGCTTGGTCTACCTCCACAGCGGAGCCCCACCTTGTGGTGTGACAACATTGGGGCTACTTATCTCACATCAAACCCCAGATTTCATGCAAGGACCAAGCACATTGAAATTGACTTCCATTTTGTCCGCGATAAAGTCAGTAACAAAGAGCTCACAATTCAGTTTATCTCTAGCCGTGATCATTTGGTTGATGCTCTTACAAAACCTTTGCCACCGGGGCAATTCAAACAGGTCCTAATCAATTTGCATGTTCGTGAACTACCCTCCAGATTGAGGGGGCGTGTAGAAGAACAAGTAACGGCTACTGATCTTAGGGATGAAGATCAGGAGGATGATCCACCAGAGGCCCCGTAATTACAGCAGCAGATAGCAGGTCCCGTGATTGTAGCAGCAGAGAGCAATCCTTAGTTAATGATTTGATTTGATTCTGTAATTTAAATATAAAATTGTTACACAACAACAGAGACGTTACAATGTTAATATGCTATATATATGGCAGTATGTGTATAGAAAAGCATCAATGAAAAACAGAGTTAAAATACAATTGTTGTCTTCTTAAATTCTTTAACGCCCAACAACAACAAAAAAAAAAGCTGTATGCGAATGAGTCTTCCACGGAGTTTTTGCTGAATTTCAAACAGTATGAAAGCTAATTAAGCAGTCAGAAATCGAACCACAAGCCAACTCGCCATTTCACACTGACACCGATAAAAAAGTCAGAGAGAGTGATCGGCTAATCGCGTAACTGGAAAGGAGATGGTCTTATATTTTAAATAAAAGAAAATGAATAAATAATAAAGGGACGAAGAAAATTAACATGGTTTCCCAATGGGGGCTTCTTTATAGATACAAAAGTCATAAAAGGATGCATTGATATAGAAATAGAATTTTAAAATTTCATATTTATAATGGATGATACATGAAAACAGAGAAAGAAATCAATTCTATTTAATTTGTAATAAATCAATTAATCTATTGAATTTCTCTATAAATATCCTAATATTTAGTGTTTGTTTAAAAATATGGTTAATTTTTTTTTTTAAAATACTTTTTATTTAATAATATATTAGAATAATATTTTTGATATCACATAAAAATAATTTAAAAACACTATTTTTTTAATTTAAAATAAAAATTTAAAATAAAAAAGTTTTAATTTTTTTTTAAATACTTTTGAATCTTTTCAATCGATTCTTATGTGGAAAGTTAAAGTAGATGGGCCCATCAAAATTACAACCTTTTTTTATTTTTCTTTCACAAATTGACCATGTCAATATGGCCAATAGCCTCTTGGTATAAACTCGAGCGCGAAAAACAAAATCGTGAACAGAAGCTAATATTTCCTTTGATGAAATGGGTTCTAAAACCACCTTCTCTCTTCTTCTCCATCTTATTATTCTAAGCATCACTCTTACCGATGCTCTAGAATGCTATACCACAGGGAACTTCACAGCTAATAGCACCTATGCAAAAAACCGAGACCTTGTTCTCCGTTCACTAGCTTCCAATGTCACAGCCAATGGAGGTTTCTACAATACTACAATAGGTTCAGGCAATGACACAGTTTATGGTATTGTGCATTGCATGGCTTCCCCATCAGCTGGAAATTGTTCCTTTTGCGTCAATTCTTCCATTCAAGCTCTCATGACAGCTTGTCCTAACCAAAAAGAAGCAATTTCATGGGGAAGAGATCCAGTTCCATGTATTGTACGTTATGCGAATCGTTATTTTTTTGGATCACTTGAGCTATCTGCTCCTACTGAGGATTTTCATAATACGGGTAAAATTGACGCAACTTTTACACAGTTTGAGCAAGCTTGGAGTAGTGTCAGAGACATTGTAACAAGAGCTAATTCCACGAACTCTTCCAGGCATATGTTAGCAGCTGAGACAACAGACCTATCATCCACTCAAAAAATTTATGTATTTATGCAGTGCACTCCTGATGTATCACCGAGTAATTGCGGAGAGTGCCTACAACAATCCGTAGATTACTATAAAAGTTGTTGCTACGGGCAGCAAGGAGGTGTTGTCCAGAAACCAAACTGTTTTTTTCGGTGGGATTTGTACCCCTACTACAACTTATTTCCTAAAGTAACATCTCCATCTCCATCTCCACCATCTCCTCCATTCATTGGTATGCTAACTTCTTTTTCTATACTGAAATTATTTCACTTGTTTCACGGTTTCCAGATTCAGCTTCTGTAACTTCTATCTTAAACATGTCTGTGCTTGGCAGGGAAGGAGAATACTACTTCTCGGACTGTTATTGTTACCACCGTCCCCACAGCTATCCTCCTGGCACTTGTTATCCTCATTCTCACCATTTTCCGTTTTAGGAAGCCAAAGCAAGAGGTTAAAAGTAAGTTATTGCTTATTGGTTGTTACATATTAAACAGCTTGGGTTCATTGATACGAATCAAATTCACTAGATAATTTGTTTTTCTTCCAAACATCCTACAAACAAAACATTAACAACTTGCATTTTGTGAAGATTTCGATGAAAATGGTAGCAAAAGATTCTGGGAAATCAAATTTGTCCTTAAATTAATGTGTGAAATTGTCATTAAACTAATGTGTAAAATTGTCATTAAACGTTATGTGTGTAACTAATTAAGATTTTAATATAATCTTTGGCGTGAAATTGACATGTTATTCAAGAGGAGGAAAGAAGCAAGGAAATTGTATTACGAGAAAATTTAAATCACAGCTATCTGAATGAAGGATGGCCTGTATCCGGTCATGACAATAGTGAACAAATGCATTACTTCAGTTTGAAAACCATAATGTTAGCTACAAACAATTTCTCTGATGCAAATAAGCTTGGAGAAGGAGGTTTTGGCCCAGTTTACAAGGTTCAGATCCCAAAAATTTTCTCTTGTAATCTGCTAGGACTCAATATTAAATGTTCCTAATATTTGAACTTCAAAACTTAAGGGCACTCTACCTGATGGAGAAGAAATAGCCGTCAAAAGACTTTGCTTGACATCAAAACAAGGTCTTGAAGAATTCAGAAATGAAGTGATGGTCATCGCTAAACTTCAGCACAAAAATCTTGTAAGGCTGTTGGGATACTGCTTGGAGGGAGATGAAAAGCTTCTTGTCTATGAGTATCTGGCGAACACTAGCCTTGATGCCATCCTGTTTGGTTCGTTTTCTATCCCTCTCATGGTTTTCCCATTTTTTTCTAAATGTATGCATCCACTTCCACGACCGATTGGAGTTTCCCTGTCATTTCCATTGTGAATACAGATCCAAATAAAAGTACGGAACTCGACTGGCCAAAGCGTGCAAATATTATATCAGGAACAGCAAGAGGCCTTCAATATCTACATGAAGACTCTAGACTCAAAATCATACACCGTGATATGAAAGCAAGCAATGTCTTGTTGGATGACCAGATGAACCCAAAGATATCAGACTTCGGCACTGCAAGAATTTTCGGAGGGGATCAACTTGAGGCCTGTTAAGATTTGTGATGGGCTGTTTGTGATTTGTGCAGGTGAAAGGTTGCAGAAAACAATAGCAGTAAAGCTTGGACTTAAAGAACAAGAACAGCACACAAGGTATTCGATGAATTGTCTGTATAAATATTCATAGAATGCATGTCTTTAAATACATGAAAGAAACTTAACAGACTTCCCTAGTTATCAGCCACTAAACGTAGTGGACAAGTGCTGCCACTAACTCAGCAATGTGCTGCCACTAACTTAGCAAAGTGCTGCCACTAACTTAGCAACAGACCTCAGAAAAACAAGGAAATAGACTTTGACGAAATCAAACATAAAACTGAAAATCAAACAACATTACAATAGAAATAAACTGCTAGAAATAAACTGATAAGCTGGAGTGAAAATGTCATTAGTCTAACACTCCTCCTTGACATTTTGACGACAAATTCCAATCTTTTGTCTCAAGGTTTCAAATCTTTCTTTGGGTAATGGCTTGGTAAAGATATCTGCGAGTTGTTCTTCAGAAGAACAATGAACAAGCATCACTTCATTAGATTGTTGAACTTCTCTAATAAAATGAAACTTGATTTTGATGTGTTTTGTGCGTCCATGGAAGACTGGATTCTTTGAAATTGACACCGCAGAACTGTTATCACACATAATCTTTGTAGCTTCAGCCTGCTCATGTCCCAAGTCCTTTAACATTTTCCTCAACCAAATTGCTTGGTTGACAGCAGAGGCAGCAGCAATGTACTCTGCTTCAGCAGTGGACTGAGCTGTTGTCTCTTGCTTCTTTGAACTCCAGGTGAAAAAACCTGAATTAAGTGAGAATAAATACCCTGAAGTGCTTCTTGAATAATCAACACAGCCTCCCCAATCACTGTCAGTAAAGCCTCTTAGTTCCACAGCCCCTTCTGATGATCTTGGACAGAAAATACCAAGATCAATGGTACCTTTGATGTACCTAAGAACTCGTTTTGCAGCAATAAAATGAGTCTCCCTTGGAGAATGCATGAACCTTGAAAGAACACTTACAGCAAACAATATGTCAGGTCTGCTTGCTGTGAGGTATTGAAGGCTGCCAATTAAGCCTCTATACAGACTTTCATCCACTTTTTCAGATTCATCATCCTTGCTTAGCTTGATATTTGTTGTCATAGGAGTCCCCACTGGTTTACAATCCTGCATTTTGAACCTCTTTAGGATGTCTGAAGCATACTTCTGTTGGCATGTAAAAATGCCATGGCTGGATTGCATCACTTCCATTCCAAGGAAGTACTTCATTATTCCGAGATCAGACATCTCAAACATCTTCTTCATTTCTTCTTTGAACTCTTGGATCATTCCAAGGTCACTTCCTGTGATGAGCATATCATCTACGTAAATAGATACAATTAAAAAATGGTTACCACAGGATTTCACATACAAAGTAGCTTCATTTTGGCTTCTGCTGAACCCAAGTTGAAGCAGATGTGTGTCCATTCTGTCATACCAAGCTCGGGGAGCTTGTTTCAACCCATACAAGGCCTTCTTAAGTAGATAAACATGATCTTCTTTATCTTTTACAACATATCCATCGGGTTGCTCCACAAAGATTTCTTCAGCAAGAAATCCATTCAAGAAGGCAGACTTGACATCAAGTTGATGAATCTGCCAAGAGTTGTGTGCTGCAATTGCAATGAGAAGTCTAATAGTATCATACCTTGCTACTGGAGCAAAGGTCTCTAGGTAGTCCACACCATATTGCTGAGCATAACCCTTTACCACCAATCTAGCCTTGTGTTTGCATATTGAGCCATCTGGATTGAGTTTAGTTTTAAAAACCCATCTTACACCTATCACCTTGCGATGCTTAGGCCTTTCAATCAGCTGCCATGTTGCATTTTTGTTGATCATTTCCATTTCTGCCTCCATTGCTCTCTTCCATGCTGGAAATTCTTGGGCTTCAGTGTAGCTAGTAGGTTCCAAAACTGCCATGTTGCATCTTTGGTAAATGTCTTCCAAAGATCTTGTGCCTCTAACTGGAAGATCATCCACTGATTCATTAACTTCCAACTGAGGCTGCATGGTGAATGGATGATCAGAAATCATATTTTTCTGATGTTCCCAATCCCATGTGGTTGCTTCATCAATCTTCACATCTCTGCTGAGAATCACCTTCTCAGTTTGTAAGCAAAGGATTCTGTATCCTTTGGTTGTTATTCCATAGCCCATAAGAAGTCCCTTTTGAGCTTTGTTGTCAAGTTTGCTCCTCTTTGGCTCAGCTATATGATAATAGCACATACTGCCAAAGATTCGAAGATGATCTACAGCAGGCTTGACACCATTCCAGCCTTCATATGGTGTCTTGTCTTCCAATGCTTTGGTTGGAAGTCGGTTCAGCAAGTAAATAGAGGTATTGACAGCCTCTGCCCATAATTTGTTTGGCATTTTCTTTTCAAGTAGAAGACATCTAGCCATCTCCATCACTGTCCTGTTCTTCCTCTCACACACACCATTTTGTTGTGGTGTGTATGGTGTAGTGTACTGGTGCACAATGCCACTGCTGTTACAATACTCAAGAAACTGATTTGAGGTATATTCAGTACCATTATCAGATCTTAAACATTTGATTAACATATCACTTTGATTTTCAACTAAAGCTTTGAATGTTTTAAAGATTGTAAACACTTCACTCTTAAATTTGATGAAATATACCCAACACATTCTAGTATAATCATCAATAAAGAGAATGAAATACTTGTTACCACATAAGGAGGCTGTCTTCATAGGTCCACACACGTCAGTGTGGATGAGCTGAAGCTTTTGGCTGGCTCTCCATGCTTGCCCTTTAGGAAATGGTGGCCTTGATTGCTTGCCAAGTTGACATGTTTCACACAATTGAATCTCACCATTCAATGTGGGCAATGCTTCAACCATCCCCTTTTGCTTCAGATTTGATAAGCCCTTTTGGTTGAAATGTCCAAATCTTTTATGCCAAAGATTTGACACATCCTGAGTAGCACTCACATAGGCATGATTGGATACTTTTTCCCAGTCAACAACAAAACTTCTGTTTTTCATCTTCACACAGAACACTTGTTCTCCAGAAGGATCAAAAATAATGCATTTGTGATCCTTAAACTGAAGAGAATAGTTCTTCTCCATCATTTGCCCAACACTTAGCAAATTTTGACTGATTTCAGGTATGAACAACACATCAGGAATGATTTTGATACCTGAATTTGTCTGAACATTGACTGACCCTCTGCCTTTGACCTCCAGAAATTCTCCATTGCCAACCTTTACTCTGGATTTGTAAGTTTCATCAAGGTCTTTGAACATCGCAGCATCATTGCACAAATGATGTGTGCATCCGGAATCAATGAGCCACGCATCAGCTGAATCATTTGTTGAGAAACAAGTGACAGCAAAGAATTGCTCCTCCTGTGTATCAACTTCATCTGCAAGGTGAGCTTGTTGAGGCTTTGGATCTGAATTTTTGAATTTGCAGACCTTTGTGATGTGCCCTGATTGCTTGCAATTTCCACACATTGCATCTGGCCTCCACCAGCAATATTTTTCTGAATGTGTGTTCCTTTTGCAGTGAGTGCAAGGAGGGAACTTCTTCTGTCTTGAGCCTTCATTGGTGCTGCCCCCTTCATTTCTGCCTTTGGTTTTCTGATTGAAAATCTTTTTCCCTTTTCCAGCATGTTTTTGCACATAAAATGCTCCTTCAGTCAGTCTGTCCTGCCTTATTGTTCTTCGCTGCTCCTGTGCTTGAAGAGCACTCATTAGTTCACCTAATGAGATTTTGCTGAGATCCTTTGATTCTTCCAAAGAGGAGATTTTGGATTCAAACCTCTCAGGAAGAGTCACAAGAACCTTCTCCACAATCCTGCTGTCAGGAAAGTCTTCTCCAAGTAATCTGATGTTGTTGATAATCAATGAAATTCGATCAGAGTATTTAGAGATTGTTTCATCTTCTTGCATGTTAAGTGCCTCAAAATCTCTCTTCAAATTCAGCACTAGCATTTGCCTTGTTCTGTCACTGCCTTGATATTCTTCTTTCAGTGTGTTCCAAGCCTCTTTGGCTGACTTGCAAGCCATAATTCTGTAAAAAATGCTTTCTGCCACAGAATTCTGGATGATTGATTTTGCCTTGGATTTCTTTGCCTTTTCCTCACTGCTGAACTTGATTTGAGCCATAGTAGGATTTGTTGGTAAGGGAGCTACTGGTTTGTCTTCAGAAACAATTTCCCAAAGATCATAAGCTTCAAGAAAAGCTTGCATCTTCACTGACCAAATATGGTAGTTTTCGCCAGTGAAGATAATGGGGGAGTTTAAAAGTGGGTTGTTGGATGTCATTTTGGGATAAAAATGTGTTTTTTTGGTCCTGTAAGATCTAAGAGGGCTCTGATACCACTGTTAAGATTTGTGATGGGCTGTTTGTGATTTGTGCAGGTGAAAGGTTGCAGAAAACAATAGCAGTAAAGCTTGGACTTAAAGAACAAGAACAGCACACAAGGTATTCGATGAATTGTCTGTATAAATATTCATAGAATGCATGTCTTTAAATACATGAAAGAAACTTAACAGACTTCCCTAGTTATCAGCCACTAAACGTAGTGGACAAGTGCTGCCACTAACTCAGCAATGTGCTGCCACTAACTTAGCAAAGTGCTGCCACTAACTTAGCAACAGACCTCAGAAAAACAAGGAAATAGACTTTGACGAAATCAAACATAAAACTGAAAATCAAACAACATTACAATAGAAATAAACTGCTAGAAATAAACTGATAAGCTGGAGTGAAAATGTCATTAGTCTAACAAGGCCAACACTAACAAAGTTGTTGGCACATTGTAAATCCATTTCCTTCATATTAATTCCTATGAATAATACATCAGGTAACCTTTACTGTCGTCCACTCAATTTGATGCAGTAATTATTTTTCTTGAGCAGTGGATACATGGCACCAGAATATGCACTGGAGGGAATAATTTCAACAAAGTCGGATGTTTACAGCTTTGGAATCCTGCTGTTAGAAATCATTACCGGTAAAAAGAGCAGAGGTTTCTACAGCCAAGATCAAGCCCAAAGCCTCCTCTTTCATGTAAAGACTCTCTTCTTACTGAACCTTTTATCAATTCAACATTAACATGTATAAAATCTCTCGGATCCAGAAATTTTATGTACCGTTAACAGGTCTGGCAGCTGTGGAATGAAGGCAGGGGTGAGGAGTTGATGGACAGAAATATAGTCGACTCTTGTCCAATCAGTGGGGCCTTGAGATGGATCCATATTGCATTACTTTGTGTTCAAGATGATCCTGCACGAAGGCCAACCATGTCATTAGTTGTTCTCATGCTTGGAAGTAATGCTGTAAACCTTCCCCAACCATCAGCAGGTCCAAACTCCCTGGTTAAATTTACTTCTACATTGTCTCACCAGTTTTCAGCAACTGTGTCAGGATCAAGTTATCTTGCATCTGATCAATCTACAACTAGTGTTTCTTTGCTGGAAGGAGAAAATCAGCTACAAAGTGATGAGAGGAGGGGTCCCTAATCTACATATAAATAATAACATGTGTTTTCCATCTACGGGTAGTCATAGATCAGAAAGTTTCTCTCAGATAAAATTTTTATTTTTTTGAAGTTATGTTGCTCCTATGTTGGGAATTTTTCTGAGCTTGAGCAAAAATAACTTAAAATATTTATAATCTAAATTTTTGTTGCTATATGTATTTAGCATTCGATTATATAAAATAAATAACATATATTACATGGTTTCTTCGTAGCCAAGTGTGGTTTGTTTCTGTAAACAATATACTCTCATAGAAACTATGGTGCGTTCATGATTGTAGCAGGTTTCTCTGTAAGCTTTCGTGATGTTGTAAATCTTTTCATGTTATCACATTCTCTTATTCATATATGTTTGACCAGGTTTTCAATCTATCAGAACTTCAAATCACAATGTTTATTTCTTCATATATTTCTCTCATTCCTACTCTATTTTTGTCATCAACATGCATGCAAGTGACAATTAATGACAATTAACTTTTTATAGGAAAATTAATCGGCCGGCGACCTCCGTTTTTTATTTAATTCTTACGAGAGTGTCGTATCAGTAAATAATTTAAATTGACAGTGATAAGAACTGTCCCAAGCAACCACCTCCCTTGAACTGGTCTTTTATCAAAATCCGCAAAGCTGGATGGATTCATGCGCTTCATTTTCAGTAGCCGGGGCGATGCTAGACCCAGGTAGGTTACATACACCAAACTAAAGTCATATTTGGCAGCAAATAAAGAAATGCCAGTCAGTTTCTTTGATCAAATAAATGTCTTGCACCTGGTGGTCAAGAAGGGCTTCTCCCCCAGGTTCAAGTCTTGCCAGTCACTTGTCACCCCCGCGGTGCCTTACATGCTCATTGGGTTTGCAGGATGTTCAGTGGACCCGGGAATTTAGTTGTGGTGCACGCAAGCTGGCCCGGACACCCCGGTTATCAAAAAAAAAAAAAATGTCAAAAAGCTGAACTTGCAATAAATGGATGTAGATTGAAGCAGACCTTGCAACTGACAATATATATTTCTGCATCAGCAAAACTAGATGACCATTTGAGACATCTACAGAAGCTGGGTCTCCCCCACCATCACTCCTCTGAAATGCGCATACGAAAATCGATCATGGCTAAAAATTGGGTTTCGCTGTCTTCATGTATTTTTACAGATTATGAGTGATAAAGTGAAAGTGCACACTGCAATGAAGTTAGGTCACCATATCCATCAAGGGAGCAGAATTATGATTGCAGGCTTGTTCTATATCTGGCCTATCATGAAAATGGTTTACAAAAACTAGTGACCTTGATGTCGTCGTGTTCAGGGCAGGTGATTCTGCACGGTTAGCAATCATTCCACCATCTCTCATCCATAAACGTTAATTTGTTCTCAGTAGCCATTGAGTTATTCTAGATTCAGGATAATAATAGGACTCACATGGTTTTCTACAATATATCTCCATTCAAAGGCAATTCCTTTCCTATAAACGGTATAGATTAGGTGGGGAATTATAATATGTAACTCGGACCCTAATTATTTAATTATAGATAAATGATGGAAAGGAAAATATGTAGCTCGGAACCTAATTATTTAATTATAATATGTAAAGGGAATTATAATATGAAACTCGGACCCTGATTACATTTCCCAGATTGTCAATGCTTAATTAATTAGCACTATAAAAATTGAAGGGATTTACTTCTATAATCTTCGAAGATTATACGACAGATTTTTTTGGATTATTAAATGTACTTATTCATATGGCTTCTATTGAGTAATGGCCAATCAAACACTTGAAAGATTCAGACCAAGAAGGTCACATAATGTTTTTTTTTAAATGCCATTATATAATTACTCTGCTATGTTGAGTTAGTTTATTAAATTAGATAAAATTATAAGGTATAGTAAGTGCTGAGGTGACATAATTTTTATTGTTCTGGCCATTTTTCATTGGGTTGCAAGAATGCTTTTTTATTATTTAAGATCACGAAGGATATTTCCTCTCCAAACATACTATATAATATCAACCAGACCATATAAGACTTGGGATTTCTAGTAATCAAGTTAAAATTCAGAAAATGTTGAGATGGGATCTAGAAATAGAGAATGGCTAAGCCACAGGGTGATCTCAATGGGTCATCCTGCATGGCTCATTGGGCTGTTAAACTGCTGACCCAGAACTACCATCATGGCCCATAACTCTACCAAATGCTTGTCGTTGGCATTTTCTCCTTTCCTATTGCCATCCCTTCTCTACTCGGGATTTCTTTAATCCCAATTATTTTATTTTAAATTTCGTGGAGGTACCATTAAAGAACCAGAGAAATGAACATATTTAGTTATTTTTAAATGCTTACACTTATCTTGAGAATATCAGCGATTGAAGAATAAGATTAATAAAAAAAAAAGTGTTAACACACGGATAATTGTTAAAAAAAAATGTTTACACTTATCGATGGTGTGTGTTTTGTCCTTCGTTTTGCTTGAAAGGGTATATCTAGGTGAAGTTCGTTGATTTTGTTTTTTTGTTGTTGATTTTTGTGTAATTCAGAGCCATAATCCATAAATGAATTTATTTATGTCTCTAAAGTTTTCCATGTGTTTTTTAATCAAAATAATTCAAAACAAATTTTATGGTCCAAAAATCATCTCTCCCAATATTTCTCAACCTTGGATTTTGGGCTGTAGATGACGCGTGTATATTAATAAAAAACAATTAGAAAAAACAATGTGTCATTTTCCCAATTTAATTCAAAAAAATAAAATGCCCAAAACATGGGCCTATGCTAGCTAACCCATTCATTTGGGCTATTAAAAGGCCAAGGCCCGTGTGTTTTTTATTTATTTTTTTAATTTTATCATTTATGTTTCCATGTTCTCTTTTTTATAGTTTTTATGAGTTTTTTTCTAATTTTATTCTTTATAATTTGCTTGATTTTGAATAGGTTTACATTCCGTCATTTAATTTGTGCTTAATTTTACAAATATTTTTCTTATTGTTGTAGAATTAAATAAAAAATATATTCAAAATAAAATATTATTGAACCCAGTGGGGTGCATGATTTAGACCACTCGTTTGGTAAATTAACTCAGGTTCACTTGAATTTGTTTTTATATTTTTTTAAATGAATATTTTATTTTCAATATTATCCTTTAATATTGAATTGATTAAAAATATTGTATTTTATAGTTTTTTTTTTATAAAATTACCATGGTTTCATGATTTAGATTGCAAGTTTGGCAAGTTGATCAAAGTGAATCTATTATATTATTATCTTAATATTTTTTTTAAAATTATTGTACAATATATATCAGATTTTGAATTCATTATTATGATCTTTGTTTCTTATAAAAAAAACACGTTAGTAATATCTGACTGATTCTTAAAAAAATAAATCCAACTTGCGGCATAATACATATTAATTTATCTAGTTACAACTACACTAACATTCAATGTGGAACAACGCACAGTTTTCCTTTTTTTTCCTTTTCGTTGCTGGTAGGTACCACCAGAAGAAGATTCGATCGAAGCACGCACGCAGAGCATGATTGGGACTTTATGTTTTTCTCTAGATTTACACTTTCCATAAGAAAAAAAGAAAGATTCCATGGATGAAGGTGTTAAAGCATGTATGTCTGGTCCATTTCTATGGCTGTCTGACAATTTTTTTCATTTAAATGTTTTAACCACTTCATTTTAATTTGATCTTTATCATACTTTAAAATCTAATTTTGACATATAATTTGATTCAAGAATATGTTTAGATTTTTTATAAAAAAAAATCATATGCAGGAATCCAACTATTTGATGTCAGGGTCTAGTCAGCACAAAATATTTTTTTTATTATTATTATTACTGTGGATATCGATGTGAGCTTGCGCGTACCTCGACTATCTCACAGGTTCTGAAATTATTGACCATGTAAGTCTCCAGTGATCATTATATTAACAATCACAGGGTTCAAACCTGAGACCACAAAAAAACAAACTCCTAAATCACAAGTTTGTAACACTGAACCACCTACTAGATTATTTTTGCTAATTAAGTCTGGGTCACTTTTCTAGTCCACTTTTATAGTCCACTTTTATAGAGAAATCCGAAAAGAAATAGAGCATGCTCTAAGTTATCTCTTTTTTTTTCATCTGCAGTCTTAAGATTCTTCTATTTCATTTTGTCTTCATTCATTTGTATTCTGCAAGTAATGAATAAGATGGAGACCAGCTCCACTATATATCATGTCATATTCAGAAAGAATAATGAAATTGTACTTTAAAAAACTGAAAACTAAAGAATTAATCAACTCATGGCTGCCCACTTGGGTTTTACAAATGATTGTGAATACAATCTGTTCAAGCAAACTCGGCATATTTCTTGACTCCAAATTGTAATTTGAGACAAAACTTGAGGCATAATACCAGGTTAAAATAAAAATATAACACGATCGAAGAACTTCCGGCAGTAGTTTGGCCTATTAGAAGTGACATGTAGTAATCTTTATTATCATCATGATCACTTTCATTGCATCAAATGATCATGACATATTGGTGCAAGGCGTGGGAGATGACAACGAGAGATTATAACCCCAATGTTTTATATAATAGTGGATTATATTAAAAACAATTGATAAGAAAATATGATCATAGTTATATTTTAAATGAGAAAATCTGTGCATTAAAGAATTATATTAATTTATTCTGAAATCTTACCTACTAATTTTAGTTTTTAGATGAAATGATACACTATGATATCATAGTCTTAATGATCAAACCAAAGTTATTGATCCCGCCCCGTTCCGGCCGGAACGGCCGGAACGCCCCGTCCCAATGCCTAATCCGGGACAAAACGGCGACGTTTTTGTCCCAGCTAGAATCCCGGCCTGTCCCGGAAAATCCGGGCAAATTCCGGCCGGAACGCCCCGGTTCCGTACCGGGCGTTCCGTTCCGGCCTGAAAATCCTTTTTTTTTTTAAAAAAAAAAAAAAAAAAACTTTTAATTTTTTTTTCTAATTTTGAGATTATATTTGTTTGACTTTGTGTTTATATTGTATAATTTAAAGTTAATTTGTCTTGAATTTTAATTATGCTTGTTAAATTAAGTTGATGGAGAGGACATAAGTTGGGAGAGTATCGAAGCACCTTTCTCTACTTTAAATTTAGATGATAAAGAGACATGTTGATGTAGAACAGGTTGCGGAATCATACATGCTGAAGAGGGATCACCCGAAATTCAAAGGCAACTGAATTTCAGCATCCGGGTCGTTGAGGTTGGAATAACGCGAAACTCACCCAGTCAATGCGTTTCGTCGTTTTCGGAAGAAATCAGCAGCTTTGCTGCTGTCCTCGACCCAATTTTGGCCAAATTCCATCGTTTCGGCCCCGGAATCGTCATTTGTGCTATTTTAGGAAAGTTTTGTTTTTGCAATAACTTTTGAATTAAGAGTCCGAATTGACTTTGGTCAATTGGTACTCTCTTAGAATTCATAGGCCTTTCACATTCTGCATTTATCTCAAATTTGCCATTTATGGCAAATTTAATGTTTTATGTCCTTTCCTTTTCTGTATTGAATTAGGCTAGGGTTTTCTCCTTAAGTATGTTTGTAAACCCTGCAGCCAACTTCAACTATCATTTTATCAAATAAACACTGAGTTTGATTGAGATTTATTCTCATTATCTTTAATTTTAAGGAATATTGACGTTGGTCGTATTCCCGCGTGATTTTCTGCTGCGTCACATGTGTAAATGAGGAGAATGAGCTTGGTGGAAATGACCAACTATTGGAATGTCTTGTTGATGACTTTCCTTATGTTCCACAGCCAGATCAAGATCCTTATTTTTATATTAATGATGTAGAAGATGTTTGATGTATTTTTCTTTTATTTTAGAACATTTTACTTTCATAATATTTTGGAATTTCAAAGATGTTTCTAATTTTGAGATTATGTTTGTATTGTATAATTTAAATTTCATTTATCTTGAATTTAAATTATACTTGTTAAATTAATATTTTATTTTTTTCATATATATAATTAAATAAAAATGAACAGTACAAAACTGGAACGGTACCCGGAACGGTACCAAAACCGGGACGTTCCGTTCCAAACACAAATCCGGGACGGTACCCGGGACGGGATCAATAACTATGGATCAAACAACTGCGAGTTTGAAACATTCAGTTTACAGCAAAACAGTTAACATACGGATGTACCTGTTTATAATCGAAGAAATATAAATATAAATAATTAAAATATAGCAAAGGAGAAACTCCATATCCGTTATCACTGCTAAGCTAGACAATATTACGTCAAAACGGAAATTCTTTATATAAAGAATTTTGCTTCCATGCATAAATAATTATAAAAACAAATACTAAAAAAATCAATTTAATATTTTATTAAAACAAATACACTTTTAAAAAACACACTACATCGCAAATGAATTCTTAATACAATAGCTTTATCAATCTTAATATAATTCATTATTGTATTATACGAATGTAATACCATCCACTAGACCAAGATTTCACATTATTTGTCACATCATTTGGTAATATTTTTATATGTGTGTTTTTTTCATAAAATAAAATAAAGTATAACCTTCCCATCCTAGTAGGGTCAAGTTGCAAGGCAAGTGCCTGATAGAGGTTCACCCCCCCTGCTCCACCTCACCCTTGTCGGGGTAAAATTCAAATTGATTACAAGGACATGTCGGACCAAATTAACATCCTTATCTATACATACAGAACTTGTATTATTTAAGGAATATTAAAGCCATATATAGCCCTTGATGATGATAAATGAAGAAGGCAAGGAGCTCTTCGCCATTGGCGTTCTCTTCAACACAGCGCCAAGTTGTCTCTCTCTCTCATCTGTTAAGAGAAAATAATATGTCAAGTTGGTTGCCAAATAAATATCCAACAAGCCGAGAGTATTTTCAAGTTCCGCAACATCAAATGTTTTTCTTTTCTTTTCTTTTCTTTTCTTTTGTCAATAATTTGTAATATATTAATTTGGATTTGAGTATTTTCTTTGTAAGAAAATAATATAAGGCTTATGACTATTTGCCAGTTAAGGGTCTATTTAGTGGATTATTATAGATGTTGCTCCTGGTTTGTCTCTCTCTCGTTTCCTTTTCTTTCTTCTGCCCTTTCTTTCATGACTTTATGAAACTTCGTAACTGGACTGAAAACCTTTTCATGTTTTATTTTTCGACATTATTACATAAACTATGCACCTAGTAACTGGACTGAAAACCTTTTCTAACTGGGGTACCCATGTGTCATGAGCATGTCTTTCATGCTGAGCTTTCATTTATGTGTCCATATACATGGTAAGAGCATCTCCAGTGGGAGTAGGCATTTTAGAGAGACAAATCTTTAAAATGGATGTTTGAATAGTGTATATATGGTTTTTTTGTTGATGTGCACTTTAATGGTAGAAGGCATTTTGAAGAGCTTTTTTTTTATATTATTTTAAATATAATGCAATTATTTTGTATATGTTTAATTATGCAATTAATTATACAATTAATAGGAGTAAGTTATATAATTAAATAATTATTTTTAAAAAACCCTCCAACAATATAATTATTAAGTTTTTAATTATATTTAAATTAAAAAAATGAATTTAAAATTAAAAACCCCGCAATAATTTAAATTTAAAATTTTAAAATATTGAAAAATTCCATTACAAATAATTCAATCAAATCAATTACAAATTAAAACCTCTTTCCATAATTCCCCGTTTTTTCCAAATCAATTACAAATTATATTATTATTATTATTATTATTATTATTATTATTATTATTATTATTAATAATAATAATACTAATATATAAACCCCCCCACCCGTCCGTCCCCCCCAATTTTTTCCAAACCCTAAATTCATTTTGCTCTATCTGCACTCTCCAGCCACCCTCCCTCTCCATCTGCAGCCTCCAGCCCCCCTCCCCCTCCCCCCGTTTACTCCACACTCCCTACCTTCCTTCCACAAAATAGCGTCGCCCCCTCCCTCTCCCTCTGCACTCTCCGGCTACCATCCAGCCACCCTCCCTCTACACTCTCCAGCCACCCTCCCTCTCCCTCTGCAGCCTCCAGCCCCCTCCCTCTCCCCCCGTTTCGTCGTCCTCTGACCGATAATCCAGGGGCAAAATCACAGCTGTGAATTTGCTGTGAATTTGCTGTGATTTTGCTGTGAATTTGTAGGTTGTTGATGCTTTTGCTGTGAATTTGTTGCTGTGATTTTGTAGGTTGTTGATGCTTAAAATTCTGCCAATATTCCAACGACTAGTTTAACGGCTCTTTTAACAAAATAGCTCCTGGATCAATATATGTAGGAATGGATGTTTGCCGAGAAGAAGAGGCAAAATGGCTCCTGGGATGGCTCTTCCGCTGGAGAGCAGAAATTGACAAAAAGAGCCATATTTTTAAATATTTGGCTTTGGCTCCCGGGATGTCTCCTCCGCTGGAGATGCCCTAACAAGGACAATAATTGAACTTTATGTTATATCTTGTGTTCACACCGTGATAATCTTCTTCTTTGTTCAATAGGGAATTTAATAGGAATTTTTTATTTTTTATTAATAAAAAAATAATTGAGTTATCACCTAGTATTTTAGTCGCCGGTAATTCTAACCAGTCTCGAAGCATAGATAATAGGATGGGTTGTGTATAAGAAAAACAAAACAACCATGAAATTATTAATATCATTCGAAAGCTCAATTGAGAAATCCAAAGGGTTTGATGGTGAACTATATTTATTATTATTATTACTTCAAAGAATTTGAATCTGGAATCAATAAATAGAAAATTTTATTTTTAAATATATCAGATAAATATGAAGGTATATCTTTAAAATAAGTCAGAAATAAAATTGAGTTTTAATTTATATACAAATTAATTTGAGTACGTCCTTAATTATTAAAAAAAAACTTGTTGGCATCAAGAATATCATACGTCTCCATCAAAAATGAAAATCTTACTAAATTATATTCAAGATATTTCAGAATAAGAAAATAATCATATTAAAAAATTAAATCCCTGTGATGGAGTTCGTCATTTGATTGATTCTATCTTTAGAATAAGACACATGATCATGTATTTATTATTTGCTGCCTGTCTGCCATGACCATTAAGTTACTGCCTAGTGGAAATAGATTTAGGTCGAGGTGTCTAATTGCTAGTTGTTTATGATGACTTGTTTCTTTCTTTCTTTCTTCTCTAAACCCATGCAAGCACAAGAACCTCCTTCTCTCTCTTATAAAAACACCTATACACCCCACTTCTGGCACACCACAGCAGCACCGAGAATTTTAGCAAATGAAGGCCACCACCATCCTGACATGGCTAGCTGTCTCCCTCGCCATTTTGATCGCTCTTAGCCCGTCCAGTGCCGAAGGAACACGACCCTTTTCAAATAATCTGAAAATCGATCTTGTTCTTGAAAGAATTGAGAAGTGGAGTCATCATCAGATGCAATCTCAAGAAACAGGATTGAAAATAGCACCCTCTATGGTGATACCAGGAGTTTTATGCTTCATAGCTGCGTCTATATCTAGTGCAGGTGGCATTGGTGGCGGGGGGTTGTATATTCCAATACTAACTATAGTGGCAAGTCTAGACCTGAAAACAGCCTCGAGTTTCACAGCTTTTATGGTCACAGGAGGGTCTCTTGCTAATGTCATGTGTAACATGTTTACAAGAAGTGCGAAGTTTGGTGGTCAGACCGTGGTAGACTATGATATTGCAATTCTGTCTGAACCGTTCATGTTGTTAGGAGTTAGTGTTGGGGTTATTTTTAATCTCGTTTTCCCAGAGTGGCTTGTCACAATTTTGTTCGCTGTTTTTCTTGCTTGTTCAACCTTCAAGACTTGTCAGAATGGTATTTTTCATTGGAATTTGGAATCTGAAGAAGTGAATAGAAATGGATGTGGGAATTTGGAAAATGGGTTGGTTGAAAATGAGACTGGCGCAAAAGGAAGCGAAGAGGTGAGTTGTGTCAAAGAGCCTCTTCTGGGTGCAGAATTAACTAGTTCCGTATTGAGGTTTCCATGGATGAAGTTGGGGATGTTAGTCATCATCTGGTTCTCCTTCTCCATCATCTATCTTCTTCGAGGCAATCGGTATGGAGAGGTAAGACTCATTTCTGTTTCTAATTATCCTTGTGATTTTCTGCTACTTTTCAAGATTTTACATAAGATTGGGACTTCCTTACAAGATTTTACATGCATAATATTGGTTATTGAAATTGTTCCAGTAGATCTGTGGTCCTTTTTCTGCAACTTTATGGATTCTCTCTGGATACAGACTTCAAATGGTTAAAAATAGTTTTTAATTTAAATAAAAAATTTGTTATAAAGTTGAGTCAAGGTTATAGTTTAACCAAAAGTTAGTTTTTTTTTTTTTAACTTATAGATTCTACTTATATTACATCTCTTTTCAATAAAAACTATTGAATTATAACTCGAAGTCGAAAATCACTTCTCATAAGCCATGCCCAGCAGACTCTTCATCAAGGACATATTCATCATGAAAAGCACCATTCTTCTAATTTTGTTCCTTGAGGAACTTTGGAAGAGTTATTTGTGGAAGTTCATGCTGAACTATGGATGAGTCCAGGCTATATCATGTTCCAGTTAGTTCTCTCCATTGGAATATAAGGAAATCCATGTTCAAAGTTAATTCATTTTGGAGCTCAACAATGGTGGAATCTGGAACAGGATATGCATGCAGAAAACAAGCAATTCTGCGATGATGATATTAGTTAGCTCAGCTTGCAAGTCGCTAACTAATGATTAGGTAGATTGAGAAACATTTCTTGAAAACAGCAGGCCATCTTGCAAGTCACTGACTAATGATTAGGCAGGTTCAGATATTTTTTTGAAAACAGCAGGCACAGCTTGCCAGTCCTTAACTAATGATTAGGCGGGTCAAGAAAATTTTCTTGATTTGAATGAAGATAAAACAGTAGATTGTCAAATGCGATCAGTATCTTAAACTTTACAGCATTATTCCTTTGGAGTATTGTTCGTATGTGACAATTTAGAGTACATGCAGGGTATTATACCAATGGAGTCCTGTGGATTTGTATACTGGGTTGTCTCATCGCTTCAGATTCCTCTTGCAATAATCTTCACAGCATGGATACTGTACAGAAAAGAGAGCTGCCACCATCAAACTATAAACCACCAGGTGCTTCAGTAGAAATATTTAGCTACATGCATTCGATAGTTTTAATGTCACTTCTGCTCTGAAAAGAATTAAGGAAAAATCATCTAAAAATCAGAGTTATCTGTGAAGGGCATGGAAGACCTGACAGGAGCTGGAACATCAAATAAGCTGTTCTTCCCAGTCATGGCATTATTAGCAGGGATGTTGGGAGGACTTTTTGGGATTGGAGGTGGAATGCTTATCAGCCCACTTCTGCTTCATGTTGGAATAGCACCTGAGGTAAATTACAACTCATCTTACGTTAAAAGCAGATTGATTCCAGCTATAACTGTTTCAAACCATCACTTTTTTGTGCAGATAACTGCAGCAACTTGCTCGTTCATGGTTTTCTTTTCATCTTCAATGTCGGCATTGCAGTATCTATTATTGGGCATGGAACATGTTGAAGCTTCCATCATCCTTTCCGTCATTTGTTTTGTTGCGTCACTTCTTGGGTTGCTGGTGGTACAGAGTGCCATAGTAAAATATGGCAGGGCTTCCATGATTGTATTCTCAGTTAGTACAGTGATGGCTTTGAGTACTGTTCTGATGACCAGTTTTGGAGCTCTTAATGTTTGGAGGGATTATATTTCTGGGAGAAACATGGGGTTCAAACTGCCCTGTTGAAGAAAGTCGTGTTAGTAATTAGCTCCTAGATTAGGATCAGTTTTGAGTGCCAAGCTTGAAATTAATAAAAAATAGATATGGCAAAAGCACTTTTCTATACTGAGTTTCCTTTTTTCTACGAAACAATATTCCAACCTGTAATGTGACACTCTTGTGAAAACGAAAAAAAAAAGTCCTCCACATGTTCAGAGAAGTCGTCGACAGCAGCCAGGATAGATAAGATCCTTTGAAATAAAACTATGACTGATATTTCAGCGGATATTTTCCCATTTTAACACATCAATCAGTGCACATAAACATATTTCTCAAACGAGAAATGAGCGACAGATTTGACAGATAAAAACTGGTAAGCAAAATTACCAAATTTGATTTAATAAAATTACACGATATTCCAGCGATTGCTAGGAATTCCTAGTTTCCCATCTGTGATTGCTCTCATACATTCTTATACTAACCAATCTATGGGAACTAAAGATGATTAAAAGAACAAAAACATTATATGTGATCATTAACGAGAATCATAGTCAGTAAAGACGACAAAAGCTTCCATGCTCTGAGAGAATGTAAACATAAATCCCAGCCTGAATAACTTATGCAACTGGAGGGCGTAGAACATGATCCTGAGAGGTATCAACAACAGCAGGGGGCATGAACTGCCACATAGAAATTCCAGGATAACCAACAAAGGGCATCATCTTGCCGCCAACAACTTGGCCTGGGGCAGAAAATGGAGCTGGAATGGCAGAGGGATGAGGCAGGAAGGTTGGTGGAGTACTCATGGCTTTCACTTGCCGCTCTAGGTTCTCCTTTTCTGTCTTTAGCCTCTGTTTCTCATCACGAAGCTCATTCTTCTCTTCCTGCATATACAAAGTTTAATGAACATAAATGACAACGGCACTTGCCTGATGATTCCTTTCCATACTATTAATAATAACAGGTTAATATAATTTATAAACATGTATATCAAGCCCTTTTTAGGTGTTATGTATCAAATATAATGCATAATTACTGAATACCAGATTCATGGCACACCTTTAATTCATCGATCTTCTCCTGTAGACTCACATTAGACTCTTTCAGCTTCTGAGATTCATCTCGTAACTGAGTGACCATTCGAGCAGCATCAACCAATATAGCAGATTTGTCCACTTTAGGAGGCCTTCCAGGATCTAGAAGAGCACCCAATTCCATGAACCTGCAATCCATGTCAAACTAAACATCAGAAAAACAGAGAGAGAGAGAGAAGCATTAGAAGAGCACTAAAGCATACCTGTCATTCAGCCTATCCCGCCTAATTTTCTCTCTACATGCTTTGGAGCCAGTTGCATTACTTGATCCAGGCCTCACTCTGTCATACAATTTGTGCAGGAAAAAAAAACACCAGATTAGTTCACAACAAAAGCAGATGTGGAGAAAAGTCCTGGAATAACTAATTTATTACTGATCTGTGTACACCATACCGTTTCCGAGACCTACTTTCCTTAGGACCATCAGAGTTCTCATATGAATTATTCAATTCCACACTGAAAACAAATGGGATAGAGAGATGATGATTAGAATGCCTATCAATAAGATGAGTTTATTCATTTAAATCAAAATCAGCATGCCAGAAATCAAAAGTTTTCATAGATGTAGCAGTGTTGCTAACCATCCTGGAGCAGCATCGAAAAGATATGCTAAAAAGTAAGTAATTGGCAATTGAATTCATATTGAAAACCTCAAATCACGCAATTATGAGTCCCAGTGAAAAATTACATTGAATCATTCAACCACATTAGCTACACAGAAAAGAAGGTAGTCCAGATCCCAGTAAAAAAAAAAAAAAAACATTGCTAGCAATACCAATAGCCAGAATAAATATGTCAATGCATGAATAAGAAAAATAGAAAAATATGTCCTTTATCATATTTAAAAATAACAAATTAATAATATTACAACCATTTTAGAGAATTTGATGATGCTATCACTAAAACCTCACAAAGGAGGTAACCTGTAACAGCAGAAGAGTCATATTGCTACAAAACTCAAAAATATATCAATAAATCCACTTAGTCCTATTCTCTATACAAACTCTAGATTAGTTGCTATTAAACAGAACCTGTAAAACCCATTTGGCTATTGACATCTCTAGTCGTCCTGTCCAATAAGCAAAACAATTTAGTGTTTCCAGACATAACAGTACACTAATTTCACAAATCAAACCCACATTTCTAAACAAAACAACAACAAAGCTGCAAGCTTGCTGTGACAAAGGAAAAAAGAATTGAACTTTACCAATAAAAAAGAGCTCAAGGAAACATAAAAAAGCACCTTAAGAAGGCAGAATCAGTGAAATTATGAGAGGACCAAAGAGACCCGTTCGGGGTTTCATCGAGAGATTCAAGACCAAGAAGGTCACCACCAGGGACTGAAATGTCTTCCATCAACCCACAATCAAAAACCCAGTTATCATTCTCATTAGGTGACACCATCTCCTCCGGAATTCAGGGTCCCTGGTGTGAGTTCCGGTGAGTCGCCGTGGTGGAAAGAAAACGTTGAAAAGGACACGAGTGAATTTGGGTTGGTTTGTAGAGATATGAAAAGAAAAGGAAAGAAGGAAAAAGAATAAATTTGTTATTCTCAAGTGTCACGTTCTGTTATATGCTCCACTAGCAGCACCACAAGTCAGGAAAAAAGGTAAAGAGGAAGTAACTATAGAAAGCAACGTAAAATCATAGTTGTCAAACCATATTTGGTTGACCCGGTCACGGTCTAGATCACAAGTTGGATGATCGGCTCGAATTGTTTCTTGAAAACAAGTTTTTTAAAATGATGAAAACAATATTATTTTGAAGAGAAAAAAGTTGGGTTTTGATCATGTTAACAAATCTACTTAAAAATAAATTTCTATAATTTCAATACAGGAATACAAGAAGTACATGAATACATTTGTTTGTTTTGTTCCAAAATAATAATCCAACATTACCTTATTATTAATTCAAATAACACGTTACAGAGGAAAAATATAATCCAAAATTTTATGACTGGATAGAACAAAAATATCCCAGCAATTCTATCATTCATTTATTAAAAGGTAGGTAGGTTGAAGGAATTGACTATATAGCTATTAATTGTGATTTCAAAAGAGATATATCCAAAAAGAATTATTATATGAATTACGTGTATCTAACCAATCATATTATATAAATCTTTCACAATAACCACTACATCAATTAATTAGTAAATTTTGATCAATATTAATCTTCTCCTTATAATAATTTAGTTACTTATGGTGTTTATTTGACATTGTGTTTTAAAATTTTAAAATTTCTTTATTTCAAAATTTTTTTTGTGAGTTTTCAAATTATTTTGATATACTAATATCAAAAAACAAATTTTAAAAATATTTTAATATATATTAGAATAAAAAATATTTTAGAAAACAAATTTAATCACCATTTCAAACATAAATTTAATCACATAGAAATTAACTTGACTAAATAAGGCAGGGAGGTAGGTAATTGACTCTTTACAAGCCACAAGCACTTGAAATCACTTTTTAATTAAAAAATATATCAAAAAACATATTTTAAAAAAAATTAATATCAACGCATAAAAATGATATAAAAATATTCAAAAATTTAATTTAAAAATCAATTTGTTTTTAAAACGTAGTGCTAAACAGATAGTGAGAGCAACATGCCAAATATTTTAATATTCACAAGCATATGCATAAAGATCAGAGAGACAATGCAATATATGCAGGAATGGACTGAAAAAAACTATCAGTCCTTTTCCAATCTCTTCTGGATCTGCACCCACTCACTATCTTGTCAACTTGAGCACCATCCTTCACCAGCACAGGTGCTGGCATGGCCTTCCTTCGCCTCCATTTTCTTACCTGCTACTTCCCAACCAAACCACCATTCACAGATGTTTTGAAATCACACGATAATAATTCAGATCAAAAGAGGAAAATTGAACACCCCACGACAGAACCAGAAGCTTAATTATTCCTCGGCCAAGAAATCATCACAGAGATGCCTTCAGTCTACCATCGAATTCTCAGGTAGAGGATTCATCGAATAAGTTTTGATTGGCGTTTATGGAAACATGGAGAGGTTCGTCAGATGAGTCAACGAGTTCACTCATGGCTACATGACAGTGGGAATTTGTATTTTTGTATGATATTGGTGAGGTTCCACTGTGAAGACGCGCCCGTCTTTACACCAGAGAAGCTAAAGGCAACGCAGCCCACGTTAGTGATGATGATCTTTCATGTCAATCACTACGAGAATAAAGTCTCCTCCATTAGAAACCACAAGATTTCTTATTCTCAGCCTCACCCCCATGGAATCAAATCAGAAAATATTTGAAGTCATATCTTTGTAAAGATATCACTAACAAATATCTGCAGAACACACACACATATACATGCATGCTTGCATGCAAACATACATACATATATACATATTGAAGTCTGAGATGACTGGTAAATTGAAGAGGAACAAGTGGTGGATGCGTAAATATTGAAGAGATAACATCCTAAATTCAAGGGTAATTGAATTCTAGTAGTCCTGACGTCAAAGTCTGAATGACGTGAAACTCGCACAGTTAATACTTTTTTTTAGTTGAATTCTGTCATTTAGGCCCCAAAATCATCGTTTTTGTCATTTTAGGAAAGTTTTGTTTTAGCCATAACTTTTGATTTTCAAGTCCCAAATTGATTTCCGTCAATTCCGACTTGCTCAGGATTTCTAGCAGTTTTAATTTCCGCAATTATCTCAGTTTTACTATTTTTGATAATTTTTAGTAATTAGTCATGTTTTCTTGTCCAACAAGAATTAGGGCTAGGCTATCACTTTGAATATGTTTGTAAGCTCTCTAGCCGAAATGAATCAATTATTCAATAAAATTCCAAATTTTCTTGAGAGTTTCTCTTGTTTCTAGTGAATTTCAGAGTAATTTATAGAATATTGATGTGGATCGTATTCTTTTTGTGTTCATAGATTAGTCATCAAGGAAAGTAAATCGGCATTCAACTGATGAGCATGCATGTTCAAGAACTTGTGTCATATGCAGAAAAGGTCAGGATGGATGGTTAGATACGTGCAATTCTTGGGTCAAACAATGAATTGATTACCCTAACACCATCCACGTCAACAGTGAGAAACAGAACATCTGGATAAGCTGAAGCCAGATCTTCAAAAATTGGGTTCATGGCCACCGATGGCTGGCACCATGGAGCAGTAAAGTGAACAGCGGTCTACAGCAACACCGGGCCCTAGCATATATTAGTAAGGAAAATATTCCACGCCCAAGAGACCCTCTCAATTGACTTCTCACACTAGTCGCCAAATTCATGGAAACCCTAATTGATTATCAATCAAAGTCCATGAAAGATACCTTTATTCCTCAAAACACAACCAACTAGCAAAATTAGAAGAAAAACAATATTATTTCAACTGCAAACACTTTGATATACCTTTATAGAATCGCCAATCTAGTTTCTTTACACTTCCAATCCCTTGCATGCAAATTGTGAAAGTTAGATGTTGAATAAAAAGAACTGACAGGGCGGCTTGGGTGATATTAAAAGAATGATTGGAAGTGCGGTTGAGTTATTTTTTAAAGTGTTTTTTAAATAACTTACAATTTGTTTATTAAAATGTTTTTTATTCATTAATATATTAAAATAATATTTTTTTTATTTTTAAAAATTAATTTTGATATCAGCACATAAAAATGATCAAAAAACATTAAAAATATAAAAAAATAATTGTTTTCACTAGTATTTTTGAAATGCAATGATAAACATAGATATGTGGTTAAATTTGCTATTTAAATTATTTTTTATTTAAAAATATATTAAAATATTTTCTATCATTACCATATATAAAAATTAAAAAATAATATTATTTTTTTAAATGCTTACAAGCAGTAACATAGAAGTCCCATGACTGCCGTGGCTCTATCATTACAAATCTTGACTTATTGGGAGCTTGGCTTTCCATATCACCTCCTTTCCTTTTCTCCTTACTATTTCTCTTCAACTTCTTGGCCTTGTTGTTTCCTTTAACAACATTAATGTCATTTTCTGTTTTTAAATTTAGATATCCTCCCTTTATCATTCTAGCCTCTTTTTTCTTAGGGCAAAATGCCAAGGTGAAGAAGGGTACTCACATTTTTTGGTGGGAGTAAGGTTATCACCAACCCGAAGGCTTATTAGTAAACAAAGTTAATTATCTAGTAGATGACTCAGTGGTACAAATTTAAAACTCGAGGTTTATTTTCCCTGTAATTTTAGTTTCGAACCTTGTGGTTGTTAATATGACAATCATTGAAGACTTACATAGTCATTAACTTCAGAACCCGTAAGATTAGTCAAGGTACATATAAGTTAACCCGGTCAACCACATTAATAAAAAAAAGTAAACAAAGTCTAATACATATACAACAAGGCCTTAAACCCTAACCAGAGATCCACACAATCCAACAATTAATATTAGTTCCCATTATGAGCAGAAATCCTAGCATAAACTCTAGCAAAATAAAACAGAAAGTGCTTCGTGAGTCTCATCATCCATGCGAGCCGGTAGAAAACCAAGATTGATCAATACCTAGGAGGCTAGAGTTACCCTTTAAATTGTCAAGTATCCAGACACCTTGTAGGAGGATTTCGACCAAGGAGAGAGTTCCCAATGTAAAAAAATAAAAAACGAGAAAAATCGAAGTGAATTAATAATCAAAACACTAGTAGTACAATATCTTATAAAGATAGGCTATGAATGTGATATACATAACAATGTCAAAATTAAAACTCATCTTTTGGCTTCAGACTAGTTAGATAATATAGCACCCCATTCTCCGATTGATGGATTTCTGACTTTCAAGGATCAAGGCCAGGAAGCCAACAAATTGATGACTGCAAGGAGCTAACGCAAGATCCTAACCTCAACATGTAATTCTAATGATACAAATTATTAGCTCAGGAACATCTACAGACAAATAACCAAACTCATCGTCACCCCCCCACCCCATATGGCACAGCAGTGATCCTCAGAAACAGAAGTTAGCAATCAAGGCGTGGTGATACACACAACAGAAGCAATTGAGAATTAGCCATAACTCAAGCGCGAATCTGCAGGTCGAGCTGGAATTTGAGCTAGCATTTGACGTCGAGGAATACCAATTTCGCAAGCATTAACTCTTGCTGCAAACCGAAGAGAACACAGAGATTCGCCAACTGAAGAAGGATCCGGAGAAATATTGACAAACATCAGGGTTTTGGAATCGCCTCCTAGACAAGGCTGCAATAAAATATAAAAATAAAATCTTAAACTTTAGTCAATCATCCAGAGACAACTAGTGTACATGTAAACGCTGACCCCTACTCATCGGAACAAGTATTTTCGTTCAGGTAAAATATGCAAACAGTTTGTAGGGTCATGAAAGTCGTTACCTGCAGAAGATAAGTCAATTTTGAGTTCCTGAAAGGAACATGGTCCTCCTTCTTTGCCAAAGAAAATATCACATCACTCAAGCATGACAAGCTTCTGTTAATGGCCTGATCATGAAGAACAAGTTAGCGTAACGACATTGTGAAGAATCACAGAGAGTTTGCGATAATGAATTATTATGGAGCATACCTGAGTTTCCTTCAACCTGTCTCCAGTTGCCCCACTCCTCGAGAGTCGCTCGCTTCCAGCAAGATCAATGAGGTTTAGAACTCCTTGCACTTGTTGTTCAGTACCCTAGCAACAAAAGAAAGAAAGAAAGGTGAATCATTAAGATAAGAAAGTTTAAGATCCTCCATGAATGCAACATTAGACAAATAAGCACCTCATTTACTCCTGATATACGCAATGTGAATACAAAATGGCTTCTTGAAGACTGTTCATTCATCTGGGTCTTACCAACGGACCTAGAAAAACAAACAGGCAAACAAAACTTTTCATCTACGTATAATCTTTAATATGATGCTTTGAGCAGTAGCATTTCCTCACAGAATCTGTTTAGCCAAAAACGATGCGATAGATTATAACATTAATTCAACTCTACAAACTTGCATGACAATGCAAAGTCATCAGGTATCAAAGCAATTACTCTATGTACCTGCTTTGTGCAGCTTGCCGAAGTAGAGAGGAAATCTCTTCTATTCTACAAACGTCCACAACTGTAAGATCAGTGACATGGGTGTTTCCATTTGCATCGTGTTTGATGGTATACTGCTTTCCAGGAGCTCCATTTTCTGTACTGCTCGATTTATTTGTCGACAACAAATCACGAATGGTTTCATTGTATATTTCCAGCATTGAAGCCTGCAATTTTTTTTAAAAAAAAAACAGTTGTTAGATTAGGAAGTCAGTGTTAGACATTGTAAAATAGTTTTAGATGCATACCTGCATTTTGTATTTCCAACCCTGTGCCATGAGGGACTGGCTAGTTTGAAATATTTGTTCTAAAGAGCGCGGTATGAGCCCCTTCTGCTCTGGAGCTTCTGGCCTGCCCATCATAGTATAAGTTTTGCCCGAACCTGTTTGACCATAAGCAAAGATGCATACCTGCCAAAAGTAGTATATTGGCATTGATTAGTGAATATCAGATGAACATGATCATTTGGTATAAAATGGGAGACTAATTTCAACTTAAAAATTCACATTCAAACATGTCTAAACGTTATAAGCCAAGAAATCATAGGGAGAGCCAGTCAAGATTAAATTTTAAAATAAATGCTTTGTAATCAACATAATAACCTAAAACATGTTTTACAAATACAATTGTATCTTTGAAGAATAATGGCCAGGAGGCCGTTTCATTCTGGACAATTACAGCTGAATTATGTTCAACTTTTCAATCCAGCAAGGGATAGATTTTTAAATATAAATGTACAAGAGAAAGAGACAGCAGAATCACCTTGTAGCCATCAAGGGCACTCTGTACAAGCTGTGATATTTCAACAAAAACTTCTTGCTGAGAAGCATCATGATTGAACACCTTGTCAAATGTAAAAGGATATTTCTGTCCTGCTGAAAGAAAAAAAACAGAAATCTTTTTAAAATAAATCTCACAAAGAAAGCATGGATTTCACCGAATAAAAATATGTTAATGAAAATGTAAACTGACTATTATTAGGTGCAGTTCTGATGAGAAACATGTACATACTACATACCACTTTGTATTACATCGATGCCTCTGCCAAGAGCTTCTGTCGAGGTAGGATAAGAGATGACTGGTGGCTCAGACCCAGCACCATCATCTGGCAACACGGGACGCACTCTGCAAAATACTCGAATATTCCCCTTCAGCTCCTGCAACACAAGATTTGTTAATTGTTAGCACCATCATCCAAGGCTTCTTTTGATTTTATAAATGTGCTAGCACAAAAACACCTTACCAAAATGGTATTGTGCAATTTTTTCCTCAATTTCTCTCCTTCAACTAGTTGATTTTCTGTCTCAGCTAAGCGCTCCTGTAATTCCCGTACAGTTCTCTTTTGCTTTTCAAATTCTGTCCTTGTTTCTATAGAAGATAAATCAGACATCTAAAACAAACAAATGAAGATATTGTTAGATTTCCTTAAGTATACCCTTAATGCACAAGATTAATAACTTCCATTACCTTCAGCTTTTCGTTTGCAGCGGCGAGCTGATTCTCTAACAAGCAGATTTGTTCCCTCTGAGAAGAACATGTCTCCTGCAACAAAACCTTAATCTTAGAATAATTGCTAACCAACGCATAATAGGCAGAAAAAGAAATTCAGTATGAACACACCTCCAAAGATTTTGTTTTTTCCATATGATATTCTAGTTTTGCACAGGATTCACCCGAACTTTCTTTATACTTCACCACATCAGAAGTTAGAGCCTGCACTTGAGCCACTTGGCGATCACGATCTTCTCTAACCTGCTGCAACTCTCCTCGGAGACATTTCACTTCATTTGCTAATGTGTCTTTCTGATTCAAAGCCTCATCTTGCGCAGTCTAGAAAATACAGCATGTAAGAGAGCAATTAAGGAAATCAAGAATAGATGCGAGCTGTTAAATTGATACCACTTGAAAGGAACATACCCTGGCTAAATTTAATTGATCCTGCAATGAACTATAGCGACCCCTTAATGTACTGTGGTTCTCGACTATAGTAGACTTCTCCTTTTCGACACGTTTTAGAGACTCGCGAGCAACTTCAAGTTCAGCATGCAGCTTGCTATTGTACTGTTGTAAACTCAAGTTGTACTCTTGTAATCGCTTATACATGTCATCAACTGAGGCAGCCTGCAAATTTCAGCAAAGTTATCAATCATCCAGTGAAGCAACATTAAGATTTAAGAGACATAAAGGGGGGGGGAATATTGAATTAGCATTGAGAAATAAAGATGCAAGAGTTACTAAAGGGATTTACCCTTTGATTGGCAGCTAAAATATCTTGTTGTGCTTTCTCAAGATCTTTTGATAGAGAAGCCTGTAAGGCTTCTAATGCAATTCTTGCTTCATTTTCCTTTCTATGACAAGCGATTGCATCCTAGTTGCCAAACCACAAAATCAAAAAAAAAAGAATAAAAAAGAGGAAGAACAAACAGGAAGAAAAAAGTGGAAAATTGAAAATTTACCAGCTTTTCTGATTCTTCTTTTGCAAGTCTCTCTTGTAAACAAGCATTATCTTGCCTAAGCTCACTAATAGTTGCACTAAATGTCTCCTCCTTGTTTTTCATCTCTGCCTCTGAAGAACACAAATGAATCAACATTAAAAATGTTTTGTCTTCTTGAGTTCCTACATCTTAACCGAACAACAACAACAAAACGCAACGGAAAGGAGACTTTTGTATGGTGCTCTGTGATCAAAACGGCATGCTAGATAAAATGCAATCTATTACAGATGAATTATTAGCTAAACTGAAACATAAGTTAACAATCCGTGGAACCCATCTTATTTCACACAAAAACAAAAGATATATCAACTCCCAAGGGACATCATGGAAACACATGATGGATGTGCCGATGTGGGGAGGTACGTTCAGGTTCTATTATCAATTTGTTGTCAAGAGTGGAAATGACCTATGAAAGTTACATCGGTCAATGTTTGTGGCTGTGTGCAAGAGATTAGATTCTCAATCACTTGTCGACAAACATAAGATCAAGCAGTACTGGAAAGAGACGTTAAAAGAACACAAAATACCAGTTTCAGTACACTTTTTCTCCGAAGCGTCTAATGCAATTTGAAGCTTTCCTTCCTCTTCGACATGGGATTCGTCTCTCTTCTGGAACCATTTGATACAAACCTTAAGCCTAGCATTAAGTTCACTCACTAATTCCAAATTCCCCTGCCAAAACAAAACAACAGTACCAAACTTTACAAAAACAAAACCAACCCAACAAACAGTATCCTTCACTAAACCAAAATCACCAAACAAAACCTTGTGATCAAACTTTTTCATCTTCAATCTCTCATTGACCAACGCATCAACTTCTTCCTTGGTAAATTCAACATTGCCACAATCCGAACCCTCAGCACAGCTCCCCACATCACTAGTTGCAGTAACATCCAACTTCCTGTTAACAGTACCAAATGGCTTGCGCTCCACATTCGTAGCTCCTCCTGCTCTTCCCATCCCAATCCTCCTCCGCTTATCTAAAGGAATACATTCTACCACTTCCTTTTTCTACAAAAACACAATAAAAAAAGCTCAATCAAACAGCGCCATAATTGTTCAATTAAACACAATAAACGTTTATTAAAAAAGAAATATTAACTTAGCACAACCCAAATTCGGGACCCAGAAGGGCAAATTACAGACTAAACTAAACCAGCTAAAAACAGTTAGATTAACAAAAAATTAAGCATCAAGTTAATTATAAATAGACTAATTAGAACCGGAATTAAGGCAAAAGCGTAAGATTTTTTGCATACAATTAAACTAAACTAAAATAAAATAAAAATCGCTTCGTATAGTTACCAACAGTATAAAACACAAAACCCATCAATATTATTCTTCAAACATTTCTTATTTTCTCAGCAACCAAAAAGCCCCTTTACAAAAAAAAAAAAAAAAAAAAAAAAAAAAAAAAAAAAACAGGACTACTTACAGAAGAAGGACTGCGAGGAGGCCGATTCTGGTTCCTAGAAGCCATCGGATTCAAGCGCAGAGTCAGTCAGTGCCACTGATTCTCAACAACGTTGTAATGGAAGAAGCGAAGATTGGATTTGGACCGTTGGTTTTGTTTGATTAACCAGAGAGAGAGAGAGTCGAGATCTGTGAGAGAGAAAGTTTTGGGCGGAGAGTGAAATTTGAAAGGAGTCGTTGATTTCAAAATTGGGAGAAGTGGCGCTTCCTATACGTTGTTACTATGTTGCCCTTCATTCTTCGAAAAGTGGACCTTACTGGGCCCTCATTTGGTTCACATAATTCAAATTTTAAACTGCTACTCAAGGCCCAGCTTAGGAAGATCACTAAACTCGTAAGCCATAGCCCAACTTGGAGATGACAATATTACCCAGTTCATCGAGTTTTTGGTGTCAATAGATCTGGTTTTATCTGACTTTTATTAGGTTTGACTAGAAAGCCGAGAAGAAAATTAGATGTAGTGATGATTTCAGGTGATGATTTGAGTGTTCAGATGATAATTTGATTTGGACAAACCATATGAATAGCATAATATAAATTTTAATATACTAGTAAAGTAAATTTAGATTAAAAAAAATATTTAAAATGTCAAGTCTAGTTTACTCCTTTAAACTGCGATAATAAAAGATTTGATTGTTGTGTTGGGAAAAAAATATTTATAAATAATTAATTCTATAAATTGTTGTTTTATTATAGTTATTGTATAGCAAACACATTTTATTTTAGAAAAAAACTTTGTCCGTAGAATTTTAACGGTCGAATTCAAAACCTGTTGGAATCCACTTGGCATTATTCTACTGGTCCAAAGTAGAGACCAGGCCTGTCAAAAAAAAAAAACAACGTTACAAATGTACAACAATGATTGGTTAAAACCATATTTTAGCTTATCCAAGTAGAAAATTGGGCAGATAAGGTATGGCAGCTCAAGAACCAATCTACATCACAAACACACACACAAAATTTGACAAGCAAAATCAGCCCTCAGAAAACATATCTAGTGAATCAAATTGAGAAGCACGGAGCTTGCAATTTGATACATGGCTCAAGCAATGGCATCAATGGCTGGCTTGCGTGGTTCCTCTCAGGCTGTGTTGGAAGGTAGCCTTCAGGTGAGTGGCTCCACACGCTTGAATGTGGGGAGTGGAAGCAGGGTGGCCTCAGTCACACGTGCAGGGTTCACAGTTAGAGCACAGCAACAACAAGTGAATGGTGGTGAGGTACAAAGCAGCCGTAGGGCAGTGCTTTCACTTGTTGCTGCTGGTTTGACCACTGGCTCTTTTGTTCAAGCTGTGCTTGCTGATGCCAAACCTATCAAAGTTGGACCACCTCCCCCACCTTCTGGTGGATTGCGTAAGTACAAGAATTGATAATCCTCCTTGGTTATTTTGCTATTTGTAAAATAATCCAACTATGTTGATCGACATTGGTGTGGTGGATTGCCTGGAACGTTGAACTCAGATGAAGCAAGAGACCTTCAGCTGCCATTGAAAGATAGGTTCTTCCTTCAACCATTGTCTCCTACTGAGGCTGCACAAAGGGCAAAGGAGTCAGCCAAGGACATTATCGGTGTGAAAGGTTTGATTGACAAGAAGGCTTGGCCTTATGTCCAAAACGATCTCCGCCTCAAGGCTTCATATCTTCGCTACGATCTCAACACTGTCATCTCTTCCAAGCCCAAGGATGAGAAGAAATCCCTCAAGGAACTTACTGGAAAGCTCTTTGATACCATCAGCAATGTAAGCAGAGTCTATTAATTAGATTGGATTTTGTTAATTTGGATAGAATTAACAGCACCATCAATTAATTTAATTTTGATCATCGAACACTTTCAGTTATTAACGAGTTGGCCTTTTCTTTTTCAGCTGGACCATGCAGCAAAGATTAAGAGCAGCCCTGAAGCAGAGAAGTACTATGCTCAGACTGTATCTGCTCTGAATGATGTTCTTGCTCAGCTTGGTTAAGGGAAATTCATGTATTTTGATCTAAACTTTTGTGAATTGTTTTGTGAGACACTTCTTTTGGATTTTCTTTGAAGGAAATCTAGTTGTGCAAAAGAACAATCAGTGCCTTCATTTTCTGTTTATGGGGCAATCATGAACATGCTAAATGGATGAATTTGATTGAAATAAAAAAGGAATCACAAGAAGAAAGCTCGTACTAGCAGAAAACCTGTGGACAATAGATCACAGGAAAAAACTGCTAATGTCTTGTCAGGAAATGATGTTTTCGGAGAAAGAAAATCATGGGTCGTGAGAGCAAAATCATGAATATCACATCATAATAACTTCATCAAATGACAATGACATCTGGTTTCTTTACTAGAAGAGTACTTCTCCAAGCTTTCTAAAACTCTCCATCATAAAATGGATTTTCCAGAAAAGGAAACAATCAGCTAGCACAGGTCAGCCACTCTGCTCGAGTTGCACGTGTGGCTGACGACGACGGTGATTGAAATCAAACTCCTACCCTATCATTTGATGCGTCTCAACATTTTCTTTTTTTTTCGGTGATGTATATGTCTCTGTTTGGAAGTGGGTTGAAGTTACATTTTGAAATTGTTTTTCATTCTGTATTAAAATGATGTTTTTGGCCAGCAGGAGAATCACGTCCTCAGCATGAAAATCATGAATCGCATCTTTTGTTCGATTTCTGGGAAATGAGCTAGTGGTAGACCTACACGGAAAGAAAAATATTTTTAAGATCAAATCATCAAATTAACATTGCATTCTATAGAAATTCAGAGTACAAGAGTTGTATTTGATTTTCTTAACTGTGTATTTCAATCTTAATTAAACTGTACAATAGTTGTTGTATATATAGCTACTTTATTTGCTATGTAACTGTTATGAGTAATTATGCATTCTAATAACATAAATACAGAATAATGGTGCAGAATAATAACTTGTACAATTGAATGAGTTGATCGTTGTTTGCTGTTACTGTCTTCATGGTGGAGTAACTCTGTTGCCGTTACTGTCTTTATTGAGGAGTAACTACTGCTGTTACTCTTGAGTGGTTACTGGACTTCTGGACTCTCATCTTCATGAATTGCATCATTAAGATCAGTGGCCATTACATGGTCTTCTACACATTCAATCTCAAAACAGTCAGGCAAAGAAGATTAACAAACATCATTCAAAAGCAAAGCAGAAGTAATAAATCTGTATAGATAGTAGATAAAAAAGCTTCATTCTAAAGCTGGAAATCCATGAACCTGTGTTTGACATGGCAGTGGCGATCATCAACGGTATGATCGCATTGCTTTCAGAGTTACCAGGCCGGGAGGGCCGCGGTAGAATCGGACTCTAGTGTTGTCCCTCTCAGCATCAGCAGAAACAGTAGCAGTGATTTTCATAGTTTCAAGATCACAACCAATAATTTCATTGGTTTTCAACCCAAACCATAATTCGCCTGACTTAGCAGCAAGAGGAACAAGATATTCGATAGAATCATTGCCGTTCCTGTTCTTCAAGAAACTCAGTGGAACCGTTATTTTCTCTTTGACCCAATTCATATTCTTGTATTCTTCCAGCACCATTACATTTAGATTCTCCTGTAATCTACTAGCAAATGCTAAGAATCCATTCCAATTTATAGCCCAGACCTTTCTCCAATCTGAAAACAATCGATGTGGCAACACAACAGTCGTAAAGGTCTCACTCTCTAAATCAAAAGACAGTAGTTCTGCAACAAATCTTGAACAGAACTCAATGATACTGACGCAGTGTACAGCCAAACCTGCTGACACCACCATCGGCCCTGGACTTTTTTGTTTTTCCGTGCCGCAACGTTGCAAGTTAGGAAAAAGAGGCCTCCGTGAGTTATCCTCCCTTATGGTAAGAACTTCCCATCCTTCATGATCGCCGCCGGGTCCTTCGACAAAGATACAAACCAACTTTTACACACCAGCAGATGGAATGTAAGAGAGAGCCATATCGAAACAATCTTTAATTATGTGGATCAGGCAGATCCAATCTTTGAAAAGTGCTACGATTATTGATGCAATACTTTCCAGTGGCATTGTTTTTCATCAACTGCAAACCATCACAACCTCATATCAATCGCAATGACTCGCCCGAAGGAGTACCTTTTAGTACTCTATTGTTATGGATAGTAGGCCTGAGACTGAGTCGACTCAGGTGTTTTTCGATGAAGTGACGATCTTGAATTAATGCACACCATTGCTTGCACGCACACTTCATTCTTAGCAAAGACTTCACCGGCATCCAACTAAGGATCTCAATAATGATCTCTTGGGGAAATGTTACTTGGATTGCTTCTCTTTTTATAGTTTTAGAAACCTCAACGTTCTTCTTCAAGTGTTCTATTTTCTTCATTGTTGCTTCATGTAGCATTGATGAACGGAATGATATCGTCATTGTAATATTTCCCATAATGCTCCTATCAGCAGAGACTCGACAATTCACTCTGAAACCTATGACGATACATTTTTTAATGCTTATGAAACATGGAGCACAAACTATTTGTTAAAAGAATAATATAAATCATATTCTGAAATTTTGACATGGTATCAGAATCTTGTTTACCCAGCAGTCACGAGTTCGAATCTCACCACCCTCATTTTTTTTTATAAAAATCAAGCATAAGGTAGTGTGAGTCTGTGCAAATTTTAAGCCCAAAAAACTTTCACTTGAAGGAGTGTATTAAGAGAATAATATAAATCATATTTTGGAGTCTCACATAACAACTTAAACTTTTAAATGAAATGATTACTTGACACTGGTATAGAGTAATATAAAATCATTTATGAAGTCTCACCCAACAACTTAATTTTACTAGTTGAGATGATTTCATGATTCTTTAATACAATTCTGGTCTTGTTAATCGAATGATCAACAACTCGAACACCCATATTTTTTCTTCTAATTAAAATATAATAGCACAAGGTAGTGTTCTGGGGCCAAACAAATCGATTTGATTTGCCCAAAAGCTAGGTCAAAATTTGGGTGATACAATTTTGATTAATCAAAATGATACTTTTTTTAAAAACAAAATAATTTTGTTAAGAAATTATATATATGTATAATAAAATAAAATTTAATGGATTCGTGGGATTGCATAAATTTTGTCTAATGGGGTTAACTTTTATGTGATTTAAAAGAAAAAAAAAAAAAAAAAAAACTTACTCAGACTAAGAGGTTGTTTGGAACTGCTTTTCAAAAGCGGTATTAAAAAAATTTGAAAAAAAATTATTTTTTTTACTTTAAATTAAAAAAATTGATATTTTTATATTATTTTTATGTACTGATGTCAAAAATAATTTTTAAAAACTAAAAATATATTATTTTGATGTATTTCTGAACAAAAAATACTTTCAAAATCAAACACAACCTTACTTATAAACAGACAATAAGTCTTTAGTAATCGGTTTAATGATAATAATAATAAAAAAAAAAAAAGATAATGATAATGATAAAAATCATGAAACATTTCTAAATATTTTAATTAGAATGAAGAATGCAAGCCAACTGGGGAGGATCAGAAGAAGGATCTGATAAAATTAAAGAAAACTGGAAATAGGCTAAGCTTGAGTTGCGTTAGCGTCTTGATGCCGAGAAACGTCTCTGGCTGTAGCAGTGGCAGATACATAATAGGAAACTGTGAAGAGCCCATGAACAAAACACAGAATTCCTCCAATTGACAGAACACGATTGTGTGAAATTCCACATGATTTTCTTGATTTTGAGTTTGCCATTGTCCCTATGATCAGCAGTGAGAACCCAATTGCCAGAATAATCCTGATTTGCTCAGAACAGAAAATTTGTGCATGTCAGAATGAAGTTTTTGTTTGCAGTGTTTATATATTATGACTATATATTGTAAAGTAATCATCCCATCTAAAAACTTAAGCTGTTAAGTGAGGTCTCAGAATATAATTTATAGTATTCTCTAATATATCCCTTCAAATGAAAGTTTTTTGAGCTTGAAACTTGCATATATATCCACACTATCTTGTGTTTGATTTTTATCATATAGAATAAGAGTGGTGAGATTTTAACTCGTGACTGCTAGGTCAATAAGTCTCTGATATCATATTAAGAAATAATTTTATCTAAAAATTTAAGTTGTTTGATGAGATACCAGAATATAATTTATATTATTATCTAAGACATACCAAGAGAGGAAAAGGGAAGCGACAGCTAGTTGCTTGTTAGCAGATGCCTTGTTGAGTTCTTCCTTCGACCACATGCAGGTGCAGCCACCGAGCAAGGTGGCGATGATATGAGCAAGGGAAAGAAGAATCACTGCGGCCAGACCTAGCTTGAAAGCTTGAGAACTTGGGTCTCTACACTCAAAAACCCACATCTTTAAATGCTTCACCTGGTTTAAGATCACCCAAAATGAAGAAACGATGAGCAACCAAAAGCTGCAGAAGAAATACAAGGTTTGGATTCAAATCCAAACTGGTTTACCTTGTTTTGAGCCACCTCTGCTTCAATCCCAAGTATGCCAGCAGCAACATCCAATACCATTATCAAGAGACAAACCAGAAAACCAATGTTTCTGGCCATTTTTCTTCTCAAAATTGACTAGAGGTAGCAGTTTTAAGAAGCTTGTGAACAAGGAGAAGATAGGCAGCGGGAATGTTTATAAGGAATTTGTTTGTGCCTTTATAGGCAAGCTTCTGAAATTAATACGGTGTAAGTAACTATTTTATCTTAAAATTTAAATGGTTAGATGAGGTCCCTGAATATGATTAATATTATTCTCTAACACACTCTTTCAAGTAAAAGCTTTTTGAACTTGAAATTGCAAAGTCTCGTACTACTACCTTGTGCTTGATTTTTATTAAATAGAATAGGGGTGGTGAGATTATAATTCATGCCCGCTGGGTCAATAAAACTCTGATATCATGTCAAAGAATAATCTTATTATTTATATTATTCATCGGCGTAAGAATAAAGTTGAGATTAACAATAGATTTGAGATGGATTAGCTGTGAGTTATGAGTGGAAAAGTTTCTTTTGTCGTGACATTTCTCTTTATTCTTTCGTTTGCTTTTTCTTTCCAAATTCTGATTCTTTTCATGGGAGACAAGGAAAGTTGAGGCATCACCAGCAAGGAAAGTAGCATGCAGGACAACGAAGAAGAGATCCCAACTCATACAATACTAAAAACGATGTGAAGTTCAAGAATATTTTATGTGTTGTCCATGACGATTCATGCATCAATGTTCCAATCTTTTTCCCTTCGATTTAAATTTTTCAAAATATTTTCTACGTAAATCCCACAAAATTCAAGTATTCTTATCATTTAATGTGTATTTGATAGTGTGATGTAAATTGTTTTTCAAATGAAAATATTAAAATAATTTTTTCAAGATTTTTTTTATTTTTGACAATATAAAATTAAAACCATTGTAAGCTTAAAAGGTAAGAAGTGGCGATGGGACAATACATCATGTTATGATTGATCAACTATTGATTGATCAACTAATGATATATTATTGATATTTTTTTTTTAGGTGAAAATATTTTGAAAAACATAAACTATTTTAATATCTAATAGAAATTAAATAGATAATGAAGTTTACGAATGAACCTATTTTTTGGATATATTTATTTTATTTTATTTTTATGTATTTTAAGTATTTTTATAAGGTATTATAGAACAAAATGGGAGACAAAAATGATTAAAAAAAATAAAAAAAGAGAGAGTGAGCTTTCATTGCTATTTAAATGATGAGGGGTAGCATTTGGATTTTCATGAAACTATAGAAGTAATATTGAGAGATTTTAAATTATAGGGATAGAGTGGAATCTATTGGATCATTGCAACTTTTATTTTTTGAAAATCAAGCTCCGTTTTTTTTTTTCAAGAACAAAGGAAAGCAATATCGTTGGAGCTTGCATGATGTCGTTTGTGTTAGTGTAAGTTTGCTTTTGAGAGTTGAGCCCTTAGGAACTTCATCATCCAGTAAGAAAAGCATGGAACCAAGATATCTTAGTGATTGTTTGTGAGTATAATTTAAGTTATTTTTTGAAATGTTTTTTATTCAGAAATATATCAAAATAATATTTTTTTTAATTTATAAAAAATTATTTTTGACACCAGCACATGAAAATGATTTAAAAACAAAAAAAATTAGTTTAAAGTAAAAAATAAAAAATATTTTAAAAAAATACTTTTAAAACGCAATGTCAAACAAGAGCTTAGTCGTCATATGTTCATGTTTTAGTAGCTCATTAAATCATAAAAACTGCTTTTGTGATTGTTATTAAAGAAGTATTTGGAAGTTGGTTTTAGAGTTGATTTTGAAAAAAAAATTGTTTTAAATTTATTTTTTTAGTATTTTTAGATTATTTTGATGTATTAATGTAAAAAATAAGTTTTAAAAATAAAAAATATTATGTTAATATATTTTTTAATAAAAAAACAACATCTATAACATTTTCAAATAGACATAAATCCACCTTGATTTAAAAAATTAATTTAATGATTTTTCAATTCAAGATTTTCCTCGTCATGTCAACAATTATAAAATCTTTATTCTATAACTCATCGAATCATTAGATAAAGTAAGTTTAATAACTTTAATATAATATTTCAGTAGCATTTTTAATTTTATTAGTTTAATTGGCAAAAAGTTATTTAAAGTTTTGGCTTCTCCATGAATACAAAAAAAGTTTTTTTCTATGAAAGATTCTCCGTACATCTATTTATTTATTAGAAGATAGTAAAATAGATGCATCAAGCATGCTATTTGGGATGCTTACTTATAGTTTTTTTTTTTTTTTATCTTTATTGCTATTGTGCTTTTAATGAATTGACCGACTCTCCATGAATATAAACAATGTTTACATGCATGAATAGTAATTGGGCTGTACGCCTAGCCCAAGTGGCTTGGTTGGGGCCTAACCCACTTAAAAGAATACTTGGGCTGCCAGCAGCCCAGACCCTAAACCTAACATGGCTGAGCTGACTCAATTTAATGGGCCAGACCTAGCACACTATAATATTATATTAAAATCATTAACACAACAATTATTTTATTAGACTCTCACATGCTATTAGGTTTTGTTAATGATTTAAATACTAAGTAGCGGCTTTGAGAATAATAATCATTATTTTATAATTATTCAAAACTCTTTTACGAGCATCCCATCTTGAAAATATTGTCGCTACACTAATCAAGACAATATATAAGTTGGAGATCCATATTGTATTTGGGAGTTTCGTAATAGTTACTTTACAAAGTATTTTTTACTCAAAATATATTAAAATAATATATATATTTTAAAAATATTTTTTAACATAGATATAAAAATAATTTAAAAATAAAAAAAAATTAATTTTAAGTATTTAAAAAAAAACCGTTTCCCACACACCACCGATCAAGATTCAGATTATGTGCATGTTTAAAAGTGTGATTATAGTTATTTTTTAAAGTGTTTTTCATTTATCAATATATATATATTTTAAAAAAATATTATTGATAAAATAATTTAAAAATATTAAAATTTAATATAAAATAAAATAAAAATAATTTTTTTTTAAGCGTAATGACTAACCGATAATATAGCGTGAAGACTTTTTCGAGGTTTGTCCGGAGAGTAAAATCGATAAAAGACATGGAGTGGATCGCTATCACATCAGTCTACACTTGTCAGTCTGTGGGGTGTTTGGGAACGGAGAAATGATCACAGATAAAAGTTTCCACTTTTTCTCTCTAGAAGGAGCTGGACGCTTCTCCAATAAGGATCATCGTTTATCTAGAGAAAGCAAGGAAAAATCATAGTCCTGTGCTTCATAAAACTAAGAGGAGAGGAGAGGAGAGGAGAGGAGAAGGGAACATGTCATCATCCTCAGTGTATTATCAATGGAAGAGCTTCGAGGAAGACGAAGATCGACCAGAGAAGCCTCGTGGATTTGGAGTTACAGAGATGAGAGGCCCCCAGTATACTATTTTAAGCCAGAACATGCTTCAAGTATGTTTATAGAATCTGTCTCTTAGTTTGCAAAGATGGTTTCTTTCTTGATTTTGGTGGATGCCCATCTTTTCATTTGGTGGACTAATGTATTATTGACTGAATTTTGGGAAGTGAAATGCTAGCTGTGTTTTTGCAAGGAATCACCATGTATTTGATGTTGTTCAGCATAATGCTGTTTTTTTTTTCTGGTAAATTAATGCGTACATGATACTTTTTGTTCCGGGGGTGTTAATTTTAAGTTGATAGAGGATCATTTGAAGTGTTTCTTGATTGGCCCAAATAGAGTTAGATCAATGATAAGTTAAAAAGTGAGCCTTGAGCATTTTTTACGATTTGTTCTAAAGGGTGTTTCCGCAATGCCATTTTCGTAGAATGTTCTGTGACATTTTTTTTTAATGTATGATTTTGGGCAACATTGTGGAAACCGTGTAAAGTCATGGAATTGTAATATAATGGGTTGTGTGTTTTACAACGTTATGGTACAGTAATGTCAAGGAAGCTTCGTGTAAAGTCATGGAATTTGAGTCTCTACTTTGCTTCTATTTATGCACACTCACATAAAGCTTGGCAGGATGTTTTTGAGACAGTGGGGCAGTTTGTTGATGGACTGAAATTCTCTGGAGGTTCTCATAGTTTGATGCCTAAGTCTTTTATTAAAGAAGTGATTGACATGGCGCACAGACATGATGTGTATGTTAGTACCGGCGATTGGGCTGAGCATTTGCTTCATAAAGGTCCAACAGCTTTCAAAGAGTACGTTGAGGTGAGGGAGAGAAGAGATAGTGATTATAACACACATGCTCGTGCACACACGGTTATAGTTGTTTTATTGACAGTAATTTGGTTTTGCTACTGGATGCTCTTCAGGAATGTAAAAGCTTGGGGTTTGACACCATTGAGCTGAACGTGGGATCGCTTGGAGTTCTGGAAGAAACACTTTTGAGATATGTACGCTTGATTAAGAGTGGTGGTTTGAAAGCTAAGCCTCAATTTGCAGTCAAGTTTAACAAGTCAGACATTCCGATTGGTGGTCATAGAGCTTTTGGGGCTTATGTCCCCCCAGCACCTCGAAGCTCTGGTATGAAAACAGAACTTATCTTGTTGTTTGTTTTCTATGGCAATACATTGCTTGAAAATGGAGGGATACGAGTCTAGCATAATGGGTAATGAACTCAGGAATAAGGTGCATCCAAAACTCTTAACTCATATATTTCTCAAAATGGATAATTGATCCATGGATATAAAAATATCCCTGAAGTGTTTTTTTTCGAAATCTTTCCACTTGATTAATTAGAAATGTAATGCAGGATGCTTATGATTGAAAATGGAAAGCATTTGATGTCGACTGGCTGATTACTGTTGCTAATGATGAAATTAATTTGCTCAGTATCATGATATATGTTAAACTGTTGACTCAAATCAGATTTTGATTTTGATGAGATACTCCAATTAGTCAATGCTACAAGATTTATTTAATAAAGAATGACAAGTAGTATGCTCATGCAAGTGATAGTGTGTTTCATGGTTTCAAACTGTTTAAAGGCTTTGATTATCAATTTTTCTTTCTGAAACTGGCTTCATTCTGATTTAAATAAGCATTAATCATGGTGGAAAGAGGTTGTCCTGATTTGGGAGAAAATGAGTTAGAGATTAATCAGTTTGTGTATAACAGAAATGTAAATTATGTTGAACAATTGAATCCAAACTTATTAGGATCTTTATCCCTTTTTTTCACAGAAATGGTTGAAGATGTTAATCTCCTGATTAACATGGCTGAGAGATGCTTAGAGGCTGGGGCAGACATGATAATGATTGATGCAGATGACATCTGCAAGGATGCTGATTCTCTAAGAGCAGATATAATTGCAAAAGTAATTGGACGACTAGGTCTTGAGAAGACCATGTTTGAAGCATCAAATACTAAAACTGCAGACTGGTTTATCAAACATTATGGCCCAAAGGTAATATTCCTCTGTCTCTCCTTAATCATATGATGAAATCAAGCATCAAACCTTGATTTAACTGTTGCTAATGGCATGTTTTCTTTCTCAGGTGAACCTCTTTGTGGATCATTCTCAAGTAACTAGTCTAGAATGCCTCCGAGGCCGCCGCAACACGGGTAAAACACAAGCTTCTGCCCTTGGCTCCTCATACTTTCTCTTCTGAACTGTTGCTTTTTGCGAACGGATAGCAATTTCCTTCCTGTAAGCTGGAGCTTGATATGTTCAAGTCTTCCAAGTTAATGATATCTATGTAGTAATACTAAATGTGTGAGACTGATCATATGTTGCATGCATGCCTCAATCGTGCATGTTCTACTGTAAGATTTTCACTTGGTTTTGAGCTCATATATCAATTTCCTCTTCTGGTGATTTCCCATGTGTCAGAATCTGGTCCTTTTTATCGTTTTTTTCTTATGTCATGGCCATTCACAATGCGTAATGATAGGATACAGAGGTTGTCCGAGCAGTCAGCAACATGGCTTCTGCTATTATAAATCTAATATATAAAATAAATTTGCTGTGGAATTTATAATGTAGTATATTTATTTTTCATGGCGTATTGAATTTTAAACGCTACATATGATTGATGATTATAATAAGACTACATTTTTTACCGATTAGACATTGAGTCATCTTCTCCGGAAACGATGAGAACATTGATCTCATTACTGTCATCCCTAGTCTCATGATTGATCCTTCTCTCACTCCGCATATTCCTGACAGCATAAACCTGGCAATGTCCTTGTTTACAGGTGCTAAACCAGACAGAAATCCTGAGCCTGAAATATGTGCATTTTGTATGTGCTTTCCTTTTTGTTCAAATTAAGTGCCTGTCTTACAAGGTAGGAACAGAGTCACACAGAAAATGTGTCTAACAAACTAGGAACATAATAACAACCTCTCTAACAAACTAGGGCACTTATTAACAGAAATACCAAACTCTTAACATTCCCTGCCTTAAACTAGATTGCCTAAGCAACTAGTTTACTCCAGGTGATTTGCACATTCCCAGCTGATCTCTTAACTTCTAAAATGATTCTAATTTAAGTGGTTTAGTTAACACATAGTCACCTGCTCTTGTGTCCCACAATGTTTCAACTGCACAACTCCTTCTCGACTCCTTCTCGAGCTAGCCCCTGTAGAAAATGAAAGCGCACATTTATGTGTTTGCTTTTTCAATGTATCACAGGGTTCTTGGATAATTTAAGTTGAGCTATTATCACAGAAAATAATAGTGTTTTTGTTGCCTTCGTATCCAAGTTGCCTTAGGATCCTCTTCATCCACACGGCTTGACATGAACACGCTGCATCAACTACAAATTCAGCCTCTGTTGTACTAAGAGTAACAATAGGTTGTTTTTGTGACGACCAAGCAAGTGCTCTAGTACTTAGAATGGAAGTATAAATCGATGTGTTCTTTCTGTCTTCCAAACATCCTGCATAATCACTGTCAGTGAAACCAATTAACTCCTCATTCCCTCCCTTAGTATAGAGAATTCCAAAACCAGTTGTTCCTTGTAGATAACGCAAAACCCTCTTGACTGCCATGAGATGAAGTTCTGTAGGCCTTGACATATATCTACTTATTAGACTAACTGTAGACATTATGTCTAGTCTTGTGGCTGTTAGATACATCATGCTTCCCATCAGCTGCTTATAAAAAATGCTATCAACTTCCACTCTTTTCTCATCTTTAGAGATTTTAAATCCTGGAACGAGGGGATTGTGAACTTCATTGTTATTCTTCATCCTAAACCTTCTTAAAATCTCCATTGCATACCTCTTCTGGCTTATAAAGATCCCTTCACCAAACTGCAACACCTCAATACCAAGGAAATACTTCATTTTCCCCAAATTCGACATATCAAATTCCCTCATCATAGAACTTTTGAACTTGTTGATCACGGCTTCATCATTGCTTGTGTAAAGTAAATCATCAACATACACGCTTATAATCAAACGTTTACCTTGCTTGACTTTGATGAAAAGTGTATGTTCACTATCACATTTTCCGAAGCTTTATTTCAAAAAATATGACTCAATTCGACTGAACCAAGCCCTTGGTGCTTGCTTGAGTTCATATAGAGCCTTTTTGAGCTTATAAACCTTATGAGCTTCATTCGTCACCTCATACCCCTTTGGTTGTTCAACAAAAACATCCTCAGTCAACTCTCCATGGAGAAATGATGACTTAACGTCAAGTTGGTAAATTGTCCAACCCTTTTGTACAACGAAGGCAAGAATCATTCGAACCGTATCCATTCGAGCGACTGGTGCAAACACTTCTTCATAGTCAAATCAGTATTCTTGTGCATAACCCTTCGCAACTAAACGAGCTTTGTACTTCTCAACCTCTCCATGTTCATTCAGCTTTGTTTTGTGTACTCATTTTAGCCCAATTCTTTTAGCTCCTCTTGGTAACTCTGTGAGAAACAATGTTCCATTTTTCTCAATAGATTTCATTTATGAATCCATGGCTTGTCTCCATTGATCTACCTTTACTGCCTCTTCATAACGTATTAGGTCTGCACTAGCAAAGAGAGCCATATTCATATTATTGTCTTCATCAGAGAGGCTGAGACCTTCACCAGTTTTGTAGTCTCTCATCCACACGAGAACTCTTTTATTTTTGCCTTCTTCTAAACTGGAGGATTCTGGATAACCTTCCATACTTGTAGGAGTGTGTACTCCTTCATCATCTTCTTCATCATCGTCTGCATCATCTCTTTCAGCTTCACTTGAATAATTTTGTTCCCCTTCATCTTTCTCCTCATCTCCCCATTCTAAGTCCAGTAGAATTTGGTCTTGTAGGCTTTTATCCCATACCCACTTCTTGTTCTCCTCAAATACAATATCATGGATGACTACCACTTTCTTTGATATTGGCTTATAAAGCCTATATCCTTTTGATCCCTCACTTACTCCTAATAGAACACAGTTATAACTCTTATCTTCAAGTTTTGTCCTTCGAGCTTCAGGAAAATGAACGTGTGCAATACTTCCAAAAACCCTGAAATGTTCCACCATTGGTTTAATTCCACTCCAGGCTTCTTCCGGAGTCACATCTTTCACTACTAGTATGGGACATCTATTCAACGCATAGAAGTTCCAATTCACAATTTCAGGCTAGAAGGTATTCGGAATACCTTTCTTAGATAATAAGCACCTCACCATGTTCATCATTGTTTGTTTTTTCCTTTCTGCAACACCACTTTGTTACAGTGTATAGGCAGTGGTTAATTGCCTCTTTATTCCATTCTTCTTGCAAAATTCATTGAATTCACCCGAAATGAATTCCCCACCCCAGTCTGTCCTCAAACACTTAATGGCCTATTCAGTTTCTTTGTCCACACAATCCTTGAAAAACTTGAAAGAAGCAAATGCATCTGATTTTTTAACTATGAAATTCACCTATGCTTTTCTTCTGAAATCATCTATGTAGCATATCAGATACCTTTTATGGCTGTTGAAGATCAAAGAAATTGGTCCACATATATCAGCATGAACAAGTGCCAGCTTCTGGGATGCTCTCCATGTGCTCCTTTTTGGAATAGGGTCTCGATGTTGCTTACCTTTTAAGCAATCAGTGCATACATCACTGGATTCAGGAAACATAGGCAAACCTTTCACCATTTCCTTGAGCTGTAGAGTTTTGAGGCCTTTATAGCTTATGTGACCATACCTACGATGCCATAAATGAACTAAGCTTTGTGAAGTTGCTTACAGACACACTTCTTCCTTTGTCTGCAACTTATTGGCTTGAGTGTTGGATAGAAGAACAAACATTCTATTTGCATTCTATTTTGGAATAGAATTTGAGTTAGATGGAATGTCACATGGGGCAATCACACAATTTATTTTTTATGCAGATGTATTCAAATTTACCAAACTCATTCACTAACTTTCTTATTAGTGAGTCTGAACAAATTGTTTCTCAACAAAGTGATCCTAATCAACAATCTTATGACTCCATAGACTCTAATTTAATTATTCATACAATTAAAAAATCATAAAGAAGTAAAAACTAGCGGTTTTCTTTTTTTTTTTAAAATGAAATTTTGGAGGATTTTTTCAACATTTTAAAATTTAAAATTTAAAATATTGCGGGTATTTTATTTTAAATTCATTTTTTTATTTAAATATAATTAAAAAATAATAATTTTATTGTTGGATGGTTTTTTAAAAGCAATTATTTAATTATATAACTTACTCCTATTAATTATATAATTAATTACATAATTAAACTATTTACAAAATAATTGCACTATATTTAAAATAATATAAAAAAATAGCTATTCTAAATGGTTTTTATCATTGGAGTATATATCAACAAAAAAGCTATATAAACACTATTCAAAAAACTATTTTAGAGATTTAGCTCTTCAAAATAGCTTTTGTCATTGGACTTACTCTTAGAGCTATGAAAATAAAGAATAAAAGTTAATTTTTTTGTCGTTTTCTCTTTAGTTTTTCTTTTAGCTCTTTTATTGGAGTTGTTCTAAGAGTTATTAATATTAATTTTATTACAATAAAGTCTTAATTATAGATATTATAGGATTAAGAATATGATGATTATAATTAGATAAAACTACATCAAGTCAGTCATTTGTAGTTTTGTCGTTTTTTGTTATTTAAAAAATTATATTTTATATCATAAAATTCATATATTCATAACACTTTATATTCTCTTGTGACGCGCCAAGAAAAAATCAAAATAAAAATCAAAATCAAATTAATTGATGTCTAACCCTGAATATATTTGTTTTTTTGTTAATCTGTACGTTTATGGTAGATGGCTCAATTCCCCGTAAAAGATGCCTTTGGTCACGTCCTTACTCAATATTGAAGGGCCAGAAATACGAATTGAGAGATGGGAATTCTAAAATGATTTGTGGTCTATATATTTCGAAAAAAGCTACCTTCTATCGTTATTAATCGAATATTTAAAGGTTGATGTTGTTTTATTATTTTTTTTTAAAATATGTCTAAATAATATTGTCTTTTATTTTTTTTAAATTATTTCTAATATTATTGTATCATAATGATACGAAAATAAAAAATAATAATTTCAAGATAAAAAATTAAAATTTTAATAGTGGTGCGAAACAAATAATAAATCTCTGATAGCGAGCATACGCCGAAAGATCGACCCTACATCAATTTGATGCGGTGGGTGTAGACATTAACGTGCTCCGGACCCGCTTCTTTACCGTACTCAACTGTAAGCTCCATACGGTAATCTATTCGATTCCCTTAACCTATACCGGAGGTGAAGTAAAGAGGAAGGGCAGCCCTCGTACCCCCTATTAGAGGAAACAAGGTATGAGAGGAAACCAGGGGGGTACTCGCATACTATAGGAAAGCATCCCATCTCATACTAAAGTCAATAATTCATCTCATACTAAAGTCAATAAGACTGCAAGGTATGAGAGGAAACAAGGATATTCACTCTCAGACTAAAGGAAAGAAGAAGCAAAGGTATGAGAGGAAACCAGAGGGGTTACTCTCATACTAAAGGAAATCAGAGTAGAGAGGGGACTCCTTAACTGCAATTCAAGGTTATTCTCGAATTGCATAAGTGACCATTGATACTTACTGAGATCAGTCCCCCCGCATAATCCAATGCGGGTCCTGAAGAAGGTGCGTGAGATAACTCGCATAAGCGATTTATCCAGTAGTATCCACTTACTCAGTAAGACAAGACGGCAATGGTTGCTTAGTATGAATAGGGGATTCATTTGTAATGGGGTGGGTCGGTAACCACCCGTTTCTCCTTCCTTCATATTCGGCGTGAAGAAAAAAAAAAGATGGGGAGTGGTGACCCCTATACTGACTTACTTACTGAAGTAAATTCCCCCGTACTCCGGGAATGGTGCTCGAGACAACTCGCATAAGCGATTTATCTTATCGAGCGATTTATCGAGCGGTATCCAATTAAAAACTCAGTAAGACAAATAAGGAAGGAAAACTTTTTTTTTTTTTCACAGCTACACCTACACTCGACGCTGGCTCCATACGGTATAAATTTAGGTCAAGGGGCCAATCAGAAGCTTGGAGCCCTAGATTGGTAAGCGCTTCGTGAAGAACGACAAATCGGTAGATTGCTAAGCGATGGGTGAGAACCCAGCGCAGATTAGCTACAGTAACGGCAGAGGCAGAGGAGGCAGAGAAAGAAGCCCTTCGGGAGCTTAGCTACATATGTTTAGGAAGCCCTTCGGGAGCTTAGCTACATATGTTTAGCTGCAGGGAAAGGAGACTCATAACCTAAGAAATAAGGCATAAGGAGAGGTTCAGAAGAGGCTCGAAGGACCCTCTCCTAAACCCACCCTTGATAGCTGCAGCCTTGAGGTTTTTCACTTTCTCTATGTTTTTCATGGCCCTAATAAGGGCCATATGTTTGAAAAGACAAATGGGTCATTGGAGGGCCCATGTACACGTGTTTGGCAAATATGATCCTCCAAGGAATCAAACCATCGTTATCATCACAAGAAGCTTAATTTGTGTGTAGTATCGTAATGAAAATTTGTTTTTGGAAGTATTTTATTATTTAAATAATTTTTTAGAATATTTTTTATTTTTAATATTATTATGTTAAATTATACAATTTAATCAAAAAATATTAATTTGATATGTTTTAAATAAATATATTTTTAAAACACATTCAAACATAAATATATTATCATAAATACAAGATGTTAAGATAATTATAATAAATTATGATTTTTTTAATGAAAAATAGCTGTGATTTTAATGTATTTCGTTTTTTTTTAAATATTAATTTTTTTTCATTGAAAAAGAAAAACAAAAATGGTAATATTTTTGGATAAAATGTAAAGATTGATGATACATGTTAACGTAGTCAAGTCAACCATTTTGAAAATATGTTTTAAAAATATTTTTAAGGATATTAAAATATAAATTTATATTTTATTGTTAAATAAAACACAGACACATAAAATCTCTACAAGCCAAAAATATCTATAAATGGGTCACGTCACCCTGGGTCCTTTTGTGCCTATAAATTTACGAGTCCGAAGATTGAAGTATCTCAAGCCAACCCAACCCTGTTAGTTAATTCAGCCATTGTTTATATAAACTTCTTCTCGTTCCCTTTCTCCTTCACACTCTCTCCAGCAATCATGGAATCCAAGCAACAAGTTCAAGTTGCGGAGAATGTTTTGCATTGCCAGAACAATTCTCAAGACCTGTACATGATACAAGAAAGGCGGTCTGCCAACTACAAACCAAATATTTGGAAACATGATTTCCTACAATCTCTTTCTAGCAAACATGATGTGAGATTATTACCAAAAAAAAAACATGATGTGAGATTAAAATCCCTTTTCTCCTTTCAAAGATCTGAAAAGAGTTACCTAAAAAAAGAAAAAAAAATCATTTCTTAATTGATATATTAAAGAATATGATTGTAATTAAATCAAATAATAGCTAAGACCAAGCTTCAAAATGTGTTCTTTTTTGCAGGAAGAGCAATACCGAGGAGTTACTGCGAAGCTGAGGGAGGAAGTTCAGAAAAATTTTGGTGAAGCATTGGACTTATTGGCCACGTTGAAGCTTGTTGATAGCATCGTAAAGTTAGGTCTGGAGAGTTACTTTGAGGAAGAGATCAAACAATCTCTAGACATCATAGCAGCTTCGATCAAGAATAGAAATCTCAAAGTAGAGGAAAATCTCTACGCCACTGCATTAAGGTTCAAGCTGCTCAGGCTGCACGGATATGAAGTTTCACCAGGTGAAAATTCCGGAAAAGGTTTCTTTTAATTTGCTCTGACCACAGATATTGTTAGCTGGAGAATAATATAAATTACATGACTTCACTTAAAAGTTTAAACTTTTAGGTGAAATGATTTCTTATCATGGTATCAGAACTTTGTTGACCCAGTAGTCACGAGTTCGAATCTCACTATTCTCTTTGTGTTTAATAAAAAATCAAGCACAAGTTAATGTGAGCTTGTGCAAGTTTCAAGTCAAAAGGGTTTTCACTTGAGAAAGTATATTAGAGAATAATATAAATTATATTATGGGATATCCTCTAAAAACTTAAATTTTTAGAAGAGTTGATTTCTTGATATATATATTTTTCTTTACGTATTAACAAGACTAGCAGGGTACGTTTATTTATGGAATTTCATAATCTGGAATTCAGGTGTCTTCGATGGCTTTTTTGATGGGACTTTCGACAGAAGCAAATGCACAGATGTTAGGGGCTTGATCGAGCTTTTCGAGGCCTCACATCTAGCCTACGAAGGTGAAGCTACGCTGGATGACGCTAAAGCCTTTTCACCAAGAATTCTAACCAGTATAGATTCGAGGACCATTGAGAGCGACCTCGCAAAACATGTGGTGCATGTTTTAGAGCTTCCTTCGCACTGGGGGGTGCTGTGGTTTGATGTCAAATGGAATATCAACGCGTACGAGAATGACAAGCACACAAATAAGCATTTACTTGCCTTGGCTAAAGTCAACTTCAACATGGTCCAAGCCACACTGCAAAAAGATTTGAGAGATTCTTCGAGGTAGACTACAACAAAAAAACCCTCGCCTTTCACGTCAAGGACTAAAATTATTGTGTCCATGCATGAATTGGACCCTCCAATATTTAGAAATTCTGTCCCAGTTGTTTAAAATTTGAAAGGAACATGTAAGGTATTGTAGCAAGCTAAAAGTTAGAGGTTAACCGGTTAGATGAGTATTCTTTCGAGAAAAAAGGTAGATTGAAATCTGATATCATATCCCAGAAAACTTTCTACTCAAATATTAAAGCTTAAATTGCAGGATGAACTCCATCAACCCAATATAATTATGGTTTTTGTTGCATTTCCAGGTGGTGGAGGAATTTAGGGCTGATAGAGAATCTGGGCTTCACAAGGGATCGACTGGTCGAGAGCTTCTTATGCGCTGTGGGACTTGTATTTGAGCCGAAGTACAGCAGCTTTAGGAAGTTGCTCACTAAAGTCATAATCATGATATTAATTATAGATGATGTATATGATGTTTATGGTTCTCTGAATGAGCTTCAGCAATTCACCGAAGCTGTTGACAGGTTCGTATAATTAAAACTTTTAGATGATATTTATATATGATAACTATCTGCTAAATCTAATTAGTCGTTAATCATAAATTGATTAGGTGGGATACGAGAGGAGTTCAAGAACTGCCAGAATGTATGAAGATTTGTTTCCAAGCCCTCTTCGATATAACTAATGAAATGGCTCTTGAAATGCAAAGGGAGAAAGATGGGAATCAAGTTCTACCTCACCTAAAGAAAGTGGTAATTATCTACACTAGCATAATGTTTTGCATGCATAAAATATGTTTTTGAAAAATAAATTAGCGTGAAAAAAAGAAAATATTAAGAGTATTTTTTTTTCCAAAAAAAATCCATGAGAAAAGAACAAAAAAAAAGGAACAATTATCACCACCATTTTATCACTATTACCATAATTTACAAATACAACAACAACCAACATTCTTTTCATTAATAATATATATATGAATACTATAAAAAATAATAATAAATATTATAATCAATGCTGACATCATAATTATTGTAGCCACGTACATCACCATCACGGCATCACCACAACCCTTACAAAATATTATTATATTCCCATCCTATTATTACCATTATTAAAAACCATGAATTAAAAATAATACACACGCACGCACCTAGAAATGTTCAAATAAATAAATAAAATGTTTATTTTTCAAGAAAATCATTTTCTACATATGGAAAACTTCTTACACAAATTCATTAGCATGGCCGTCGGCATCATTTGACTACCTTTGGTATTTCAGTGGGGAGATTTTTGCAAAGCAATGTTCAAGGAGGCAGAATGGTTCGATAAAGGATACACACCTTCCTTGCAAGAGTATTTGAGCAATGCATGGGTTTCATCATCAGGCACTGTGCTTTCAGCTCATTCATTTTTCTCTGTAATGACTGAGCTCGAGACCGAGGAGATGCCAAATTTTCCCGAGAAAAATCAAGATTTGGTGCACAGCATATAAGGGAAGAATGCACTCCCCAGAATTATCTTCCAGCAAAGGAAACAAGAACAAATCCAGGCTAACACTCTGTCAAGATATTCACCCATTCATTGTGATATATTGTAACGGTTACTTTACTCATTGTATTCATTGTACATGCAACGGTAGCTTACCTAATTAAGCCCTCATCAGCTTGTATAAATTTACATATCATTCATCAATAAAGATTGAGCCAATATAATATTCATTGAAATCAGTGGCAGTGTTGAAACTTAATATGGTATCAGAGCCACCAACCTCCAACGAGTCACCGATCCAACTCACCACCATGTCCTCTCCATCTGATCAAAACCCAACTGTTAATCTCAACACCCAACCATCTTCCGCAACAAATCAACCACTCATAGCATTCAACATAACTGCCCAGATCAATGAAAAATTGACTCCCTCTACCTTCATTCAGTGGCGTGCTCAATTTGAAGCACTCCTAATTGGGTATGACTTACTCAATTTTGTCGAAGGAACACTTCAATGTCCCATCTCCACCGGGACTGCAACTGATGAACTCTGCAAAATCCATTGGATTCGTCAGGATAAACTCATCCTGAGCGCAATTTTGGCATCCACCTCTCCTTCAATCACACCCCTCATAGCCACAGCAAAGACATCCTTCGAAGCTTGGAAAAAGCTCAAAACCCTCTATGCTAGCCGTTCAAGAACGAGAGCTATGCAGTTAAAGGAGGAGCTCACCTTGATACAAAGGGGCTCTCGCTCAATCACTGAGTATCTTCATGCCGTGAAGGCACTGGCAGACGAAATAGCTGTCATTGATCATCCAATTTCGGATGATGACTTGACCCTCTATATATTGAATGGGTTAGGCGCAGATTTTAGGGAGATTGCAGCTCCCATTCGTGCCCGAGAATCATCACTGGGCTTTGAAGAATTACACGATCTTCTAGTTAGTCACGACGTCTACCTTCGTCGTCTTGAAGCTGCAACACAGCAGTCGGTGATGACTGCAAATTACACCAAAACCCGGTGGTCTGCACCAGGAGGAAACCACAACTTTCACCGAAGAATGGAGCCAAACAGACAAAGTGCCCAGCGTGATGGATCTCAAGGCCAGCGTAATGGGCCTCACGGTCCAAACCGATACTTTCAAGGAGCCCAGCGTGATGGGCACAGACCCAACACATACACGGGCCGGACCAATAATTCAAACAGGCGTTACCAGCCCAAATGCCAATTATGTGATAATGTGGGCCACACTGCAAAATCATGCCATCAATTTCAGGCCCAGCACACATCCATCAATTGCACTACCACATCAAATGGCACAGATAAAAATTGGTTACTTGACTCCGCGGCCTCCCATAATATTACTGGTGACTTGAATAATCTATCTATTCACTCTGAATATGATGGAACAGACAAAGTTATCCTTGGCGATGGTTCAGGTTTGAATGTCTCACACACTGGTTCACTAGACCTACATACTCCTCACCGTACTTTCACACTACGTGACACACTTTATGTTCCAAATCTTCGCAAGAATTTAATTTCAGTACATCATTTTACTAAGCACAATAATGTTTTTGTTGAGCTTCACCCCTATTATTTTCTTGTGAAGGATCAAGTCACGAGGGCACCTTTGCTAAAAGGAGCATGTAGCAATGGCATCTACACCTTCCCGGGATCCATGATGATACCACCAAAATTTGCCAACATACATGAAAGGACCTGCATTGACGGTTGGCACAAGCGTCTTGGGCACCCCTCCACTAAAATTGTTCACAATTTAATTAAGAATTGTTCTCTCCCTATTTTTAAAAATAAAACATTGTCTTCTATTTGTCATTCATGCTCTATTAATAAAGCCCATCGCCAACCATTTCGTGTCAATAGCCTCACAAGTCATGCACCACTTGATCTCATTTACACTGATGTCTGGGGCCCGGCCAGTTATACTGGAATAGATGGCTCACGCTATTATCTTATTTTTGTAGATCATCACACAAAATATATCTGGTTTTATCCCATAGCTGCCAAATCTGATGTTTCTCTCATTTTTCCTCAATTCAAAAAGTTTGTTGAAAACAGATTTCAAAAAACAATCAAAGCCCTATACTCTGACAATGGTGGGGAATTTATTGCTCTTAAAATTTTTTTCTTAACTCATGGCATCACCCATCACACTACTGCTCCCCACACACCACAACAAAACGGCGTTTCTGAACGTCGTCATCGGCATCTTGTTGAAACCGGCTTGACCTTACTTCATGATGCAAACCTTGATCCATCTTATTGGCCCCATGCTTTCCAAACTGCATCCTATCTCATAAATAGACAGCCCACTACTATCCTTAGTGGAAAATCACCGTTTGAAACCCTTTTTGGTCAAAAACCGAATTATTTAAAATTAAAAAAATTCGGTTGTATTTGTTACCCCCTCACACGCCCATATAACTCAAACAAAATGCAACCCAAATCCAAATCATGCATTTTTCTTGGTTATGCACCTACCCAAAATGCATACAAATGTTTTGAACCTCAAGAAAAAAAATTCTTTATCTCTCGTCACGTTATTTTTGATGAAAATAGAGTCACACCCACTACCACACACGTGGCACATCCAACCATCACACATAACCCATCCATATCCCCACACTTACCTGGCCTACCCGTCGTCTCCCAAGTTGCAGTGCCACCATCGTCCCGTCCACCACGTCTCCCGGCAAATCCATCATCGGAAACCCAGGAAGGCTCTCACGCCATGGCTACTGCTCCTCCAGGTAATTTCCCTATCTCTCAAGCTTCATCTTCTAATTCATTTCATAATCTTGATTGTCTCAGCCCTAATCCCTCTTTATCCGAAGCATCAACCCCATCCCCCAATTGTTCCACAAACCCATTACCCCCTGAACCCATACCACCTACTGCCATCGTTCACCCTCAAACTACAGATAACTATCACCCAAACAACCCTCCTCTTCGAACCCATCAAATGACCACCCGATCAATGAACCAGATTTTCAAACCCAAAACCATCAACACCATATCCAAGCATCCTCTCCCACAAACAATCGAACCAACCAGTGTCAACCAAGCAATTTCCAACCCCCAATGGCGTAAAGCCATGTCTTCCGAACTCACGGCACTAATGCAACATGGGACATGGGACCTTGTTTTACCCTCCCCGGAATGCAAGCCAGTGGGTTGCAAGTGGGTATTCCGGGTTAAAAGACATGCTGATGGTTCTGTGGACCGATTCAAGGCTCGGTTAGTAGCCAAGGGCTACCACCAAAGACCCGGTATTGATTTTTTTGAAACATTTAGTCCGGTAATTAAACCGGCCACTATTAGAACTGTTTTATCTATTGCTGTTATGCTTGGCTGGTCTTTGAGACAATTAGATGTTAATAATGCTTTTTTACATGGCCAATTAACCGAATCAGTGTTTATGTCACAGCCACCAGGGTTCAAAGATCAATCAAAACCTAACCATGTTTGCAGGTTAAACAAGGCAATCTATGGCCTCAAGCAGGCGCCTCGCGCATGGTTCTCTGCTCTCAAAAATGCGATTGTCCAATTGGGTTTTCATAGCTCTCTAGCTGATTCCTCTCTCTTTATTTACAGTCACAATTCTATACTATGTTATTGCTTGGTTTATGTTGACGACTTAGTTATTACTGGAAATAATCATATGTTTGTGACTGATGTTGTGAAGCAACTAGGTGACAAGTTTTCACTCAAAGATATGGGCGATTTGCATTTTTTCCTAGGGGTGGAGGTGATACCCAATGCTGCAGGCTTATTCCTCTCACAGCACAAATACATCCGTGACCTCCTCGCAACTACAAGCATGAGCGGAGCCAAAGACATTTCCACACCCCTCTCCACCTCTCAGGCACTTCGGCTGAATGATGGCACAGCCGCTGTGGACAGTTCAGAATTTCGAAGAATCATGGGAAGTCTCCAATATCTTTCCTTGACGCGCCCAGACATCTCGTTTGCAGTCAACAAGCTCTCCCAATTTATGCACAAGCCAACAATCACCCACTGGACAGCCATCAAGAGACTTCTACGCTACTTAAAGCAAACCATCTTCCATGGTATCCAACTTCGCAAAGAAGGGTCTCCAGTCCTACGTACATTTTCCGACGCTGACTGGGCTGGCAACCTAGATGACCGGACCTCCACCTCAGCCTACATCAGTTTTTTGGGCTCCAACCCCATATCTTGGAGTTCAAAAAAACAACGTGCAGTTGCCCGCTCCTCCACTGAAGCGGAGTACCGCGCCTTAGCCAATGCAGCTTCCGAGATGATATGGTTATCCACTCTCCTCAAGGAACTTTCAGTTCCAGTTCAGACTCCACCACAGCTTCTCTGCGACAATCTAGGTGCCACGCACCTCAGCTTCAACCCCGTGAACCATTCACGGATGAAACACATCCAAATAGACCTCCATTTTGTGCGAGAACTGGTGCAAAACGGCAGCCTTCAAGTCCAGCATGTGCACACCCAAGACCAGTTAGCCGATCTGTTAACAAAGCCCTTATCACGGCACCGGACCGAACTATTGCGATCCAAGATTGGCCTTGCCGATGGCAGCCCAATCTTGAGGGGGCGTATAAGGGAAGAATGCACTCCCCAGAATTATCTTCCAGCAAAGGAAACAAGAACAAATCCAGGCTAACACTCTGTCAAGATATTCACCCATTCATTGTGATATATTGTAACGGTTACTTTACTCATTGTATTCATTGTACATGCAACGGTAGCTTACCTAATTAAGCCCTCATCAGCTTGTATAAATTTACATATCATTCATCAATAAAGATTGAGCCAATATAATATTCATTGAAATCAGTGGCAGTGTTGAAACTTAATACAGCATTTCTCTCATAATCCGGCTGTGCAATGATCTTGGGACTTATGTGGTAATCATTCTTTCCTGATTAATTACAAACCCTAAACTAGAATTCATTTTCCATCCTTCTAAGTTTCTAGTCAGTTACAAATACATCCCTTGATTTCATACAACAATTCAATTATTCCCAGCTTGGGAAATTTCGAAATACTAATCTTTAAATACACAATGTCTTGCTGCAGGCAGAGCAGGAGAGAGGAGATGCTGCTTCGTCAGTAATGTGTTATATGCGAGAAGTGAATGTTTCGGAGCAGGTTTCGAGGAATCATATAAATAACATAATACAAAAAACATGGAAGAAAATAAATGGACAGTGCTTCACAAAGTCCCCTACGCTACGATTGTTTGTTAATATCAGCACCAATTTGGCTCGAGTGGTGCACTACCTCTACCAACATGGAGACGGGTTTGGTGTTCAGGATCGCCATGAGAATAAAAAGCAGATCCTCGCCCTTCTTGTTGAACCTTTTAAACTCGATTTATCAGAAATTTCCTACTAAATAACTTCACATCAAGATAGTTTAAATAAGTGCCTAGAAGTAGACTCAACAATATCATTATTGATGAGCCAATGTATCCTTTGTGATGGTAATTTTCTTTTCTTTTTTAGAGAGATTAATTATTAGGTATTAGGTGCTCAACCCAAGCGAGGCGTTGCTATCTAATGTTTTACTCTATTTTTATATTTTTTTTTAAATAGTAAAAAACAACTTATTGTTAGTTTTAAAATTTAATTTAGGGTCGATACAGGCAAGTCTCAAGTCACGAGTGAGTTTGATCATTGACTCGGGTCAATGTATGAACAAAAATTATTATTTTATATATAGTTTTAAAACTCAATTCAAGGATCAACCCAGGGTAAGATCCAAGTCGCATGTGAGGAGGGTTAACTCGAAGCAAGGTTTGAGCCACAAATCAAGAGCATCAACTCCACGCAAGGTTAGGCCACGGATCAGGAGGGTCAGCCCGAGTTGACCCCGATCAATGTAAAGATAAAAATTATTATTATCATTGTTTTAAAACTAAACTTAGAGGTTGACCGAGGCAAGGCCTAGGTTATGGGTCGTGAGGGTCAATATAGGTTTATCTAAGTCAATGTATGAATAAAAAAATATTATTATCATAGTTTTAAAATCATGATTTGAGAGGCAACTCGAGGCAATGCTCATGTCACAGGTTGAGAGGGTTATCCGGCTGATCTAGATTTTTTTAAAATAATCAAACGAACCTGGTTTTAACCAATTGTTTGTTCAAAAAATTCAGCAGGTGTTTTTTTACATGTGTTTTATCTTAATATATTCAAATAAGTTTTATTTTTATTTTATAGTTTAATAAAAAAACAAATTAGTTTTTCATGTTAAGGAAACTTAACTAGATATTTTTTATATTTGATTTTTGTGCAGTACCACAAAATATATAGAGCATAAAACATGTTGTCCATATTTTTTCACCACTTGCCTTCATTAATACTAGTTGAAGGTCATTATGTGTTTTGCCAGCTAGTTCTAGTCAACAAAGGAGAAATAAATTTTACATAGTCATGGGCTACATGATATTTCTTGTTATTGAAAACCTTATTGGAAAATAAAGGATTTAGTATAGCACTCCAAAGTTGGTAATGATACCTTTTTCACTTAAAAAATAAGGAGGTTACTAAGCCAAAAAAATGTCTTGTTGCACTTGCCTAAGCATAATTTACAATTAGTATAGATAAAGGAAGTGACTCTTGATTTAGCGGACTAATTTTAAAATAAGTTTTTTAAAATCACAAATCAATTTTTTTTTCTTCTTCTAAAAATATATAAAACATTATAAAGGCAAAAAAAATGTATATCAACCAAAATACTCTTAAAATGCTTAAATGACAACATATTAGATGACCTATTTTTTTAAAATATTAATATAGCGGCATATTAGATTGATTCAGATCAACCATGATTAACTTGCGAAACTAATGATTTGGGATATCAAGCCATGATAAAAGTAAAACCATAAAATACATATAAAAACAAATTAGGAGCCATGATATGTGTCACGACAACAATTTTTTTCTTTCGCAGTTCGCGCGTGGCCATCCTAGGATAGGGGAGGAGATGAGCGGAAAAGGAGTTTTTTTTGTAATCATAGAATTACAATTATAATTTTTAGAATTCGTCATCTAGTATTAAAATCCCTAGGAAATCTAATGGTCTGTGAGAGTTTGAATAAAAAAACTTATTGTGCAAAGAAAATACGCATTACCACTAGTGCACCGTAGTTAAGGTAAGCTGTATTGTTATTTGATTATTTTTCTAAGTTATATTTTTTATTTATTGGTTTTTTCGAAGACTCGAATTAAATCTCTTTTCATAAAAAAAGTCTCTACCTCATTAGATAGAAAACTTAATTGTTCTTAACAAAAAAATAGATTGGGAGTCGAAAAAGTTTTTATATATTATTTTTATCTATTTAAATCCTAATTTAAGACTAAAAAAGAATTCAATAAGGTTTATAAGGTTTTCTTTAATTTTTTTTACCTAAAACAAATAGGATAATTGGGTTTTTAAGTCCTAGAAGCAAATAACTTGACTTCCCAGCCACTTGAGGTGCCCGTATTTGACAATCAAATGTTTTTTAATTGTTTTTTCAGAAAACGTGTTTTTTATTCATATAAGTTTTCATTTCTTCCACAAAAATATTTGTTATAATAAGCATAGTTAATAATATAAAAAGTAACAATAATTTTAAAAAATAAATATTTGTGATAACTATAAATATTTAAAGGCTGCATGTGCTGTTCTGTTGACGTGGGCTAGTCCAACTTTCTTTTCTTATTACTTATTGGGTTTCAATTTTTAAATATGTAAATGGGTTTTCATATTCACTATTGTATAAAAATTACAAATTCCTCATGTTTTTAAAAACAAATTCATTAAGGATTATTTTTTTTCCAGATGCTGATGAAGGGCTGGAGAAAAATTAAAATTAAAATTAATGTTCAGCCAGTTAACCCAATTAATTGAATTAAAATTTAATTTAATTTTTTATTTTTTAAAAGAAGTTAGTTTTAATTATTTTTCAAATAAATTAAGGATAATTACAAAATCAATTTTATAGTTTCTTCTAAATTTAAAATTTTCTCTATATTTTTATATATTACATTTATATCCTATGTCAAAAAAATATCAAATTTTTTTCTGTATTTGATAAAAAGTGTTATTTATGAAATATAGAAGAAAAATGGAATTCCGATCAAATTATAAGAAAAAATCTTGTAATTATTTAAAAAAAATTAAATAAATTATCCTAAATAAATCTATTCATACGTAATCTAAGCTTTAAATTTGGTAATAAATCGAGCAAGGATATGTTTTTTATTTCTTGTATTGAAATGTCAATCTATATATACCCCTAGAAAGGACAAAAGTGAAGGCATAGAGCTGGAACAATGGAGAGTGTTTTTATTTTTTTATATATTCGTGCATAGTAAAACTACACAAATACCCATAGAAAGGACAAAAGCGAAGACTTGAAGCTGGGGGTATTGTGGTACTTTCATTCATGGTTTTTTCGTGGTTATCGCTGGGTCTATAGATATATAGGTAATTTGATATTTTTTATTATTTCTTTTTGGAAAACACTGCAAGGCGCGCTGTATGGACACACTAATAGTGTTTCACATGCACGCGCCTTCCAGGATGAACGTGCGGCGTCTTTTGGCCGTGGAAGCTATTTGGTCGCCGTGTCACTTGGTGCGCCGTCATGTCCTCTACCTCCCAGTGTGGCGCTGGTCGTGTGACAATGGTCGATGAATCGCCGATTAATGTTTTTAGTTTTTTCTCCCTTTTCTCTTTTCTGCCGCCAGAAAATACATGTAAATCCCTCATGTCAGATTATTTTATTTTAGTCGTTGCTCTTTTGATTTTGGTTTTATTCCTAGTTTCTTCAATGAAAATTTTGATATTTTTCAATTATGCCCTTCAATTGAAACTAATTCTATATATTGGTTTTTATTCCAGTCATTATTCTTTTGATTTTTGGTTTGTTTTTTGTTCCTTTAATTTTTTTGGTATACAAGTTTTAATTTGTTTTAATTTTTTCATCCAATTCGAATTGATCATATATTCTACTTTTCATTTTGTTCCTTATTCTTTTATTTTGTAACAAAACTATACTGCATTTTGTTTAAAATATCTTTATTTGTTTCGGTCCCAAAGTTTTTATTTGTTTCAATTTTGTCCTTCGAGTATAATTAATTATATTTTATTTTTCATTTGGCCCTCATTCTATGAATTTTTTATTTTGTATTAATTCCTTTGATTTTTTCATTCCTTCTTGGACATTGTTTATTTTTTACTCGTATGTATCTATGCTTTTAGTTTTTATTTTAATTTTTGTCATTTTATTTTTATTTAGTTTTATTTTTATTCGGTTCAATCCTGAAATTTTAATTTATATTGGTGATCATTTTAAACTTATATTTCTTCTTTTTTCCCTTTGTTCTTGTTTTTTTTGTGTTTTTTGTTATTTTTGTTTTCTTTGGATTAGATGATTTTATGATTTCATTGTTTGCGCAATAATAATGATAATTTTAGTGATTATGTTTTTTTTAAATGTTTTGCTTTTTTTTTAATTCTTTGGGGAATGATTTGAATTGTTTGGACAATAATGTTGATAATAATTTTAATTGTTATAGTCATGATAATGACGATAACATAAGAATAAATTTTCAATGATCTTTTTTTCTTTTTGTAGATAGAAAAGTAACTACTTATTTTTTTATTTGATTATTACAGGTGTTTTTATTATTTATATTTTGTTTGTTGTGTTTAATTTAAATTGGATTAGATTATAAAATGAATTAATCATAATACAGCGAATTCGATAATTCAGATATCCAAATATTTTTTGATTTTTAATGATGATAATAATTTTATGCTGGTAATTTTGTTGAAACTTACTAAATATATAAATTTATATTTATTTAAAATTCATATATTTGATAGAAAACTTAGACTTCACAAAATTTTTACATAAATTTATTATTTTTTCCAAATTTATATTATAATAAAAAATCTTATATGATTAATATTTTTTTATATCAAATAAAAATATGATTCTAGCCGCGCAGTTAAATGAATAGTATTTGTATATATATCATGAAATCGGATCCCACAAAACTCTAGCAGAAGCAAAAAACCAAATCAATAGAGAAGCAGCAGAAAGAAGCTTAAAAGCAAACAACCACGAGGTTCGTTGACAGAGGGCTGGCAAAGGCAACCTTCGAAATTTCGCTGCTTTTCTCTCAATTTCTTGCCAAAAGAATCGTGGGTTTCTTTTCCGCACTCTTATTTTTGCACAAGTTGTTAAAGATATCATTCAAATTTTGGTAGAAAAACCTTAGAATCTTTACGTAAACAAAAGCATATAATTGGGAGATAAAGGAACAGAGAGATAATGTCAAAGAAGAAAGCTTTTAGTGGCCATACAATGAGTCTTAAAGACTTTCATGGTGGCTCTATCCCTACTAATCTCCCTTTGCCTTCTGCTCCTGGTGTGTAAGTCCCAATTCTTGCTTCTTTTTTATTTTTAATTTCATTATTGCTGTGTTTTTATTTTCACCATGGTAATTATGTTACTGAAGTTTTGTGGTGAACCCAGATGGGATCTTTAGTTATTTGATGTTGAATTCACATGAATGTCGAGTCTTTATTGTTAGTTGTCACTAGTTGTAAGTGCTGGATTTGAAAGTTACAATCTTTATATTGATTTTGGTTTGAGAATTAAAATTATTAGGTCCAATGATTGGACTGGACATGACCGGCCGAATTCATGGGGAGGTCGAATGAGTCGTCCTGATCACTGGGTTAGGCCCCATTCATCCCCAGCCACCAGGCACTGTGATGATAAAACTCCGTTTCTTAGTCGTAACATACGCATTGGTCGTAACTTTGATGAGGAGGAAAGGAAACCCTTGGATGGTTTCTCAGGTTCACGCCGGACTTTCAGTGATGAGAGTTTTCAGGTTGCACCAAGAAAGGTAGAGTTGATGCCTGCTTTGAGTGTGCAGCTAGCTGGTTCATATATGGCAGCTTCAGCTGCAGAGTCCCATGCAAGGAGGGTTCATGAGAGAGCTCATGTGGAGATGCATTTGCAGAATGTAGGAGATACTGGTGGTTTGAGAGTTGGTGGGTCATATGCAAATGCTTGGACAGTGAGGAGGCAGTTGGTCATGGGCATTGATGAACCACTGCAGCCTACCTGGTCAGAATCAAGTGCTGTGTCGAAGTTGGCTAATGCAAGTGCATTGAAAAAGGTTTCTTCAGGAAGATGGCAGACAAATCATTCAATGCATAATCAGACAAATGCTGAGGTTGTTGAACATCTGGAAATGGTGAAAGATATAGGTAACAGGGGTTCTGAAGATTATGCATATAATAGGATGAATGTGGCCGGTGGGACAGAAATTTCTGATGCAATGTTGCCAAGGCATGTGGAAAGGGGTCTCGCTATTGAGGATTGGATCCCAGGTCATAGAAAGGAGCTTGCTGATCCTGACAGGGACAGGGCTCCTTTGCATTCAGAATTGAAAGAGCGAAACCCATTGCCTCATGTTGACAGGGATCGACTGCCATGTTCGGATGCCAAATCTGGTGGGTCTATAGTGCAGCCCCCTGTGCACCCTGAAGCATCAGAGCGACCTAAGGTGAAGCTGCTTCCAAGAACAAAGCCATTGGAGATTTCAGAACTTCCTGTACCCCATCATATGCAGGTAGATTCATAACATCCTAGCCATGGTGGGTTTACTTTTAAGTTCACTCTAGTAACTTCTGTGATGCTGTTGAATATAGGAGAACCAACTGCCAAGCCACCTGGCTCATGGTTATGCTATTACTAGTGAAGAATTGCGCCCAAATGTTGATGCGGCAAAACCTCCTTCAGTTGGTGTTGAGACTGAGAATCAAATGTTTGAGCGGCAAAAACTGAATTTGAAGCCTCGTTCACCACCTCTTGAACAGTTAGATGGGAACATTGAAAGGGAAAGGTAGGGATTTCATTTTGTATTTGTTGTATTTTGAAAGGGAAATGATAATTTTATTCTTAGTAGAAGTAGAGCTTATGATTTCCTTGAGCTTAACTCAAACATGAGCAGAGCTTGAAACCCATCTTAGTGTGTCCAATCTGAATGTTACGATCCCAATATTTGGTTGGGTTGAACTCATTCGCTGTTCTATATGCAGCTCCATTTCACAGAAGTCTGATGCAATCCTTTTTTTCTATAGCTTTTTAGTATATTTCATAATATGGTTGGTCCTTTCTGTTTATAAGCAATAACTTATGGTATCTTTGATTGACGCAGGAAACTGTTATTTGGTGGTGCTCGGCCGCGTGAAGTGGTGAGTAGATTTGTTTTCTCCAGGCTTGTAGTTCAGGAACAAAATCCATGATTGATTTTAACACTGTTATTTACAGAGAGAGTTGATCTGTTTATTATTGACTCAAATGTTGTCCTGAAAAGTTTATTGGGCTGCACTTACTACCTTCATTGCACAGGAAAGATAAAGGGGAAAAGCCTAAAGAAACCCCATCTTTCTTCAGCCAATTTATTTGTTAAAGCCTTTAATTTTGTTTTGCCTCTAGTTCTCGTGTTGAGCTTGATGACATTGCCAATACACTTTTCAGGTTTTGAAAGAGCGAGGAATAGATGCTGCTGCCATGATCAACCATGATTTTGCTCGGCATTTAGACAGGTAGCAGCAGCATTACCTCTCTCATTGTTATAATGTGATTATATTGCGGATCAGCTTTGCTTTTCTCATGTGGTTAGGTTTTGTTATTTTGTCGAACAATAGTGTAAGAGCAGACACACTTCCTCAGGGTCAACGGATTGTAAAGAAATTTGAGCGCAAGGATCAGCAGGTAGACATTGAGAGAGTGGAAGTCCAGAGAAGAAACTGGCATAATGAGAACTGGAGGAACAACAGGGATACTGGGAGGAGGCAGCAGATAGAAAGACAGCCTTCACCAGAGACCTGTCGCAAACATGTCGAGCAGCCGAAACCTGCCTCCCCAGATACAGGTTTGCGCCATGGGAAAATAGCTTCAGCTCTGGAGCTTGCCCAAGCATTCTCAAGATCATTTTCTGATCGAAAATTAGCTGGTCGATGTTCTGGCCAAAGGAGCCTCCCTGGCAATGTGAGGTTGCCTTTTTCCCGGCTGGTGGCCCCAACCCCTAGGCGTCAGATAAATGGCTACTAATTTGCGACTGATGTTATCGGTTTGCAGAAAGAAGATAGTGTCGATGGATTAGTCCTTGTTTCTTTATTTTTCAACATTCCTGAGGAATGTAATATTGATGACTATTCAAAATTGATTACGATTTTACAGATTGTTTATTAAAATATTGTAGTGAAAGGTTTGTCCAGGAGGAGCTCACAGCTTCTGCTACGCTCAGTCTAATTCTCTTCTCAAGCAAAGGGTGTGGAACTAGAGAAAACGTGTGTGCTGCACTCACAGTTGACTTTGTGGATCCCTGGTCAGCTTCTTCTTCCATTGTTCCCGGTGGATCCGATATCCTTTAGAAATGGAGTTCTAGGAGTGAAGCCACTACAAGAACAGACGGGATGAGTGACAGGAAACAAAATTAAGATAACATCATGAACGTTGAGAAGAGCCGATAAAGAATTGTTTACTATTGCGGTTTAAACATGCTTTAAAAATAAATTAGATTTAAATTGTTTTTTTATATTCTGATATCAAACATACATTTTAAAAAATAAAATAGAAATATTATTTTAATATATTTTTAAATAAAAAAACTTTAATTTTTTTTAATGCAATCAGCAACAGGCAATTAATACTCTTGAGTTTCATTCACGGGTCCTATATATCAAGGTTGTCAATTCTGTTCTGTTCCGGACGGAACGTTCCGTGCCGTTAAAAAAATCGAGACGAAACGGTGACGTTTTTGTCTCGGTTTTAATTCCGGCCCGTTCCAGAATTCCGGCCGGAACGTCTCGGTACCGTTTCGAGTGTGTCGTTCCGGCCTTAAAATCCTCTTTATTTTGATTAACTTGTGATTTTTTTTTCTAATTTTGAGATTATGTTTGTTTGACTTTGTGTTTATATTGTATAATTTAAAGTTAATTTATCTTGAATTTTAATTATGCTTGTTAAATTAATATTTTAATTTTTTTTTATATATATATAATTAATTATATATGAACAGTACAATCCCGAAACGGCACGCCGAAACGCTCTGAAACCGGATCGTTCCGTTACAATAGAAAAACCGGAACAGTGACCGGAACGGTATTGACAACTTTGCTATATATTGCTGTTTGATGCAATGCATGTAGGGTTACTACTACTATTATTATGAATTTAATGTGAAAGTACATGTAGCTCTAGTCCAGTTAAATTTATATGAAAAATATTATTTGTACAGTACTTCATGAGCCTAATGGGTTGTTTGGGTTGCCGTTTCATCCAACCCACATTTCATGATTTTTTTAAATATTTTTTTTATTTAAATTATATTTTTTATGTTAAGGTTATTTAGATGTATTGATATATAGAATGATTTTAAAAAATAAAAAATAATTATAATATATTTTCAAGTAAAATAATACTTTAAAAAACAATTATTACCACAACATCTAATTACCTAAAGAGCTAAAACAGCTCGTCCTTTCTACTGTAGCAGCAGACTCATTGGCACTGTTCATTGGCCATTTTTCGTCCGTGCATCGCGACTGTTCGTCTGCTTTTTTTTTTTCTTCCTCTTATGAACAGTGTACAGACGCTTTTAGCCCCGGTAATAAGACAAAATAGCGCCGGGCCGAGTGTAAAACACGCTGAGGATCAGGGGCATGCATGTCATTGCACGCGTCCGAACCGGACCGGTCCGGTCCGCCGCAGTTTTTCTTTTTTTAATATATTTTAAAATGGCTAATTACGGTTATGGGCCCGTATAAGACAAAAACCTCTCTTTCCGTCCAGGGGCTTTCCGGTAATTGACCAAATTTTTTATTTTTTTCCCGGGTGTTGTCAGTGCGTGTGTATCACGCGCCTACCTGTTTCACGCCCCACGCCCTGTTCAGGTGGCGCGTGCGTCGTCTTGCGGTGGACTCAGACGAGTTTCCGACGGACAGAGCGGTTCGCCTCGGCGTCTGCTTCCTCCCGCGGTTGCGCGTGTACCCTAAAAATGCCCGTGGACGCGCCCGTGACCGGTTCAAGCCGCCGGCCACGTTTCTCTCTCCCCTGCACGTAAAAGTGCAGGGGAGTCCCCCAATTTGTTAACCTTTTTACTTCAGTCCCTTGACTTTGGATTTTTGTTTTTGTCCTGATTTTGGTTGCATAAGTTTTGATTTAGTTCGATTGGGTCCTCCGATTGCAATTGATTGGATGTCAATGTTTCAGTTCGGTCCTCCTTCTTTTAATTTTCGGATTCGGTTTAAATTATGCAATAAATACAGTACATAAGTTTCGATTTCTTCAATTGGATCCTTTGATTGAAATTGATAATATATTGAATTTTCATTTTGGCCCTTATAGTTTTGATTTTTGATTTTCATCCCTTGATAAATTGATATTTGTGTTTTATTTTCCATTATTAACATAATAATAATAATAATAATAATAATAATAATAATAATAATAATAATAATAATAATAATAATAATACTAATAATACTAATAATAATAATAATAATAATAATAATATATAGTTTTGATTTTTGATTTTCATCCCTTGATAAATTGATATTTGTGTTTTATTTTCCATTATTAACATAATAATAATAATAATAATGATAATAATAATAATAATAATAATAATAATAATAATAATAATAATAATAATAATAATAATAATAATAATAATAATAATACTAATAATAATAATAATAATAATAATAATAATAATAATATGTGTTTTATTTTCCATTATTAATAATAATAGTAATAATAATAATAATAATAATAGTAATAATAATAATAATAATAATAGTAATAATAATAATAATAATAATAATAATAATAATATATTCTTTTTGTTTAATAATAATAATAATAATAATAATAATATATTCTTTTTCTTTCTTACTCTTTTGTTAATATTTATGAGTGTTTTTTTTTTTCGTGATAATTTTATAATTTTCATTGTTTTTGCAATAATAACAATAGTCATTTTATATCTAATGTTATTGGAGATAAAAGACAACTCAAGGACAACAAATAAACAAATTTACCTAGGTTATAATGATAATAATACTAATAATAATAATACTAATAATACTGAAACTAATAATAATAATAATAATAATAATAATAATAATACTAATAATAATACTAATAATAATAATAATTTAATTGTTTCTCTTACTTACTCTTTTGTTAATGTTTTTGAGTGTTATTTTCAGAATAATTTGATAATAATAATAATAATAATAAGAGTAATAATAATAATAATAATAATAATAATAATATTCTTTTTCTTTAATAATAATAATAATAATAATATATTCTTTTTCTTTCTTACTCTTTTGTTAATATTTATGAGTGTTTTTTTTTTCGGGATAATTTTATAATTTTCATTGTTTTTGCAATAATAACAATAGTCATTTTATATCTAATATTACTGGAGATAAAAGACAACTCAAGGACAACAAATAAACAAATTTACCTAGGTTATAATGATAATAATACTAATAATGATAATAATAATAATAATAATAATAATATGTGTTTTATTTTCCATTATTAACATAATAATAATAATAATAATACTAATAATAATAATAATAATAATAATAATAATAATAATAATAATATGTGTTTTATTTTCCATTATTAACATAATAATAATAATAATAATAATAATAATAATAATAATAATAATAATAATAATAATAATAATAATAATAATAATAATAATAATAATAATAATAAGAATGATAATAATAATAATAATGATAATAATTGTAATAATAATAATAATAATAATAATACTAATAATAATAATAATATATTCTTTTTCTTGCTTACTCTTTTGTTAATATTTATGAGTGTTTTTATTTTCGGTTTTTTATTAATTTTATACATTGACAAAAACCCTGCGCAACGCGCGGGCATATGGCTCGTACCCTCTAAATCATATCTCATTATTGTGTATACCCCATTTCAATTAATTCCTCAAAATTGATAGACACAGAAAATATAAAAACATTTTTAGTTTTTTGAAAGTTTTGTAATGAATTTCTATATTCTTAAAATAGAAATACACAGAGAATATTCTATTTGCCCCTATTATTTCTGTTTTTTTTTCTTCTCGAGATAGTAAGTAATTATTATTTAAATGTTATTTTTTTAATTTAAAAGTATACATACATACATACATACATACTAAGTTTGTTTTTTACCATCTATCCTCGTTATTTATAGCAAATGTCTTAAATGAAGTTGACAAAAGTCACATAAAAAGAGCATGAGAATAGTCACTACAGCATTGAATGCCTGTTGCCATGGCGTATGCAAGTTGTGAGAGCTTTTATAGCAAACTAGACGATTCCCGTTTTCTTGAAATTTTCTGCTGCCACCTCTAATTCTCACTTGATTTTCTTCTTTTCTAAAGTTCCTCGTTGATTCTTATTCCCTCCACTGTCTAATTACTTTATAAAAACATTGTCTGTATGCTCATTGACCAAGCAACAGCAGATTTCAAAGGCATCACTTTTCACTTTTTCCGCAGTCCCTTCTCAGAGAAAGAACTCTTCATAATCATATCTCAGCTATCCCTTTTGAGTTATGCAGAAAGGTTATTTTCTGGAAAAAGCCCTTTTCATGTCAGTCTGATTGGAGGAGGTTCTTTTTTATTGTTTTTTTAGCCAACAATGGAGGTTGGCAGCAGTCTTGAAGTGGATGTCAATGGAGAAGAAATTTTCATTGTGGACAAGGTAAGAACACTCTACTTTCCTTCGCCTACCTTTCATGTTTATAAGGGTCTCTCTCTCTCTCTCTCTCTCTCCATGGTAGTGGTGGTTTCTGCAATGGATTGCGGCAATCTTCAATGCTTGGTCCTGTGCACTGAGTTACTATCAGTTCTTGGGGTAATTTTATTGAAAAAATAAATGAGGTCACTTGCAGCTACTCCTGTACTTATTCTCAATAAATATTTCTGCTTCCTGCCATCTACTTTGAAACAATTGCACAACGGTGTGGGGGCTTTTCATGATATTTCAGGTCTCCATTAATGATTGTTTTCACCGTGCTTTCGTTTCCTTCCACAAATTGTAATACGGCCTTCATCATTAATTGTTGACAGCAACTTCTTACCATAATTTCCGATCAATACAGGAATTCACAGAGTCCTCGTCTAGGATTTCATAGCTCTGTTTGATGCATTTAATGCTTTTTTATCTTGTTGGTAGCTACATGGGATTAGAAGGATCCAATGAACGAAGTTTTTTGCAGTCAGATGCTCTCGTTGAAGTTTGTCGTTGAGTTTGGTAAATATTATGTTTTTAACCATGTGATTAACACTGTGTGTAATATTTTGCAGAAAATTCTTTCATCTTTCTCAGCTAGACTCGGCAAATTATTTGGTAATTTGGCTAGTAGTTCAAGAAAACTGAAAGTAATATTTGACAACTTTCCAGGAGGCTCACATGTTTTTGAGCTCATGGCAAGGTTTTGTTATAGCAACGGCACCATTGAGATTACTCCTTCTAACGTTGTCCTGCTAAACTGTGCCGCTCATTACATGGAGATTGGCAGTAATGGCCCGGAAAAGCCTAAATTAGTGGATCAGACTGAAAAGTTTCTTGAAGGGATCAATTACTGGACCTGGTCTGAGCTCCTACGAGCTCTGAAACAGTGCCAAAACTTACTTCCTGCAACGATTTCTTCATTTTTGCTTGAGAAAGTTTTGGATTGCCTTGTAGGAAGGCTTACATTGCCTACTCTGGCAAGCCCATTTACATGCTCGTCAAACAATTCACAGTTCTCCTGTGATACAAGCAGCACGTGTAGTACGAGGAACAACTGGTCTCAAACAACTTGGTGGTTTGAAGATCTTTTGGTTTTGAATGCCAATTCATTCGACAAGGTGATCAGGATGATGATTTCCCAGAAACTAGACCATGCTACCATTTTTAGGTTCATTGTTTTCCGCCTAAGATCGATATATCGCAGCGTCAGACTAGCTGAGGAGTGCAAAATCACAGAGGTTTCAATCAATCTGCTGTCGTTGCTTGATAGGAGTTCTCTTTCTTGCAAAGGCTTATTTGATATTTTACTGGCAGCTAGGTTGAAAGCTTTAAACAAGTTTTATAAACTCAAGTTAGAGCATCTGATAGGCTCAATGCTGGATCAATCAACTTTGGACCATCTACTTGTTCCATCTCCACATAGGAACCATCACGTATATGATGTGAATTTAGTTTTGAGGCTTGCAAAAGCCTTTCTCCTCGAGGGTTCAAAGATTTCTCGAAATCAATTGGGCAAGGTTGGTAGCTTGATGGACTCATACCTTATAGAAGTGGCTCCAGATTTCCTTCTGAAACCTGCCAAGTTCGCAGCATTAGTAATGGTTCTGCCAGATTCTGCTAGAGAATCCAGCGACAGACTCTATCAAGCCATTGACATATATCTCCAGGTATGCTAGTTAGATTATGGCTTTTTTGTCCGAGCTAATCTGTGTTCTTTTCAATTCTCGAATGCTTGAGTTGACTTTGGCTTAACACAGGTCCATGTTCAATTATCCGAAGAGGAAAAGGTGAGACTGTGGTCCGTAGTCAACCGCGACAAGCTCTCGGCCGAAGCTTTGGAACACCTTGCTCGACACTCAAATTTTCCATCAAGAAAAACACTCCAAAGTCTCATTACTCAACAATCCAAGATCAATATCTCGATCCATAATCACTTCTCGTATCACAAAGACTCAAGTCAATCTACGTTTCATATGGATGCGAAGGAAGAGCAAGAGGACGTTGAACAAATCCTTATTTATGCAAGAAGGCGTAGACATTCAGAGAAGATTGACAATCTTGAAACAGAATCGCAAGGAATGCAGAAAAGGGTGGCCGAATGGGAAAAAGTTTGTGCAATGGTGCGTTCAGAGAAGAGAATTGTGACGAAACCAAGTTTGCATGGCCCTGGAAAGGCTAGATCATTGCCAAAACTCTGCTCATGATAGGAATCAGGCCTCAAAATTCTTATGATCAACTCTCATTTCCTTGACCGATTACGCGTATATTTTGAAACTAGCTAGGGTTGATGTAAATATGACTTTTCTTTCTTTCGTCCTCTATTGCTAACAGAATGGGAAATTATCGCTTTTAACATTAAGAAAATCAATGGATGTTTCTAAAGAATAATGAGAGTAGACTGCAATATCAGCGACCTCTGCGGCTCCCAGCATGCGAGTTGAGGGGCTCACTGCACTTAACAATAATTTGAGAACCCCGAAGAACCATAAAGACGTTAATGGAGTTCCCAAAAACCGAGGCATGTTTTACCATACATTTTTGTTCTTGCACGAGACAGATATATATATATATATATATATATATATATATATATATATATATATATATATATATAAATGTCCCATGCTTTCTTTTTTAAGCCTTCTTTGTAAATTAAGCCTTCTTTTTTTCATTTTTTTTTGTGCTTTCCAGTTCAGGAAATGTTTTTTATGGACCAACTTGAATATGGATAAGTAATATAAGATTTGATCAACGGTAAGAGACTTGTGTGGTAATAATGTACTTAATGCTTTTATTAATAGAGAAGTAGGAGAAAAAACATGTTTCTCTTGATGATCATCTTTTTAAATGATCTTATGAGATGGTATGCTCTTTGTAAGAGTAATTTAATTGTTTACCAATTAATTGTATTTTAATAGTTGGATTAAAATAGGCTCAACTTGCAAGAACAACAATTAAATATTTTGACCTAACAATATTATAATCATAATGACACGATGATGATTAATGTGCTTGATATTTTTTAAAAGCATATATTTTTTTTAAAATATAATAAAATGATTATTTTTTTATATTTTAACATCAAAATATTACAACAATAAAAAAAATCTCTGAAAAGACAAGTATTTTGTAACAGAAGTCAATTTTGGAAAAAACTATGAGGAAATCAAGAAAGTTATGTCTTTTTGTTTTTGGAAAATGTGAGAACTAGTTGCACATTAAATGCTAAGCATAGTTTATTTTTCTCTCTTCTGCCATTAAAGCTACTTGGACCAACATTCTTGATATCACCATTGCTTCTATGCGGCATAAAACATGGGTTTATCTAAAAAAATAATCTATGAAGATGGCATTTTTTCACTTTCCATATTTCCAATTTGTTGGAACCCGGGACATTTATTATGAAAGGAGAAGCTTTTTATTTTTATTTGTATGAAGGTATGCTGTGATGGGACTCTGTGTTTAATGTTTGAGGCAAGGTTGTCAATGCTCTTTGAATTGGTGTGGTACGTCTAAAATGATTTATACCACTTAAATATACTCGAATTTAACTATTCAATTTAATTTAAAATCTAATTTTATACCGTTTGAAATGAGCTGAAACGAATTGAGATGCCCAAGGTGTTTCATCGGTCTTTCCGTTCCACTTAAAAAAATTATTTTTTTTAATTAAATTCACTCATTAAATTACTAATATTTCATCCAACTAGTATGATTTTCATTACTCCCCATCTTTAAGTTTTGTTGAATACTTTTTATAAAAGTATATATCAATTTCATAAAAATTAATGCAACGAGTATGGGAGGTGGTGATGGGGTGATGAAGAAGTGATGGTGTAATAATAATATATTTTTTGAAAAAAATGGTATCATTTTTTAATGATGGCAGCATAATGATTCATGTGATGAAGGCGATAAAAGTAATTAACATATAATAATAAAAATAAAATATAGTTTAAAAATATTTATATACTAGCATAGTCTTTGTATATAAAAATTGGCCTCAGAAGAATATCACATTACGTGTAAAAAAAAAACAAAATTAGAGAAGAGATGGAAATAACCTAAGATTAGCATTGATTACCATGTTCAAGATCTAGAAAAGCGTTGCACATTGCAAAATTCAATGTTCCTATATCATCATGGTCATGTCAAGTGCATTACTATTTTGAATTTATTTAACAAACCAAGAAAATGTAGGCATCTCTCCCTTGCCTAAACCAAGAACCATAAATGAGCATTAAGAAAATCAATGGATGTTTCTAAAGAATATTCACGATGGACTTCATCGGCGACCTATCCGGCTTATAGAACCCTAATTGTGTTTCTCATTTCACTTACCCCGAAGCTGTAAGATACAGCAATGGAGCTCCTAACCCGAAGCATGTTTTTCCTGTAAAAGACAAATGTAAAATTGTTTTTTTATTAAACCCATACTTAGATAATTTTATATTTGATGAAGGTTGACTCATTCTATTCAACGGGTTAAAATGTAATTTAATTAAAAAATACCATTTTAATTTTTTTTAAACTAAATATATTATTTTGAATTAACTTAAATTAACCTGTTTAATTTATTACCAAGCATATTGGTATTAATAAATATTCATACTTTTCAACCTGCATTTCTCTAGGGTTTGAAAAATGATGATTAACAATGTGGCAAGTACATAGATGAGTGGCCAAGATTAGAAAAAATCAAAACACTATTAGCATTTATTGTGGCCAACATTCTTGAAACCATCATCACTGTATCTTTGTAACACAAAAACATCGTAAATTTTCACGTTTTAGGTTTCCAATTTGTTGGAGGCAGGGACCATTTATGAGGGGAGAAGAAGCTTTTCCTCGGGGTGTTGTGCTCTTGAGACTTTTGTAGTTGATTTTAGCTATCATTTTCTTGCCTACTCCAACCATTTTAGAGCTATAGACATCTAACGTTGTTGGTTTGGACCATGATTTGTAGATAAATTGTTAGGTTTCTTTAATTCACTGATCAATTTGAACAATTAATGTGCCTCGTAAATTTGAAGTCAGGGCATTGCCTTGTTTTACACGTGGGTCACACTTGCTAACCTCTGTTTTTTTTTCTTTAATTATATTTATATGTATTAAAATCTTAGATTCTCCATCAATCAACTTGATTATAACTAAAAAAATCAAATGAAAATACAGAATAATTAATCCAATAGACACCATTTTCTTAAAAATTGCTTTTAAGGATAATTTCATTATTTCATCATGATTTTAAAATAATAAAAGACCGATTTATCTTCAATATTCATTACCCTATAGCAATTCACAATATTCTGACTTTATATATATAGTCAAACATTGAATCCTTTTAGTGTTTTTTTTGGTTAAGATCTATGTATTCCTCTGATCATAAACTAAGGTATAGTTGTCATAATGGATTTTGGTTTCATATTAGTGGAAAAATAATATTCCAAACTATTAAAGTACCTAATACCATTTTCTTATCAATAATACTTGCTTAAAATTGTTCCATTAAAAACAAAATGACAAAAGATTTAGTTTGATGACATTGCATAAACAAACAATTTCAATTTACTTATGTGACAAATTCTTAAATTAAATGATGTATTTGGATTTCCAACTTCATAAAAATTAATTATAAAATTCAAATCCAAAACTTTAAATGTTTAACGCTTTTTTTTTTTTAACTCAAATTGATGGTGTTTTTAAAAAACTCAAGTAACTTAAAGGCAAGACTTATGTGTTGAATGTTTGGTAAATTTCTTAGTTTAAAAACCCGGTTCATTCTCCCTTTAAGATGGATGGAGGATAATATATAATACATGCAAAATGATCTTCTTTGGTGAATTTGACAACTCTATGATGATTTAGTTAATGACTTCTTATGAGAAGATATAATAACATTATATAGAAGTACTCTGAAAATAAATATGCAATAGAAAATAGAATTTTTGAAGCCTTTCTTTAAAAGATTCATGGTTTATTTATAGCCTATAAGTCTTTTAATAAAGATTAGAGGCTAAAACATAATATTTTTCCTGATAATATTAATGAGAAAAAAAACCCTAACATATATATAAATATCAATCAAAATATAATGGGTCTTTCCCTTGACTTAACCCAAGAAAGGGTGGATCCTTCCCTTGGCTAAGCTTAAGGGAGGTTTCTTAGGCCCTCAAATCTAGGTTCATCACACATCAAATATAGATGACAATTTCAAATTGCTTGAACATCAACTAAACATGATGAGTTTAAATACATGATCTATTAATATACATACTAATGAGGAGCATAATCTCTTAGTTCTTTGATTTTGTAAGGAAAAATGGGGTCATACACTATGGTTAAGTTTCCTTGAAAACCCATGATCATTAAGGCAAACTATTAAAAAACCCTAATTATTCTAAGGAAGTTGCTTTTCATAAAGACTCAAAATACTAATCATTATAATAATGTAATGATGAAATGTTACTCTTAGTCAATAAACCTTTTTCTTACATGGTAGAATTATTAATTAAATCTTAGAATAAAGAATATAATGCTTATCATTAAGGTGTTTTGATTTTTTTCGTTGGAAAATAGTGGAATTCTTTTGATGCCTTCAAAGGTAAAATTAATATAACTCTCTCGTAAAGACTTTTGTGTTATATTACATTGGTTTAATAGTAAGTTTAAAGGTTAATTAGTAGCATTGTTATAATTGATGTCTATTAAATATTATTAAAATAAATTGTTGGGGTGTGCATATCATGCACCAATATATGAAAAACCTACGTGTCATTCAAGTAATGCATCTGAGATTTTTGTGTCATTTATATATATTCCTTCTTAAATTATTTGTTTTATAATTTTTTCCTTTAATATTGAGTTATTTGATGAGGTCTAGTTCTTTTTATTTTTTTCATTGTCATTTTTACACTCTATTTATTTTTATTTTATTTTTTATAACTATATAAATTATCAAATTGAATAAAGTTTTTTACCTAATGGTTTTTTATGTATAAAAAAGCTTTTTCACAGTACCTCGGCGAAGCGCTGCAACAAATTAATTAAGCTCCGAGGCTAACTCTAAGGAGCCCGGTTTGGAAATTCAAACCCATTTGGACCTAAATTATTAGGGTCTAATGGGCCTTAGGTTTGGAATATACTACTGATCCAATGTCAGCAGCCCTTGGCTGAGGGGCACCTTCAAACCCAATTAATATTAATGCATGATATTTTAATATTAATATATGATATTGTGATGTATGATTGTTTTTTTTAAATATTTTTAATTAAAAATATATCAAAATATTTTTTTTTTTACATCACCATATTAAAATTATAAAACAATAGTAAAAAAATCAATTAAATAAAAAATAATTTAAAAACAAAAATCACTACAATATTAAACATGCACAAATCATCAATATATTTGGACATAAAACATTTTAAAAAGATATTTTTCTATGTAAATAATTAACGAACTTCAACGATGATCCACTTTTAGATATATTATTAGTATTTTTTTTTTAATATTAAATATACAAAAACCATAAATTCAAATACGACATTATCATAGCAAAACATGTAGAAAAATCAATATATTAATATAGGTAGATTAGCAAATCATTTTTTACGCTAATATATGTCATAATATGTTAATTAATGTGAATTTGTTGACTATGGCATCATAAAGTTTTTAATATAAAGTTTTTTTTTTTAATTCTTCTAAAGTAAAGGATATCGAGAATCCTTCAAACATTTCTACAAAAATAGAAAACCTACTTCATAGATTAAACACCCCAAATATTTAGAAATTGGATGGAAAAAGAGGGGGATGAACAAGTCAGAGAAGAAAGGAAATGCAATAAAACTATCCCATTAATTACGTTGACCATTGAATTATCAAGGATGATACTGAAGTATTCTTTTTTAAAAATATAAAAAAAATAAAATATATCAAATATTTTAAAAGTAAATACCGCTTCACGCGAGCTCATTATATTAATCTAATAACTTTTACAAAATATTTAAAATCTTTTAAGAATAAAATATTTTTTTTTCTTACCTATTTATCAAAACATTTTAAGAAGTTTACTCAATGATTAATCACCAATAAAATAAATGAGAAACCTACATGGTGTCATTAATCCGTATGCACGACAAGTCGTTCATAGTGGCAGTTGCTTTTTTAACAGAACAGAGTCTTTTTCTCGTCATCCTCCTCATCTCATCAATGTCTGAAACGTAGAAAAGTCACGCACACGTAAAATCTCCATTTTCTCCTTTGCTTCTCCATTTCAACCACAGATAAACAAGACCCAGATAGCCCTTTTGGTCTCCTTTTCCTTTGATGTTTTCTTAACCATTTGCGAGAACAGAGAAAGAGAGAGGGAGAGATTGATCTGGTTTTGTATTTGTACTTGTAGAGAGAGATGTTGGAGAAAATCGGACTACCAGCAAAGCCATCAACGAGAGGGAAAACTTGGGTTGTTGATGCTTCACACTGTCAAGGATGTTCTTTTCAGTTCACCTTCATTAATCGCAAGGTGGGTTTTTTTTTTAACCTGTTTCGTGTTTTATCTTCTTCAATACCCATGTCTCAAAAGCCTTTATTTTTCTTCTATATTTTTATATACACTCGATGATGATCGTTTAGTTGTTTATTTCCTAAGTATTGATTATCATTTATGGTCAGTTAGTAATAATTCGGGTCAAAATTTGAGTTTATTCATTTGTTATTGGACTTGTTCTAGTCGTAGATTGTCAACTGTAATCAGTTTCAGCACTTGATTTAATTGTATGTTAAAGATTTAGTTTAAGTTTATTATTGATTCTTATGGCGTATGTAAGTTTGTTTGGAGGATTTTGTAATGGGATGCTTGTTGATTTTAATATGGGATTAACTTGCTTATATTGTACAAGTTATTGATGTGGAATTGGATTTTCAGCATCATTGCCGAAGATGTGGGGGTTTGTTTTGCGGAAATTGCACTCAGCAAAGAATGGTTTTGCGTGGTCAAGGTGATTCACCTGTGCGTATTTGTGATCCATGTAAGAAGCTAGAGGAAGCCGCTCGATTTGAGATGCGGTATGGACACAGGAATAGAGCTGCAAAAGGTATTTTGTTCGTTTTTTATTTTGATTATTAAGGTTTTTTACATCATATCATTTACTGTTTCTCTCGTTGCGTCACAGCAAAACTCTCATTGTTGTTCTCGTTCGTTCATTCAATATATCCAAAGATTGTTGGTAGGCTACTCAAGTTTGTAGAAATGTTAATTGTCCTCGTTCCTTGAATCTCTTTGGAAAATCTGTTATGTTGTTTTGAACTTTCCCCCCCTGTTCCTTCTTTTCCTTGTCTTTTTAATCTCTGTGGAAAATCTGCTATTTTATTTTGAAGTTCTTTTCTCTAGCTCATGAAATTGTTGGATCTCAGAGCAATGAGTAGTTTGTTGGAATGCTTAAGAATATTGTTGTTGCATGGACTTTTGTAGTTTCAATGTCTGTCCATTCTGTGCTTGCAATGGTGTTTAGACATGTAGACACTTGCATTTACACATTATCTGATGCTCATGAATATGAATGCACACAGTAAGATATTAAACCTATAAATATTTTTGTGTAGGGAGTTCAAGAATGACTTCACAGAACGAGGATGAGATTTTAAACAAGATTCTAGACAATGATGGAGAGGAATCTTCTTCATCAGGACAACAGTTCAACACTGACCTGGTTTCTAGCATTCAAAGGGCAAGTAGCAGTGCTTCATACTCAAAGACTCAACAAGTTACTGCTCTGGATGGTGGAGGAGATTTAAGTAGAAGTCATTCTGTTGATGAGCACAATCATGTAAATAGTGAGGTGGGATCAACCACTCCTGAGGAACTACGTCAACAAGCTTTGGATGAAAAGAAGAGGTATAAAATTTTGAAAGGAGAGGGGAAGTCCGAGGAGGCTCTGAAAGCCTTTAAGAGAGGAAAGGAACTTGAGAGGCAGGCTGATGCCTTGGAATTGTCCATTAGGAAAAATCGCAGGAAGGTTTTATCTTCTGCCAACACAGTTGAGATTCAGAATGAAGATGGCATCAAAGAATCTGTCAGAAAAAGTAAACGCCATGCTCAAGTCAATGAAAAGGATGACCTTACTGCTGAACTCAGAGGACTGGGGTGGTCTGACATGGATCTCCATGAGAAAGAAAAAAAATCAGTGAAAATGAGTTTAGAGGGTGAACTATCTTCTCTTCTTGGAGAAATCTCAGGTAAAACTAATAAGGACATGGGAAACAGTGGCATTGACAAAACCCAGGTTGCTGAACTTAAAAGAAAGGCGCTAGCTTTGAAACGTGAAGGAAAGCTTGGTGAAGCCAAGGAAGAATTGAAGAAAGCGAAAGTCTTAGAAAAGAAGCTTGAAGAACAGGAGCTGTTGGGTGTGGATGAAGAATCTGATGATGAGATATCTGCTTTAATCCGTAGCATGGACAATGATCCCGAAGACAACCTATTAGCTGAGGGTGTGCCAGATTATGGTTTTAATCTTGATCACCTTGTGGGCACATCTGATGATCTTGGTGTTGATAGTAACTTTGAAGTGACTGATGAGGATCTGGTGGATCCAGAATTAGCTGCCACACTTAAATCATTAGGCTGGGCTGACGAATCTGGTAGTTCAGAAGCCACTGCTACCCATTCTGTCCCTATTGACAGGGAAACACTACAAAGTGAAATTCTTTCGCTCAAAAGAGAAGCACTTAATCACAAACGAGCAGGTAATGTCACAGAGGCTATGGCACATCTAAAGAAGGCAAAGTTACTTGAGAGAGATCTGGAAAGCTTGGGGGGTGACGCAAGCAGCTTAATTGCACATGATCCCACAATAATGAAGAAAGGTTCACCTTCTGAAAATACCAAGGAAAAGAACAATGTGAGTTCTAAACCTGCACCAAAGAGTAGATTAATGATTCAGAAAGAGCTCTTGGCTTTGAAAAAGAAGGCGCTTGCTTTGAGAAGGGAAGGTAGATTGGATGAGGCAGAGGTAGAGTTGAAGAAAGGCAAGGTTCTTGAACAGCAACTTGAGGAAATGGACAATGTTTCAATTGTCAAAGAGAAACAGGTCCTTGGTGGGATTAAGAACCCAGGTTTGGAATATGAACATCCTGCTATTTCTGGAGGTCCACCGATTAGAGAGGAGGAGGAGGAGGAGGATGTGACAGATCAAGATATGCATGACCCAGCATATCTTTCCCTTCTAAGTAACTTAGGCTGGAAAGATGATGATGATGAGCATCCAAACTCTTCATTTAACCCTCCCAAGGAAAATGATAACACCAATCTCTTGTTCACTCATTCTACATCCAATATCTCGATGAAGATACCGAGAAGAAGTAAAGCTGAAATACAGAGGGAACTCATAGGCCTGAAAAGAAAGGCTCTTACTTTAAGACGTGAAGGAAAGACTAATGAGGCAGAGGAAGTGCTTACAGCAGCAAAATCATTAGAAGCTGAGATGGAAGAGATGGAAACACCAAAAAAAGAAATTCAGACCAAGCCTAGCAGACCCAAAGACAAAATTATCAGACCTGTTAGGAGTGCAGCGGAGGAAGGAGATATGGATGATATTACAGAAAAAGATATGCAAGACCCATCTCTTATCTCTATGTTAACGAGTTTAGGGTGGAAGGATGATGAAGATGAAGCTGTAACTGCACAAGCAAAGGCATCTAAACAAGCTTCAGATAGTTCTGTGAATTCTACTAACCCATCCACAATTCCATTCCCGTCCAGCATTTCAGCTGCCAGACAAAGAAGCAAAGGTGAAATCCAGAGAGAGCTCTTGGGTTTGAAAAGAAAGGCCCTTGCACTTAGGCGTAAAGGAGAAACTGAAGAAGCTGAGGAATTGTTGAAGATGGCCAAAGTACTGGAGTCCCAAATGGAAGAAGTGGAAGGTCCGAAGGAGCTTCTCATTAATAATTCTGAAGACAAAAAATCTCAGAGTTCTGGATCATTAACTAACCATGAAAAGCAGAATAATGTGAAAATTGCGTTGGGAACTAGTGAAAAGTTTATATCAGCAGCAGTGGATCCTGATGAAAAAGTTTTGGAGTCATTCGTTCATTCAGGAAGTAAGGAAAGTGATACAATTGCTCCTCTTTTAAGGAGTCCTGATATTGTCAATTCAGTGTCATTCGAGCTCAACAAGGGCAAGCATCCATCTGTAGGAGAATTGGATCTCATGGGTGAAATCAGATCCGTAAGGAACTCAGGAATAAATCATGGAAATTATTTCATTCCTCCTCCTCATCAGCCTGTGAATGTAATGGATTTGCTGACAGGAGATGATTGGAGCAGTCCTCAAATACCAGCTGGAAAGCTAGAAGATAAAGTCAATTTTGGTTCCGACACATCCTCTCTGCCTGAGCATCATGTTCATGTTGGCTCCTTGAGAAGTCACCCAGTCAGAAGCAAGAATGAAGAAATCAATTCTGTTTCAGATGTTTCCCTTTCTTCTGATCCCCATTGTCATGTGCATGCACCCAAAAATCTTGGAAGCAAAGAAAATGCTAGAACTAAACTGAGTGAAGAAACAGTTAATGCGGACAAGAAACAACATGTAGATGAAACAGATTCTTTTCAAGGACTTGTTTCTCAGAACAACAAAAGCTCCCTTCAACAAGAAGTTTTGGCTCATAAGAGGAAGGCACTTGCTTTAAAGAGAGAAGGAAAACTGGCAGAAGCTCGAGAGGAACTTCGGCAGGCAAAGCTGTTGGAGAAGAGTCTTGAGGTAGAGACACCTGAACCTGCGGGAGGTATCCATGATGGGTCAACATCTGCCTCAAATGCTTCATCTGCTCAACAGAAGGATCATAGTGCCCCAAATTTGGCTCCAAAACCTTTGTCTGGGCGTGATCGATTTAAATTGCAACAGGAGTCACTGGGTCACAAACGTCAGGCCCTAAAGATGCGAAGAGAAGGCCGGGTGGAAGAAGCAGAAGCTGAGTTTGAATTGGCCAAGGCTCTCGAAGCCCGGTTGGATGAGATGTCTTCTGCCAACGTAGCAGAACCAGTAGATGATGTAGTTGTTGAAGATCTTCTCGATCCTCAACTTCTATCTGCCTTGAAAGCAATCGGAATTCAAGATACCAGTATTATACCACAAGGTTCAGAGAGACCAGGGCCTGTGAAAGTCAGTCCTACCCAGAATGAAAGCAATAGCCAGGAAAGAATTCAGCTGGAAGAACGGATCAAGACAGAGAAAGTGAAGGCAGTAAATTTGAAACGTGCAGGGAAGCAAGCTGAAGCTCTGGATGCTCTCCGGCGATCGAAATTGTTTGAAAAGAAACTAAATTCCTTGGCTTGAGTTTCATAAATAAAGGTTTGAGAGAATCACCCTACTCTATTTCAAGCAATTTTTGCTTGTGTGAGTTCAATGGAACACATTTTGATTAGAGATAAATAAATTTCCTTTCCTCCATTACATCCATACTATGCTGTATTATAAAAACTACAGTGACATTGTACCTCGTGAATTTGCATAGGCTTGATATTTTTCAATCTCCATATACAGTATTCATCTTCGCCTCTTTCTACAGAAGAATTCAAGCTCCATGCAGAAGAACAAGAGTTCTAGTTCACGAAAATTGATAACATCTTTCATACGTTTTTGATATATAGAATCATTTATTTTTACAATTATAAAGTGTTGTCCCATGAATACTAGATGATTACACAAGTGAGCATATTTAATTAATTTATAATCATGCAATATAACAGAAATATTGCAAACATATCATAACAAAAGGTTAGCATGCTAACTAAGTACCTGCGTAAGAGTATGGTTAAGATTGTTTTTGAAAGTGTTTTTGATTCAGAAATAGATTAAAATAATGCTTTTTTTTATTTTTTAAAAATTATTTTTGACATTAGCATATCAAAATGATCTAAATAAAAAAATTACAGTAAAAAATAAAAATAAAACATTTTCAATTTTTTTGTAAAATAATTTTGAAACGCAGTGTTAAACACCTCCTAAATGTGTGTGTATTAAACAAGTTAAAATTTTGTTGTGGTCAAGATTTCATTATTTATCCTTAAAGTTTTATTGTTTTACATTTGGTATAAAAAAGCTAACTTCAATAAACCTTACAGTATTTCAATAGTACCGCTACCTTGTTTAGATGTACTAAACTGTTTCTCTATAAGAACTAAACCTAAGCTATAGATTAGATAAAAAAAAAAAAAAATTATAAAAGAGTAGAGCTTAAAAATATAGAAACTCAGATGAAAATTATGTGGAATATATGCAGAAAATAACCAACCCCAAACACTATTATTTAGCAGCCTCTTTTTATAGAGAAATTATAGAATAAAAAAATAGAATTAATTATGATAATAATCATAATAAATTCTCTCTGTTATTAACTTTGATTATACTCTATAAAACTCGAATCATATATGAGTGTTTTGACTTTAAATTTAATGTTTTTGAGTTTAGTTTTGTATAAAATATTTAGAAAAAATTATCGGATTCTTTTATTTATGGGCTAGATAAAATAATGAGTTGAAAAAAATAATTTTTCATGGAGCATATCCAAGCTCAAATTAAAGGCAATTTTTCTTTTGTAGTCTAAAAAATCATTTTAATCGTGTAGAAAATTAAATCTCAATAAAAATTTAACCCAAAAAAATAAGTGGAACTCATTTTGATTTCAAAATGTGATCATTAACTATGTTGAAACAAAATTTTCAGCATAAGGAATTCGATCCTTGTTTCAACGTTTACAATGTTTATAAATGGTTGTTATGTGATTTCCCATACTTATCAAATCAAAATAATTGTCTAAGCAGTTTGAAAAAAAAGTCCTGTAGCTGTTGACTATACCAAGCTCATCCTAGCAGAGGTTCTTATGGCCGGTGCTCACAAACAATGTTGAATTTTGTGGCATTGAAAGCATTTTTTTATTGTTAACTCTATTTAGAAATGCTTTTGTGATAGCGAAGTCTGAACAGCTTGATGACAGAACACATGCTACTGTTGGCACTATACATGGAAGATAATTATTGACTTCCTCTTAGGGCTCAAGAGATTTGATATAAATGATAAAAAACTTGAGATCTACACAGCAGATCTCAAATTTGAATTACGACATACAATTCTTGTAAAAATTTGGGACAGTCGAGGTTTTAGTCACTCATCTGAGCCTATAAAATAGTCTTTCTGAGAAGTGGAGTTTACTCAGATCCAAAAAAAAATAAAAAATTACTGACTTCCATCGCTGCGGTTAGAAATCTCATAATTAATGAACGAATCACGTCGATCAGCTGTTACCATGTGTTTCTTTGATGATCTTTAACCCTAGAAATAACCTACCTCGAATCTCTCTATATTTGGATATATTCAATGGCATCCTTTCATTTTCCGAGTGTTAATGGAATCCTTTCTTCACTTCTGCATATTAGGGTTCATTTGTTTTGCATATAATAATATTTTATTAATGTTCGGTAGTAAATAATGCAAAAAAAATATATGAACTGGTAGTTGAATTATGATGATGTGTTATGGTAACGAGATAATAGTGGGGGTGGTGACGAGAAATTCAAGTTGAAGATAGTAAAGACAAGATAGTTTTAATAATTGAAATTGTTGGACAATATTTAAAATAAACTAATATCTATAAAATAATTTCAATAAATAAACAAAATTTAGAAAACTCAAAATAATATTTTTCCTTAAGAAATTTTATGCAAAACAAATGCTCGTTTAATTTGCAAGATCACATCAACCTCTAATATGGCACACGTGGTCCATATCAGTCCTCACGGATCGATCCAAGCCTGTGGGTTGAGCTGACTAAACCCATCTCTCTGGTCTCCATCAGGTGGCTTGTCTAAATGTGGCAAGAATGATTCCTCGGATGTATAGCTATGATCACAATCCCAGTTTTCCAAGTATCAAGGAGCATATGAAGTCGCTAGCTGTTCATTTACAGGGTGAAAAAATAATAATTATTTTGCATCATATAAAATGGTGAAATCTTTTAGTATTTTTTATATTAATAATTATAAAAATTAAATAACATATATTTATGGTCTAAGACAAAAAAACATAAGATGAGAAAATACTTTTTATATTAATAACTCAATATTTTCCGAAGGCATCAAGATTTTAATCATGGAAAGAAAAGACAAAAGTACGTGAATCACAAGATGAGAGATATGCTTTAGGAAATACGAGCGGTTTACCCGCGCGATGCGGCGGTTTTTTTTTATTTATGTAAAAAATTGATTGTTTTTTAATGTATTGTATTTTATTATTTTAATATTTAGTTAGTATAATTATATTTAAGAATACTGATATGAATTTTTGACTTTCAAAAAATCCAAAGTCATTTTTCCTCTCTCTCAATATATTTTTAGGCGATAATATTCAATAAATATCAGACATATTAGAAATAAAAATATTGTAATTTGTTTTTAAAACATAAACTTAATTTTTTTATGTGCTATAATTATTTATTTGCCGTCTAAAAAGAACAGTCTAATGGAAACGGGAAGTGACTTGTATATTTTTTAATTTGACTTGTAGATAATGCAGGTAAATTTGTCAACATTTTTTTTTTTGAGATGTTTTTTTTTTTCCAGTAATATTAGATATAAAATATTAAAAATGAAAACATTGGAAATTCTTGTAAAGAAATAAACTTAAATAAAAAAGCACAAAATTAAATTTTGAAGCCAATCTTTTTTTTATATAAGATTTATTAATCATATTATTATATTAAATATATTTAAGAAAACATGATATGAATTTCTGTCCTACAAAAAATCTTAGGTCATTTTTCCTCTCTCTCAATATATTTTTAGGCGATAATATTCAATAAATATTCAAACATATAATTAGTTTTACATATTTTAATTTGACATAAATATACAAATATATAATTAACTTAACATAATTTCAATAATATATTTAATTTAAAGGATAATCTTAGGCTATTTTGTTCTCTCTCTATATATTCTTAGGCGATAACATCCAATACATATTAGAACATATAATTGGTTTCACATATTTTAATTTGACATAAATACACAAATATATAATTAAAAAGTCAAAACACTGCAAATTTATTTAAAGAAATAAACTTAAACAAAAGAGCACAAAATTTAATTTTGAAGCCAATATTTTTTTATTTTATAAGATTTATTCATCGTATTATTATATTAAATGTATTTAAGAATACTGACATGAATTTCTGTCTTTAAAAAAATCCCAGGTCATTTTTCCTCTCCCTCCATATATTTTTAGGCGATAATATTAGTTTTACATACTTTAATTTGACATAAATATACAAATATATAATTAATTTGATATACTTTCAATAATATCTTAAATTTAAAAGACAAAATTTAAGTAAACCCAAACATTGAAATCAAATAATTCAAAACAAAACCAGAAATTAAAAGAACTGGGACTGAAATGACACTGAAATCCATAATTAACTTGCATAGAAGGACAAAATTGAAAGAAATCAAACTTTTGAGACCTAAAATATTAAGGATTTATAATAAATTTGCATGGAAGGATGAAATTGAAATTAATCAAAACTTTGATACCAAAAATATTTAGAATTCCAGCCCAACCCGCAAAATTAAAAGCATGAGGATCGAACTGGAACTTCAACACATAATCAATTTCAATTGAAGGATGAAATTGAAAGAAATCAAAACTTATATAATTGCAATAAGGGCCAGAAAAACAAATTATAACGTTCAGGGACTGAAATGAACTATGCCAAAAACACTGCTCCGCTGACGTCAGCTTGCGCAGGAGGAGAGAGAAATGAGGGGGGGAAATTCAAACGTATCTGGGAACCACATGTATACACGCGCCGCCTCATGTGGAAGAGAGCATGGCGAAACATCGTTCTATACGCCGATTGATCATTTTTGGACGCCGTATGACGTAGAACGCGCCGCCCGAAACACGCATGCGCGCGGAAATGGAACGGCGCGTGATGGGACGCACCAACAGTAATCCGAAGCGAAAAAGAATAAAAAATTGGATAATTACAATTTCACCCCTCCCACCCTGTGCGTTATTTTGTCGTTTTAGAGGGCTAAAACGGTGACTGCACTGTTTGAAGAAATATTAAAAAAAAAAAAAAACCGTCCGGCCGAACCGGGCCGGACCGGCCAATTACCTCGGAGCCCCTGAAAATGGCGGCGTTTTTTGTCTTTTTCGGGGGCTAATTTCGTTAATACACTGTTCAAAATCGAAAAAAAAAAAAAAAAAAAGAGGACATACACCCGCGAAGCACCGTGGCAAACTGCACATGAATAGTGATTATGAGTCACGGTGAATAGTGTTTTATTGTTCAAAATCGCGTTATCTTTTAGGTGTGTAATAGTTTAAATTGTTTTTTAAAATAATTTTTATTTAAAAATATATTAAATAATATTTTTTTATTTTTTAAAAATTATTTTTGACACCCTGCATAAAAATAATTTTATTTAAAATAAAAAAAAATCATTTATTTTTAAAAAGCACATTTTATGTGCTTCCAAACACCCTACTGCTACTACTACGTCGTGACTTGTGACCTCACAAACTAGAAATGGTGTCGTGTCGTGATCATGTGGTTTCAGCATCGAAGTCTATCAATGGTGTCGGGATCCTGTGGCTTCAGCAAGTTACACGCTTGCTACAAACAAATTCAGCTTTGACATCAAGCATATCTACCTAAGTGATTTGATTTGAAATCTAGGCTAAACAAATATTAAAGTATATAATTATTATTATTATTATTATTATTATTATTATTATTATTATTATTATTATTAGTGTTTAATACACTCATTAAAATTATTATTAATAGGGTGTTACTTCTTACAATTGAAAACTTGTTTATAGAATAACGAGAGAATGTCTAGGAAAGAAATGTTCAAGTGAAAAAATAAAACTAAAACAAAAGATCCCGTTAACGAGACAAATGGATTTAATTAAGTTAGAAAGGTATATTGTAAATCTTTATTTTAAATCCATAATTGTTTTTTAGTATGTCGTTTTGATACTTTTGGTTTTTATTAAATAAATGACTTAGAACTTTATTTTAATTTTTAAAATTATTAATAAGAATATAATACTTTTACTACCAAATTAATTCATTTTAATAAAAAATTAATATCTTACATTTTCTTAAAAAAAATATTAGTGACATATAATTCATTTTATAAAATAAAAGGTTTCTATCCGGCGCATGATTATATATCTTTATTTATTTATCATTCTCGATTTCAAAAGTTAATATTTAGTTAGCACCGGTATCTTTTTTTTGATTTTTTAGTGGGTATAATTATTAAGTTATTTTATTAATAAAATGCATAATAATCAAAATTAATAATTAAAAAAGATTTAGAGCCGGAAAATATTATTAATAACTTATCATTATTTTTTAATTTAAAAAAGAGTCCTAATCCACTTGACGTATGATGTGATATTTTACCAAACGATAGTGTACTGTTTAGTGGATCCGAATGAGGGGTGCGTTTCGAAAAAGCAATTGGTCCATGGAATTATTTTTAAAATTTCGTCGAATAACTCAACCTTTTTATATAGAAAAAACAAATTTAAATCCATGGAGGAGGTTGTTAAAAATGTTTATTCTCTCTCAATTTTTCAAATTCATAATCCATAAAATAAGAAACGAATAAAAAATAGATTTGATCCCAAGAAGTTAGTTTTCTCTAAGTTCAGTCAATAAAGGCAGTGGTAATGGAAATGATTTATTTCCTTGAATTTTCTAATTTGATATAAAAGATGTCTTTTCAAGATTATTATTCAAAGAGAGAATTTAATATCGTTTTTAAAAGAAGTTGGGAGGGGAAAAAACAAAACAAAAGATAACGTGGCTTCCTTAAATGAGTGGTGTTTGAGAGTCCAAAAAACATATTTTTGAAATAATCTGATTTTTTTTTTATTTTGATATGTTTTTGATATTAAAAATAATTTTTTAAAAATTCAAATTAATAGGGGGTGTTTGAGAGTGCTTTTCAATAGTATTTTTGAAAAAAATTGAAATTTTTTAATTTTTATTTTTAAGTTTAAATTAATAAAATTTAGTGTTTTTAGATCATTTTGATGTGCTGATGTCAAAAATAATTTTTAAAAAATAAAAAAAACATAATTTTAATGTATTTTTGAATGAAAAATACTTTAAAAAACAACTACAACCACTCTTAGAAATGTCTCCAAACTAGACGTTGGGATGATGATTCATTATTATGCAAAAAGATGCTCGTAAAATGTTTTCTGCTTATGATCCCAGCAACATTACGAAAATCTTATTATTTTCATATAAAATACATAATAATTGAGAAAAATTGTATAACTCAAATAAAAATTTATAATAGCATTTAATTATCTAGTAAATCTTATAAAGCAAGTGAATATCAAAAACAAATTCTAAACAGAGTAAAAAAGAAGAAGAAAAGACAGCAAGGAAAATAGGCCTTAGCCTAGCTTTAATATTTTTTTTAATTAAATACCTTATTGAAAGTTGTTGAAATTGTTTTTTAAAGTATTTTTTATTGAGAGATGCATCAAAATAATATTTTTATTTAAAAAAAAATATTTTTGATATCAGCATATAAAAATGATCTAAAAACACCAAAAAAAATAATTTAAAATAAAAATAAAAATAAAACATTTTCAATTTTTTTTTAAATATATTTAAAACATAGTGTGAAACACGGATGAACATTTAAGGCCCTGTTTGGGAGTGTGGTTGCGGTAGCTTTTCAAAATGCTTATCGTGCCAAAATACATCAAAATGATGTTTTTTTTATTTTTTAAAAATTATTTTTGAAATCAGCACATCAAAATGATCTAAAAAATACACAAAAACATATTCATTTAAAATAAAATTTTATTTTCTTCAAATTTCGGCAAAAAACCGGTGGGATCACAATGTCAAACGGGCACTTAATCCTCTTGACCACGCACGAATCATATGTCACATTAAAGGAAATATTACATCCTTTTGTATTTAAACTTGCATGCTTGTTTTTTTGTTTTAATTGTTTTTTTAGTATTTATTTATTTTTTATATTAATCTTTTATATTTTTTTGATGTGCTAATATTAAAAATGTTTTTTTAAAATTATTATTTTAATATATTTTTAAATATAAAAACATTTTAAAAAAAACTGTGACTACGCTTTTAGATATTTTTAGCCCTTATTTATCCGCCAATCATCCAATTTAAAACACTTTTTTTTCCTCATCTCACCTGTGTTGTTGTCATGCTCTATTATCCACGTGAACTTACCGGTAGTTTGAGAAAATGACTGACCATTAGGGGGGCTAAATGACACATGGGGATGGTTTTATGATATTTTAAGGTGCCAAAATGATTCTAGAGAATGTAATAGAGATTGTTTTTCAAAAAACATTTTTTTTTAAATATATTAAAAAATATGTTTTTAGTTTCCAAAAATTATTTGATATCAATACATTAAAAAAAATCTAAAAACACATACACAAAAATAATTTAAAACAAAAAATAAAAATATTATTTTTAAAAAATATTTTTAAAACACAATATCAAATAGTCCCATAATCAGTCGCTGCTACTGTCTTATAATTTTATAAAAAATAAACTTAATTATATATATATATATATATATAAAGAAATTGTAATATATTATGGTCTACACATGCATTTGTTTTTTTTTTGTTTTTATGGCCTACCACAATAAATTGTCTCGTAACGCATGATAGACTTGACGTCAACGGTCAATCTCATGTTAAAACAAAATACAAAAGGACAGAGAGACGTTACGTGAATCTCATGTGAGATTCGAGTTTCTGTTTACTGTGGGCTGGTGATGGTAGGTATAGAGATACATTTTAATTAAAATAATTTTTTTAGATTTTATTTTTTATATTAAGACATTAAAATTATATAATTTTTTTTTGTAAGAATATTAATTTAATGCTTTTAGAAAGAATATTTTAAAAAATAAATAGAACTTCAAAAACAAAAATGCCAATGGTACCCTCATCACCTCGCAAGCATTCATCTCATAAAATTCTAGTCCTATAAGTTTTTAATTATTCTAATTACTCGAATAAACAAACAATTTGCCAACATTTCTTAATATTTGTTTTGTGTTTGTAAATTTCTAATAATTAAATAAATAATAAGTACAGATTGATCCTTTTCCCCGTACCCATAAAATTCTCCTACACAAATATTAACGAAGATTAAGAGTATATTTGGTATTGTTATAATAGTTTCTTTTTAAAGTAATATTTTTTAAAATTTATTTTAACATCAACATATCAAAATAATTTTAAAATATAACTAATTTTAAAAAAAAAATACTTATGAAACGCAAAAACAAACTTTCTCTAATTTGTTTTCCTCTTTGAAAATCTTAAAAGTTAAAAAGGAAAAAAAAACTTTTAAAATAATTAATCAATGAATATATTTGACGTGCAAAACGTGAGTTTACTGTTTGTGAGACTTCCTAGTGCCACTACCTCATAAAAAGGAAAAAAAAAACCTTAAAAAGAATTAATCAATGAATATATTTGACGTGCAAAACGTGAATTTACTGTTTGTGAGACTTCCTAGTGCCACTACGGCACTACCCCATCTGAGAATATGATCTAACATGTCTGCAATATTTATTTTATTTTTACATTAATTTTTTATGATTTTATATTGTTTTGACATGTAAATTTTTAAAAAGTATTCAAATAAATAAATATTAAATAAAGATATTTTAAAAACTAACAGTTATCAAACTCTAATTAACAGATCAAATCTTATAAATTGTGGCAGCTTGAAATTTCTTATAGTGTACGTGTTAAAACACAATCTCTCTCTCTCTCTCTCGCTCTCAATGGCAATGTATTGTAGTGTTTCCTTGGCAACTGCTTCTGGCAGTCCGTTTCCTCAAAACCGAAATTCAGAAAGAGTGAAGCACATCCTCAAAGAATTTAAGCCTACTCCTGCGAGCACTCAAAATTGGAGAATTTCAAAAAAACAGACATTGGTTTCTGGTCCCTTAAAACACCGCAGAACTATTAATACTGTAAGTATATATATATATATATATATATATGGATTATGATCTTGCATGTAACTGTGTTTATCAAGGAATCTTTAACGAATTGTTTGTCGTATTCTTTATGAAAATCTAATTATGTAATTGAAACTGCTTTTTTACACTTGCAGGATGATTCAGACCTCGAGTTTGCAGAAAAGTTGAAGACAATCAAGCATTTTTTGAGGAAAGAAGGAGAGAATCCGATTCAAGGTTTGGCCATGATTGATGCTATCCAACGCCTTAGCGTTGACTATCATTTCCAGGAGGAGATCGATTCAATTCTAGCAAGGCAATCTATGTTATCAAGAACCTTTCTCAGCGACAACAATCTCTATGAGATTGCACTTCGCTTTCGATTGCTGAGACAACAAGGTTACCATGTATCCGCAGGTTGTTAATTTTTAATGTTTATCCCATCTTCTTTTCATGCTATCTGTGTGAGTTTATGTTCCTCGTGATTGCTTGTTTATCTCGCAATTACATGTGGCAGGAGTGTTTGAAAACTTGAAGGACAACGAGGGAAGATTCAAGCAAGAATTGAGTAGTGACATTACGGGCCTAATGAGTTTATATGAAGCTTCCCAGCTAAGTATAAGAGGTGAAGATTTGCTGGATGAAGCTGGAGATTATAGTTATCAGCTTCTACGTTCAAGTGTGACACATCTAGACTATAAACAAGCTAGATTGGTTAGGAATTCTTTGGACCATCCACATCACAAAAGCTTGGCGAGTTTCATGGCCAAAAACTTTTTCAATGATGAGACAAATGGATGGATTAGTGAGCTACAAGAACTTGCAAAGACAGAGTTTAAGATGGCCAAATCCCAACATCAACTCGAAGTTGCTGAGGTTTCGAAGTGAGTTTGATTGTGAATAACTGATTTTATATCCATGCTCTGATCATTCACAACATTTTTCTCACGTATTTTCTTACTTTAATGCTCTCATTTAGATGGTGGAAAGACCTCGGATTGTCCAAGGAAATTAAGTTCGCAAGAGATCAGCCACTTAAATGGTATATGTGGTCAATGTCGTGTCTCACTGACCCATGTCTTTCACAGCAAAGAATTGAGCTCACTAAACCCATCTCTATGATATACATAATAGACGATATTTTCGATGTTTATGGCACTCTCGATGAGCTCGTTCGCTTCACAGAAGTTATCAACAGGTCGAACAAAATTCATCAGTTGTAGGATTTATTCACATGCATGCTTCATCAAGTTTGAACGTACGTAATTGATTTCTTAATTCTTACTCTTTCCCATCATCGTTTCAGATGGGACATCGCCGCCGCCGAACGGTTACCGGACTACATGAAGATATGTTTCAAGGCTCTGGACAATATTACCGACGAAATAAGCTACGAGATCTACAAGAAACATGGGTGGAACCCAGTTGACTCTCTCCGAAAAACGGTACGATATCGGCCCCACAATAGTTTTCCTACAAAAATCAAAACTTAAGCTATGATAATGATTGGCCGGTTGGCTTTTCTGCAGTGGACTGGTTTGTTCAACGCGTTTCTTGTGGAAGCAAAATGGTTTGCTTCTGGGAAGTTGCCGAGTTCGGAAGAGTACCTGAAGAATGGGATTGTGAGTTCTGGAGTAAATGTGCTTCTGGTTCACATCTTCTTTCTATTGGGTCAAGGTATAAGCAAGGAAAATGTAGAACTTATCAACAATTTCCCAGCCATCGTATCATCCACAGCCACAATTCTGCGTCTGTGGGATGACTTGGGAAGTGCCGAGGTAACATCCCAGAATTCCCCACTTGATTATCTCGAGATGATGTCAAGTCTGTCAACTTTCTTCCATTTTAATGTCTCGCTTTTTCGGACCACTGATTTTGGGAATCGAAAGTCTCTTTGAATTAACGTACGGATGTAAACTAAATTGCAGGACGAGAATCAAGATGGCCATGATGGATCATACGTCGAATGCTACCGGAAAGAAAACGAAGGATCATCGTACGAAGACGCGCGAAATCAGGTTCTCCACATGATTTCTGATGCGTGGAAACAACTCAACCAGGAATGCCTCTCTCCAAATCCATTCTCAGCAACTTTCTCAAAGGCTTCTCTAAATATTGCAAGAATGGTCCCTCTGATGTACAATTATGATGACAACCATCGCCTTCCAAATCTTGAGGAGCATGTGAAACCACTCCTCTACGAAAATGTGTCTGTGTAAAAAAATAAAAATAAAAATAAAAAGGCCTACGACCGACTCCATGTTATAATTTCATAGAGACCATGGTCATGGTTTGGCAACCTAGGAGCTAGTTAGCTGCTTTCATCAATATGTATAGACTATATTACAAAAAATATAAATAAAATATAACTTTCTTTCGCCACCCTTTCCAAATTTTATTTATGAGAGCATTAACAATGAAATTAAATTCCACTTCTCGTCGTCATATTTTGCTGAAATATTAGTGTCCAAGGTTTCTTTATAATTTCTTCGACTTCTCTATGTATTATTGCAGCAGTAAAAGATATAAATCTTCAACGAGGAGAGGAGCTGGAAAGCTGGCTCTCAGCAGTCTTATTAACTTGGCTTAAAAAAATAAAATAAAAATTTAAAAATTATATCTTTTAAAAAAAATTAAAAAAAACATTAAATCAGATTTTAACATAGCCAATCGAGTCATGAATTAAATCAGATAATTGTGGTCCACGACCACCTCATCTTTCTTATCACACTTTATCAATAATATCTCATTACTATGTTCTCCATCATCATTATTATTTTATACATGTTTAACATTAATTTCAAAACTAATTTTCTTAAAAAATAAAAAAATATTTTTGTTTTTATTTTTTATTTGAAATTAAAAAATTAATGTTTTTAGATCATTTTAATATACAAATATCAAAAATATAATTTTGTCTAAAACTGCAATGAATTTCAATATGCAAAACCCCGGTTAGCTTATAGTTAATATATATATATACCGATGAAAAAAAATGATTGATTCATAAATTTTAATTTTTTTAACTGGGACTTTTATGATCATAATAAGGTTTTACTTAAGAAAAACAATGTTTTTTTTAATTAAAAGAAGAAGAAGCATATTTTCATCATACTAGAAAAATGGGAATAAAAATCATGTATTTGATTAACGTAATTATATATTTTTTTCTTGCTAGTTCAAGTCATTATAGTATTTACCAAAACAAAAAAAAAAAAAACAATACATGAGTTACCTTGGCATAATTTGAATGAAGAAAACCATGATTTTATTTATTGCGTTGCCTGTAAATATCTATTTTCATTATTGTATAATTAAATAAAAATAAATTCTACAAACAATACGCCGACAATATCACTAATATAAACTATAGACATGAGTTTCCGTGGCATGTCAGAATGATGGGAGAAGCAAGCACTGCAAGGGCCGTGTTTCATGCTACATAGAAATTTTGTCGTCTTATTATATTTTCTAGTCATATCATATGACTCTTTGAAAAAAAAAAACAATTTAAAAAATTACCTGTAATCAAACAATGGGAACGCTATTTACCACGCCGAAGCAATTCCTCCACGGACAAAACGTGTAAAATACTAATTATCTCGTGCAGGACCTGAAGGTCGTATCACGTTGACCTACCTTAATTAACACTAACACCTACCAGCGGCCCCCACCAGCTATAACTCCAAGTTTGATTGATAATATAATTAATTTATAGTGGAGCAGCCAGCTTTTATATAATTAATTTCATCATATAAATTGATTGATAATATATTATGACAATTTCTGTAATTTATGCAGAACTAACTAAACATAATAAAAAGATATTAATTACAATTAAAAGAGCAAGTTCTGAAGATACAATGAAAATAACAAAACTATAGACTTGAAAAAGATAAATAACACAAGGATGATGAGGTCAACAACTCAACGAGTAGATGCTGATCAATATATACATACAAGGTAATAAGGCAAAGATAAACATATATAAATTTGACTTTAGATTTTTACAATAAAATTTCACAATAGATCATAACAAGACATATCATATAGTGAGACTAATTAACATGTGGCTCCAAACTATGAAACGACTAGTCTCCATAGGTTGAAGATGCATATGACCAATCAAATCTCAAATACAATGTGCACAAAAACTAGCATAACCATGTTAACATACGTATTCTGAATGATATACCATAATGTTAGAATAAAATAAAAAATATCATTTCTTAAATACTCAACTCATACACCCAATAAAATAAGGAGTTATCAAATCAAACATACACGCGTTTTACAATTTCATTACCTACCAATCAATATCCTAGGACAATACCTATTGACGATTCATTTATTCTAGATAGAACCAATTAACAAAGAAACCATTAATACATATTAAAACTTGCAAGGAAGAGAGCAAGAAAGAATTTTAAACAAATTAATATAATGCATTATACAATTTTATTATCCATCAATCAACACCCTCGAACAACACACACTAATAGCTCATTTATCATAGGTATGACTAGTTAAAAATAAAACAACTAGTACACAACAAAATTATAGAATATCTTAAGATGTTTTAAATATAATAATGTAATGTATTAAGAGATTTTTACTAACTACCAATCAACACCCTAAATAACATTAGGTGACAATTCATTTATTCTAGGTACGATTTGAACAATGAAACCATTAATACTATAAAAATTATGAGAAAAAACATGCTCGATGAAGATTCATTTATCATAGGTAAGACTAATGAATAAGAAACCATCAATACAAAACTTGAAAGAGCTCAAAAGTATGTATGTAAATTGATAACACATTAAAAATTGTTCAAATTCAAACATTTAATTAAAATATTCATAACAATCAATAGCATCTTTAAAATGATTAAAAAAATAAGTAATAAAATGTGTTAGAACTTCAAAAACAACCTTGAAAGAGCTAGGGGAGTACACGTGTCACCACCCCTTTTAGCATGTTAGATCATTTGCCAATATTGTTGGTATACGGCATGTCACTGAAGACGAGAGATTGCATCTCTAGTAGTTTGTTGAAGTTCTTTCTTTTCATGAGTTTGGTTGTTGTTGGATGCGTTTTCCTGTCCATTGGTCATGCTTTTCTAATTATTTAATTGTTTTCTAGCTCCCATTCAGAATTACTACTTTGTTTGTTGCCTTGTAGACTACTTTTTTGTATTTCCTGGCTGGATGTTTCGGCTCTTGGTATTTGCTAAATGGGTTCTGTCGATCGCTGGACCTCTTCTCACTGGATCTTCTTGCTATTAAGGTATCGCTGGTTATGACACTTTGCTTTTGACTTTATTTGTTTTATTGGTGATACAATCGATTGAAATGATATTTCGGTGCTATCATCAATTCATTCTGTCGGTGTTAATACAGAAAATCCATTGTAACTGAGGAAACTTCTGTGTTCATGTTTTTTGATGTGTTAATAGGATTGTGGTAGTGAATTTGGTTAGATTAGGAGTTGCCAGTTCTTACTTGATTAAGAATATTGACACGACATCTCTTATTTAATTGGAAGTACTGTTATTTTGATGATTGAGGAATAGTATTGAGCCCTAGAAAAGGATTGAAATTCTGGGCTTTTGTCATTTCTTTTCCTTCAAAAAAAATCACTCTTCATGGATAGCATCCTTAGTGCTACACAGGTTTACAATGTATTTGATTTGATATTATAGTAGCGGTTATTATTAAAAAAAAATAGCTTGGAAATGTATTAAATAATTTTTTTGGATTTTTTAAAATTTATTTTTGATATTAACTCATTAAAAAATTAAAAAAAATTGAAAACGCATAGCCAGCCGAGCTATCAAATGAGCTCTTAGAACTCTTGACTTTCTTGACACAAACTCCAAATGATGTATATTTTTACAGTATTAATTTCATGCATCTTTTAATACATCAAGAATGTATAAATATCTTGAGCAGATTTCCTGAATGGCCAAGTTTATCACATTTTCAATGACTACGAAACTGATAGCCAAGTTTGCAATGGCCACCAGGCATCCAAAAAACTGCATATATAAAGAATTTGATAGCTTTGCATATGATGGACTTGAAGAGGTATTCCAACTTGGATAAGGTAGAAGATAAATTGATGATTTTAATGTTGAGTTTGCACCCATGTTCTTCCTTTGGTGAGCATGCAACATTAGGATAATATGACAACAACAATTTGTTCAATAATTCTCATTTAAACAAAACATACTAGGATGAGAATAGAACATTTTCTTTCGCCGCATCTACTTTGGCATTCTAACTGAAACTGTTGAACCAATCATTTGCAAGCAATCACATAGTATGATAAGTTCATATTTGTGATTCTTTCCGAGCAATTTCATGGTATGATAAGTTCATGTTTGTGCTTCTTTCCAGCTTGCACGAGCTTTTCTGCATCTTGGATCTTAGCCTCCAAAACCAATCTATCCACCACAAATTGCAATACTTTCGATCTCACTTGCCATTTTCTCTCAAAAATTTCCTCGCAAATCTCAACAGCAAAACCAACATCACCCTTCTCACAAAGAAAGGGAATCAAATGCTCAAAAGTCACTATATCCGGCACGCAATTATGCTGCCTCATCTTGACATACCATTGCTTAGCTTCCTCCAAATCTTCACCATTAATGTATCCTCTAATCAAAGCATTGAAACTATACACATCTAGTTTCAACCCTTTACCTTTCATCTCCTCAGCTGCTTCAACAGCTTCTTTCATTCGCTTCTCCAGTGCCAATCCATTCAACTTAGCATTATAACTTCTTATATCAGGCACAATACTCATTCCCACCATGCGACTCCAAATCCTTTCTCCATCAGCAACCTTGCCATTCAAGTAAAACCCATTTAAAAGCGTATTAAACGTGATCACGTTCGGCTCTACAGCTCTCTGAACCATTTCATCAACCACCTTTTGAGCGGACTCCAAATCATCCATCTTGCAGAAGGCCTTAATAGCAATATTGTAAGAAACCGTGTTGAAAGTTATTCCCAGCTCGCACCTCAAATCTGATATAAATGTTTTTATCTCATCAAACCTTCCTGCATCAACGCACGCCGAAAACAAGGCATTAAATGAGTTAACTGTGCGAGGGCATTTCAGTTCAGGCATTTCATCAAACAGTTTTCGTGCGTGATCAAACATGCCGGCTTTTCCATACAGGCGAATGAGAGAGGCAGTGAAGGCCTCATTTGTTATGTCAGGGAAGTTCTTTTGGTGGTCAAGGATTTCATGGATCTTGGAGAGTCGATTGTATTTGATTAAACGTTTCACGGTGTTGAAATATATGTCGTGGCGGGATCGGAATGAGCTGGACTCAGAGGATTTCTTGAACCTTCGAACCATTTTTTCGACTGTGCCACTTTTTATTGTAGGGGAGTCAGTGGTGGTGGGGTTCGAGGTTTTGGGTCGTTTGGTATTGAGGATGGGTTTGGTTTTCGTGGTGGCGGTCGTTGCAGTCGTGGCGGTCGTGGCGGTGGGTCTGGAGGAAGATTTTTGGAAGATGCCACGGAGGCGGCCCAAGGCAGAGGAGGATTTGCTCATCTTGGGTTTTTGGTTCCGCTGTTTCAGAGAAAGGGGTTTAAGGAACTCTTTTTATCTTAGGGTTTAGAATCCTTTTCTTAAAGAAATTTGCCCTCAAACTTCCACAGATTTCTTGGCTGGGTCCCAAACCATTTGATTCCTCGATTGAACCCCCCCAACTATTCAATTTTTGATCATTAAACCCCTACCGCCATGCGCAAACAAAATCGAGAATTGCATCAAGTCCTTTGACCCCTTATAAATTAGCTTTTTGAGTAAAAAACTTATGTGAGCTCAATTTTTGTACTAAAACATTTTGAACATGCAATTTGTTACAAAGAACATCCATGCAAACGCCATGAGCAAACATAAAATCACCCTTCTGAAGGGCTATAACTTTGTACATCTTGTTCATCCTTCATTTGCGTCCAAATCCTCTCCCCGTCAACAAACCTTCCTTTCACATAGAACCCATGTAAAAGCGTATTAAAAGTAATCAAATCAGACCCCAAGCCTTTCTTCTCCATCTCATCTAGCAATTGTTGCCAACTGCGAACCTGTTCATTACATCCATCCAAATACAGCCACAGACAAGCGCGCGCATGACAAGTAAAACAACAATCATAAAATCACATTCATGTTCCAGGGTTTAGTCTAATTGGAACAGATAAAGCCAACTAAGACCACATTCTCATATTGATTCCCTTTCTCAGTTCTAAACAATATCTTTGAAGTTACCAAGCTTCCAACTTTGTTAAACTAGTAAATTATATTAGGTAAATGATACAAAAAAATCACATTTTTATTAGAAACACATTTTGGAACACATATTATATGCCTAAGAATGCACAGATGATCATACACAGTGGCCCTTCCAAAGGATCTTAAATTTCAGATCCTTAAAGGGCAGAATATAGGGGGGGTGGAGTAGATTTTGGTATTCCTCAGGGCTATTCATTCCCCTGTATTTGAAGAACTTTCTAATATAGGCTCTAAACTCACTGCACGTATGTGTTACTGCATCATAAATCTTTTAAAACTCATAAATCTTTCAATGTTCAGCTTATCTCAATGTGAGTGTGCAAACACTCTAAATATGCTCCACAATCTGCGGCAAACACAGTGATGAAGAACAACTTTTAACTAAATATTAAGCAGTCATGTAGATCAAGTATTAAGGGGACCATCCAAAGCCTTCAATGCTGATAGATGAATTTTCAGACAGATAGAGGAGCTGTACAATACAAGAAATTGCATTTCAAAGCAATTTCAACTGTGAAATAGTTTAGGACTTCATTGGTACATTCGCAGGCACTCAACTGTGAAATGATGCATAACAACATGAAAACTAAATCTAGCAAATCTAACAATATAAATTTGATATAAAATAAAATCAGAGCTTGCGAATGTCATTGACAAGTTAAGAGATGGATTAACTTCCACGATCATAAAACACAAAACCAAACAAACAGAAAAGTCTGGAGTACTATTTATTGAAAAGCATCTCGAAGCTAAAATGTTTGGAATTATTTAACTCCAAATGCTTAGTAAACTACTTAATTTCTAAAGAATAGGCATGATGTGCATCCCCAAGTTTTACAAGCTCCCTTGCTGCTTCAATCTTTGACTTCTTAGCCAATGCATCCACCACACTTTGTATCAAAACATTTTGAACAGACAACTTGCTACAGAGAACGTACTTGCAAATACCATACGCAAACATAAAATCACCCTTCTGAAGGGCAAAAGGAATCAAGCCCTCCAAAGTCAATCTATCCAGTTTACAACCACTTCTTCCTATCTCATGATACCAATGCTTAGCTTTCTTCAAATCTCCATCGTTAACAAACCCTCTAATCAAAGCACTGTAACTAAAGGTATCAAGTTGAATCCCCCCACTCTTCATTTCTTCAACAACCTTAACCGCATCTTCCATTCTCCTCTCCAATGCCAATCCAAGCAACTTCGCATTATAACTTCGTACATCTGGTTCAACATTCTTCTCCTTCATTTGCTCCCAAATCCTCTCCCCGTCAACAAACCTTCCTTTCGCATAAAACCCATTTAAAAGCGTATTAAAAGTAATCAAATCAGACTCCAAGCCTTTCTTCTCCATCTCATCTAGCAATGTAACAGCCGAATCCAGTGAGCCCATCTCGCAAAAAGCCTTAAGGACTGTATTATACGAAACCAAATCTGGTTCAATCTCTAACTCCTTGGATAACCCTTTAAACAACTCTTCTGCTTCATCAAACTTCTTCGATTTGACACAAGCCCCCAACAACGCATTGAAAGACAGGACCGTCCGAGCACAGTCTCTTTCAAGCATTTCATCGAACACCTTGCGTGCATTATCGAACATGCCCGCTGAGCCATAAAGAGAAATTAAATGAGCATTAAAACCCTCTTTAGATATATCCTTATATTGCTTCTGGTCCTCTAGAATTTCTTCTACGTAGTTGAGTTTCCTGGCGGCTGCGAGGCGACGAACGGCTTCTTTGTAAACGGAAGGTTTTGTGCGGAAATCCTCGTCTACAGATGCAATTTTGAATTTCTCGACGAGTTGCTCAAGATTGCGTTCTTTAAATATTTCCTTACAGAAAGATTTGGCTTTAGTGCTGTCGATGGCCGTGGCAGAGGTGGTGGTCGATAATGTACGGTGGAGATGGCGGCAAAGAGACGACATATTTGTTTTGTGGGTGCGGTGTTGGAGAGTTCGCTGTTGAGGTTTATAGAGGGTTTTAAGGGGTTTCTAAAAATGAAATACACGATCCGTCGTTTGCTTTTTGAAATGCTTTGTCGTTTAAACCTTTTTAATATTCATCTAAAAACACCTTTTTGACGTCTTTTTATTATTACTATTATTATTAATGTCCTTTCTAGTTATAAACTATTGCTGATTAATATAGCATAAAATTATTGTTATTTTACATTTTTCAATTAATTACTATTTATACTTAAATTGTTCTTACTAAATTTTCATCAAAGTGATGTGGCTTATTTATTTAGAGATTAAAAAATACAAAATGGATTATATATATAGTCATATTGTATAGTGATAAACAGATTAAGTTAATGTTTGGTGAGTTGGATAATAGTAATTGCATTGGACAAATAATTATCATATATTTGATGTTTATTGAAAGGAAAAAAAAGGATAAAATATTCAATTAAAAAACGAAAAAATACATCTCACTCAACAACCTTATAATCTTATGATTCAACTTATTGTCAAGACTAAATTTAAAATCAACCGACATGAAAGTTACATTAGCATGACCCAATCAGTTTAAACCCTTGATAATAAAAATGGTTTGATTTTTAAAAATAAATCAAAATAATTATTTTTAAGAATAATTAAAATAACATCATATTAGATCCATCTATACTTTATAAATTAAACTGTTAAATCCAAAACTCAAATCATAGACTCCATTGGCCTTAATAATTATTTTTTAACTATATTTTACTTAATGATATAATAATAAAAATAGACATTCATCAAATTAAACATCAATTGAATATCAAAATGTTTATTTAAGACTAAAATAACCTTATCAAAATGTTCCTCAAACCGCCCTTCCGTCGACATTTGCAGCTACACCCGACGAAAAACGAAACCAGAGAGGTCTATGCATTGCAAGGTGGCGTTGGCAATTTCAACTTATAAGAATGGGCACGACGACCTGCTTCCCCGTCATCAACAAGCTCCTTCGCTTCAGCTACCCTTGACTCGTTAGCCAACGCATCCACCACACTTTGTATCAGCGCCTCCTGAACAACCAGCTTGCTATGGATAACATCCTTGCAAAGCTTGAAAGCGAAAGCTAAATCACCCTTCTCAACAGCAAAAGGAATCAAGGTCTCAAAAACCAAACGATGCGGTTTACACCCATTTTTCCACATCTCGCCGTACCAACGCTTAGCTTTCTCAAAATCATCTTCATTAACAAACCCTCTAATCAAAGCATGGTAACTAAAGGGATCATGTTTAATCCCCTTACTATTCATTTCTTCAACAACCCTAACCACATCATTCATTCTCTTCTCTGATGCCATTCCAAACAGCTTGGCACTATAACTCCTTATGTTTGGTTCAACATTCCTCTCTTTCATTAGGTCCCAAATCCTCTCCCCGTCAACAAACCTTCCATTCGCATAAAACCCATGTAAAAGTGTATTAAAAGTAATCAAATCAGGCTCAAGACCCTTCCTTTTTATTTCATCCAGCAACGAAACTGCCGAGTCCAATGAACCCATCTCGCAAAATGCCTTCATGACCGTATTATACGAAATCAAATCTGGTTCAATCTTTATCTCCTTTGATAACCCTCTAAACAAGCCTTCTACTTCATCGAACTTCTTCGAACTAAGACAAGCTCCCAACAGCGCATTAAAAGACATGACCGTCCGAGCGCATTCTCTTGAGCTCATTTCATCAAACACCTTGCGTGCGTGATCGAACATGCCCACCGAACCATAAAGAGAAATCAAACGAGCATTGAAACCCTCCTTTGACATGTCCTTATATTGCTTCTGGTCCTCTAGAATTTCTTCTACGTAGTCAAATTTCCTAGAAGCTGAGAGACGACGAATGGTTTCTTTGTAAATGGCTACTTTGGTGCGAAAGTGCTCGTTTACGGAGGCATTTTTGAATTTTTTGACGAGTTTCTTGTGGTTACTTTCTTTGTAGATTAGATAAGAGAGTGATTTTGCGGTTCCAGAGGCAGCGTCGGAGGTGATGGTTGTGGAAGCAGTAGCGGCGGTGGAGAATGCGCGGCCGAGAGGGCGGGAAAGAGACGACATCCCTTTCTTTTGTTTTGGGGGTGTTTTTGGAGAGTCCAGTCGAGGGGGCTTGTAGAGTAGCTCTGGCTGACCCTTACAGAAATGGAGGACTTGTCGCTTCATCTTTTACTGAAAGCATGTCGTTTGATCCTTTGGGACTTAAGCTTATTTTTCTAATTTGAGCTTAAACTTCACTGAGCTCAACTCCATCTTTTTTTTATATTAACCAGCATAATTTTAATTTTTTATTAAATATTAAATAATTAAATACCAAATAATTACACTAAATAATTACACTAAATAATAAACTATTAACAATGATTTTATTATTATTATTATTATTATTATTATTATTATTATTATTATTATTATTATTATTATTATTATTATTATTATGATTTGTATAAAAACATTGATATTATCTTCTTCTCATAGAAAAACCACTTTCTAGTTTCTACAATTGGGGATGAAAATCAATACACACAAAAAACAAATAAAGAAAGTAGTGTAATTCTATCAATTCTTCTTGTTGATTTATCATTTTTCCTTTCTAAAAAAAATAAAACATGAATAAATCATGCTTGCTTTGTGGGCGTACTTTGAAGAAATAAATACATATGATAAATAAATATATAGATCACTATAAATTATATTGGAGTCGAAAAATATGATTTTATTATTTCCAAGTACACATGAGAATTTTTTTTCTTTTTTTTTCTTCCCTTATAATTTGTTTTATTGAAAGTAAACTGTACGTGAGGTAATTACTCTAAAATATCATATAATTTCTTTTTTTGGAAGAAACTCATGCTACAAAATCATAGAGTAATTACTCTTCAAATTAATTATGTCATTTTATAATTTCAAAATTATTTTAATATTTGATATTATGTGAGTTTATAACTAGGAATAAAAAGAGAGATATCAACTAAAGGGCATATTGCTCTATACAAAAGCTTAGGGGGTGGGAAAAACATCACACAATTCATTTTCAAATATATTTATTAAGATTGAATAGATTATGAAAACTGATTTTTGCAAATTATATTGAGTTTTTTTTTAATTATTTGCTGACAAGGTGTTATGTGCAGATTCTCCACATTTTTTTTTATTAATATGGATATCCATACCAGCCTGCGCGCACCTTGACTAATTCCACGGGCCCTGAAGTTAATGACTATATAAACCTCCAGTGATCATCATATTAGTAACTTCAAGACTTGAATCTAAGACCACAAAGAAACAAACCCTGTAATCTCAAATTCTTACAACTAGATCACCCACTATATGTTGAGGTGAGACGTAGTTTTTTTAGAAGTATATCCACAAAAAATATAAAATTACAAGCTATCTATGGAATCAAGAGGGAGACCTACTAATCTTCGTGGTCTTAATTAGATTGCTAATTAAAAAGAGATTTAAAGTCACCATGCAATTTCATTTGCCCGAGACTGGCTGGATCTCATTTGTCTTGTATATGCTTTTCTTCTTGTTTTGGCAAAAGATTATATTGATTGAAAAATAAGAAAAAACAACCACTCATTCTTAATGAGCACAAAAATAAACTCAGCACACATGATCATGGAAAATTTAAACTCATTATAACAAAAAGATTTTAATTTTTATTATTTTTTGGCATATAATTTATATAAAAAAAATCCAAAAGACAATTTAAAACACAAAACATTGTGTATTAAATAATTTCATTATCCACCGATCAACAATCTAGGTAATATTGAGTGAAAAATCATTAATCTTTGGCGGGTCTATAAGTGAATGAATGATTTGGAAAGCTAATGTATCGTAATCTCACAGTTTCGTGTTTTTATTTTTTTTAAGATTTTTTTTTTTTAATCTCCTCACTAAATGTGGTTTATGGCTTCTGTATGCTACACAACACCACACCTTAACACATCTTTAGCATGGCCAGACACTTTTGAGAACAGAAAATGTCCTTCAATAGGACATACTCCTTCGGTTCCTCACACTTTTTGTACCTTCCAGTCAACATTATTAAGTTTGTACCCCACAGAAAAATATACAAACAATTATATATATATATAGTAAAAAAAAATCCCATTTGCTAGGAGGAGAAAGTTATCAATTCCTTTACAAATCTTGAATTCAATTAGCAATAAAAATTTATTGACACAAATTTCCTTTGTTTATGAATATTATGATTATTTTCTTAAATCAATCTTTACAGTTCGTGATCAGGTCATGGCCTGAGGCGATCCCGCATAGGGTTTTGAAAACTATAAATTTTATAACAAATAAAGAAAAAATGGCATCGCATGCAACTAACCCTATCCTCTCTCACACACACAGTTAGGACAGTCAAGATTCTGCCCCTCACTTATGCGAGTAACTGACTTATATCCGATAACACAATGTGTTTATGTCCTTGATTTGTCACACAAATATTATCAATTATAAAGACAATGGAATCTTTCGCCATGGATGAGTTAGGTTTAGCTGATCAAGAAGTTGCTGGGGAAGGATGGGCAGGGGAAAGAGTAGCTATGACGATACAGTGGATTACAAGTCAAAAAATCTTCACGCAGAAAGGAGGAGAAGGGAGAAGCTGAGTAGCAGGCTTTTGACATTGCGTGCACTAGTCCCTATTATCACTAACGTGATTGCTTTAAATCTTGATTTTCTTTTCTTGATATACATATACAGGACCGTGGATGTGATTTCTTTTGGCTGTTCTTGATCCAGATGAACAAGGGTACCATAATCGAGGATGCTATTGCTTACACCCAAGAGTTGAAGAAAAAAGTGGAGGTTCTTACTGGGATGCTTCAAGAAATGGAAGTAACATCGTCAGAAGAGGAAATCACGACAAGAATTAATGAGATTGGTGCTTGCGAGGAAATGAAGCGGTGTGGAATTAAGGTTGTGGTTGAAAAATATATACTTCAACACAGCCTGTCTAGAAAATCTGTTGACATAACTAGTATATTTCTTCTTCTTTTTTTCTGATTGTATTTGCAGGAAGATGTTCAGGTGACTACGATCGAAGGAGATAAACTCTGGATCAAGATTATCTTAGAGAAGAAGAGAGGAAGGTTCTCTAGATTAATGGAGAAAATGTCCTGCTATGGCTTGGAGCTCATTGACAGCAATCTCACCACCTCTAAAGGAGCAATGCTTGTCACAGCCTGTGTTGAGGTGAGGCTTGACTCTTTCTGTTTCTGTTAGAGAATAATATAAATCATATTATAGGATCTTATTTGATAGCTTATATTTTTAGGTAAGATAGTTTCTTGACATGGTATCAGAGCTTTGTTGACCCAGTGATCACAAGTTCGAATCTCACTACCCTCTTTTCATTTGATAAAAATCAAGCATAAGGTAGTGTGGACTTGTGTGCAAGTTTCAAGCTTAAAGAGTTTTCATTTGAGCGGATGCGTTAGAGAATAATATAAATCAAATTATGAGACCTCACCTACCAGTTTAAGTTTTTAGATGAGATGGTTTCTTGATATTTTCAATAGATGTCCACTGTACATTTAATTTTATGGTTCCTACATTTACAAACAAGAAGGGAATAAAACGGACAGGGAATGTTCAAGTAATTGTGAAGTTCTGGTGTCATTGTACTGTCTTCCAAGTTTTGTTTTTTCTGTTGTTTCTGAGATTAAATGCTTTGTGATTTCAGGGTGCTTTAGGAGAAACTTTCACAGTTCAGCAGACCAAGGAATTGCTGCTACAGATCCTCAAAGGCATATAGAAACACCCTTTATGTGGTGAGATCGGGGAGGTAGCAAGACAATATCGTTATGATGGGGTTCTTGGTGAGTTCTTGACAGCCATTGTTGTACTGGTTTTGTACTCCATTCTTATCACGAAACGAAATCACGAAAACTCTTCTCTTTCTTTAAAGGATTTGAAAGCCGTGAGGTATCTATTGGTTTGGTAGATTCAGCAAAAACTGAAGTATACTTTCTTAGTCACTGCTCTTTATCAATTTTTAACTAGCAAATGACAGGAATAATGCAGTGGCAATCAAAGTGTATACCTGGACAATCAATTTGACAAGGAAATTGCGCTGGATAAAACATGAATAATGTGACCAGCTACGGGATGATTGGTTTAAAAGTATAGTAGAGATTGTTTTTCATAATATTTTTCTTTTAAAAATATATTACAATTTTATTTTTTAAATTTTATTTTAATTTTAGTGCATACAAATGATCCAAAAATAATAATTTGAAAAACAAATTCAAACCCTAAATAACTCAAATCATCGAATTTTGATTCATGACTATTCATCATGGATATTCAAGAGAACACCAACTTTTATTTTTAACTTTTATTAACTATATAGGTTAACCCTAAATTCTTAGATCAAACTATTTTTAAGAACTCTCTCAACAACTTTATTTTAAAAAAAAAAAAATGGTTCTTGTCAGCAACAATACGCAGCAACAACATTAAATAAATTTAGAAATGGAAATTAAGTAAGATTTTGAAAAGTATTTTCATTTAAAAATACATCAAAATAATATTTTTTTTATATCATCGTTTTATAATTATACAAACACTAAAAAATAATAATTTAGTAATTTCTGAAAGAAAAATATATTTTTTAAAAATATTTATAGACAAAAACTACCACACTAAAACAAGCTCTAAATATGTTTGAAAATGAAAAAGAATTGATTGGAGAGGAATACCCACTATCATAATAATGTGATGACAATAATAATAATAATAAATAAATAATTAAATAAAAACAATGGTTCTAAGTTCAAAATAGAAGAGAAGACACGACTTCAACCACCGTACGTTATGGATTACATGTGATTTATTTCATTATAAAAAGATTTCAAATTCATAAAATATTTTTTTAGCCTTGTGCATGTGAAATGGTTTTGGAATTCCTAGCTCAACCAAGCTGGTTAACACTTGATAATCACAAAAAATAAGAGAAAGTGCGCACTTTGATCCATGATATTTGTTCTTCTAATTAATTAATAATCCCTTTCATCTAGTATTTATTTATTTATTATTAATTTCCATTTAACAATCATTTCATTTCCTGAAATTCATACCTCCTTTTCTGCCATAAAATTGGCAAAACCTTGTACCCACATATTTTAAATTCACCAAACTGTAACTCATTTTTCATATTCCAAATCAAATTTAGGTTTTCGATTATAAAACTCTCAGTAAATACTAAATAAATAATCACTTAACATTAAGGATGGAAAATTAAATGTTTCCTAATATTGATAGCTAGAAATTTTAATGTCTCCAAATTTAACCTATTCAATCGGCTTCACTCTCGTCAGTTGACAACAACAGCCTTTCCTTTCAAATTGAACAAAAGATAGGAAGATAAGAGATTAACACAATCCTTGAATATATTTTCAGTAATTATAATTTCCGAAAGTTTGTCGTTTGATTCCTTAATTTCATCCCTTGAGTGTTTTTTTACAGCCCTCTATAATTCTATATAGCATCCAAACAGGCAAAAAAAAAAAGATTTAAGAAAACAAGAAACAAAAATGGGAAAATTTTGTCTCAATTTGAAGGGGTTGAATTTGCGTTTATCTCTGAGCTTGAAATCCCATCTTCCTTCCAAAATTCTCCGATAGATCAGCCCCTGCAATATTTCACATTATTTCTCAATTTTGATTCCAATATTCAACTGAAAATATGTTTTTTAGAAGAAAAATAATGAAATTCTTCTTTTTATTACTTCAAAATCAACAAAGCTACTTCATTTTTCATGATCCAGACTATTATACTTCATCTTTCTCCTCAAGCCACCAGATTATGATATATAAAAAAAGGAGACAGAAACAGCAGCATTGAAGGAAAATGTTCTTCAAAATCTCATCAGAATCAAAATGAATCCATTCAAAACTGAAACAAATTAAACAAAATCCATTAAGAGTAATCAAAGATTAAGAGTTGGATTAACTAATTAATTACCTTGAGGCTTGCAAACAGGAGGAACTTCAAAGATCGAACGAGAAAGCTGCTTATGAGCAAGACCAATATCAACCAAGATCAACCCAGAAGATGGATCCTTCACTAAAAAACCTTTAACAGGAAACCAGAGAAAAAGCTCTTCTTGAATAAGTCCTTCCAGCCCCATGAGTCCGCCATAACTAAGATTAGCTCGAACCACACTGTCAAAGACCACTCTTGCCTCATACTTAGTCATGCATGGACCATCTAGCTGCACTTCTAAGCGACCATTCCGATCAAGATTGTAGGATTTGACATTGTTCGGAAAAAGACCACCCGGTAAACCTTGGCTTTGAAGGAGGTTTTGTAAAGTGGCGGTGGTTGCGGTGATGGTGGAGAGGAGGAAAATAAGGGAGAGAAAGAAAGGGAGGAAAGATGTTTGTGTCAGAGACATTGTTAAGGTTTATGGCTTCACCTGGAGTACAGAGTTTCAGAGAGACAAACAGATAAATAGATGGATGCTGTTTGATGTTTTTAAGGTTTCAGAACTTTTGATTCAGTTTGTGTTTTGGGGCAGTGCGTGTTCGAGGTGATGATGAGGGAGTGAAGGGATGGGAGGAGCAGTACAAATTTAGGCTCTGGAAAAATCTGCTGTCCAAATTGCCCCAGATTGATAAGCCTAGTTTTTAATATATTTTTAAAAATATTTTTAATTTGCAAACCTTTGTTTGGACCTCACTTCCAAATTGGGTTTTGGATATCCATTATCCAACAATTGTTTTTCATTATTCAACAAAAAAAAAGATTATATATATATATATAATCAATTTAGTTTAGTTTTATTATCGAGATATATATTGATTTATTTTCGAGTTGGATTTGATTATATTCATACTTTATTATCCATTGAATAAAAGAATTATCCAAAAAATACTTATTCAAATTATATAGAGTAAATATCTATTTAATTTAGATTAAATTATCTCTTAATATTAAAATAAGGTATTAGAAGGGTAAATCGGTAAAAGAAAACAGGAGATGAACGGCAACAGAGCAGCTAATAAAGAACAAAGAAGGGGTGATGTGGTAAATGCAAGATCAGCTAATTTGGTAACTCGTCAAGTTAGTTTTTTTATGTGCACGACAAAAGACGAGGCAGAAGAATCCAACCTCAAAGCTTACACACGTGGCAGACGGGCAGCGATGCTAAGAAAAAAGAAAGAGAAGGAGTCGAGAAACTGCTGCTTATACCGTGTTGGATATTACGAGGTTCTCTTTTGTCTGCCATGCTTTCTCTTAATTTATTATTTTTTAAAAATTATTTTTAACATTATTACATTCAAATAATTTAAGAATATTAAAAAAAGATAATAAATAAATTTTTATTTATTTTTTTAAAAATAATTTTGAAAGGACATAAAATTTGTGAAAAAACTTGTAGTTTAATCCTCGTATTTGTATCAATTCGACAAACGACTCCCTTAGGAAAATATTTCACCAATTTTATTAGTCGTAAATTAAGACCGTTGATGTTGAATTATAAACAATATAATCTTGGAATGTAACAAATATATGATCCATTTGACAGAAAAACTTACATTGAAACTAATTTATCAACTATATAGTAAAAAAATCATTTCTCAATTGGAATGTTTTTTTTTAGGTTTGTTGAGTGAGAAAGACAACTACCAATACAAATATTTTATTTATTTATTTATTCATCCTGTCAATTTATTCACAAGACTAGACAAAGCAGTGTGCTTCTTGTGTATGTGACTAGTCAAATGTTTATTGAATCTTCCAAGCTATTATACTAGTTTGAGGTGCTTGCCGAAATATGACTTGAAAAACTTGAGGCTTGTAGTATGAATTAGATTGATTTTCGAAACTGAATTGAATAAGATATTAACGTCAGTGTTTTAAAAATATTTTTAATATATTTTTTTTAAAAAAATATTTTAAGCCACACGCAAAACACCACACCGACACTAAATTGATTGTCTTTGACTCGGCGAAGCTTTGATGATGGATGCTTCCATCGATTGCTTCTAATAATGGATGCTTCCATTAATTATAACAATTCTCGTGATCCATGGAAAACTGGTTGGCCAGTGCCTAAACAGCAATCACCGCCACAATAATTATAGAAGCCAGCAAAGAAAATGAACACAGCAACCTCAACCTTTACACTGTTGGATTTTGAGGATGTGATGATCAATAATCATGCTCTGGCAAATCATTAAGGTAAATTATTTAAGACCCATTTTTGCATCCACCTTTTGGAATCCTGAATGATTTCAAGAAGATGAACGCCTAAAATGATTAAGATTACCATGAATCTTCACCATACTTAACCTGCTGATAATACAGAGGTTCTTCCTGATAGTGCCTTTCATAGCCATATGTAACATTCCCATGGCTGCTGCCACCTCCATCATCCCTTCTTTCACCATAAGGATTTGAGCTTCCGAAGAGATAATCAGCAGTCGTCGCTTTCCATTGATTCCCATAGCCGCCGCCTCCATCGTCCCATCTTTCACAACAAGGATATGAGCTTCCACAATCTGCAGCTTTTTGACAGTCATGGTTATTCCTAGCATACCGAGATAGACAAGGCCAGTACCCAAATAAACCTTCACAGAGGTCCATTGCTTCCAAGCCATATCCTGATGGAACTTGTGGCCAGTCACGGGCAATTCCGGTATCATAGCCAGGCGAGGGATCGGGATGATCGGCTCCCTTTTCCCTCACTTTCTTCATCTTTCTGCAGCTTCTCTTGAGAATTTCCATGGCCGTCGCTAAATTCAAGGGGCACTGACGCTGCTTCAATCGGAGGAGGGCTAATTGGTTTGCTTCCACTCTGCGGTTTTGCAGCAGGTTCACTGACTTCATCTTTTCCATAAGGTGCTATAATCGATCCATAAGAGAAACCATCCAGGGATGCGACATTCGGATCCGGCGTTGAGCGAGGATAACAAGTTTCGGCCGAGGGAGGAAGAGGTTTTCCATAAGTTGCAGCGAGATCAAAGCCACCATCGTAAGGAGTTGGATCATATTCTTCGAAGTCAGTCTCATTAAACTCTGAGACATTATACGAGACAATGAATCGCGTCTGTTCATGATAGTAATGACCCGGATCATACTTTATACACATAGGCTCACTGAAAGTAGATTCAGAGTAAGCAGTTCTTGAGTAACTTGAGACAGGATCATAAGCAGCATAATAAGAAGGTGGATCATAGGAAAAACCTTGGTTCTGATTGTAGTTGTAGCTGGAATAAGCCACTGAATCATGATCCGAGGAAGAATCATAGCTGCTATTATAAGGGGTTATGGAGTACCCACCGTTATAGTACCCACCTTGATTATCGCCATCGTAGCTGTAACTGTAGTAGGCCATTGATGAATCTACCTCAAATAATCTCTTCAGCAACTAAAACATAGTTATATTATGGAGTTTGCAGAGATCATTTTCCACAGAGAAGTAAATACCTTGAACTTAAAGTTCTCTATAAGAACATCAACAAGAGAAAAGCAATGTTATCAGAACTGATCGATTCACATGACCTAACAATTGACTATGTACAAGAACCACACAACCCCCATCCAATAAGAGGATATAATTGCTATGAATTTACTGCCCACCTAATGGAATTTGTCCTTTGTGTTCATCAAATATGGAAACAATTCAGAGGTGCGCTATGAACCAACCACCAAGCCATCTTGAGATAAGAAGCACGTGCCAGTGCGCTTAGTCTATGGAAAAGGACAAGTAATTCAAGGTCATATGATTGGTGAACTTGGTTTGCATGATTTTTTTATGGTAGATTCAAACGTGAAAGTTGGATATGGATGTGGACTGAAAAAGAATCTAATTTATCAGCTTGGGAAACCCGCAAGCAACCTTTATTTTCTTGTGGGCATAGTTTTAAGACTTGGGCGGGCCCAGTGGGTTGACTCGAGATCCAGTCTACCCGGGGCCGAAACTGGGTCGGGTTTAAAAAAATAGGGGAGGCAAAAACCCGAGCTGACTCGGTGACCTAGATGACCCAGCAAAACCCAGTGAAAACTCGGTTTATAACCTATTGATTATTTTCTTAACAAAAACAATGTGGTTTTGCTTTGTAAAAAACAACTGAGGCATGTCTAGATAACTCGGTGACCCGATCAAAACTCATGACCCAGGTTAGGTTTGAAAACTGCTAGTGAACACCTTTGTTTTCAATATTTTCAACTAATGTAACCATTGTAATTAAGATAAAACATAATTTCAACTGTAACTCATCACATCCTCGGTCACTATCATCGGCCAATATCCCCGAGAACATTGAGTGGTGGAGATAGCCCGAGAACACGATGCCTCGCTATGAATGTGAAGGTGAGTACGTCAATCTTTATTAGAAACTAAATGGAAAACCAGTAACTCCAGTGGGTTTACTCCCTCCAGAGAGACCGGAAACAGGATTAATGGTTAGTGGCGAGTCAAGGATGTTTAATTGGCTTGAAGAACAGAAACCAAAGCCTTTCGTGTTTGTGGGGTTTGAGAGCGAGATCAAGCTAACAAAATACCGAATATATGGATCTGAGCTATCAGGATAGCCATTTGTATGGATCTTAGCAACCCTGATGAGCTATCATAATGCTGTGCACCACAGATCGAGATTTTGGGGCACCCATCAATTTGGGGTCTCTTTTTCAGTGGTTAGGGATGAGTGTTTGAAGCTTGGCATCTCGGACATTGTCTTGTTCTTTTACCTTTCATCATTAGATCAACCTATCAACACAAGGCTTCTAGTTGAGAAAGATTCAGCTGTGCAAGTGGACGGAAATTGGGATGGCTCGTTTTGGCAGGGAAGCCATAGCCAGTGTCTGGAGGAGAAAAAAATACAGGGCACATGTAAGTGAAGCTGCCGTGATTTTTGGGGATGATGAGTTGCATCAGGACTATCATATTGGTAGGTATATCTTTGTTCTGGCTTTTTAACCAACAACAAAAGTATCTGATAAAGAAAAAAATAGGAAAGCTATTTAAAGCACATCCAAGTGGATGAAATGGCTGTGGCCTGCTGCCAATGATGCTTCTTTAGCATACAAATAGAATTGTCCAAGAGCTAGTTATTATTATGTGATCATACAAAACGCCATCAAAACCAAAAGTCTTCAACAAATTCTGTTGAGAAATGCCTGGAAACAATTCAATATAAACATATAACACTGCAGCAAAAGGTATTGTTTTTGCAATTTTGGGCATTTCAATTCACAAACTTATTAACTTTGGGCAAATGTTGGAACATAAACTGAAGAAGCTTAAACTAGCAGGCACCAGCATGCATAAAATAGGAGATAAAGCTTAAGCTGTTGAGGGAAAGAAAGAAAATCACAGCAAAACGTCCACCACAAAGAAACATAGGGAGAATCAAAAAAATTTAACATATATCTTTACACATTAAAGCTCCATTTGTCACAGAACACAGATTGACAACACTTCATACTCATGGAGACAGAATAACTCATCTGACCTTACAAGGGATATGTAGAAGGCACCCACCAGACTCACTATATAAATAGAGTTTTAACCTCAACATTCAAATATGCATGCCTAATTTCCCACCCACCAAAAGACGAAGAATAATCCAGGGACTCTTGAAAATGCATCTACTTTGACGCTAGAACATCAATTGCCTGAAAAACAACACCATTCTAGATCAATTGTAATGCTATGAAAAATTGAATTACATGAACTGTAAGCTAAAACACTAAATAAACACATGGAGGGAAGAGTAAGATAAATCATATGTAACTGAAGTTTGCATAAACCATATCACAACTTACAATAACAAAAAATGTAAAGGAGAAAGCAAATTTCATATTAGGAAAGATACATTTTACTGACTCATGGAGAGGCTGACTCTGACTTGGTTGTCCCCTGTCTTGGTCTTCTTCGATCTGGAGGTGGTCCATCCCTCCGTCTCTCATACCTTCTACTCTCATACTTCGAAGTAGTGCGTTGCTTGGGTTGATAAGTAGGGTATGTGCATGGAATAATTTCCCCATTGACATACTTGTCTCCTACAACAAAATGAAAAATATTAAGTGCATGAAGGGAACCATCATAACATCACCCCATGGATACATATGCTAAGCAGCATGTCATTAGCTGATATAGTAAAGCACCTCCATAATCTTTGTTTTTAACATCAATGTATGAGTCTGGCAGTACCCAGAGGACCCCTGGCAAACCTACATAACAAGAAGATAAAAAATAAATTCTTTATAATGTACCATAATATTATGCTAAACAACATGAAAAATGAAAGTCAAACCAGTGTAAGTAATTCCTTACCCTTAAATTTCTCAGATGTGGCTTCATCTACTGTGCATTGGAACCCAGTGTAAGTGGTGGTGCTAAAAGCATACATATTCTTCTTCGCCTCTTCCATGCTGGGAAAAAAAATTCATAAGCACCAGCACATATTGCAATGCATTACGAAACACTATCACAATTAAACTAACCAATAAACTCTCATTCAATTTCCTACTATTGTTGGAAATGAAAAAAGAAACATTATCAGCACAACGAACTTCATAACATCCCCAATTCCACACAAATGGAAAAGAACAATAATAAACACATAACCAGAAAAGGCTCATCATCCATGTAAGCTGTTTTCACTTCTAACTAAACTATCATCAACATATAACACCAAATACACAGCCTTCAGTGCTAAAACGTCGAGAACTCAACTCTTAATAATCCAAAAACACAAAACTCATCAACCATGGTAGCTTTAAAATGAAGGCATGACCAATTAAGACCAATAAATGGAACTACAAGACACGGCCTTTATGCAAAAAGCCATCCTCGTCATAAGCATCATCATGGTCCATCAATACAAATAACCAAACCAAAAATCCAGACAAACTAAAACCCATCAGCCAAAATATTGATTTTTGTAAAACTATATATATATATATCATCCGACGAAAAAAAAAGGGTACAACATTACTACATGAACATTAAGAAACCAGTTTCACACACATCCTAATTAGCCATCAATACGATGAAAACCAAACAAAACCCATCAACCAAAGCATCCATTTCTCAATCAAAACCACAAAAAGACACACACTTTAAAAAGAAAGCACTAAACCAAGAACAAGAAAGAAACTAACCTGCCCAAGACAGTAGCAAGAGTATTAAGATAAGTATCAATCATCTGTTCTCTAGTAGGAGCAGGGTCTTTAGGGAACTCCATAACAATCAACCAATGATTATAATCACAGCCAGGTAACAGTATCGTCTCTCTATCATCATTACTGCTGTTACTTCTTCTTGCTGAGTAATCAGAACCTACAGCAGCCCTTGTAATCAAGGGCTGATACCTAATCTTGGGAGCTGAAATCAACTGCGGACAAGCCCATGATTGGGGTTTGAATGAAGTTAGGAGGGTGGGTTTAAGGTTTGCGAGCGTAGGGGTTAGGGTTTTGGGTGTTAGAGATGAAGAGAGTGTGAATGTTGCCATTGGAAAGAGTGAGAGGGGAGTGGTGTGTGTTTGGGGTTTTGGAAACGATAAGGTAGCGGGGAGACATAGAGATATTTTCTGTTCAGTTGAAACGATAGCGTTTAGTATTTTAGCCTTTGTTTGGGAAAATGGTTGCATATTTTTAAAACAAATTGAAATTTTTAAAAAGTTTAAATTAATTATAATAATTATTTTTATTATTACATTGACATGGATCAATGGTTAACCCGAGCTTAGGCCTTGTTTGTTTCAAGGAAACTGAATTCCAGGAATTCAGTTTCCTCATTTTCCAATGTTTGGCAACCATCCGGAAAGTTAGTCAAAGTAAAGTTAATTCCTTAACTTTCCGGTCAACAAGTAAATTACTTTCACCCGCAGGAAAGTGTTTTCCTTTCCTTATCAAAAGAAAAACACTTTCCTTTATTGATAAAACACATCTTCTCCTCTCTGTGTCCGAAAATAGTTGAAAAGCAAAGAAGATCTGCTGGAGAATCACACTTGCATTTCAGGTATTTTTTCCCTCAAATTTCTCTATTATATCTCTTTATGTTTTTTTATCTTCTTCATATTTTTTAGATCTGTAAGAATTATAACAAAAAAAACCTTGATATTGTTTAATTTGTTGTCTGTTCTGAAAAAAAAAACAATTTCTCTGTATTTGTATTTGTTGCGCAAACAATCCATCATGGTTGGGGAAGTTGTCTAAACAGATTGGAGATGTAGCATTTGCAATTCAAAGTCTCAGCAAAAATCAACTTGATGTTAATGCGTTGTATGTGGAAGTGATGAAAGTTGAAGGCTTTGATGAGATAACTCTTGGGGATGCATTTGATCATTTGGTCCAAAATGAAATGTTGGCAAAAGCATTTATGGCAAAAAATGCTAATTTGAGGAAAATTTGGGTTCAAAACTTTGTGACCCAACACTACTACAGGCCTGCTTGCTAAGATGGTTTGAATATGTTCAAAATTTGGGTTCAGACTATGTTTGTTATTTGACAAGTATGTTTACTTATTTAATTCGGTCTAGCATATTTATGTTTGTAATTTGAACTAATATGTATGTATATGACATCGAAACGTAATATTTATGCATGACTATGTTTTATGTTAGGTATAAATATTTATTTCTTGATGTTTATTTGATAGATATTAAAGGGATAATTGCCTTTACCCATAAAAAAAAATATTTATCCAAAATACCCATCAAAATATTTTTGTATCTATTTATCTTTTAAAAAATACTTCATACCAAAAAAAAAACCCAAATATATAACTCTTAACATAAACTAATTTGGCTTTCTTCATATGAAAAAAAAACTTATTTTAAGCTTTTAAAATTGAAAAAAATATATATTAATAAGTTTTACTTAAAAAATATTTCACAAGCTTATTTCTCTATAATATGATATGACATATATTGTTATATTTTATAAAATAAGCTATGTATGAATATAGGATATAATAAAAAAAATTCATCATTATACTTTTTAGATTTCATTTTTTTATTTTAAGTGATTAAATATTTTATATAAATTATTTTCAGTTCATTTTCCATAACACAAACAAACACTGAAAAGTGTTTTCCAGTTCATTTTCCATAACACTGCCAAACATCGGAATTCACTTTCCAGGAATTCACTTTCCCCGGAATTCACTTTCCAAAAGGAAACCACTTTCCTGCAAACAAACGGAACCTTAGTCCTAGATCGACTTTTAAAATAATAAAAATAATTATTTTTATGTTTATATTTAACAAGAATATAGTCTCTCTTTTTTCTACAAAATCAAGAACGCACAATGCAAATTTTTATGAGTTGTGATAGCTGTAGAAACTCACACTTAAACCAAAACAATTAACTATTAATAAAAAAAAATAAGAAAGACTTATGGTGCATACTGTTTTGTCAAAATAATCCATGATAGAAATGGCATGCGACATAGTTTTTTTTTCTTAAAATAAATAATTTAATATCCAAGACAGTTTTTGATCCAATGGTTTCCTTCACTCCAATACAATATCCAATCCACAGTAATGGACGGAAACACATCCCACTTTGAACAGTCATTTGAACAATAACATGAATAATATAAAACATATTTTGAGATTTTATTTATCAACTTAAGTTTTTAGATAAGATAATTTTTTAATATGGTATCAGAGCTTTGTTCACCCAGTATTCACGAGTTCAAATCTCACTGACAAGTGCAAAATACACATCTATTTGTATTCCTTTTACATTATGCTTTTTAACATCTTTCAAGCTTATTTCAACATATTGAAAGTTATTTTATGGGTTTGACATGTTTAAGAGACTTTGTGGATTACTTGCTATAAAATAGGAAATTTTGCACTTTATATTTCGGATCTTTGTTGCATGTTTCAGGTTTTAATTCCTAAAGAGGAGTTTCAGAATTGGAATTATAGCTATCAAGCTTGCTGGAAAAGTATTGTGGCAGAAATTCAATGCAGATTTGGGCATCCAATTGGAACAACAACGTCAGCCTTGAGTCTGTTCGCACACCAACACTGAACTGGGCATATCTGGAGCATACGATGTCCAAATCAAGTGATTCAAAATCCCAAATTCATCTACACATTTAGGGCTACAACTTTCATGAAGAGACCAAAGTCAGAAAAAATCATCTACATCACGCAATTCCTGGTGCAATCTGGATGACGGGATATGCTTCCTAATTTGTCAAAGATTAGAGAGATTTTCTCTACAACACTTATCTCCTATTTTTTAGCTTGAGTAACAACATTAGGGTTAGGACTCTTCCAGAATAAAAGGGAAGATACATGCAAGCAAAGGACTCTTGACTCTTTCTCCATCAATTTTTCAGATTCGGCAGCAACCTAAAAGGCATGAGCAGCTGATTCACTTTCTTGGTTCAAAGGGGACAACATCCATATTCATTATTGGTTGTGAGAAGTAGCATTTCCATTGTAATCCTTACACTTTCAAGTATTTATTTATCTTTTTCCAGAATTTAAGCTATTGATTTCGGAGTCATGCTTATGGAATTAGTTTGATATGGTTTATGTGCTTTCTATGTTTCTTTCAATCCGTAATTGTTGTGGGGAACAAGAATAAGAAGCAAGTAAATTAATTTGATTGTCTTATCTATCACATTAATTTATTTATGATGAATAGGACGAGTATATGTTCAAGCTTTTGAATGTTAGCTAGGAATAAATTGCGTAGATCTTGATCTTAAAGCTACCGTTGAGTGAAGAAAGATTGCTTCTCAATACTTAATTCGCTTGACGATAAGGAACTAATTAGAAGTTTATTCGGATTAGTTTAGCATGCCTCTAGGTTTTCCTTAGCTTTAATGGAAGCCTAATTTATTTGCTTGTTGTGAAAGGATATTAATTTAACTTCTATGATCAACCAATTTGTAAGAATGGAGGAATCACCCCTTTGAACCGAGTTGCCAACATCTTGATTAACTTTCGTTAAGACTTAGCACTTTTATTTATTTAATTCTTGTTGATTCAAACCACCCCCCTTCTTTTGAATTTGGTATTTGTAGGAAAATAAATCAATTTCCCTTGGGTTCGACCTGGTCTCTACCACCATACTACTAAAATTATTGTTTCGGTGATAGTAAAATCAGAATTAATTTGTGGAGGTTTCGACAACCGTCAAATTTGGCGCCGTTGCCGGGGAAGTTTTTATTTTTCTTTAATATCAAACTAATTTATGCCAAGATCTTCTCATACAGGTGAATTAGTTTTTGATCCAGAGATTGAAAAGACTGCAAGAGCGAATAGGAAGGCTAAAAGACAAGAGGACATCTTGTCGGCCTTAACACCTGTGCACAGTGAATCCGAGACAGACATACAAGAAGAAACTGCTGAAATAATGGCACAACAAAGGACTTTGCGGGAGTTGGCAACTCCCAACGTTAACCAACAACCTTTGTGCATTGAATTTCCTAATATCGAGGTAGCTTTTGAATTAAAATCAGGATTGATTCATTTGTTATCTACTTTTCGAGGCCTTGCATGTGAAGATCCCCATAAGCACTTGAAGGAATTTCATGTTGTATGTTCAACCATGAAGCCGCAAGGAGTGACTGAGGAACAAATTAAATTGAGGGCTTTTCCATTCTCATTGGCAGACAAAGCAAAGGATTGGTTATACTACCTTCCTTCAGGATCAATAAGGACATGGAATGAATTGAAGAAAATATTTCTGGAAAAATTCTTTCCAGCCTCAAGGGCTGGAACAATTAGGAAAGAAATTAGTGGGATTCGCCAAAATAATGGAGAAACTTTGTATGAGTATTGGGAACGTTTTAATCAGCTGGTTGCTAGTTGCCCACACCACCAAATTTCTGATCAATTGTTGTTGCAATATTTTTATTAAGGATTATTGCATATGGACAGAAGCATGATAGATGCTGCAAGTGGGGGAGCACTTGTAGAAAAGACTCCTGATGCAGCAAGAGATTTAATCTCTATGATGGCAGCAAATTCACAACAATTTGGAATCAGAGGTGACAACAATCCTAGAAAGGTAAGTGAGGTGAGTCACTCTAATCTTGAAACTCAACTTTCAGAATTAATCTCTCTTGTCAAGCAGGTAGTTTTGGGACAGGTAAGACAAACCAGAGTTTGTGGTATTTGTGCTTTTTCAGATCACTCTACCGACATGTGCCCACAACTTCAAGAGGATGTAATTCCTCAAGTGAATGCTGTAAATGGGTTTGGTAACCAACCAAGGAACCATGACCCATATTCAAATCAGTACAACCCAGGTTGGAGAGACCACCCAAACCTAAGGTATGGACAACCCCATAATCGGCAACAGTTCCCTTCTTTCGGTCAGAATAAAGCAGCCCCTCCACCTCACCAAGCATCAAGCTCAGGTATGTCTCTAGAGGATATTGTGAAATCTTTAGCAACTAACACCCATTTGTTCCAGCAGGAGACAAGAGCTAGCATCAAAAATTTAGAAACTCAAGTGTCACAGCTGGCAACTTCATTAAGCAAAATGGAGGCTAACAAGGGTAAGTTACCAGCTCAACCAGAAGTTAACCCACGGGAAAATGCGAATGCAATAGTCCTTAGAAGTGGTAAGGAGGTGCAGACCTCATCACCAAGGCTGACAGTGCCGAAGGAAATTAGAAAAGAAGGAAACACACCGCTTGAGTCCCTTTTGCCGAAGTCAAGTAATGAGGTAAGTATTGAGTCAACTTTGCATAAGCCAAATATGTTAGTTGCACCTCCATTTCCTAGTAGGTTGGCGAAGACAAAGAAAGAGGAGGGGGAGCATGGATTGTTTGAAACCTTTCGGAAGGTTGAGATCAACATTCCATTGTTGGATGCAATCAAGCAAATTCCATGTTATGCCAAGTTTCTCAAGGAGTTGTGCACCAACAAGAGGAGGTTAAGAACTGAAGAAAAAATCAGAGTTGGAGAGAACGTGTCAGCAGTAATACAAAGAAAATTGCCTCAAAAATGCAAGGATCCAGGTATGTTTACTATTCCATGTGTGATTGGAAATTATACGCTAGGAAGGGCAATGCTAGATTTAGGAGCATCAATAAATGTTATGCCTCTTTCAATCTATAAATTTTTGAATCTAGGACCTTTACAGGAAACAAGGGTAATAATTCAATTAGCAGATAGGTCTAACGCATATCCTGAAGGTATTATTGAGGATGTTCTGGTTAGAGTCAATGAATTAATTTTTCCTGCAGATTTTTATATCATTGACATGGATGATGATTGTGCTTTAAATTCAACTCATATATTGTTAGGTAGACCATTCATGAAAACAGCCAGGACTAAGATTGATGTGCATAAGGGTACTTTATCTTTTGAGTTTGATGGAGAAATAGTAACGTTTAATATTTTTGATGCTATGAAATATCCTGATGAATTTGAATCTGTTTTTCATATTGATGTTATTGATCCTATTGTGCAAGATGATTTTGAGCTGAATCTTATGAAAGATAAGTTGAACCTAGTGTTGCAACAGAGCAAGACAGATAAGGATGCAAGGAGAGAAATTGATGAAGACATGAAAGAAGCAATAATGTCCTTACACTCATTGCCTATAATGCCTAACATGTGGACTAGCTTACCTGTTGAATTACCAAGTTCACATGTTAAAGATCTACCTTCCATTGTGCAACCACCAAAGCTGGAGTTAAAAATGTTGCCCACACATTTGAAGTATGTGTACTTAGGAGAGGATGAAACATTGCCAGTCATTATTGCAAATGATTTAACCGAAGTTCATGAGGAAAAATTATTAAGGGTTTTGAGGGAGCACAAGACAGCAATTGGTTGGACATTGGCGGACATTAAAGGGATCAGCCCTACACTTTGTATGCACAGAATTTTCCTCAACGGTGATGCCAAACCCGTGAGGGAACCTCAGCGCAAACTGAATCCAGCAATGAAGGAGGTTGTTATGAAGGAAATTTTGAAGTTATTGGACCAAGGGATTATCTATCCAATATCTGATAGTCCATGGGTAAGTCCGGTGCATGTAGTTCCCAAGAAGACTGGTTTAACTCTTGTTCCCAACGAACAAAACGAACTTATCCCCATGAGAGTGCAGAATGGGTGGAGAATGTGTATTGATTTCAGGAAGTTGAATGCTCACACAAGAAAGGATCACTTCCCAATTCCTTTCATAGATGAAATGCTTGAAAAACTAGCAGGTAAGTCATTTTTCTGTTTCTTAGATGGATTTTCTGGTTACTATCAAATAATTGTAGCTCAAGAAGACCAAGAAAAGACAACTTTTACTTGTCCATTTGGAACATTTGCTTACCGACGTATGCCTTTTGGATTGTGCAATGCCCCAGGTACATTTCAAAGATGTATGATGAGCATTTTTTCTGACTTGATTGAAAATTGCATTGAAATTTTTATGGATGACTTTACTGTTCATGGCAATTCTTTTGATCAATGTTTAGATCACTTAACTAAGGTTTTGAAGAGATGTATTAGCACAAACTTGGTTTTAAACTATGAAAAATGTCATTTCATGGTCCAGCAAGGGATAGTTTTGGGTCATGTGATTTCGGCTAGAGGTATTGAGGTTGACAAAGCAAAAGTTGATTTGATTACAAGTTTACCCTATCCTACTAATGTTAAGGAAATTCGTAGTTTTCTTGGTCATGCAGGTTTCTATAGGCGATTCATCAAGGATTTCTCGAAGATTGCACAACCACTGTCTCAACTTTTGCAAAAGGACATGCCTTTCCACTTTGAAGCAAATTGCAAGATAGCATTTGACAAATTGAAGGAGCTCCTCACCTCGGCACCAATCATACAACCACCAAATTGGGAGATGCCCTTCGAAATCATGTGTGATGCAAGTAAACTTGCAATAGGAGCTGTACTTGGCCAACGAAATGGAAAGAAAAGCCATGTTATTTGCTATGCTTCGAGGACACTAAACTCGGCTCAATGCAATTATTCAACAACAGAAAAAGAGCTTTTAGCTATTGTGTTTGCCTTGGACAAATTTAGATCATATTTGTTAGGATCTAAAGTGATTGTTTTCTCAGATCATGCAGCTCTTAAGTACTTATTATCAAAGAAAGAATCCAAACCAAGGCTTATACGCTGGATTTTGCTGTTGCAAGAATTTGATTTGGAAATCAAGGATAAAAAAGGAGCTGACAATTCAGTGGCAGACCATTTGAGCAGAATTGTGAATGAGGAAGATAAGCTACCAATTGCTGAGACATTCCCTGATGAGCAACTATTCCATTTACAAGGTAAGGAACCATGGTATGCTGACATTGTTAATTTTTTGGTTACAGGAATCTTACCTCATGAATTAAAGAAAGCAAAAAAGGACAAAATAAAGAATGACTCTAAGTATTACATATGGGATGAGCCATATCTTTGGAAATTAGGTTCAGATCAAGTAATTCGAAGATGTGTACCAAATGATGAAATTTATTCCATTCTTACTTATTGTCATAATTATGCATGTGGTGGACATTTTGGACCCAAAAGAACAGCTAGAAAAATTTTAGACAGTGGGTTTTATTGGGAAACTCTTTTTAAAGATGCCTACCAATTTTGTAAGAGTTGTGAAAAATGTCAAAAGATGGGTAACCTATCCCGTAGGAATGAAATGCCACAAAATCCTATTTTATATTGTGAAATTTTTGATGTATGGGGCATGGATTTTATGGGACCTTTCCCTGGTTCTTTTGGTTTTGTTTACATTCTACTTGCTGTGGATTATGTGTCGAAATGGGTAGAAGCAAAAGCTACCTATACTAACGATTCAAAAGTTGTTGTAGAATTTCTCAAGTCTAATATTTTTAGTAGGTTTGGAATTCCGAGAGCAATAATAAGTGATCAAGGTACTCATTTTTGCAACCGAACTGTGGAAGCATTGATGCGAAAATATGGAGTCCACCACCGAGTAGCCACAACTTATCATCCACAAACCAATGGACAAGCAGAAGTTTCAAATCGGGAAATTAAGAATATCCTTGAGAAGACAATGAGCCCCAACCGAAAAGATTGGAGTCTACGTTTGGAAGATGCACTGTGGGCATACCGAACAGCATACAAAACTCCAATTGGAATGTCACCATATAGGTTGGTATTCGGTAAGTTATGTCATTTACCTGTTGCCATTCAGCATCGTGCTTATTGGGCAGTGAAGCAATGTAACTTGGATGCTAAAGAAGCCGGAGTAGAAAGAAAGTTACAACTGCAGGAGTTGGAGGAGATTCGGTTGGAAGCTTATGATAATGCATTGTTGTACAAGGAGAGAACAAAGTACCTTCATGATAAGCTGCTGCTCCGAAAACAATTTTCCATTGGTCAGAAGGTATTACTTTTTAACTCCAGGTTGAAATTCATGCCAGGTAAGTTAAGATCTAGATGGATTGGACCATTTGTTGTAGTGAATATTTTTCCAAATGGTGTTATTGAAATTCAGAGTTTGGAAACTAACAAGATTTTTAAGGTGAATGGTCATAGACTTAAGCCTTATATAGATGATTTTGATGGCACTAATGTGAAGGAGATGCAATTGGTCAGTCCAATTTACCAAGATTAATGCTGCAGAAGGACTTTGTCTAGCCAAAGACAATAAAAAAAGGCGTTTTTGGGAGGCAACCCAACTGTGGTGGTGCACCACAATGAATAAAGATTTCTTTTCCGTTGGATTCCTTTTATCGTTTTCCATCTTTATATTTAATATGATTTTAATTTGTTTTTCCTCAGCCATTCTCTCAGACAGGTTCTTGATCCAGTTGCCACTCCGGTCAAATATGCAAAGAAATGCTCCACCGAATGTTAGTAATACAAAGAGTAATCAGGGCAGTTTTCTCCTTTCCCTTCTTGGTGAATTTACTTGCACACATTGAGGTCAATGTCCATTTTTAGTGTGGGGGTGCATTCCTTAAAATCTTTGTCTCCAATATTTTTGAAAAAAAAAAAAAAAACTCGGGCAAAATTTTTTTTGTTTTGTTTTGTTTTGTTTTGTTAATGTCATGAACGACTTTTCAGTTGAACTCAAGAAAAATCATAACATGATTGAATGATGAACTTGCTTCTTAAAGGTTGTTTAGTCAAGCGATATTATTTGGAATAAAAGTAACTGAATGGAGTGATAAAAATAGTATGAGTCTGTATGCAAGTTTCAAGCCCAAAGAGCTTTCACTTAAAAAGGTGTGTTAGAGAATAATATAAAACATATTCTGAAATCTTATCTAATAGCTTAAGTTTTTAGGTGAGATGGTTCCTTAATAGGCAAAATTATAAACCTGGTTTGCCACTATATTTTAAAATTGGTTTTGAAAATTTTTTATTTTTAAATTAAAAAAAATTAATATTTTTAAATTATTTTTATGTATGGATATCAAAAATAATTTTTAAAAAATAAAAAATATTATTTTAAAAACAACTGTGATCATACTCTAAAAAGGCTAAATCCCCTATCCCGATCCATCATAAATGGCTCACTAGTTTAACCTAAACCAATCCATCTATCCATGGCTCACTACTTCTTCCTAATAAGCATTTGTGATTCTCGTATTGGGTCAGGCTAACAAAACAAAATTGAGCCTGGGCTAGACCTTGCCCTCCTGGCGACTACACTTGTAAGCCCCGTATCTTCCTGTCTCGCTAATTATTTGACATGCACGCGGCTATGCAGCTTGGATTCGGCCCCCACCCCATGACCACCACAGTCATTTTCTGGCTCTTCTCTGTAGTTAACTCGGACCCACTGAAAATCCAACGAATCTTTTAGCAGAAGAAAGAAGTCTCAGATACAAAAACTATCGGATTCTCTTGCTGTGTGGTTCCAAGATTAGGTGCATGTTACATCACAATACTATCAAACCCTGTAGAACAAAAAGTCCGACTCGATCCGTCCATAAATACCTGATAATTAAGTGTATATTTTATCATAATTATTTGACCAGATCTTCTACTCACACCAGTTGTTCAACGAAACTTGTTTACTCTAGAGGGTTAGCAGGGATTAGGGTAGAAAGTAACACTAGCAAACAGGAAGAAGAGCTAACCAAACCTTGTACTTATGTGCATGTTTCCGAAAGATTGCCTGCATAATTACAGGCTTAGAAAGCATTGCTAGCACATAGATTATTAATTTTCATTACCTTTTTGTGTGGCTATCAAATAAAATAATCCCAGCAATTCTCTTCTGGCATGCTGGCTTCATGGTGATAAGAAGAACGTTTCATGGATGAGGATCAACCTCCTAGCCAATCGACACTTGGTTTTAGTTTGGGCAAACTGAACTGCATTTTGTAGATCATTTATTTTTTAATTTGATCTCACAAGTCGTGTTAAATTAGGTTGCAATGAGTTTATCCCTCGTGGCCTTTGTACATGCTTGACTTTTGAAAATAGTGCAGCTCTACCCCTTGATGTGTTCATTGACCTCAAAAAAACGCGTGGAAGTAATTTAGGTCAAGATTTATTATTATTATTATTATTTTAAATGTAGAGTATTTGAGCCAACTTTGATTCTGGGATTGTTTGAAAATATAAAGTTTTTTGTTTAGAAATACTTTAAAATAATATTTTTTATTTTTTTTAATTTATTTTTGATATTGATATATCAAAATAATTTAAAAACACTAAAAAAATTAATTTTTTTTCAAAAAAATATTTTTAAAATACAATATTAAACGAATACAATCGCTACAATCCAAACAAGCTTTTCCGTAAGCTGGTTTGCTCCCTGTGGCCCATGGTACTAAGAGCTTTTGTTAGTTGGAGGATTTGAACTTGAGAGTTGAGACTTGATCGTAGGGAATAAACTTCCAAGCTACAAGCTTGATATCACCTTTTTAAAATGAGTGAATTGGAAAATTTATTCAAACTTTATGGTTGTGTATATTTTTTTATGAAATATTTTTAATTTATTCATTACATATTAAATAAAAACATAGGTTTTGTTCAAAATGATCTCAGAATAGCAAATTAAATAGAGTCTGCCATTTTTGTTTTTGTACATTTCAGAATTTCAAGAACAATTTCTTATAAAAAAATAAAATAATGAATAATAGTCAATGAAACAACTAAGGACATAAAAAATGATAAAACTTAACATGACTAGAGAAATCTTTTAAATAACAGAGAACAAAAGAATGATAAGAAAATGATTTTTAATTGTTTTAAAAATAGAATTTGTTATAAAAAATTGTTCCGAAATAAAAATAATTGAAAGATTCCTATTAAGTTTTTTGCACTATTCTTCAACTTTACATAATTACCAAATTTCTTATAAAAGGAGCAATGGGAATTTAATGTTTGGACGAAAACCAGATTGACTTTTGCAAGACAGGAGGTTTAGGGAGTTTTTGTTTTTGTTGTTAAATATGTTTTTTAAATTGTTTTTTTATTTAGATATTTCTTAATGATTTTGATATACTAATGTTAAAAATAAAAAAAAGTTATTTTTATATATTCAATTAAAAAATACTTTTAAAAAGCATCATGTGTTACATAGCTAAATATTTATGATGGATGAGATGAATGAGACAAGCTGTTCGACACCGCATTTCAAAAATATTTTTGAAAAAAATAAAAAAATTTATTTTTATTTTTTATTTTAAATTAAAAAAAAAATGGTGTTTTTAGATTATTTCATGTGCTGATGTTAAAAATAAAATTTTAAAAATAAATTTTTTTTTTGATGCATTTCTGAATGAAAAAACTTTCAAAAGCAATCTCAATTATACTCCCAAACAGGGACCTAATCTTGTTTCCCATACTTAATTATTGTTGACAAATTAATCTAACAATGACAAAAAGTAGTGTATATAATTTAAATCATACTATATATATATATATTGTTTAGTGTATTTGTATGTACTATATATCATATAGGGCAAGTTACTTAACCATCCCAACTTGACTAAGCTCTTTAAATTGTCAAAGAAGCCATCAAGAAATGTCTACTGAAGTCAGTGACCTTTTCATGATCAAAAAGAAAAAAAAGCAGAGAGAGTCATTTCATTCTCTTAAAAAATTGAGTGCAAGCAAAGGCCTCTAATTTGAATTTCGGTGGCTTGTGTTCGATGATGACTTTTGGTGATGCATGCTCTAAATCCAATTTCCAACATGGCTTGGTCTGAAAGTCATGTTAAGATTTTTTAGTTTTTTTTTTTTCCTTTCTTAAGCAATGAATTTCGAATTGGCTAGAATGAAAGATAAAGATAAGATTCAAGTTCTTGATCATCTCATAAAGTTCACAAAACCAATGATTAAGAACTTGTCTTTGTTTGGAATTTAGGAATTCTATATTTAGTGGAAATAACATGAGTTTCAACTTTAAAAATATTAAAATAAAATCAAAATTTAGTGGATTTTTTTAAAATACTCCTTTAATTATGTATAAAAAAGAAAACAAAACCCCAAAACTGAAAACAATAGGAGTATAATTCATTCTTCAGATTAGAAAATAAATTATTCTCTTTGCAGCCATAGATTTTCTAATTTTAAATATGATGTTAAATGTTTATGGCAAGACATTGGTTGTGTTGTGGTGATTTTTCATGTTTATTTTTAAATGTGTGCGCCAATAATTTTGCATGTAAATGTGATTTATGTATGGACGTTGAATTTTCTTGTGTGTTTAATTTTTTTAGCATGATGTGTTTTTGTGTATGAGTGTTTATTTTGTTTTTTTTTTAATTATTTCATGGATTAACACCAAGATTTTTCATTCAAAGTCTATAGAAATGAAATATCCTACTTTAGAAATTAACAACAATTGTTTACTTGAAAAAGCAAAATTGATGAAATTTCTTATTTTTAGGGATTAATGTCAATATTTTTTTTTGTTGTTAAAAGGGAAAAAAAAAAAAAAGCTTAGGGGATTATTGTCAAATCTTATTATGAGGTTAAAATAAACAAAATATCTATTTTTAGGGTTTAATGTTATTTGTTTTGTTAAAAAGATAAAATTGATGAAATATTTTATTTTTAGGGATTAATATCAAAGTTTTTTTTTTTTTTTAAGAAGAAAAGATCGACAAAATCTACTACCTTTAAGGATTAACATCAAATGATTTAAAGAGTCTCTTATTCTCATGGATTGGCATTATTTTTAAATGAATTAAAATAAATTACAATTAAGCTTAGAAGTAAATTTAGATGATTAACTAATAGCATATATAGAATAAATCTAGAAGAAAACACATTGAAGAAATATTTTAGATCAATGATTATTTTGGGATTCTTATTTTTTTCAATTACTAGGTCAAAACTCTATTATTTGCATTTCACCTTCTCAAAGAGTTTTATATTTTTTTGTGAGTTTTTTTTTTTTATCTCAACTATCTCCATCGTTTTGCTTATCCACAATTCAGCTGTCTCGATCAAATTTGAGTAAGATTTGGTTGAGTTAACATCAAATTAAAAATTATTTAAAAAAAAACTAAAACTATATCATTTTCTACAAGAATAAATATCCCAAGAAGTACACGTGTTGCCATCTCATACACCTCAATGTTACCTCACAATGACATCAGTACCTTGTGCTTCCCTAGCTACGCTCGTATATTTGTACATGTATACTCGTAGTTCATGGGTTTATACGTTAAAGTGGAGAGCTTCAACTTGATTTAGAGTTTGCTCTACTTGCATATATTTGTTCCTTTTCTTACAGGTGAATATTAAATTATAAGAACATTATAAATTCTTTGGCCGCATTTTCATCGATAAACTTTAGCGAGTTGTTCAAGTCTATATTAAATGGGGCTTCGGCTTCGAGATCTCATATTCGAAGTCGCGAGTCGCATGGACTTTTTTTTAAAAAAGATTAATTAATTAATTATTCTAATTTTGTTTTAAAAAAACTTGAATGATATATTTTTTTGGATGAAACTAAACTTTATCTCTCGAAAAATATATTTTGTGTATCTAGCAGAGCGAGTAAGACTCTAACTGTCTTAAATTTTTATAAAAAATGCACGTCCTGATTTTAAATCGAGACTTGCTATATAGATTACAAACTCTCTGTTATCACACCATGATTTTTAGAGGGAACTGAATTATATACTAAGGTGATTGTTTTGAGCAGCTGAGCATATTGCTTAGCGACTAATTTAATTAATTTGGAAACCCCTCATCATTGGCCATACTGTGTCTAATAGCAACATATAGTTCGAAGAGGGGGCAATCGTAGTTAATGTAATAATTCCCACCCATCAAGTGCTATCGATCTTTTAATTGTAGGTCTTAGTAGTTAATAAGTTTATTCATCAACACATCAAAATCATCGATAAATATTATAAAAAATCAATTTAATATTTTTTAAATGAAAATACTTTTGAAATACACATAAAAACAGAAGCTGTTATATTTCTAAACAGTCAATCATGTGAAAAATTGAGAAAAAACCTTCAAAAGCTATTATATTGGCAAAGGTTTTAAGTAGCATAGAATATTTCTCTTAAAGGCAAATTAACGAGCATTTTTGAACAACTATTTGGTGTACAAGTCCTACGCCATGACATGAGCAAACAACAAGAGTACAGAGTGGTCAGTTTCTGATGAAGAAGGAACATTCGGACAACAAAAGACGACACGCAGAAAATCCAAAGGGTGGATGGGGAGTGACCAAGATTATCATGTTTCGTCTATATCTTAAATATTTCAGAGCCACATTTCCCATTTTCCCTCACTACTTTTTCTACCAAATTTTATAATGCTTAAACTATAGCTATGGTTTTTAGATATTTACAGAATGATAGATATAAAAGTTGTCTTACCTACTAGAAATCCATTTTCTTATTTTTCTTTTTAGTTTTTTCCCCTTCCTTTTATACATTTATTTTTATAGTATAGTATTGTATTATTATATTATAAGTATGTAGTAGTTATTGCTCGAATACTATAAAATTGTCAATAACATTTGTCGGAGATTTTGGAGTTCATTTGTTTGTTTCGGTTACTTTCCCCACCCCAAATATATTTGAAATGTATTTTATCAAAAGTTGAATGATAAATTGGTAGATAATTATATAACATTTGATGGAGTTTTTGGAATTGATTTGTTTTGTTTTTTTTTAAATTTCATTTAAGAAAATCCATAATATTAAAGTGTAAACCAAAACCTCCGATCTATACCGAAACAAAACTTAATTTCATGCATACACACTCATGCACGTGTCCGTATGCTAAATAAAAGTGGAGTTTGATTTGAAACCATTAACACATTTGAATGGGTTTTGAGCAGTAAGAGCATCCCTTATCCATTTTTCAATTATAGTTGAAAAATTATAATTATTGATGACGAATGTATAATGAAAGTTTTGAGCAATAAATCTTTGAATAACCAGCCTCGTAATCTTGAGTAGTATGTTTTGGAAAATAGTTCTCAAGGAGTATGACGTGATGATAAAGGGCTTGAGATTTATACAGCCGGTCTCGAGTTTGAGTCAGAGCGTGAGTCTCTTGTAAGAATCTGGGATAACCGGAATTTTACTCGCTCACCTAGACCCACAAAGTACACTTTCCGAGAAATGAGGTTTCCTCGAATCCAAAAAAAATGTTTTGGAAAATAAACTAAACAATTTTACTAGATTTAAACAATTATAGAAAAAGTGTTTTTCTTTTTTAATTTGTTGAAAGTAAGATATGAAATGTAACTATCATTAGGATTTATATACTAAATAAATCCTAAGAAATCTTAGCAATTAAGAAAATGAAAATAATGATGTAAAAAAGTAAATTCTAAGTACCTTACGCATCAATTAAAAAATCAATTTATTTCGCAAAATGTGATCAAATATCTGAGCTTTACCTTTGTGTAGTAAATGTGAAAATAGCCTATGATTGCTCATATGACATGATCTAGATGCGGATCTGAACGGTCTAAAAAAGTGGTGTGAACTTAGATTTGATGGATGCCATTGTCGATCCAAGATCTTGTGAGCTTCGATCTTGACAATTTGGGGATTGGAGATTTAATTATGAGAAAGGTGAAGAAGCAGAGAAGATTGAAAGGCAAGCATGTTTTTGAAAGATAAACCATTTCCCATTGGAAAATAAGGAGGAAATTATGGTACGGTCACAATCCATGGGGTTTTTTGACTCTTCCCGATGACAAAAGAGGACCCAGGTGCTGCGCACGCGCGCATGCCCCGCCTGGGCCCTACGTTTGACTCCACCAGACAACAAAGGGACATTGTTCCCATTGAGGTCAATGTTTACTTTAATTTTAATTTCTCTCTCTTTTAATATAATTAATAACTGTGTTTCATAAATGTTTTGAAAAATTAAAAAAATAAATTTTTTATTTTTAAATTAGTTTTTATGGTGTTTTTAGATCATTTTCATGTGATAATGTCAAAAATAATTTTTTAAAAATTAAAAATATTAATTTGATATATTTCTGAACAAAAAATATTTTTAAAAATAACTTCATTTACAACCACAAACATGCATTAAAGCGTGTAAATAGGAATCTGGCTTTCAATTTTGTATCATAGATAGATAAAGAGATAGAGTATAGTGTTTAATCTTAAATAGTTTGTTGTTATTCACGAATTCAGACCGTTTGATTACTATTTTGAAACAGAAAAAAAAAAAGATGTATTCTTATCCTTTCTATTTTAAAAGTAAAAATACACTTTAAATTTATAAAATTTTATGCTAAAATTAATTTAAAAATACAAAAAATCGTCCCCCCCCCTCTCTCTCTCTCTCTTTTTTTTTTTTTTTTTATTTCTAGCATTATTTGTTAGGCCATTCAGAACCGCGCGTAGATACATAGTAAACTCAGTCATTATTAGGTAGTGGTCCATAAGTTATATATTTCTACATATATTTTATAATTGCTACAATCAATGAACATGGTTCTCTGTGTACAGCTTTATATGACTTTTACGAATCATCCTCTACATTGTCTATATATTCCACACGTTTGCCGTGGATTCTAATGAAAGACTGTTGACTTTCTAGATATATAAAATATGAGTGAGCCTGAAGTGTTGAAATCAGAGTCTTTTTCTTGCATTTTCAGGGAAAATCTGGACTCTTATGAATCCTACCTAACTTGTTCCTTCTCATACTTGAGTTTTTCAATTTATCCAGGTCAACTATTTTTTTTTTTGATAACCGGTGTGTCCAGGTCAGCTTATGTGCACCACAACTAAATCCCCGGGCCCACTGAACATCCTGCAAATCCAATGAGCAAGTAAGGCACCGCGAGAGTGACAGACATGCCTGACAAGGCTTTAATCTGGGGTGAGAGGAAGGGAGAAGCCCTTCTTGACCACCAGGCCAAGACCCTGTTGGCCAGGTCAATTATTATACATATAGATGATGAGCAAGATCTGATAAAAAAAAAATAGTAGTTTGAGAATATTTATACAATACCTTTATCTCGGACATCTATCTTTACATATTTTTTGAGTTTTTAACGGTAAACAAGTCAACGTGATCAAGGTCTATAAATATATCGATTACCATGTAAATGTTCAAGCCAAAAATGCTCGTTCAAGAGTTCTAATCTAGTTCATTCAATAAATACACACTTCTAACACAAATTTTTATACTTTAGTTTCTTCTTCTATAGTTATTAACTCAGATATTGAATTGTATTTTATTCCAACAAGGGACATGTTTTTTTTCGAGAAACAACAAAGTAATTTCCACGACATCATCACATGTATATCCTCTACTTTGAGTAAAATTTGTTTTGGTAATTAATAGATTCAATGGCTTATGTTTATTACTTGGGAAATGGTACAAATGATGTAGTAGTCCTTACAAGTGGATTTGTTGTTGGTCAATTAAGTTAAATCATGTAAGGTTGAATCGAGTCCTTCACCTAATTTTTCGGGACCAATGCTTAAATTATTGGACTTTGCAAAGAGAGAGTTTGCTACCTGTTCGTTAATTTAAACGATCATTGACGAATTCGGTGACTTATCCGATTGACCCTCAATTGACTTTTGTCATGAGATTGATTCCAATTGGATGATCTCATCTCACAAGAAATTAGGTATAGCAGATTCCAACTGTGCCACTGATATCTTAGCTTCGCCTAATGCCTATGATAATAGCTAGTGATTTTCTTCCATTTTCAACATATTTCTTCTGTTGAAAGCATACTCGATTTATAGTTTATCTACACGTCAAAAAGAAGTAATGTAGGAACAATACATTATTGGTTAGTGATTGAACTTTTATTGAAAGAAAATAACTTCCAAGTTCGTAAAACAGTGTGGCATGCAACTAGTCTACTTCATGGGAGAATCGACCCACACAAGTTCTATTCATAGCCTTTTGGCAAGCAGTTTGGATAATGCATAAAGATCTCACGCAATTACGACATGGGGGGTGATTTGCTCATCATTTCTACGTTTTCTATGTATTCATAATAGGTAGCTGTTCCTCGTATGAATTTCCATGTGCTTTGTCTTAAGAAAATGGGAAACATGGCTGCGGAAGTGATTGATAATTTCTTTAAACAATGACATAAGTATTAATTGTCGATTCACTCTCATTGTTAGAAATTATTTCAAGATGAATAGTTCTTAGAGAATCTGTAATAGACTTCATATATTACAGACTTCATATAGCATCATATACCTCATAAAATATATTTTACATGCTTGTCGAAATGGATATCCTACTAAAATCAATACGAGGATCCAATTCCATGAAAGAGGGTGTTAAGGAACCATCTCACCTAAAAGCTTAAGCTTTTAGGTGAAACCCCATAATATGATTTATATTATTCTCTAACACGCCCCCTCAAGTGAAAGCTATTTGGGCTTGAAACTTGCACACAGGTCCATTCTACCTTGTGTTTGATTTTTATCAAATAGAATGGGGGTGGTGAGATTCGAACTCGTGACCGCTGGGTCAATAAGGCTCTGATACCATGTTAAAGAACCATCTTACCTAAAAGCTTAAGTTTTTAGGTGAGGCCCCATAATATGATTTATATTATTCTCTAACAGAGGGGGCATGCATCAAGTCTTGTAATGGAGAATTATGTTCTTCTTTCACCTCATGGAAAAACTGTAAATGCAATAAGTATTTTGTGTCGATTTTCTTTAAATATTGGAATACACTCTGGATATCTTTCATGGATGAACAACTACTCTCAATAGCTACATCATGGAGAAAACTCGTCAACTTGAGACTCTACGTCCCAACGATCACACACTTACGTGTGAGTTGGGGCAGACAATAATTCTCGAGAGTTCATTCATTATGAGACTATTTTGACCTAAGTGCATCTAACTTTGGAGTTTTTATGAGATTCAATGCATTGGACTAGATATACAAGTGAAAATAATGTAAAGTTAATTTTTTCTCCTATTAAAACCTAATTAAACTTATCTCTCCAATTTAATTGAAAACAAATTTTAATTTTGTATGATTCATGAAGACTTTAGTACTTTCATGTGGAATTCCTTATAATCTTTGTTTTCCTAACTCCTATTTGGGGTGGGAGATCGTGTGTTGTTTATTGACTGGCACTGGTTAGGGAAAATTAATCAATAGTCCCCAGGAGTTAAGTCGAGCGGCAAAGGCCTTGTCCTTTCCTAAAAACGGAAGGTCAGGGTTCGAGCTTCAAAGGCTAACCGTAAGGTCCCCTGTAAGAGTCTGGGACAGCCGGAGATTTACGCGTGCCCTGGGCCCATAAAGTGCGCTTTCCTGGTCACGTGGTTCCTCCGTCATCCAAAAAAAAAAAAAATTAATCAACACGTTTTGAGTTGATTTCAATGTGTTAGGGCAGTACTACTAGTATTCATACTACTCTACTACTACTACTACTACTACTAATAATAATAATAATAATAATAATAATAATCTTCAACAGGGTTTTCAATTGCAAGTGACCATCACGCTCCAAGGATGGATTAGAATATGTATGATGGTATACAGATACCAAACCTACTATATCCTCCCCATCATACATCTGGGACCGGGCGGCAAGATGGTCCTATTTCTCAGGTTTATCTCTTCTTTTTTTCACTGTATTTCATTTTTTTTGAAAAAAATTAAAATTTATTTATTTTTTAATTAAAAAATTAATTTTTTTAAATCATTTTGATATATTAATTTTAAAAATTAAAAAAACATAATTTTAACACATTCTGAATGAAAAAAAAACTTTTAAAATGACTAAGGTCCGCTACCTCTGCCAGAGAACCAAAAACTATAACATAGCATCTTGATGAATCCCCATCGTAATCATAACCATGCCCACTTCCCTTTACTCACAAGGAGCAAAAAAAATCAGTAAAAAATAAAAAAAAGGAAAAGAATTTTGATGCGTGGTTAAGATATGGTAAGTAGATTTGCATCACAATTGATAGATAACGATTCTTCAAGTTTTATTAATAATTTAATTTTTTAAATTAAGATAATTCATTGGTATGATATAGAGTTAATGTGATTTGAGTTTAAGAATATGTTAGCAACTTTCTAGAAAAAAGTTTCTTGTAGATATATGAAATGATTTAAGGTTCATATCGTATAAAAATGTAGATAGAAATTGATGGGAGAAGATTTTCAGGGGAAGATATATATTTTATTATTTAGTTTAATAAATAATTTTTTATGGTGTTTTTATTCTTCCTATTTAGTTTAGAAACTTTAGAGTAGTTTAATTTGTTTTTTTAAAGACTACTTATAAAAAAATTATACCATAGTAAATTTTAAATTAGAAGCTCCAAGAAGGAGAAAAAAACTTGCACCCCCAATTAGTTAAGAAACAAAAAAAAATAATTGAGAAGAAAAGCAAAGAAAAAGCAAAAAATTCGATTCAAAATGCCTCCTCTCATGTGTCCAATCAGCCTCTTTGATATGTCAACTATCTATTATTTCTGTAAATTCCCTTGGTCCGTACCCCTCAACCGTTCCATAATATAATATATAATAGATTACATTCTCTCAACCATATAATATATATATATTATATATAGCTTCTTTATAAAGACAGAGAGAGAGAGCTAAGCTTACCTCAAAGTCACAAGTTGCAATAAGAAGACACGCAAAGACTATCAATACAGACAAATCAGTGGCCATGGCTGAGGAGTTTCAGGCCGGGATTTGCGGCGAGAGCTGGTGGTTGAATTCTTCGAAAAGTATGTTCATCGGCGGCTTATCACCATGTTCCTCGGTGAGCCTCCCTAGTGATCATATGGAGACTTATAATGGGTCATGGGCGACGGCTGACATGGTAGACTTGAAGCCTAGGTCAATATCATGCAAGGAGTCTAATAACACCACTTCGGTGTCCGATACCTCTATAGCTTTCCTAAATTCTCCGAAGCCTCAAGAAGCTAATTCAGATAGTGGGGGTAGCAGTATTTTGATTGATTCCACCTTGCAAATGATGGGATTCGGCCTCTCGTCGTCGTCGTCGTCATCAGATTGGAACCAAGCTTTAGTACTGTAAGTATGGCACACATGTTCCTTCCCCCCCCCTTAAATTCCATTTATGGTTGAAATCAAACTCGAAGGTCTTAAAGTTAGAAACACTCCGACCACAAGTTAGGAAAAGAATACTCGGCTTTGTTTTATTGTTTGTGTTTCGAAAAGCAGGTCAAAATGATCATCGAAGTTTCATCAAGCGGCAAAGATTTTAAATCAATGATCAGATTCTTTGATCTTTTTGCAGCTCCGGGAATGGAAGAACGGAGAGTTACAATTCCATGCTGCAAGAAGACATGGATTCAGGAGGACTAAACTCTTCTCGAATCCAAAAAGACTGGAGTCCAAAGAGCTATGCAAGCACTGCTGAAGACTTCTCCTTGGACCAACAAAGGCTAAATCCGGTTACCAGTTCCAACAATTCGCCACCAACTTGCCAGGGATTCTCTGCCGACTTTTCAATGGAGCCAGCAGGTTCTTATGGCTACCCTTCAACATTGATACAAAGTTTATTCGAACCTGATCAGCCGCAGCCACAACAAGTACAGTCTCTTTTCAACAACCGGCCTATGAATTACCTGTCGCCGACAGCTCCGAATTATGGGACCAACATGAGTGAATTGTCATCTCCATCCTGGGCTAAAGTATCTCCCTCGATAAAATCTTGTTTGCAAAAGCAACAGCCTAGTAGTTTGCACTTCACTAACAACACACCCTATTGGAATGCCTCGCCAACCGGAATAAACGATATTACAGCAAGCTTTTTACCCTCATCACCATCTCAATTTCTTCTTCCAGCTTTTGAAGAGAAACCCATTTGCCCCAGCCTCACTACAGAGGTAAAGATGATGATTAAAACAGTCATTAATTAGCTTTATTCATCAGTTAATGGCTAGGGTTTCAGACTAAATCTGTTTTCGTGTATTTATATATATTTCAGCCTAACAGAGAAGAAGTTCGAGACTCGGTTTCAGTAGTTAAGAAAGGAAGTGAACCTGCATTCAAAAGGCCTCGGATTGAAACGCCATCTCCATTACCAACTTTCAAGGTATACAGAATACAATCAATCAAGCTTTTGATTACTACAAACGTACCAAATTTCATTTTCATTTTTCATTTTTTCCTCCTTTATATTCCTTTTATCTTTTGAAGAAAAGTGAATGTGAAGATGTCATTTTGTTATCAGGTTCGGAAAGAGAAGCTAGGGGACCGAATAACTGCCCTCCAGCAATTGGTTTCACCTTTCGGAAAGGTTAGCTTTTGGGTTTTTCTACTTTTTTCAAATAGTACATTGACCAAAACAAGTCTTTGCTTTGTGATTCGGTTGAAGGCTCATCGATTGGCCATTTACTCTACCTTTTTCAGACTGATACTGCATCGGTTCTCCATGAAGCTATTGAGTATATCAAGTTCCTCCATGCCCAAGCCAGTGTATGTTCCCGCCTTATCATTTTCTTCTTCTCACCATACGAGTGTTTCATCTAATGTTTTGAGTCCTACTCTTAGGAATCCTATTAATGTTTGTATACATAAATTAATGGGGAAACCCTAGTTGATTTAAACAGGATTAGACGTTAGCAAACGTATTTAAGAGCCAAAACTAATGAGTTAACATTTAATATATGTTTTTTTTAATGCATGCAGGTTTTAAGTACTCCATATATGAAAAATGGCAATCCCATTCAACATCAACTGGTAGAGCACAATTCTTTCTTTATTTCCCTTTTCCCTTTTGTTGCTTTTGGCCAACACTGCCACTCTGCTCATGTGATGAATCAAAAGATTCTTTTGAAGTACAATCAACTCGTATAATTAATCTGCAGGCTCCGGAAGACAAACTGAATGACCTAGAAGAGCCAAACCAAGATCTAAGAAGCCGAGGACTATGTCTCGTGCCGATCTCCAGCACATTTCCTGTTGCTAATGAGACCACAGCTGATTTCTGGACACCAACATTTGGTGGCACTTTCAGGTAGAAGGATGATTACAGTGAAGCTAGCTAAACAGCTTCTATCCGAAGATCAAGCACTGATTTCAAATCCGTATAGTTTTGTATCAAACCAACCAAGATTATAGTAGGAGCCACCACTTTGCTGTGCTAGCTAGCTGTACCAGTCTTGAACGAAAAGCTAAAGAAAACAAACGAAAAAGGAGAAAAAGGAACTCAAGCTTCAAAGACGGACAGACATTGCTGGGCCAGCTACAAGAAGAATTAATGATGTTAAGCTATCAAATGATGAGGAGCCACCTGAGATGAAGAATATTGATATCTAGAAGATAATTCAAGCTGTAGTACTACTGGTTATTAACTAATACTTCGAAGGTGGGGTTAAGCACAGGAACATCTGCTAAATTCAGCTAAATATATTAACATTTGTGAATTTAGAGATGAAATTGTATGTTGTTGGTTGTTACATATAAATGGGGTGAATTTAGCAGATCGGAACAAAAGGCCTTTTGTTCCTGTTGCTCTATGGTTGTGGACGCATAGAGCTGGCACCACCAGTCCACCTTTATACATATGTATTTCTATTGTTATTGTATATGAAAGAAAAAGAAATAATTAAAGGGATTATTGTACTCATTGATTTGTTTGTTTTTCAAAAATATGTATGAGTTAGTGGAGCTTATTTGATTTGATCTGGTAACCTTTCATTTGTTTATATGGTTTGATACTGTGGTATTGCCAAGTCATTGGTCTACCCACTATTCTTACCTTTAGGGTTTTCTCTTTTCTTCTTTTTTTCCTGAGATGAAGAGATATCGTTCATGTTTGTGCGTGATGATACAGAATTTATGATCTACATAATAATTTTTAAGTTCAAGTTAAAACATGCATCTCTTGGAAGAGTTTGGGACAGTCAGGGTTTTATTTGCTCACTTAAACCTATAAAATATATTTTTCGGAGAATAGAGTTTCCTTGTAAATTTTTTTTGGTTAAATATGAATAGTTAGATAGTGTTTTTTTTTTTTTTTTAGAGATAGCAGAGATGAGAGGAGATAAGAGCATCTCCAGCGGGCGTGCCAAATTGAGGAGCCAAAAATAAAAAAGTAATATTTTGGCAATTTTGAGCACTTTTCGGCACTCCAGTGGCAATGCCAAATGCACAGCCAAAATTGGCATCCCCTCCCTGAGCTGCGAGAGCAAGCTAAAAAGGTGGCCCCACCTTGGGGCCACCTTTTTTATATATTATAATATATATATATATATATATATAAATAATGTATATATATATATATATATATTAGAAAATAATGTGATTATATCAAAAATATTTATTTTTATTTAAAAATACCTTACTCTCATTAATTGTATAATTAATTGCATAATTAAACTACATACAAAATATTTATACTATATTTAAAATAATATAAAAATAAATGGCTCTTCAAAATGACTTTTACCACTGGAGCACACATCAACAAAAATACCATTTTTACACTATTCAAAGTGCCATTTTAGAGATTTGCCTCTCCAAAATGGCACTCCCGGCTGGAGATGCTCTAACACAGATACAAGAAGAGATGAATCTCTATATTACCTTATATCTCTTTTAAAAAATTGTCTTTCTTTCTAATTAAATATATTTATATTTTTTTGTTTGTGTTTTTTCTATTTTAGAAAACTAATCAACCAAAAATTTTGTACTAGTTAATTAAGGTTGAGAATTGAAACTAATGCGTGCGCTTAATTATCTATATAAATCCCACACCTATCCTTAACCAAGGGCTGTTAGAGAAGATGATGCAGGCATTCTTATCTACACACTCATGTTCTGTTGTGCTATATGATGTGTAGGAGAATTCAAGATTGAAATTAATTTAGAATTGTAAATTTTTGTGACTATTATTTTTTCACTTTAATGATTTAATATTTTTTACACTGCAAATTTTGTCAATATAAATAAATAAATTATGAATACAGAAAACAGAGTCAAACTTAATAAATAATTTTATTTCTGCAAAACAAGTACTAAAAAACAATTAATAAGATATCACTGATTATTCCATGAGCATAATGAAAATTACACAATTAGCCCCAAGTGTTAATTTCAATGGTCAAGTAACTTCCCTTCTTTTCTCAATTTTCTGAATTTGAATCGGTAGGCTGATACTTTAAAATTTTATTTTTTAAAATACTTCAGGATTATTTGAGAGCCATATGATAAAATCATCTATATAGATAAAATTTAATTTGCTAACATGTGATTAAGAGAATCTATTTTTCAAGATATATGAAGGGATTGTTTATTTTTTATTGCGTTTTAGGTGATTTTAACCTTTGATATTCTGGCAGGCCTGTTTGGGAGTGTGGTTGTGATAGCTTTTCAAAGTGTTTATCGTGCCGAAATACATCAAAATAATATTTTTTTATTTTTTAAAAATCATTTTTGAAATCAGTACATCAAAATGATCTAAAACACACAAAAACATATTCATTTAAACTAAAAAAAAAAACAATTCAAATTTCGGCCAAAAACCGGTGGGATCACAATGCCAAACTGGCATATCTCTTGTAAACGCAATGTTTGCTTGAGAATTAAACTCATCAGAGCCTTACTTTTGGGTAGCTAGCAAGCTTGTTGAGCATCATTAATGGTTTCCACTCAAAAGTTAAACCCTCCCCGATCATTTGTGTTTCGTACTGTTAATTTCTGTAAGAAATGTTGCTCTGAAGGTAATGATTATGCTTGTGCACAGCTTTACTCAACATAAATATCCATCCGGCCTGCAATATTGCTATAATTACTACTGTCTTAACCCTTTTCTGATGTGTTCTTTCTGTAAGGAAATAATAATCATTACGATACTGAATAGGAGCTTGGATCGTTTCCACAATTTATCAAGCACTTCACTAAGCAAACCAAAATAGAAAATTAAGGGCTACACGTCGATTTCAACAAGGAGATGCTGCTTCATTTCCTTGGCTCTTCGGCAAGGCCATCCTTTTCGGACATGGTCAACTTTGTAAGCTTTCTTCTGGTATACTTGAAGCTCCCAGCAAGTCTTTTGCGGAGAATATTCACCGTCTGTTTATTCTTTATAATGTTTCATTCTCCTTTTGCATTGATGGCAGCCCATCGACACACATTCACTGTATGGAATCCCTAGCTAAGCAAGCCATCAACTAGTATATATTTTTTTTATTTGAGGAAACCCTATTCCCGGAAAAATATACTTTGTGGGTTCAGGTGAATAAATAAAACCGTGACTGTTTCAAGTTTTTACAAGAGATGCATGTTCTGACTCGAATTTAAAACCTGCTATGCAGATCTCCAGCTCCTTGCCATAGCGTGACGCTTCTTGGAGACATCTACTAGTAATTGTTGTACATATCTTTAATGTTAGACCTTCATATTATATAGAATGATAAAAGAATCGTGGCTGTAAAGCAAAAGCTTATTAAAATGTAGGGAATACCAATTGATGAAGAGGCTAATCATCAAGCGTGAAAAATTCATATATGCTTGAAATTCAAGAATACCTGCTATGACAAGTGACTAATCATGGAAAAAGAAGAAAAAAAAGCTACTTTAAAAGTTAATATATGTTCTTGATTGGTATCTCTTACACTTGCTTTATAATCTTTTTTCATGACTTTGGAATTGATCAATCTCTTGATGGGGTATCCTCCCATGCCTTCGAGCATTGGGATCGGTACCTGTTGCTGTAGGATATACCACAGCATCGATGGGAATTGAGTTCTTCTTCTTTTTTTCTTGAAATGTGAGGCTGATAAAAGAAGAAACATAGAGAGAATACTAAAAAGGAAAAGCATCTTAGGGCATCATTGTGATGTTAATATAAAGTATGCGCGCTACTCCCAGCTGCAGGAGTCACATTCTCTTACTTTAATAAAAAAAAACCTTGCTGCTATTCTTTTTTCTTGTTTTGGCTAATCAATGGAGATTAAAGTTGTCTTATGCTACATGTTTTCTTTGATGCTGAAAAGGGTCATTTCTTTTCTAGCAGCTTTGAATCTAATCCTGCGAGCCATTAAAGAATCAAAAACATATGGAGTGGAACTTTGAAAAGACGATTGAAGAACCCACGTAACTTCTTTGTATCCTCCTCGAGTTGTCATCTCTCTTTGATCCAAGGTTGCCAATTCTGTTTTGATTAGTGTTTTGTTTTTTCAATTGAAATATAATGTTTCGGTTTCGAAGCGTTTCGACACTCCGTTTCAGAGTTATATATATATATATATATATTAGTTCAAAAACAAATTTAGTTCAAATCCAAAATTAAAATTATTTAGAATTGTGCAATTTAATCCAAAAAAGACACAATAAAATGATTTTTCTGAACAAAATTACGAACATGTATAATATAACAAGAATGTCATCATCAATCTTGCAAGGTCATTACATTATCTGATTGCTCTTAAATTTTAACATAATATATATAGATATGTCAAGAGACTACTCGTAAAATTTCATCTCAATCTAACGGTCGGATTAAGAGATATGATTGATATTGTAAATTTATTAATTATTAAAAAAAAACACTATTTGACCGAAACGGAACGGACGTAACGAAACCGAAACGTTTCGGGAGGTATTTGGCGAAAAAATCCGGAATGAGCCGGAATTTAAACCAAGTAAAAACGACGTTATTCTCTCTTCTTTTTATAACTGGTATAAAATGTTTTGACCATCAATCGAAGCTGAAAGAAACTGACAACTCATTGTTACTTTCCTTCCCATTTCAAAAGAGAAATATATTCTATCCGTCAACAGATCATGCCAATCCAAACCTCACAGTGAATGCAATTACGAACAGCGTGCAGTTATTCTACAACAATTCAAGATCGATGGCTTCATCCAATTCGTGACCAGATGACTCCCACACGCTAACATATAACTGGGAAAACGATATCAGATTGCATGCAATAGGAAATAGATCAGGGATTCATGATGAGTTTTTGACAGTCCAGTAGTGATCTGGTCTTGAAACAGGCCCAGCCAAGTCTCTTAGATTCAGGCCTTACCACTGATCCTGCTCTAACTAAGATATGGGGCCATATGTTAAAACTTGAAAAGAATTAGTGATCTTGTCTAACAAAAATAACTCTCAGACAGCAAAAAAAAAAAAAAAAAAAACAGTGTGTTGTTGCTGCTGCCGTGATGATACTCAAAAATCCTTGCCAAGTGATGTAGAAATAAGGATTAGAGGCCAGCCCAGAAAATAAATGCGAAAATGTAGTTGTGATTGTTTTTAAAAATAATTTCATTCAGAAATATATTAAAATAATTTTTTATTATTTTTTAAAAATTATTTTTGATATTAACATATAAAAATAATATAAATATATTAAAAAATTAATTTAAAATAAAAAATAAATAAAATATTTTCTTAACACTTTTTAAAAATACTTTTAAAACACAGTCACCACCATACAGTAATGATGATAAACTGACAGGGAAAATCTAGGACAGCAACAAGTGATCTTCTTCGCAAGTGTGGGGACATCACTGGTACAAGATCAAGTTGGACCACTCAGCTGAGCTTAGACACATTCTCCAAAACAGATACAGATGAAGAAAAAAAAAGTTTGAGGTTTGTTAAATGGGAAGCAAAATGATTCGACCATAAGAAAAGAACTTGAATGAAAAAAAATCCAATAAAAAATGAAAAATAAATAAAGTTGAGGTGAAAAATATAATAAAAATGGAAAATAAAATAAAATTGAGGCGTTTCATGTTTATATAAAGAATATTTTCACCTTAAATGTTTTAAAGTTTTAATTGAGGCGTTTCATTTTCTTTAAATGTTTATATAAAGAAAATATTTTTCCCAGTTAAATTCTGCATACCAGTCCTTAACGCTTCTATCTGAGCCACTGAACTCTGACACCCCTGCCTCTTAAACACTGCCTCTTAAATTCCCATCTGAACAAAGCTTCATATAATTTGATCGTCAGTTGCAGAAGGGAAAATATCAGCAATTTTATGAGACCTCGCACCATTGGGACCATGACTCAGCCTAATTCCTATTATAAGGATCTTCTTCGAAGCAAGAATGGGGACAGATACAACTTCAGCATGTATCTACCTGTTTTGTGATTTCCATTTAGGTGGTTTCCTACCATTCTTCCTCATTTTCCATCTTACATTCCACTATTTTCAGGTTTATGAATGCTAAACATATGGAATCTACTCGATTTGACTGGACTGTAGATTTGTGATTGGTATTGGAAACCATTCAGGCATTAGAGAATTGAAAGAGATTGAACATGCAACTTCAGAAACTAGAGATAAGCATAGGAGGTGAAGAAAACTCAGAATGAATTTTCACAGTATTGCATAAAAACTCTTTCATCGCTACAAGAAGCCCTCGTTATAAAGGAACGAAACATAAGTTTGTAACACCAAATATATAATCCAAAAGGTTCACATTATTGATCGGGTGAACACAAGACTGAAATTTCAAAAAAGGGAGTACAATTTACTGACTCAAACTATGCAGTTCCCTCAAATTTCTTTGCAATGCCAGAGAAGTACTTCCCCTGGTGGAAAGCTTGGGCTAGTTCCAGATCAGTAGGCTGTCTTGTGCCATCCCCAGCATAGGTACCTGCACCGTATGGGCTGCCACCCTTCACCTGCTCCATTTCAAACATGCCAGCTCCAAATGTGTATCCGATGGGCACAAAGATCATTCCATGGTGTACAAGCTGGGTGATAGCAGTCAAGCTGCATATTGGAAGGAAAAACATATACAAGAATTTCAGAATTCATAATGTAGACGTTCGAATTATGAACTTGGAAGAACAAGAAAAGGATGGTCAAGAAAACAGGGGTTTTTGTCAAGTGTTTCAATGGAACTTACGCAGTTGTTTCCTGTCCACCTCCCTGAGATGCAGTGCTGTAAAAGATTCCAGCTGGTTTGCCTGCAAGCTGCTGGGTTACCCATAGTCCACCAGTTGCATCCAAAAAAGCTTTAAACTGTGCAGCCATCATTCCAAATCTCGTGGGGAAGCCAAAAAGAAAACCATCAGCCTCAGTAAGATCGCTGGGTTTGATGATTGGGACATCACTCTTTGGTGCTGCGCCCATCTTTCCAAGAACTTCTTCTGGCAGGGTTTCTGGTACCTGTGATCAATATGCCGAGAATATCAGGGGACTCTAGCACTTACTTTCAAGGAGAATCCTCGAAACATTAAACTACAAAATCCCTTTCCTAGAGCACATTGCAAAAAATTAAGTAATTTGTGATATAATATCAGAATTTTATGATGTATGGATGAATCAAACATAGTTGAGATTTTATCCAGTTAGCCAAAAAAAACCCATCTAAACTAACTCGTAGCTCCATTTCAACAGAATCGACTTCTTTGCATTAGCAATGAAAGGTAATTAATGTGCTGATATGATCTTCATGTGCTGCTGTGTCCCCAAGGAGCGTGGCGTGGCGACAAAGGATTGGAGATCTGCACGGCAGGTCTCGAGTTCGAGTCAGGGCATACATCCTCTTAAGAGCCTGGAACAACCGAGTTCTTACTAGCTCACATGAGTCTACATAGTATGCTTTCCGGGGATGGGGTTTTCTTGAATTCAAAAAATAAATAAATGTGCTGCTGTGTTCTAGTCTCAAATTTTTTCCTAATTGTTAGAAGTCAACCTACAATCTCGATAATGCTAAACTTGTTGGCGTTAACTCGAGAGGTACATGACAGGGAAAATATGCTTCTCAATCACTTTGATTTATCTCAGCCTTAAACACAGACCTGCCATAGCTTAACTTCTACTCCTTCCACAGAATCAGCTCCTTTCTTAATTTCTTCAGCTAGCTTTGCAACATGTCCATACATAGAGTAGTAACTGCAGAAGGAATCAAATAGTTTACACTTGACATGATCAGTGAGACTATTCTGAAGATCTAGAAAAGTACATAAACAGAATCATAAACTGTCCTGGTATAGCCTCTATTTTCCCAAATATATTTTATTAATAGACAAAGAAATTTCTTTCAGCCATCATTGATATGATCTTCCCTACAGGATGATGAAAGGGAAAAGGAAGTTTTCATAAGGGTTATTAATTCATAGATAAGTTATCTCAATGCATGATGGAGACAAGAAGCTTTGTAGGGAACAATAGCAAGCACTGATGGAGGCCTACATCAAGAAAAATAATCCAAAAAGATTTTTGGCCACAAGAGTGGTATAATCACCATCAATAATACATCAATGTGGTGGATAATAGGACTAAACCATCACCACGGGGACAACTTTGAGTGCATGAATTTCTAAATCAACAAAGCAATTAATTAAAAATTTCAAACAGAAGATCATTTACGAACTTAACCGTGTCTTCATAGTTATAAAACTCAATTCGATTCAGGGCAGGATCACAAGTCGGGCAAATCAATCTGCCGCGGGTCAACAAATTGACTCGCTGGGCCTGCGAGGTTTTATAACGACGGTGAACTCCAGGCCATGATAAAGAAAGCCATTGGTGATAGTTATGCATATAAAATTACATGCCAAGAACAGGTATCAATAATGTCGAATATAGGGACCACGATTCCTAAAAGCAAAAGGCAGCACTCCTCTCTCTGAATTATAATTTCAAAGGTAGGTCCAGCTTTAGATCCACTTTTTCTTGGCAAACACCTACTGACAACTGTTCTGTTCACTGTTGAACTAATCTTATTGCTTACATTTCTTGTTTCATTGATAGAGATTGCAATGAAATGAAAAGGAAAGAGCACTATCAGGTCTTATAGCCTATCACACCTTCTTAACCTCTTAGCCAAGATCAGTACCAGATATTTTCATAACACAGATATGATGCTGACATATGAGAATTCTCCATAGTTTACTGCTAAATTTACAGCAAATCCATGAACTTGTCCTACAAGAAACAGCATCATCCATTGATGAGCTTGATTCTTGAAATAAACTTAAATCCCTGATCAAACATTCACCAAATATTATTCAAACCAGTAACCAGAGATCAAGTTCTGAATCTCTCAAGAAATCTGTTGACTTCCAGGAGCCATTTGAGATCAAGAAAACAGAAACTAACAACTATCAATCCATTTACAGCTAAGAGAATCATTAAAAACAATAAAAAGAGACAAGAACATCAGCAGATCAATCAAGAAATGAGAAGTCAAACGTTAATCCACTACAAGAATCATGATAAAAAAACACAGACGTCAAGAAACACGATAGAAACAGTACCCCAAAACGAAGATGGTAAACAGAGATCATAATAATGCTTACATGATATAGATTTTTACGGCCATTGATAGTCTTTTCTCTCTTTGTAGAAGTATGAAGTCTGAAGGAAATGTGTCGTTGACAGCGAGGGAATGGGAAGGAGAGTGGGAGAGAAGGAAGAGTGGGAGGGACCCTTTATTTGTATATTTTTTTGTCCACCTTGGGGTTTGAGATTTGGAATTTTGGACTAATATAATCGACGTCATGGCCAATAGACTCATCTCTATATTACAAAATAATTAGTTTTGTTTTATTCGTAAATTTGTACTTAATAATTTGATTAAGTGATCAAGATAATTATTTATGTCATTTTCCCTTTATCATGCAGAAAATTTTATACTTTTATTTATTAAATAATCTTAAAAAAATTCTCTCTATTAACAATTATCTTTGCAACAATTACTTTTTGTCAAAATTTTCTTCAAGATTTTAATTCTATACCAAACACAACCTAACTAGTAAACTTTCAAATTCTTAATTCCCTAAGAAAAGTCATAAATTTTCAAAAACTAAAAAAAAAATTAAATTAAATCAAATTAATCAAGCATGGAATCCAGTTGTCGATCGTATCTTCACTCTGTTTTTTTTCTTTTCTTTTTTTCTTCTTCTATTTTTTATGAATATAAAAATATTTTCATGCTTGCCCAGTCACGTGATCCTATCACTAGTGGAAACTTGACTTTGGTCATTTGTTTTTCAGGGATTTTATTTTAGTCCCTAATCTATGTACTCATCATCGATTAGATCCTAAACCATATGCATTTTATCAATTTGATTCCTACCGTTTTCAAATAATTCTTAACCACAGGGGCGGGATTTTCATCCCTAAATTCGATAAATTGTACATTTTAGCTCTTTATATTTGAAAGTTTTTATTAGAGAAACACTAAATCCACTAAAAAATTATGAATAGTACATAGTATTCATCTTTGTTGAAGCACTATTTCCCTGGATTAAAAAAAATACTTTTTCCCTTATTATTAACATACTCTTTAAATTAAGGTTTATTTCATAAAAATACAATAAAATAAATAGCTTTTGATATTGAACATGTTAAAAAAAGATTGACATGAGCATGTTGAGCCATTACTCAATTTACCAACCGAATTAAATTTAGACCGGCCGGATTAATATATATTTTTAAAAAAACAAATAAAACAATGTTGTTTTAATAAATATAATTGATCTTAGTTCGATAAAATAATCCTATTCTTTTTCCCCGGTCAATTCTTTAAACCGGGTTCGAGATCTATACCGCAAATCAAGTTTTTTTCTTTTTTGGTGCTTGTAAAAATTATATTTACTTTCATGCATATTAATAAAGAACGGTGAACATAACCATCTTGTGTAAGAGTTAGGGACTAAGAGATTTGCCCCCTTATGATCTCAAGTTTGAGTTTTATAGTTGCTAATATGATGATCACTGAAAACTTACATATTTATTAATTTTAAAACTCGTGAAATTAATCAAGATCCACGCAAATTAGTTCTAATTAACCAAAAGGGAATCTGCTACACCAAATTTGACTTGGAAAACAAGATAAATTGAAAAGTCCTTTCACTTATCTTCAGATAGAGAGAAAATTAGCAAGAAGCGTAAGAAGTTGATAACTAAGCTGTAACAGCTAGGTAGGGCCTCAAGCACATGTTTTTTAGTTGGAATTATAATTAAGGGCATGTAGATGGGGTTTTTTTTTCCTAATTATATCTTGAAAATAGAAATGAAAATTGGAAATGGAGATCCATAGAAGAGTATATTTTTCTTTATCCGGACATATCCTAATACGTATAAATTGAAAATGAAGATGGAGTTTTTTTTATTATTATTATTTTGTGGCTTAACATAATTGTTTGGGATTTTGATGTAAATTGTAAACATTAGAGCTTGAATGAATTATCATCCTCTTTATCCAAAATTTTCAGGCATTGATTAACGTAAGAAAAGGTAAGAACTCAACGAACAATGTACTAAGATTAGGTTTTACCTTTTACTGGCCTTTATGTTCAACTGGTTGTTGGTGATGTTTTCCCTTTTGTTTTCTCCAAAAAAAAAAAAAAAAACAAGTTCTCTAATTATGCTTGGAGTGCATGCAAAGTCCTAATTGATGATATCATGGAGTCCATGCAAGCTGATTTCTATATTTTATCCTCGACTAATAATCATGGTTTCCAAAGTATTTTCTATATTTTTCGATGATAATTTTTGCTAGATATTATTAAATTTTTCAAAATGGGCACAAGATATTAGTTTAATGTTCATCTTAGTCATTTTTTAGGTAGTTGTCTCACTCACAAAACCATATCCTCGTAGAATATATCAAAGAATTTAATATTTTTCAGTATTTTCTTCCTCACATCCTCCTTCCATTCAACTTCGATTCTTCGAATGGTTCTGGACAAGAAATAGGAGAGTTGATGCATCTCATCATCTGTTAGATTGTCGACATCACTTGACTTTTTTGTTATCTATTTGCGTGTTCAGATGGTGTCGTGCATAGTTATCCAATGCATAAGAAAAGGATCATTGAAAGGGATTACTGGCTGGTAAAATAAAATAGATTCCCTAATCGGGATCTCAGCCTCCACAAATGACTTTTGTTGTTGAAAGCAATCCTCGTACAATGACATTCGGTACAATTTGTGTTTTAGTTTATAACTATGAGATGCTACATTCTATACTTCGTGTATCGATGTTTTTATTATAAATAATACGGAGTTGACCTGATATGATCCGATTAATTTGATGAGTTTATAAACAATTTGAAAAGGTATTAACAATATAGTTTGATTAAAAAATTTATCGTGACATGTTTTAAAAAAAATATTGAGACAAAAATATATTGATTTGACATAGGTCAACCACCTCAACTTCTGATCTGAATCATGGGATATTATTAATAACATCATAAAAACAAATAATAATAAAAATAATAAGCATAATTCCAAATCAACCAAATATTTAAGAATGAAATTGAGAAGAAGAAAAAAGTAAACTAAAAAAAATTAAAATTGAGTTAATTGTTAACTAACAATCACGTTTAACTCGTCAAAGTCATGATTAACGAGACTCGGACAACTTATAGAAAACAAAACAAAAAACAAACATAAAGCTTAATTCCAAACCAATTATATGTTCAAGAATGAAGCTGAAAATTATAAATTAAAAAATAACAAATAAAAAATTAACTCGAGTTAACTTGTCAAAATCGTTATCAGGGTTATAAGATTTTGAAGAATGAAGCTGAAAATTATAAATTAAAAAATAACAAATTAAAAATTGACCCGAGTTAACTTGTCAAACTCGTTATCAGGTCAGAAGATTTTGATAATCCCATAAAAAGTGAACAACAAAATTCCTATTTTATCGAATTATTTGAGTCATGTGATGCTTATCATGACTGATTTTTTTATATATGTCATTTTCTTACCCCGTTTCAGCCTAACATTATTTTTTTGCAAAAGATAAAAAATAGCCCAGTCTCGTGGTGAAGCACGGGCATCAAGGCCAGTGAAATACTAGCAGAAGATACATTTTAGAGTGGATTTTCCTCCTATTTTCCTAGCCCTATTTTAATGGAGGATTTCATTTAGTTTAATTTGATGATTGAATGGCAAACATATATAGTTATTAAATATAGTCAGGCTTGATAAATCAAATCAATGAACATATTTGGCTGGCGTACCTGTGTATGCTCTCAGTAAATTCCAACGAAGAATTTGTGCTGGTCTCTGAGCATGATAATGCTCTGGTATCCATGAGTAAGTTCCATTGACAACCTTGCTCTTGCTGGCTGTGTTTACAGTGATACTTGACTTTTAGGCTTTCGATGTGAATTCTTGGCTGGTCATGAGTCTTGTTTTATATAATAAGATTTAAGTTATTAGTCGAGGTTTTAGAATATAATTTATATTATTTTCTAATACATCTCTTCAAGTGAAAATCCTTTGGGCTTGAAATTTACATACAGGCAACACCACCTTGTGTTTAATTCTTATTAAATACACATCTCTTCAAGTGAAAATCCTTTGGGTTTGAATTTGCACACAGACTCACATTACCTTATGTTTGATTTGACATAAAATATTGAAACAAAAATATATTGATTTGACATAGGTCAACCACCTAAACTTGTGATTTGAATCATGGGATATTATTAATAACATCATAAAAACAAATAATAATAAAAATAATAAGCATAATTCCAAATCAACCAAATATTTAAGAATGAAATTGAGAAGAAGAAAAAAGTAAACTAAAAAAAATTAAAATTGAGTTAATTGTTAACTCAGGATAAACAATCACGTTTAACTCGTCAAAGATTTATAGAAAACAAAACAAAACAAAAACATAAAACTTAATTCCAAACCAATCAACTATATGTTGAAGAATAAAGTTGAAAATTATAAATTATAAAACAAAAAATTAACCTGAGGGTTTTGAGATTTTGATAATCCCATAGAAAATAAACAACAAAATTCCTATTTTATCGAATTATTTGAGTCATGTGATGCTTATCATGACTGATTTTTTTATATATGTCATTTTCTTACCCCGTTTCAGCCTAACATTATTTTTTGCAAAAGATAAAAAATACCCCGGTCTCGTGGTGAAGATGCATTTTAGATTGGATTTTCCTCCCATTTTCTTAGCCCTATTTTAATGGAGGATTTCATTTTGTTTAATTTGATGATTGAATGGCAAACATATATAGTTATTAAATCTAGTCAGGCTTGATAGATCAAATCAATGAACATATTTGGCTGGCGTACCTGTGTATGCTCTCAGTAAATTCCAACGAAGAATTTGTGCTGGTTTCTGAGCATGATAATGCTCTGGAATCCATGACTAAGTTCCATTGACAACCTTGCTCTTGCTGGCTGTGTTTACAGTGATACTTGACTTTTAGGATTTCGATGTGAATTCTTGGCTGGTCATGAGTCTTGTTTTATATATTAAGATTCATCGCATCTAAAAGTTTAAGTTATTAGTCGATGTTTTAGAATATGATTTATATTATTTTCTAATACATCTCTTCAAGTGAAAATCCTTTGGGCTTGAACGCATCTAAAAGTTTAAGTTATTAGTCGATGTTTTAGAATATGATTTATATTATTTTCTAATACATCTCTTCAAGTGAAAATCCTTTGGGCTTGAAATTTGCATACAGACAACACCACCTTGTGTTTAATTCTTATTAAATACACATCCCTTCAAGTGAAAATCCTTTGGGTTTGAATTTGCACACAGACTCACACTACCTTATGTTTGATTTTTATCAAATAGAATGAAGATGATGAGATTTGAACTCATGATTGCTGGGTCAACAAGATTCTGATACCATATTAAGGAATCAACTCACCTTAAAAATTTAAACTTTTAGGTGAGTTGGTTCCTTAACATTATACTCCTTCGCTGCTCAACATCATGCAGCTCTGGCCAGCTTTTACTCTATCCGGGTCAAACTGCACGTATCTCAATTAATTTCATTAATCCTGAAGCTAACAATCATATAAACTTCTAATAATCCTGAGGTTTGTAAACTTCAAACTGATAATTTTTAGAAAACAAGCCTAGAAATTGACAAGAAGCTATACCCCACGGGGATTAACGAGAGGTGCAAGAGGATATCGATTCTTGTTTTGCTTGGCTGTGATTTAAGCATTTGCGGTAAACAATGGTGTGTTGTCGGAGATTTAAAGTCATAGTTGGCTGCAAAGAAAAGAATATATCCTAAAGTCAGGCATGAAACCTTGTCAGCTCATTATTATGTATCACCTAACCATCGCAATCTACAAATTTAAGTTATTAGATGATGAGATATTAAGAATATAATTTATATTATTATTTAAAATCATCCTATCAAATGAAAATCATTTTAGTTTGAAATTTATAATTTATATTAAGAATATAATTTATATTACAGATAATGATTTACTTAAGCAACTATATGCATTTGAGAGTGTTTAATTTGATCTTAAGCTGTGGGTTCTTACAAATCTGTACCAAGTAGAAACTGTTAAGGAACCATCTCACCTAAAAGCTTAAGCTGATAGGTGAGGCCCCAGAATATGATTATATTATACTCTAACACACCCACTCAAGTGAAAGCCATTTGAGCTTGAAACTTGCACACAGGCCCACATCACCTTGTGCTTGGTTTTTATCAAATAGAATGGGGGTGGTGAGATTCGAACTCGTGACCGCTGGGTCAACAAGGCTCTGATACCATGTTAAGGAACCATCTCACCTAAAAGCTTAAGCTGATAGGTGAGGCGCCAGAATATGATTATATTATACTCTAACAGAAACTATAAGCTTTGTTATTCCTTAAAATAATAATAAAAATAATATATATACATCGCATAAACTTTAAGTTTAGGTCGATCTTATCTATATCTATAAACGATCTATTTTTTTTATTAAGTAAGGTAATTATCCAAAAACATCTCACCCATTCAAGTTGATCCGACTCTGTTTTTATTATACCCAGATAAAATTATCATCCATCTCAAATTCTCAACAACATCATTAAGCAAAACTTATTAAACATAAGATGACATCAAAGTAAGAAAAAAATAATTAAACATGAGATAAATGGTGGTTTAGCAAGAGGGCTCATGGGATCTAAAGATAGCATCATCAATGCATAGAATTATGATGCTAGAAATTGAAACGTATGTATTGTTCAAGGTTGTCAATTCTTTTTCGTCTGATTCTTTGTTTTTTCAATTGGAACGGAAAATATTTCGGTTTCGGAGCATTTCAGTGTGTTGTTTCGGGGTTGTACTGTTTATGTATATATGTATATATAAAACTAAATATATTAATTAAAAAAATAGTTCAAATTCAAAAATAAAATTATTTAGAATTGTGTAATTTAATCTAAAAAACACAATAAAATGATTTTTCATAAAAAAATTATGAACATGTATAATATTACGAGAATATCATCATCAATCTCGCAAAGGTCATTGCATTCTCTGATTACTCTTAAATTTCAACATAATATATATAAATATATTAAGAGACTCCTTGTAAAATTTCATCTCTATCTAACAGACTGATTAAGAGATATGATTGGTATTATAAAATTATTTATTATTTAAAAAAAACACTATCTGGCCGAAACGGAATAGACAGAATGAAACCGAAACGTTTCAGATAAAATTGGAGCAAAATTTCTGAAATGGACCAAAATTTTAAATAACATAAAAATTATATCATTTTATCTTATTTTTTAAACCAGCAAAACAAAATGAAATTAACAAGAGAGTCTGCCCTGCAAAGACGATCTAAAGATAGCATTGTCATCAAGCGTGCTTCTCTTGGTAATTAACACAAATCTATCACGCCCTCAATTTCATCCCATTTACTCAATCTATTTTATTATAATAATTATAAAGCCAAAAAACACCATTATTATGTCATCTATGTTTTGTCTGCTTGGCTCGGCATTCACTGATTAAACTTGCACCAATGATTTTGTTAGCTTATCATGGTATTTTTGAAAAGTATTTTTTAATTAAATATATATTAAAATGATATTTCTTATAATTGTTTTTTTTAGTTTTATAAAACTCGAGCCTTCAACTCCACCATCATGATTTAAGTTTTGCTTTTTTTTTTCTTTTTTTTTTCTGGGTGGCTGTAATTGTCTCTGCTGGCCTCTGAGAAGATAACATGATGGAAGGTCTCTTGCGCTTCAAGGGATTGACCCCTCAGAACACAGCATGGCTGGCCCATCTGATCCTCCTCCTTTCAAGAAATCAAAAAAACTTTTTGATATATTGTGGTGGTTCATATTATTGTTTTTCACTCAAAAAGTATATGTTTAAAGTATTGTTAACATACTATTTAAGTAAAGAATAATTTAATCATGAATTTAACATATGGTAGATATCAGGAGAAAATAAAATATTAAAACAATGATATATTTTATAAAAAAAATCGTTAAGATAATAACATGTTGAATCGACGTAGATCAACGCATAACTCACAACCTGAGTCATGAGATCATGAAGATCATATTAAAATAAATTACGATATACAATTCTCAATCAATTCAATGTAAAATAATAAAATATACTCAATTTTAATAAAAAAATAAAAAAACATGAATGCATTGAGATTAAACAGTAAAACTCATAATCAAAGTTATACATTTTGCTTAGATTTTAATAACTTTTCATTTTTTAAGTTATATTTTATTTAATTATACGATAACTAAACGTGTGATATTCTTTTTTCTATTAAAAGAAATTAAAGAAGATAAGCATATGAGACTAAAATAAATAAATAACAAATAGATCTAATTGTTTTTTTAGCTAAATAAAAAATATTTTTTTTTTAATTCAAATAAAAAAAACCTTTAAATAAGAAAGAATAAAATGAGTTTTTTTTTTCAAATATAAGGGGGAAGAGCATATAATAATATTTTAAAGTTCAAATTCTCAGTTTCTTTGTATACAACTGTAAGACCATTGTAGCCCATCTTCAAAGTAGCCCATCACAGATAGCTCGAAGCTGCAATTTTGGAACAGAAAACTCGGACTGGAAAATTGATGGAGTACGTTTTTTAAGAAAAAAAATAATTATTTATCAATCTCATTTAATTTATACAAATACTTATTATTTATTTTTCAGGACTTTACTGTTTTCATGTCTTTTTTGGGTTTATTTAAGAAGTGGTAAAGTAGTAGAATTAACTTATTAAGTATAATATCTGGTTTTAATTAATTAAATAAGAATAGCTAAGGAAAAGAAAAATATTTTTTTTCTTCAAAAAAAGAAACTCCAGCATGAAAAAACCATATGAAAACGAAGGAAAGAAAAAGAAAAGAAAATTAAATTAAATTAATGGGAGAATTAGAGGGTCCAGAAAGGGCCTCAAAAGTGTTGAACAAAACAATTAAGCCACGACCCACCCGTAGCCTATAATACCTAAACAGTAGAGAGATGGCCCGAAAATCATAACCCTAGCACTCATGACAGCAAACAACCCTAGATCCAATAACACCCACCCTGGCCGGAGTCATTTTTTAAGTATTGCACTGCTGGTGATTGGTGCTCTTCGTGACTGATTAAGAGAGTTTAGTTGTTTTTTAAAGTATTTTTATTTATAAATATATTAAAATAGTATTTTTTTTTTTAAAATAATTTTTGATATTATTACATCAAAATAATTTAAAAATATTAAAAAACATTAATTTAAAATAAAAAAATTATTTTTTTCAAAAACGCAGTATTAAAAATGCTTTTTTTTTATGAAGTTTCTTGAGTGTTGAGTTATTCGACATGAACGTTTAAATTTTTTTATATCATTTCATAAATGAATATTTTCATTACCGTTAGGTTGTTTGCTGTACTCTCCCTCCCTCTCTCTCTCTCTCTCTTGAGATTTGATTATTTTGCTACTAAGGTTTGAAAAGCAATAATGGAACTGTTTTAGAGGGTTGTTGCGGTTGTTTTTTAAAGTGTTTTTCATTTAAAAATACATTAAAATAATATTTTTTTTTATTTTTTAAAAATTATTTTTGATATCAGTACATCAAAAAGATTTAAAAACATCAAAAAAATTCATTTAAAATAAAATAAAAATCATTTTTTTTGAAAACAGCGGTTGCCGTCCTAAACGGGCACTAAGATGTTAGTATTCTGTACAAAATCAAAACGAATTGGAACATAAAACTACATAGAATAAGTTGTTCTACGAAAGAGAGAATAGAAACACGGACATGAGACGAAACAAAAACAATTCTTGTCCTGTTCGCACCAAACATGAAATACCAATAATCATGAAGGTCCTATCTAATCCAATCATGTTCCATGCACCAAAAGCTACTGATTCTTGTAGAAGATAATAGAGAATCTTTGCATATAGTTCGATCCCCACTTTGGCTCTACCCAATTCAACAGTCCATCACTATACAACATGTGTTAAGCGTCCACAGACCAAAAAGAGGCAGCGAGCACTTTACTATCATATAGTTCATCAACCTACTGAGGGGACACCAACAAGTTAAAGATCCAATCCCATTGGAAGTCCTGCTTGGATCCAATCTGCTATTTTTTGCAGTTTGTTTTGTTGGGGAATGTCTTTGTAAAGCAAGGAAAGGATAAGAAGTTTAAAAAATGTTAAAAGAAGATGAGAGAGACACTAGTGGACGAGCACTCAATGGCGGCCCTTTCTTATGCTCTACCAATATGAGAGAGAGAGAGAGAGAGACCAAAGTGAAAGCAGCAACTTTACTTGTTGGAGACATTCACTTCGGCTTGATGCTTCTTTTACCACTTTACTTTAACCTACGCCTGCCGAAATATTCAACACAAAAACAAGAAAAGTTTCTCCTCTCATTCTCAAAAAGAGATCCAATTCACTATCAGCTTTTACACCCAATGACACATTCAGCTGTTCAGTGTCATCAGCCGGCTGTCTACTCAATGATGGATAAACATGTTGGCGACCAAGTCAAAATTGGCTAGCAAAGAAGGTTCCTCGGTTTCAAAAATATAGTAATTTAAGATGAGAATGATAAGCACCACCAACACTTGAAAAACCACTGCGGCAACAGCAACTTAACAGTAGATTTAAGATTTCTGTGTTGCAGATATGTAGAGAACATGCAGTTATCCTTGAGTTTATATGCATTTGAGCCAAACAGGCCATACACAATAATATTCTGACTACTGACCTGAGAAGGAATAGATCCCGGAACCAGCAGAGACGATCCGGCCAAACCTGAGTTGAATGCACTTTCAACTATAATCTTTACTTTCTGGCTGCCTACACTGCAATAGCAAGTCCATCCTTCCTACACTTGTTAATGCAGGAGTATGTATATACAGCATGCCTTTAACTGGTCCGGATAACGGGTACACACTTCACACAGGCTAAGGATATTAAAGCATGCTACTCTTTGAAAACAAGCTCTATGAAACTAAACCAATCAAGGACAGTTGCTAAACAATACTAGAAGGAAAACGGGGGGCAACATTGCAACTTCCCGAACACTTAAGAAATTCCATATAGAGTCACTTGAGCAGCCTTTAGAACACCACATGGCAGTGATCAGTGAACAAAGGAGCAATAGATAATCACATTTCTGCAAAATCATTTGGGCTATGAGGAAACCAAGTTTCAACAACCAAAACCCTCGAGGAACAAGAAGGAAACCTCTGCAAATATTAACATCCACATGGCTGGAAATTATCGAAGGCTATCAGAGAGCTATTGCTAATCAAGACATTAAGTCTTCCATAGATTCATATCTACACAAGACAATAAACAACGTAACATTAAGACCTATAGTATTGAGCAAACCCTTATGATACCAAAGCATGCCAGTATGTTAATGCATAACTGTATACATATAAGAAGCGAGAGTTCATCCCAATCCCATAACCTCGCAGTCTCAACAGAACAAACAATAGCAATCCAAGCAAGGTTGAAAAAGAGAAAATAAAGTCGATAGATACATTCAGGAGAAAAGAGAGAGCACCAAGATCCTCGGTAGGAAAGAATGACAGCAATAATGAGGCAAACTTGCTGAACAAAGCCGATGAGTTAAGGTTTTAAAAACTAGAAAATGCCATCCAAATCACTGGCTTGAGCTTAAAAGGATCCGATTTAAGTTATTATAACGAATAAACATCATAGCTACCATATCTTATTGTTTCCTTTCGCATTCCAACTATCCTCAATCACAGTATCCGACAGAACAGAAACAGTTGCCATAGCAATAAATTTACAATTCGGATGCTCCTTTGCCAACTTCAAAATCAAGAAAACCATAAAACCCTTTAAAAAACAAAAGGAAAGGAAAAAGAAAAAATTAAAAGCAGATTGGAGACAATTTTCCAATTTGAAACCTTTTCAACTACAACCATTAAATATCAGAGATTTGACTTATTAAAATTTACAAAACTAAAAAGAGAAGAAAAGAAAAGAAAAGAAAAGCATATCCCATATCCCTATCAAACCTCTGATTCCTTTGTTTGTACACAAAACTATCCAACAAACCCAAATAAGCCCATATCCCCCCAGAATTCACCTCCATCCCTCAAAAGACTCTTCACCCTCCACCAACAATCTCTTCATGCTAACCCCTACCACTTAAAGTTTGCACCAAACTCGAAGCATGTCTTCTAATTTTCTCATTCTCCTCATCCAAAAACCCAACACAAATCTCCAAAACCCCTTCTTTTTCCGCCTCAACACGCATTTCCTCCGCGAAACAACACAAACAATTCAAAGTAAAAAGTGCGCAGTGCACCCCTCTTTCACTCCCATTCCTAATGACCTTAACCAAAACCTCCAAACACCCATTAGCCTTCCTCATCGCTTCCCTCCCTTCCTTACATTTCACCAACAAACTCAACACTTCTACCGCTCTTTCCAGCCCCATTCCACCAATTTTCATCAAAATTGGCACAGCCCCCCACTCCACAGCACGCTTCCTATTATCAACAAATGAACAAATTGCATACAATGCAGTGGCTGCTTCTCTCACTTCACGCCCTTTGCCACTATAAAGAACCCAAATAAGCGTTTTTATCGCATTGGGGTAGGCTCCAATTGTGGCTTTGTTTACTTCCACAACAGCCAAGCTCGTCAAAATTGTGCAACCAATGGCCCGGGAACTTGACGACCCATTCCGGATGACATTTATGACCCGACTAATTACACCCTCAGCGACAAGACCCACCTTATTATCATCATCAAGAGAGATATTAAGGAGGAGGGCCATCGCTTTCTCTTGGATTTCCGACTCGGTCGAGTTGACACAGTTAAGAACCGCTGAGACGGCACCACACTCGGCGAGCTGGCGGCGGGGCGCCGAGTCAAGCTTTGTGAGTCTAGTGAGTTGAGTCAGCGAGTGAAGTTTGGACTCCAGCGTCGAAGATGGGGACACGAGAGTGTGGATTAGAAGCTGGGTTTGGTATTTCTTCGATTGGTCCGGGTCCGGGTCCCGAAACGGGTTGGGGTCTTGTTGGGATTTCGGGATGGTGAAGCTGGAAATCAGGCTCCTCAAGGCGTGGTTGGGGATAAGACAAGGGTGTTCAGGCAAGGGGAGTTTGGTAATTGGACAAGTACGGTGGCCGGAATCGAGCCACCGTTGAATTGATGAGCGGTCAAAGGTGTGTCCCGAAGAGAGAATAACCGGGTCGGACATGATTTCTAGAGAAATTGGACACTTGAAATCATCAGGCAAGTGAGTGGCCATGCCTTTGAGGCTGCAAGAAAACTGGGTTTTGTTTTGTTTTGTTTTGTGTTTTGTTGGCTTCTGGGTTGTTTCTCTCACTAGAAATGTTGACTCAGTGCATGATTCTCTCTCTATAAATAGTGAGAGAGGGAGAGGGGGGTTTAGGAGGTTTAGTTTAGCTCTACGCTTATGTTGGGGGTTAATGGGGGACGTGGTTTAATGACTATATTGCCCTTGTGTCTTATCCGAATTATTTTCACAAGATGTTTTTCATTTTTCATTTTTTTGTAATTTATTTTATCTGTATGTTTTAGGACTTAGGAGACCTTTATTCTTTCTTTATATATATATATATATATACATATACATATTCTGTATATAAGCCTTTTCACGTATTAATAGTAGGTAAACCCTAGAGCGCTAGAAGTAATAGTTTAGGACTTGAAGGGCATATTAGTAATTCAACGTGGGTTGATGTTCGTCTCCTGCGCTTTGTCGGCTACTTCGCCGACCGGAAACAAGGTGGAATGGGAATTTTTGGGGGCTGCTTTTAATGGGGGTAAGTTTTGGAAGCTACAGCTTTTTCTTTTTTTCTTTTTTTCTTAATGGTGCTTCAAACGGTCCATTGCCTTTTATTAATGGCTCATAATTAAAGAGCAAACAGAAGGAACGTATAAAAAGAGTAAAATTTTCTTTTTTGAAAAAAAAAAAATTTATAGATGGAATCATATTTGAAAAACAATGAGTTTGGAAAATGGATTTGTTTATTGCGGACCTGTTTTGCATTGTTTTATAGAAATATTTTTGAAAAAAATTAGAAAAAATATATTTTTTTATTTTAAATTAGATTTTTTTAGTGATTTTAGATTATTTTTATGTTCTGATGTTAAAAATAATTTTTAAAAATATAAAATATTATTTTGATGTATTTTTTAATGAAAATTACTTTTAAAAACAACATCAACTACACTTTCAAACATGCATTTAATCATCATGTGAATTTATATTTATGATTTTTTAATAAAAGATTCTCATTTGAGTTTTTAAATTAAAATAGTTTATTTTATCATGTTGCTTTGGTGTTTAATTTGACCATGTAGATCAATCACTTGAATTTAATCATATTATTTTTCAGATTAATTTAAATTAAACTCAATTTAAATCATCAATTTGTTAAATTAACTTTCAAAGTGAGCAAAATTGATTTAATAACATTAAGAAAATACCCTTACCTTATTGAACACACAAGCTTTCTTCTTTTATTGAAGTTACCCCATTCATTAGTCAACTTTCAGAAATTGTCCCTATTTGAATTTCAGCCCACCTTTAAATATTTGAAACAAGTGTGTGATTCTTTTTAAAATTTATAATATTCATGTTATATTTACCGGATACTTGCATGGCATAAAGAGAAATTAGATAGAAAATTGAAAAACTATTTTTGTAATAGAAAAAATAATTAACATATATATATATATATATATATATATATATATATATATATATATATATATATATATATATTGTTTAGTAGGGATTGAGGAAGATAAGAACCAAGAAAAGTAGAAAACACGCATCATGATGGATATTTTTTAATTAATTAATTAATTACCCAAAACTGGCTAAATATGTTCATGGGACTAAGGAAAGTGTTGAAATTTGAAGTATTAAGGAGATTTTAAAAGGAAGTTGACATTTGTTAATTGCACAATGACATCATAATCCTCATCACGGGAAGGTTGCACCTAAGATGTTTGACAAATGATTGATGAATAGGGTGTTTTGAAAATAAAAAAAGAAAAAATATTCAAGAAAGCAAGAGCAAGCAAGCAATATACGCTCCACCAAAAATATTCAATCCACATAATTTAAAAAACTTGTCGTCCCGTCCCATGAACAGATCTGAAATGAGCATCGTGGATCTCCCTGCACATATCCTTTAAGGGAATTGTGATTTCAGAAATGCTCATGAAAGCAGTCCTCATAGTGCCATGGGATATATGTTGCTAGCTAGGGTTTCGTCCATACGATATGAATTATCTCAGCCTTAAAACCGCAGCTGCAGTGTGCTGTGGTGCCATTTGACGAAGAAGGCTTTATTTTATTTATTTATTTTGATTAACATAGTTTATATATATCTCGATTAATTTTACGGGCTCTGAAATAAATAATCATATTAACCTCTAATGACTATCATATTAGCAACTACAAGACTCGAAGTTAAGAATATCAGAAAAACAAACTCTTTAGTTTCAAACTTTTACCACTACTAGATCAACTGTTAGATGGTTACAAAGAAGACTTTATTATTTATGGCAAGGTTGTTAATTTTGTTTTTGCCTGTAATGACCGGGACATTTCATTTCGATTCAAAAAACAGAACAAATCGGAGTAAATTTTATCTAGCTCAAAATTTCGGCTCGTTACAGAAATTCTGGCCGAAACATTCCGGTTTTGTTCCACTCGTTTTGTTCTGGTCAAATAGTATTTTTTTAAATAATAAATAATTTTACAATATCAATTATATCTCTTAATCCGACGGTTAAATTGAGATGAAATTTTACGGGGAATCTTTTGGCATATATATATATATATATATTATGTTAAAATTTCATAGTAATTACAGAATGTAACGACCTTGTGAGATTGATGATTATATTCTCGTAATATTATACATGCTCATTTTTTTTTCTTCTGAAAAATCATTTTATTGTGTCCTTTTAGATTAATTTTTTCTCAATTTCATTATTTAACAACGAGTTTATTACGAATTGAACTTTATAATTGCTTTATTTAAGGTTATAGTGGTCTTATAACGGAGATCACACATTTGAAAGATTAACCTAGGTTGACCCGAATTGATTGAATATATCGTTGTTTCAATATTTTTAAAATGTCAACTTATTATTTTTTAGTTAAATTATATTTTTATTAATTTTTCATGTTATCTTTGAACTCATCAAGTCGATCGAGTTATATCAATTCAATTCTTATTTTTATTTGTTATGTTTGAAATTTAAATTGCACAATTCTAAATATTTTTTTTCAATTTGAACTTTTGTTTTTGAATCAATATACTTAATTATCTATCTATCTATCTATCTATCTATCTATCTATCTATCTATCTATCTATATCTATATCTATATCTATATCTATCTATCTATCTATATAAATATATATAAAAACATAAACAGTACAATCTTGAAACGAAACATCAAAATATTTTAAAATTAAAATATTTCATTCTAATTAAAAAAAAAAATTGATGAACTTGATTTATGGAGGTGGTGTGTGGGCATATGTCCAAGTTTGAGGGAAAGCTCCTGTGATGCCAAAATACATATATTTGGCAAATGCCAAGAATTTATGTGCTGACTGTCTGCGCTATCATGCATGGATTCAAGGAGATAAGAACAAAAACTTTAAAATAAGAGGTGAAAAATGAGTTAATTATTACTGAGCATGGCCCCATTATGGATCCGGGGATATTTGTTCTTGGCTAAAATTTGGGACACATGGTTTCGAAATTAACTAGATACTTGCCCGCGCGTTGCCGCGGGTATTTTTTTGTATATAATTTAACATAATTAAATCTACAATGATAAATTTATATGATATAAGTAAATAAAAATTATAGATTCAAAGATTAAATGTTGAAAATTTTGAGTTGAGTTTGTCACGTAAGCATATATTACATCTTTTAGAATATAGGTATTGCGTCATAAACGATCACAAAAGAGCGCGCACTAACATTAGAAAAAAGAGCAACATATTTAAATAAGAAAAAAATAATTACTGAAATCATTATTGTGCAGATAATAAAATTATAAAAATCAATTAATAGAAAGAGCAAATTAAAAACCAAAAAGGGAAAAGGAAGCAATATTAATTTAAAATATTATAACAATAAAATATTATAACAATAGCAACATTGGAGTCTTAACATCTAGAATTATTATTGCCGCTAGAATAAAAACACCAAAAATTATTAAATTATACCGAGGGAAAAAAATAAAAAGCATGAACAAAACAGTAAGCAAGAAAAACCAATTAAAAATTATTATTATTATTATTCTTATTATGAAAGAATAAATAATCACTATTATTATAATAATAGAATACATAGTCACTATTATTATAATATTTATAATAATCACTATTATTATTATTCTTATTATAATTATTATTACTGAAAGAAACAAAAATAAATGAAAAACTAAAAATATCTCAGAAACTTTAAGAAAAGATAAAAAAAAACAATTAAAAAAAATTATCATTGCTATTACCGGCAAAAATTTTTTTTATCAAATTATCGGGAGGGAAAAATAACAACAAAAGAGTAAGAATGATAAATAATTAAATCATGATTATTATTATTATTATTATTATTATTATTATTATTATTATTATTATTATTATTATTATTATTATTATTATTATCATTATTGTGTCAAATACACTTATATATAAATGGACAAAAGTAGGGATTAAAAAAATAAAAGTGTAAGGGGTGAAATGAAAATCAAATATAAAGGAATTAAATTAAAAAATTAAAAGTCAAAGGGCTAAAATGCAAATTACATTTATTCTCAATTGAAATCAGAGGACAAAATTGTATAAATCGGAACTTTTGTACCGAATTGATTGAGTTATATACAGCCAATCCGGAAATTGAAAGTAGCAGGACCGAAGTGACACTTTGACATTCAATTAATTCAAATCGGAGGACCCAATCGAACAAAATTAAAACTTATATAACAGAAATGAGGACTAAAAACGAAATTAACAGTCGAGGGACCGAAGTGCAAAGTCAAAATATATGGGGGACTCTCCTGCACATTGACGTGCAGGAGAGAGAGAAACGTGGCCGCCGGCTTTAACCGGCCCCCGACGCGTCCACGGACATTTGGTGGTTACACGCGCCACCGCGGGAGGAAGACCAAGCGGCGGCGCATCGTTCTGGCCGCCGGTGGCTAATTTCCGGACACCGGAGGAGGCCGCACGCGCCACCTGAACAGGGCATGAGGCGGAAAACCGCTTGGCGCGTGCGCCTCACGCCCTGACAGACACGGAATAAAAAATTCGAAAAATAGGGCTAATTACCGTTCCACCCCTGGACCCAATTCATTGTTTTTGTCTTATTAGGGGCTAAATCCGTCTTTAGCCATTTCCGAAAATAATAAAAAAAGAAAAAGTTGCGGCGGACCGGACCGGACCGGGCCGGTCCGGCCGCGCGCAATTACGCCGGTGCCCCTCACCCGGAGCCGTTCTTTTGTCCTATTACCAGGGACTAAATCGTCAATATACTGTTCACAACCGAATATTTTTTTTTTTTTTAAAAAAAAGTGGAAAAACCCAAAATGACCCCGCTCGATCAGCCCCTTTGGCCGCGCGCCCGAGGGCCAAAACGGGGCGTGCACTGTCGCAATCCACAGTGTTTACTGAGGGGAGCAACAATGCAAAACCCCACGCACATTATATGTTTTGTAATTTATTATTATTGGATTTTCCTTTTATTTTTAGTATATTAGCTTGTTCAAAGGCAATCAACAGGAAAACTTTAATTAAATATAAATATTATTTCAAATCAAAATTAACAAACAAATGAAACTATTATCCTAAATTTGCTTTAAATTAGAGCATTCAATAATAATTTTAATCAAATAAACATAAAATAAATCAGTGTTTTTATAATTTTCTTAAAATGTTATCGTATTCACAAATGATTTGAGTCAAATCTAAACCTCTCCAAACTTATCTAATTACAGAAAATGGAGTGGAGGGGTAATTTTTTGTGGATATGTTCTTTCAACACTCCTTGCCATTTGATTTAGTATTCAAACTTGGCTCGTTGGCTAACAAACCATGGACTTTATTTTATTTATAATATTAAATACAGATTTAAAATAATATAGCCATCTTACTTAGAACATACTTAGAATATAAATGTATTGTGATGCACGTATGTTTTTCAAAATAAAGTTGTATAAACATAATTTAAAAGAAAATAAAAAAAATCTCCTACCATAGTTGACCGAAACGATCTTCCACTACACACAACCAAGAATTTTATATTTTTCTTGGAAAATGCCATAGAAAAAGACTTTACACAGAAGGGAAAGGAGAAGGGAATAGGGTTTGCACAATCAACTCACAGCTGTTCAAAAACTAATGGCTTGGATTGATTTCGAGGAAGAAGGTGACGGGCTCAGTATTCTCAGCCTCTAGTTTATTTTAATCTGGAAGGGTTACGTGCTGCAAGAAACATCATCGGCCCCAAGTGGGTTTCGTTTCTTCATTATTGAAAGGACAATTAATCAAATAATAAAAGAGCCAACGTGCTTCACGAGTTTTGTCTACTTTTTTCATGTCGTTGCTATTACCTTTTTTATATTTTTCGTGGAAGTAAGTCTTCGAGTCAGTTTGAGTGTATTTTGACTAATTTTATGAGACTTGAAGTTAATAATTATATAAGCTTCTAGTGATTATCATATTGACAACCATATGGTTTAAACCTGAGACCCTCTTAGTCTCAAGCTATTACCACTGTACCATCTACTTTTGTTACTATTCCTTTTTTTTTCTTTTTTTTTTATGGATGTGGGTGTTCGGCTAGATTGCAAGCACCTCGAATAATCTCATGGGTCTTGAAATCAATAACCATGTAAATTTTCAGTCATCATCATATTAACAACGTTTAAACCTGAGACCATTCGAGGAACAAACCTCTTAGTTTCAGATTTTGTTGTTATTGTCTTTTTTTTCCTCTAGAAGATGATTTGGAAATTTCAATCTTCCTTTTCTAATTATTATATGATGTCAAAACATGTGATTTGGTTCATGTCTCTTATCGAATATGCAAGTAATTAATGGACAGTATCCATTGTGTGATTCTTAATTATATTATAGATATATAGCTATGTCGATTTTTGTTAGCTTAATGATATATATTATATTACTGTTTTGGTTGGTGTCGATTTCCTCCTTGTTTTATGTCTTAATTGATATATATTAACTGAAAATAATAAAATATATCAAGATTGTTTTTTAAATATTATGTTGAGATTGTTCATCTAACAATTTCGACTCTTCTTAAAATCTTTATGTTGATGATGTTGATCACCTAATAATCTGGATCCATTTTAAATATTTTTGCTTGTTTGTTGTTGATGATGGTGCTGACCAACTAATTCTAACCCCTTTTGTTTCTTTTTATTTTTTTTATATTTCAAACCATGTTTTGTTTTTTTCAAAAAACAATTTTAATAAAAATAACAAAGAAATAAATAATTAATGAATTAGATAAGTATTTGTTTTCTAACATTTAAATCATTGTAGTTCTTTTAAATTTTTATTTTAATCTACTTAATTTGTTTTTGTAAAACAATATTTAGCGGATACAAAAAGAAAATATTTTAGTACATTCAAAACTGTCATGTGAATATTTCAGATTTTTTTTTTTTTTTTGTAGAAGAGTATTTCAAATGTAGTGATTTTAATATGTTTATGGCAATATTCATGATTTCTTGATATATAACTTTTATAATCATAATTTATTTTAATTTAATGAATTTTATTTTACAGCTACCATAAATTTCATGTCAGAAATTAAGGAAAAAAAACAATATTAAAAATATTAGTATTTAGAAAAGCTGATACATAAGAAAGTGTTTATTATTGTGTTTCAAAATCGTTTTTGAAAATAAATAAATTTGTTTCTGTTTTTAAATAATTTTTTTTTTGGTATTCTTAGATTATTTTATGTGCTAATAAATGATTTTTTTTTAAAAATAATATTATTTTAATATATTTTTAAATAAAAAACATTTTAAAAAACAAAACTTCAACCATATTTTCATACAAAAGAGACCATGTATTCTATATGTTTTAATAGACACGTGAGATAAGTCTAAAATCAAAAGAAGGTCAAATTACATTAAATTAGGTTAGTTACAGGAGATCCAAATGTTAGATAAAAAATTATAATTTTTCAGGAGATTTACAATAAGTTTATTGACTATATCACTATTAAAATCGTTGGGTTTCCTAGAACTAGATCTATAAGTTGTTGTTTGAGTCAATTTTGTTATTTTTTTTCTATTTTATATGTTTTAATTTGGATTTTTGTTTTATTTCATTTATGCTTCTAGATTTTTAGTTGTTTTCTAGTAGAGGTAGAACTTTTTTTGATCTATTTAAAGGTCTTGTAAACCTCTTGAGAAGACATCTACAATATATTTTATTTTCAGAGAATAAAATTGTGAAATTAGAATTTATACTTACAACACTTTTTTCTTATGAAATTGTTATTTTTTTTTTAATTTTTTATTTTAATTTAGATGTGCTGTGCCTCCGTTCAATTTTCAAGGCTTACCAGAGGGTCGGGTCTTGACAGTAGAGAAACAACAAATTGCGAGGGCTGTGAGTCAAAACTCCCGATCGAGCGTATCAGAATAATAGGGATGGCAGCATATGTACTCGTTACATATGAATGCAAAGCATCATCATTCAACAATATCATCGTTATTTAATATGCACAAAATAATGATTGTTCTATACAAGCTTCGAGTTCAACGAATTCACCTATAAAATTATGTTATAGAATACTATAAAAATTAGTTTGAAACCTTACTTCAAAGCTTAAACTTTTGATTTTGATGGTAATTTGACACTACCGAGCTTCGAGCACAGTCATGGTCACTTCATTTACAGAGCGAGTTCCTTGACTTGTCGATGGATCTCCACTGTTGTAGCTTTCCTTCAGAATGAATGCAGGTTGCTTCGGAGATGGAAGAGTTGTATCGTTACTCAGCATGAAGACAACATTCGACATTGTTGGCCGGTCCGTCGCAGATTCTTGCACACAGAGAAGACCGATTTGGATGCATTTTAAAACTTGATCTTCAGGGTACGATTCGCCCATCGATGTATCAACTAGCTGCAAGGCCCTGCCTTCTCTCCACAGGTCCCAAATCTGGAGAAATTTCACATCAATATGCTATGCTGGAGTAGAAAATCAAATTTGACGATCAGAAAAAGTGTGGATTAATCATAGTCTAGTCTTACTTACATATCCAACCAAGTTTGAAGCGGTAGTTTCATCGTAAAACCTGCTGTTTTTTCTGCTGGTGACGACCTCTAATAGCAAAACCCCGAAACTGTATACATCGGATTTTATTGAAAACAGGCCTTGCATTGCATATTCCGGTGACATATATCCACTGCAATGGCGTACCAGAAGAAGAAGCCAAAAGTTAGGTATTCAGGAAGAATGATCCAAGACAGCCCTGCGATTGCCTACTCACATCTAGTTCATTAAAGAAACATGGTGAGCTTACTATGTTCCAACGACGCGATTTGTGTTCTCTTCAATCTGGTCGACTCCGAATATTCTAGCCATGCCGAAATCTGAAATTTTTGGGTTCATCGAGGCATCCAGTAGAACATTGCTAGCCTTAAGATCTCTATGGATGATTCTTAATCTGGAGTCCTGATGAAGATATAAGATTCCTCGAGCAACCCCACAAATAATGTTGTGTCGCGTGGACCAATCTAACAGTGACCTTTTCGATTCATCTGTACCAAAAGAAGCATAAATTTGATCAGATCAATGGAGACTTGCATGCAAATTGAAGTTTTACAGAAGGAGAAAAACAGAAAAATCCACAGTATAGGGACAGTTTGACAATGATATATAAGCAGAATGATGGCATACCGAAAATAAAAGAGTCCAAACTTTTGTTTGGCAGGTATTCATAGATCAACATCTTCTCTCCTCCTTGGATGCAGCACCCTAAAATCCTGACAAGATTCCTGTGTTGAAGTCTTGCAATCAGTTCAACTTCATTTCTGAACTCTTCAACCCCTTGCCCAGAATACTTTGCTAGTCTTTTGACTGCAATTTCCATTCCACCATGTAGCAGACCCTGCAAATGGCAATCCCAACTCATCACTCCACTCTCATAGTTCACATTTTATAACAGAAGATTGAGCCAAAACATGTAAAATTCTGTAATGGTACATGATTAAGAAACCTCAAGGCAGGCTACCTTATACACTGAGCCAAAACCACCCTCCCCAAGCTTGTTGGCATCTGAGAAATTATCTGTTGCTGCAGCTATGGCACTGAGATCAAAGAGTGGTAAATCTGAACTTGTTCTACCTTCATCAAATTCATTAATCGGGGAGTTTCCTAAGTATTTTGGGCTTGAAAGGAAAGATCTGTTCCTGTCACTGGCTGTAATGAACATGGAAACAAATTTACTGCTGGTACAACTTGAGTAATGATGAAGAGATTATTACGTGTATCGGTTCATGCAAGTCAGACTAATGAAGTTGTAAAGTAATAATAATGGGAAATTAAATAATTTTGATTCAAATGAATCTGATTTATATGCTGATCTCATGCAATGTAAGAAATGTTTTTACTGATGCTATGAAAATTTAATGCTCAGGTATAACAGCTGAAGGAATCTGCTTACCTTTTTTCTTTTTCCTTATAAAACAACACACAAGGAAGACTATCAGAAATAGAGCCACACCAACAGATACTATCAGTGCAGCTTGTATTCCTGCCTTGGCAAGAGGTCTTGACTTTCTATATTTAGCTGAAAAGTGAAAATAAAACAAATATAGTTAGAAACTATATGAGCTAAATTTTAGATCTTTTAAGTTGTTGATGAGGAACTATTCAGTACTCTAATTTTTTCCTTGAGATGAAAAATCAGATGTAAGTAATTATTTCTAGTGGAAATATTTCTTACCAAAGTTATTAAACCCGATTGGACCATGACTTGGTGAACTAACCCAAATATTCAATACCGAGTTGATAGGCTTAATTAAAACTCATCTGATTAATCAATCGGTGAATTACTTATTGAGCTATCCATATCAAATTGTATGATCATAAAACTACTAATGAATACAAAAAATATTGCTTACTGTGGAAGCATCTTTCTTATATTTTGAGAAGGGAAAATGTAAATCTATGCCATCAGCGTTACACAAAGAAACATTAGTTTTGTAAGCATTCCCACCACAGCACTAAATCATCAAGAAAAATAATTACTTGTGATTCAGGCCCATGAGATTTCTTCCAGAATCAAACCTAGTGACCTAGCTAGTAAAACAAGGGCATAATAAACAAGCAAGTTGCAGAAATGGATGTATACCTAACTCAGCTGCGTCCACACGAATGTGAATCTCCTGTCCCACCTCCGTATACGTCCTCATATCAACCAAATCACCGTGCCATCTCAGGCATCCAATTCCTCTTTCATCAGCACTAGCATAAGCAGTGCAAGAACAGTTCCTAGAACACTCTTGCCCACATTCTTTCAAGCTCAAACTCATGTTCGCCCTAGCCATGGACGTATCAGGCACCTTCACACGAGCCAGCTTGACGAACCCTTCCCCGCTGTTACACGTGGACACATTAGGTTTCCTGATGCAACCTTTTGACCCGTCCCTTAGATACCATTCACGGGGCGACTCGGGCTCAAATCCGGGTAGACAATTACATATGAAATCATCTGCTTTATAAGGATCACAGTTGCTATTTTTACCACATTGACTGTAGCCGTCACATTGATCTTTCGGGGCGAACCAAATCCCGATCCATCGCTGGTCACGACCGTTCCATGTCAGCCGTTGCACTAATCCTGATTCGTTCACCACCATTCTTGAAATGACGGAGGGATTATTCATGCGATACATTATAGATACCTCATTAAGGTTGCTAACAAAAGTAACATTGAAGATGTAAGAAGGAGTCATTTCTGGAACTCCGCTCCATCTTTGTCCAGTCCATGGTCCGCCACGCCACCATCGGGTTTGATCCTTGTATAGCAACAGCTGCGCAAACCCACTTGGATCAATACCATAGGAAACGGTTCCTGTTCCTGGGTCATCCTTGGACTTCCAGGATGACAGGGACCAGTTCAACCCGATTTTCAGGTCCAGCCCGAGCTTCATGTCAGGAAGCAAAGTATCAGTAGCATGGTCAAAACTTTGCCATAAGACCCTTTTGCTATCTCGTTGAACCAAGACCAGATTTCCTGTATCCAGGAGCTGAGCCAGGCAATCGGTCATTGACGAGGCTGAAACATTTGTAGACCAAACAGTAACAGAACTTCGATTATTTGCATGAAGTGCAAGATTACCTTGATTGTCGATAGCCAGGACCCCGGAGGCACCATTGACAGGATTATCTCTGTTTGCTACCCAGACAACAGTTTGTTCTGAAACCTTATGGTACCAGATTCCGACGTAGCGGCGAGTTGAATTGCCCGGGCTGAAGAACCCAAGTGCATAGCGTTGTCCATCAGAGACCAAAACATCTCCATCTTTGATGGATTGGTTTGGGGCTATGATGTCAATAGATGAGCAAAGAGGAAAAGCAAGGAAGAAAAACAATGCACTCAAAGAACTTTTTGCAGGATTCATGATTTGGTCAGGTGATTGTATGCTGGTGAAGGTTGAGTAAATGATTTTTTTTTTATTTGGTTTGGTGTTTAATGAGTGGAGAAAAAAGCTACCTACTGAAAGGTCCATATGAAGAAAATCTATCCATTTGTATTTGCTTTAAATTGTATTTTAAAGGTGTTTTTAAAAAAATGATTTATTTTTTATTTTTTATTTTAAATTAAATTTTTTTTGGTATATTTAGATATTTTCATGTCTTAATATTAGAAATAATTTTTATAAAATAAAAATAAATGAAAAAAATAATTTATTTTTTATTTTAAATTAATTTTTTTTGGTATATTTAGATATTTTCATGTCTTAATATTAGAAATAATTTTTATAAAATAAAAATAAATAATTTTAATATATTTGTAAACAAAAAACAGTTTTTAAAAATCAACCTCAGACACCCAACAATTATTTATTTAGGTGAGAGATATTTTTTCTGCGATAAGGGAGTGGATCCATGCAATAAATGACATGACCATTTGACACGTCATTGACAATTCTATTCCGTTTAAAATATCATTTAACTGGTATATCTCAATTCAATTTAAAAAATTGAACAAACCCGAACAAAACTCTTGTCACTTTGAATCTCGGAAAGTTCTGATTCTATTCCGTCCAAATAATGGTTTTTTTTTTAAATATTTTTTGACCAGGTTGAAATTTTACGAGAGCTTAGTTTTTTTATGGAGGAACTAAGGTGTGAATGCTGTCCATTTAGAGAGTGATCCTGACTGGGATCCTTTCTTTCAATTGTGTTTACTCTATAATAATTGTATTGTTAATATATAATAATTGGATGGTGGGTGGTGTTTTATTAATTAAAAAGTGTTGTGATATAAAAATAATATACTATATCACTGAGTTAAAATAATATACTATTATGTTGCGTTAAATTTTTTGAATTTATCGATAACTTGAGACATTTCTAATATAAAAGAGACCTGCTGAAATTTATACAAAAAAATGATGATGTATTTAGATATTGGAAATTATGTATAAAAAAAACATTAAACTTTCTTATCCTTGTATATCTATCCAAACATCAAATGACATAAGATAAGATTAATTGAGATGTTACAGCGAGTCTTGTGACATATTCTTACATCCGAGATTAAAATTTTAAGACAATTGAAGTTCATAAGGTTCACCTGTAAGATTATCAATGATATTGTCATAATTTTCTTTACTTTTATAATTTTGTTTTGAATTGTTAGTTTTTCGTCCTTTTTGTTAGATTGAAATTTTTTCAATTTTATTATTCAATAATAGATTTATTAAGAATTGAGTTTCATAATTTACTTTTTTATTTGCTTTATTTAGAATTGTTATAGTTTCATAGCTCGAGTCATGAATTTAAAAGGTTAACCCGAGTTGATTTGAGTCAATTTAATATGTTATTGTCTTAATATATATTTTTTAAAATATATTATCTTGAAATATTTTAAATCAAACTATATATTTTTTTTATCAATAATACATGTTGTTTTTGAACTTCTCTAGACAACTGGATCATAGTGGTTAAGCTCCTTTTTATTTACTTGTTTTTAAAATTAAATTGCATATTTTAAAGTTAGTTTATCTTTGAACTCGGATTAAAATATACCATGTGATGAGTTAACCATTCAGACTTGTGTGATGTGGCTGGTTATTACTTGAAAAATGGTTTGATTTGACATTCACTTTGCTGGGTTTCTTGATAAATGTTCTTCGTTTTTCATGTGTTTGATCCAATTTCTTTGCCTTTTTTAGTTATTGTGTTTTTGTTAGATTTAATTTGTTTTAGTTTTAGTTCCTTTTTTGGGCTGTTTTTGGGTTAACCTTACCAAGTCAACTCGGTAGGGTCAAGCTAGTTGAGTAAAGTAGTTGGTTTTTCCTTTTTTCTGACCCAGTCTTTTGTGTGTTTCTGGATCGTTCAGGACGTCCAAGATGTTAAGAACTGGTGAAGGCCAGTTTTCCTATCAAACCCAAGTGTTGTAAGACTATTCAGCAGTCTAATTGAACCAGAACAGAATTTCCCGAATCTAGAAGCTGAGCCACAGAATTGCTGTCCGAAGAGACTGGAATATTTGTGAACCAAACAGGACTACTTCGGTTTCTATCATAGAGGGTGAGGTTACCTTGGCTGCTGATCGAGAGCTCTCAAGAGGTATGATTCATAGGATTTGTCTCTGTTGACGACCCACACAACATTCTGAACTGAAACTTTGGCATACCAAATTCCAATATAGCTGTTGCTGGAATTTCAAAGGCTTAAGAATCCCAAAGCCAAGTAGAGACCAAAACATTTCACCTGTAGCAGACTCATTAGAACTTAAGGTGTCTGTGGACAGGAAAATTTGGAGAAGAAGGAATTCAAGCAATGAAATGAGTAATCTCTTACTGGGATTCATGATTATGTTAGCTAGTGAGGTTCTTCATAATAAGTTGAAACTAATAAATTAAGGTAGCTTATCCTTTTGGATACTAACCATTTCTGGTAGAATTATTTTGTGCTGTCATTTGCCATCGACTAATACTAAGAACCTCACCATGCTCTAAATTAAGCTCAGCATCTTGTCTGTTCATCACCTGATAGATGCTCTTCTGGTAGGTTACCAAGTTTGTTGAGATTGGCAGTATCGTAATAGACAGATAGAATCAATTGTACAAACATGCAATATGTATTTTCTTTATTCTCTGTTATTTGCAGGGCTGCAGGGCAGTAACTAATTCATGACTTGTACGAATTAGCTACTGCCTTCTTGCAGCCACCTCTTTGTATAAATACCCAGTTGAACATTAATGAAAGTATCTCTGAGAATTCATTTCTCTTATCATCCCGTTTTCACATGGTATCAGAGCAGGTATTCATCACTGCCAATTAGTCTGAGTTCATTTTTGAATTCCTGTCCAACAGCCCTTCTTTTTGCTACTCTCATCACAGTCCAAACTCCTCACATTCATCACATTCATCACAGTCCAAACTCCTCACATTCATCACAATGACTAACACTGAATCATCATCCAATCTGGAGGTCAACATCTCAAAAGAGAACCCCTCAAGTCCATTCTTCACACATCATTCCGATCATCCAGGTTTAGTTTTGATATCTAAACCCCTAAATGGAGAGAACTATTCCACTTGGAAAAGAGCTATGACTTTAGCTTTGAACTCCAAAAACAAGCTGAGTTTTGTCAATGGCTCCATCAAGATACCTTCGGCAGAAACAGACCCAGAAGGATACTCAGCTTGGTCGAGATGCAACGATATGGTCCATTCATGGATACTTAACACTCTAAATCCAGAAATTTCAGATAGTGTGATATATTATTCCACTGCTCATGAAGTTTGGGAAGATCTTCATGATCGATTTTCTCAAAGCAACGCACCTCGAATATTTGAAATCCAGCGGGACATTGCTTGCTTCAAACAAGAACAACTGTCCGTTTTAGTGTATTACACACGGTTGAAGGGGCTGTGGGATGAACTGGCTTCATATGGTGATTCTTTACATGGAACACAGCAAGATCAACAGAGGTTAATGCAGTTTTTGATGGGTCTTAATGAGTCCTACACTGCCATTCGTGGACAAATACTGTTGATGAAACCCCTTCCTTCAATTCGGCAGACTTATTCCCTTGTTACCCAGGAGGAAAAACAACGGCTCCTCAGCTCATCACACACAATCAGTGATGCCGTCAACAGTGCTGCCATGGCAGTGCAAGGAAGAAGTGGGAAGACACATGATAGAGGAGAACGAACCTACTCTTTTCGTCCTCACGGACGATTTGAACAAGACCGAGATAACTTTGGTGCTGGCAGACGATTCGAACACAGCCATGACAGGCGGAGCTTTGGACCATGACGAGGACGTCCTCATTGTTCTCATTGTGGAGAACAAGGGCATTGGGTACAAACATGCTATGAGCTCCATGGTTACCCAGTTGGGCATCCAAAATCTAAGCCTAATTCGGGGAGGCGTTTTACCACTGGCCACAAATTCACTGCCAACGTGGCAGCCAACTCTTCTAAGGAGAACGACAAGTCGGTGGGAATGGGCATTACCGAACACCAATTGCAGCAACTTTTATCTCTGCTCAATGATAAAGGGGGTGAATCCAGTTCTAAAACTCCCACTGTGACTAAACCAGGTTTGCCTAAAATTGCTTCCCGCAACTGGATTATTGATAGTGGGGCAACAGACCATATTTCCTCATCATCGTCTGATTTTCAACAGCATAACAGTTCTCCAATGCCTCCTGTATTATTGCCTAGCGGGGATACGACAAATATTATGGCAAAAGGAACATTGCCTTTGAGTTCTACTTATTATTTGCATGATGTGCTGTGTGTGCCAAAATTCAAAGTTGATCTCATGTCAGTCAGTCGATTGACAAGAAATTTAAATTGCTCGGTAACGTTTTTTCCTTATTGGTGTATTTTGCAGGATCTGGCTACGAGGAAGATGATTGGTTTGGGTAAACAGCGTAACGGACTCTACTACTTGGTGAAAATAGCGACGAAGGGGCAACATACCACAACACCATCCCAAACTATCTGCAACCTCGCCATTTCACCCACCGATCTCTGGCATCAACGCTTAGGCCACATCTCATCACATCGTTTAAGTTTTCTTTCCCAGCAGTTTTTAGATTTTTCTGTTCAGTCCAGTCATGTTTGTCCCGTCTGTCCCTTAGCTAAACAAAGCCGTTTGCCTTTCCATTCTAGTGTGATTTCAACTGTTAAACCTTTTGAACTAATTCACTGTGACATTTGGGGTCACTATCGACACCCTTCTCTTTCTGGTGCTTATTACTTCCTTACTATTGTTGATGACTACACACGTTTCACGTGGATATTTCTAATGAGGCACAAATCCGAAGCTCAATCTCTCATAAAACAATTTTTTTGTTATGTTTTTACACAGTTTGATGCGAGCATTAAAATTTTTTGCAGCGACAACGGTAGTGAATTTCTTTCACTTCGTTCTTTTTTAATGAAAAAGGTGTTATTTTTCAACATTCCTGTGTTTACACCCCTCAACAAAACGGGGTTGTAGAACGCAAACACCGTCACATTTTACAGGTTGCTAGAGCTTTAAAATTTCAGGCTCACCTCCCCAATATTTTTTGGGGGGAGTGTGCTCTTACTGCTGTCCATATTATAAATCGACTCCCTTCCACCGTTCTACATTTTAAAACTCCGTATGAAATTTTATACTCACAAATTCCTTCTTTTTCCCATCTTCGGGTATTTGGTTGTTTAGCGTATGCTACTAATGTTCATCCTTCTCATAAATTTGATTTTCGTTCCTTAGCTTCCATTTTTGTTGGTTATCCTACTGGTCAAAAGGCATATAAATTATATAATTTATCTACCAAAAAAATATTTACTAGTCGTGATGTTCATTTCCATGAAACTGTTTTTCCATATTCTTCTCTTCAACCCAATCCCACCACAGACTTCGGCCCTATTCCCCTCCTTACCTCTGGTCCATTTTCCAGCCCACCAGAACCCAGCCCGCCCAGCTTCAGCTCCTCTGACCCGCATCCCTCTAGCCCACATCAGTCCAGCCCACTTCATCCCAGCACACATCCTCCCAGCCCAACTCCTCTCGGCCCCGATCCTTCCTCTCTCCATTCAGTCCCAGACATTCCTCTTCTCCCATCGTCGCCCGCTGCCGATCAACATCAACCCCATCCTCCACCCACGGCCATCCCACCTGTCCTACATCCTCCATTCCTTCATACATACGCTCGTCGCTCCAAATCTTCTCACCCCGCACCTCCATCATCCTCTTCCCTTTCCACCCCACAATTACCCATTACTGTTCCTCCATCTCTTGATATCACGACACAATCTCCTGAACCTGTTCCTCTTCGTCGCTCCAGCCGTCACATTGCTCCACCTGCCAAACTTGACGATTATGTTTGTTCTGCTGTTTGCTCCAACCACTCAGCTTCCTTGTTGTCGGGTTCCACCAAAGGTACTCGTTTTCCCCTGAGCAATTTTGTTTCTTACCATCGTTATACACCTGCACATTGCTTCTTTGTTGGTCAGCTTGCTACAGTCACCGAACCTGCCACTTATTCTGAGGCTGTCCTTCACCCTGAATGGCAGGCTGCCATGACCTCCGAGCTTCAAGCTCTGCAACACAATGGCACTTGGACCCTAACTCAGTTACCATTGGGCAAGAAAGCCATTGGTTGTCGCTGGGTCTTTAAAGTTAAACTCAAATCCGATGGTTCAGTGGAACGTTACAAGGCCCGTTTAGTTGCCCAGGGGTTCACACAATTGGCCGGAGTGGATTATCATGAGACCTTTTCTCCCACTGCCAAGATAATTTCAGTCCGTTGTCTTCTTGCCTTGACAGCAGCTCATGGTTGGCCCTTGCACCAAATGGATGTGCACAATGCATTCCTTCATGGGGATTTAACTGAGGAGATTTATATGTCACTGCCTCCGGGTCTTCGGCGACAGGGGGAGCAGAATCTGGTTTGTCGCCTACACAAGTCACTTTACGGATTAAAACAAGCATCTCGCCAATGGTTCGCCAAATTTTTCGAGGCTATGTATTCTGCTGGTTTTGTACAGTCAAGAGCTGACTATTCGTTATTTACCAGAAAACAGGGTATGTCCTTCACCATTCTCCTTATATATGTTGACGATATCTTGATCACTGGTAATGACCCTGTGAACATTGCTGCAATTAAACAATTCCTGCATAAACATTTTCATATCAAAGACCTCGGAAATTTGAAATATTTCCTTGGAATTGAAGTATCTACTGCAAAGAGTGGCATATTTGTTTCGCAACGAAAATATGCGTTGGATATTATCAAAGATGCAGGGTTGACAGGTGCGACTCCTATAAGCACTCCTATGGAGCAGGGATTAAAGTTATCAGATAAAGGACCATTGCTTAATAATGCAAATCAGTATAGAAGATTGGTGGGTCGGTTGATTTATTTGACTGTATCAAGACCAGATATAACGTATGCTGTGCATGTGCTTAGCCGTTTTATGCATCAGCCCAGGAAACTTCACATGGATGCAGCCCTTAGGGTAGTGCGATACTTGAAAGGGGCACCAGGCCGAGGGTTATTTTTTTCTTCCAAGAATGATTTGAGGTTACGAGCCTTTTGTGACTCGGATTGGGCAGGATGTCCACTTACCAGAAGATCTACAACAGGTTATTGTGTTTTCCTTGGATCATCATTAATATCCTGGCGATCAAAACGACAGAAAACAGTTTCGCTCTCATCTGCTGAAGCAGAATATAGAGCAATGACGGGAGCATGCTGTGAGTTAACATGGTTACGATGTCTTCTAAAGGACTTAGGGGTTTTACACCATGAATCTGCTTTGTTGTATTGTGACAACAAGGCTGCTCTGCATATTGCCGCTAACCCAGTGTTTCATGAAAGAACTCGGCACATCGAAATGGACTGCCATTACATCAGAGACAAAATTCAAGATGGTTCTGTTACTACACAGTATGTTGATTCTGCTCACCAACTCGCAGATGTTTTAACCAAGCCATTGGGAAAAGAGTTGTTCATTCCAATGGTCTGCAAGTTGGGTGTGAAAGACATTCACTCTCTAACTTGAGGGGGAGTGTTGAGATTGGCAGTATCGTAATAGACAGATAGAATCAATTGTACAAACATGCAATATGTATTTTCTTTATTCTCTGTTATTTGCAGGGCTGCAGGGCAGTAACTAATTCATGACTTGTACGAATTAGCTACTGCCTTCTTGCAGCCACCTCTTTGTATAAATACCCAGTTGAACATTAATGAAAGTATCTCTGAGAATTCATTTCTCTTATCATCCCGTTTTCACAGAGTTGACCAAAGTTTAAAATCTTTGATTCAATCATAGCTAAATAAAGTCGAAACAATGCAGCTTATTGAAACACAACGCAGCTTAATCTTAAGTGATTATCTTAGGATTTATGATTATCTTAAGTGAAAACAAAAATTTCAGCTTCTGATAAGTCTACAATCATGTCCAAAATCACACAACAAAGTTAAGGATGGACTGTTTTAAGGTAAAAACAACTTTAAATTTCAATCTCCGAGGTTGATATAAAAATCTGGGAGAACCATTCTCAGATTTTTACAGCAATCTTTGCCCCATCAGTATTTCAAGCAGTTACAGGAAGAAAGAAAAAAAAAAGAAGGGAAAAAACAATCTCCACATGGCACAAACACTTTTTCCAGTATAACAAAGAAATCCAAGACCTCAAGACTGCTGAATTCTCTGTATTCACATCCTTAATAAACCCTGTATATAACTTTATTAGAAGATCTTATCGAGCATCCACAAGACTGATTGTCACCTGATTCACTGAAGAGCTTGTGTCCATAGCAGGAAAATTAGGATCATTCTGACCTCTAATGGTTGAAAACGTAGGTTGTGTTGGATGGAAGAGCCGTGTCGGTGCTCAACATGAAAATAATTTCGGACATTGTTGGCCGGTTCGCTGCACCATCTTGCACACACAGTAGACCAACTTGAATGGAAGCAGTGATGATTCGTGACAAGATTTTGGACAAACACATATCCCAGGCTTGCCTTCCAGTACTGTAGATCATAATGCTTCCAGAAAAAAACATGGTGACGCATTTAGTCCTGTTAGTTAGCCTCTACTACCATAATTTATGTCAACAAGGAGATAGTTTGGATCTTGGGAGACTCTTGGGTGGTCACAACTAAACAGGCTCTCTGCAGCTATTAAAGCTTCTCACACTCTTAAAATCTTGTATGAATTGTTGTAAATATTTTTTTTTTTTGAAAATATATTAAAATAATATTTTTATATTTTAAAAAAAATTATTTTTACATCAATACATTAAAATATGTAAAAGCACATAAAAAATCATTTATAATTTTTTTTTAAACATAAAAATAAATAGGATTTAAATCCTTTCTGGATCATGGGACTAAAAGCAAAATAAAAACATTGCTGTTTCAAGTGAGTTTGAAAAATGGGTCAACAAGTAATTTATTTTGTCACAGGTTATTGTTAAAAATAGCTGTAGAGCATAAGCTCCTTTATTTTAAACACTGATACAGCTTTCCAATCACAGGAACACTGACAGTTAAAACGACGAATCCACTCTTAGGAATCGTTAAATCCTATAAATGATTGTTCTGATATATTATAGAAATTTTTTGAAATGCAAGAATCAAATAACTCTCTGTGGTGAAACAAATTATATGAAGAGATTTCATGAAATTATGCAAACTTTTATGACATGAAGGACTTACCAAGATGGCATAATGTGAAACAAAGCAGGAAGTAAAAATTATGTGGGCCAAATAAACAGAACATAGTTTTGGAGAACCTGCAATCTTACAATTGTGAAAGTGTTCATATGTTAGTATGCCCAATTCAGCTTCAAATCTTCACTGTCACAGTAAGAGTACAGTAAAAAATCTATCCCAAACTTTAGGACCACTTCCAGAAACATTCTAATCAGTTCTTCCAGAAACATTCTAATCAGTTCAATTTGACACTACAAAAAAAGGCCCTCTTTGCAACGGCGCCAGCCGTTGCAAATTCTAAAGAAAGCCGTTGCTAATTAATATTAGCAACGGCATTTGCAACGGGCACAATCCGTTGGAACCAAGTCGCCGCAAATTCGTCTGCAACGGATTACCCGTTGCAAAATAATTTGCAACGGCAGAGCCGTTGCAATTTATCCCGTTGCAAATACACATTTTGCAACGGCTTATCCGTTGCAATTGCAACGGCTGGTCCGTTGCAAATTTATCCATCTGCAACGGAAATTTGCAACGGAAAATCCGTTGCAAATTTATCCATTTGCAACGGAAATTTGCAACGGAAATTCCGTTGCAAATTAAATTTTTAAATTTTTTAATCAATTTCGAATTTATTTATTTTTTAATTAATTATGAATAAATATTTTCATAAATATTATTGATATATTATTAATATTGAGAACTAAATAAATACAGTTGAAATAAAAATTTCATAAATTAAAATTTATAATACAACAAAAATTAAGTTACAATTACATGTTTAAGTAAATCAACATGGAATAAAAAACCATCAACCTACAAGGTACAAATACATGGCATCCCATTACAAACTTAAAACTTTTGAAACAAAAATTCCAGATTCAAAATCCTTAGGACACCTAAAAATAAACCTCCTCTGAGCTTAAACTAGCTTGCGAATCCAAAGGTGTCTTGAGTATAGTTCCAGAATATTCCGCTTGAAAAACATACTTCTCAAATTCCATCAGCAATGAAGCTGCTATGTCTTGCATCATCGTCTGGAAATGCATCTCCTGTGTTTGACGATCTGCTGGTGGAAAAAATCTCCATTTTTTTCCAATATGCATATGCCATGTTAGCTGCATAAAGTTGAGGAAAGTAGCATTACTTCCAGAGATTGAAATATATGCTAGATAATTTATTATAAAACATATGTTATTGAATCAACAATGAACTATCACACATGTAAAATAAGAGCACAGAAATGCAGAAATGAACTATTGCTTCCAGAGGTAACTATGGTATAATGAAAGTTGTCTAAAAGCAGATACAGAAAATAATCTAAGGTTGAGAGGGAGCAGAGAGATGTTGGGAATCGCAAGGATAAGTGGGGTTCCTGGTAGTTCTGGTGGTGGAAGAGGATTTCGAAGATGATGATGCTCGGTCTCACAACCAAATGAAGAGCATTATAACATTTGAAGTGGTGCACATGTCACATGTCATTGAAATATCAGGTATCCATAACCTTCCTTGACGCAGCAGAAAATCAAAGGGGAATACGACCAACGTCAATATTCCGTAAAATCAAGGAACACGAGATTGAATCTCAATAAAACTCAGAGTTTATTTCATAAAATGATAGTTAAGTTGGCTGCAGGGTTTACAAGGGATACTTAAAGATAAAACCCTAGCCTAATTCAATACAGAAAAGGAAAGGACGTAAAACATTAAATTTGCCATAAATGGCAAATTTGAGATAAATGCAGAATATGAAAGAGCTATGAATTCTAAGAGAGTACCAATTGACCAAAGTCAATTCGGACTCTTAGATCAAAAGTTATTGCAAAAACAAAACTTTCCTAAAATAGCAAATATGACGATTCCGGGGCCGAAACGATGGAATTTGGCCAAAATTGGGTCGAGTTTCGCGCTATTGACTGGATGAGTTTCGCGCTATTCCGACTTTGACGACCCGGCTGCCGAAATTCAGTTGCCTTTGAATTTCGGGTGATCCCTCTTCAACATGTATGATTCCGCAACCTGTTCTACATCAGACTCCTCTACTTGAAAAGAACTCGACCTCGAGTTATGTTCTGGATCGGAATCAGGATACAATGGCTCCTCCGCGTGGAACTGAAACAAATCTGCAACATTGAAAGTCTTGGAAATGCCCATTGTTTCAGGAAGATCAATCACATAGGCATTATCGTTGATCTTCTTTAAAATCTGATACGGACCATACTTCTTGGGCTTCAGCTTGTTGTAAGTCCCTACGGGAAACCTTTCTTTGCGCAAGAAAACCATCACTGAATCCCCCTCTTCAAACACCTTGCGACGCCGGTGCTTATCCGCCGCAGCCTTATACTTCGCATTTGTTGCTTCCAGCCTCTGCCTCACTTCCTCCTGCACAGCCTGGCCTTGTGTAGCCATGTTCTCAGCAGCCACACTAAATCCTGGACCTCCCTTGGGTAGACGAACCAAGTCCACTGTGTGTCTCGGTGGTGTCACATATATCATGGCAAAAGGAGTCTTTCCCGTCGCGCTATGAACGACACTGTTATAAGCAAACTCAGCCTGTGGTAACGCATGATCCCACTGCTTCGGTTTATCTCCACAAATGCTACGAACTAAATTCCCCAAAGTCCGGTTTGTCACCTCTGTTTGCCCATCAGTTTGCGGGTGCGCGGTTGTGCTCCGGTTCAACGAAGTCTGAAACATCTTCCATAACGTCACCCAAAAGTGACTAAGGAACTTCGTGTCACGGTCAGAAGTAATTGATTGCGGCACCCCATGAAGTCGGACCACCTCCCTGAAAAACAATCTCGCTATGTGCGATGCATCTGAGGTCTTTCGGCAGGGTATAAAATGGGCCATCTTCGAAAACCTGTCAACAACCACAAAAACAGAATCCACTCCTCGCTGGGTACGAGGTAACCCCAACACAAAATCCATGGACAAATCCTCCCAAATATCATTAGGAATGGGTAAGGGTGTATAAAGACCAGTATTTTGTGACTGACCTTTAGACACCTGACACACATAGCACCTCTGCACGAAATTACCGACATCCCTCTTCAGTTGCGGCCAGAAATACCGCTCCTCTAAGCTAGCCACTGTCTTGTCCCTGCCCAAGTGGCCACCCAATCCGCCCCCATGAAGGTCACGAATCAGTTTCTCGCGCAGCGACATCTGGGGTATACACAAACGATTTCCGCGAAATAGAAAACCTTCGCTCTCATGAAAATCGCTGACGGGCTGTTTCGCAATGCACTTCGCCCAGATTTGTTTAAAATCATCATCCTCCTGATACAGCTCCTTTAGGCACTCAAACCCCACTACTTCATGAGCCAATGTCACCAACAGATTGGCACGACGACTCAGCGCATCGGCAACTCGATTCAAAGTACCAGACTTGTGCCGAATAGCAAAAGGGAACTTTTGAAGGAAAGTTGCCCATCTGACATGCATATTATCCAGGTGCTTCTGGCTATTAATAAACTTCAAAGCTTGGTGATCAGTATACAAAACAAACTCCCGCTGCACTAGATAGTGCTCCCAATGCTTCAAAGCTCGGACCACCGCGTAAAACTCCTGGTTATAAGTACTCCACTTCTGCCGAGCTTCACTCAACTTCTCACTGAAGAAAGCTACTGGTCGCTTCTCTTGGGATAGTACAGCCCCAATCCCCACGCCACTCGCGTCACATTCAACTTCAAAAATCTTCTCAAAACTGGGAAGGGCCAATACTGGCGCGGTGCATAGCTTTTCTTTTATCAAAGCAAAGCTCGTTTCTGCTTCTTCTCCCCACAGAAATTTACCCTTTTTCATGCACTCGGTTATCGGTGCCATGACAGTACTGAAATTCCGAATAAATCGGCGGTAGAAGGTGGCTAAACCGTGGAAGCTCCGAACCTCACTCACTGTCTTCGGTGCGGGCCATTCCCTGATTGCGCGGACCTTCTCTTCATCCACATGAATCCCTTCTGAACTCACCACATAACCCAAGAATAACAGGCTATCCGTCATGAAGCTGCACTTCTTCAAATTAAGGAACAACTGGTTTTCCTGTAGAACTGACAGCACCTCTCTCAACTGCTCCACATGCTCATCCTCGTTTTTACTGTAGATAAGAATGTCATCGAAATAAACGACAACAAACTTCCCCACAAAAGGCCTCAAAACCTGGTTCATTACGCGCATAAATGTGCTCGGCGCGTTTGACAACCCGAATGGCATAACCAGCCACTCAAACAACCCATCTTTGCTCTTAAAAGCTGTCTTCCATTCGTCCCCTGGTCTGACCCGAATCTGGTGATACCCGTTGCGGAGATCAATTTTCGAAAACAACTTCGAACCCTCAAGTTCATCCAACATGTCATCTAGGCGGGGAATTGGAAAACGATATTTTACCGTAATCTTGTTGATGGCGCGGCTGTCCACACACATACGCCAACTCCCATCTTTCTTTGGCGTCAACAACGCAGGAACCGCGCACGGGCTCATGCTCTCGCGGATAAAACCTTTCCGCAGCAACTCTTCAATTTTCTCCCGCAACACCTCATTTTCTTTCGGACTCATCCGATAATGAGGTAGATTTGGCAAGCTGGCCCCAGGTATGAGATCTATGTGATGCTGGACATCTCTCAAGGTGGTAAATTATTCGGTAATTCATCCGAAGTGATATCCCTGAACTCATCTATTATTGGCTTCAACCGGTCAGGAACTATTACCGAAGTCTCAACTTCCCCTTCCACCACAAGGGCCTTAACTACTAGCGCATAAAATTCTGGCGCACTCCTAATATCTCCCATGAACTCCGTATCCGAACTGGACACTGTCAAAAATGACTGTTTCTCTACTTCAGCAGTCTTACCGGGAAATTTCTTTTTATAAGGAGCCATAGCAATTTTATGTGACCCCCAGGTGAACAAATATGTATTATCCCGCCCCTTATACATTACGTCCATATCATACTGCCACGGACGACCCAACAAAACATGACTAGCATCCATATCAATCACATCGCAAACTACATCATCCTTATATATTTTTCCAATGGAAATAGGAACGCGACAGATTTCAGTTACCTTCACCGTGGGTCCTTTCTTAATCCAGCCGATTGTGTAAGGAGTCGGGTGCTTCTCGGTTGGCAGCTTTAGGTGCTCAACTAAACCCCTTGCAACGAAGTTCTCGCAACTCCCGCTGTCCACAATTAGGTCGCACACTTTTTGGCTCACGGTGCAAAACGAACGGAATATGTTATTCCGTTGTCCGGTCTCCTCCTGCCTTGGTGTGTACAGTATGCGCTGTACCACAAAATTCACTCGCTCTCCCTCTTCTTCAGCAAACTCAACCCCTTCATAACAGTCATCCTCTCCTGCGTCGTCTTCCGCAGCACCGGCACCCTCTTCTTCACCCTCAATCCAGTTGACAGGCCTGCGCCTATCTGGGCAAGTATTAGACATGTGCCCTGGTTTCCGGCAGCGATAACAGACTCCAGGTCCAGGTCTAGCATACGGGTTGGAGTTCAAGTTCGTGTTCTGGTTCGGGTTTCGCGGCATACCCCTGTTTACTTGGACTGGGGGGTTACTGCTGCTGCTGCCTCCCTCTTTGCTCAAGACCCCTGCTGGGCTATTGCTGCTGCTGCCACCACCTTTGTCTCTATGACTAAATGATGGTTCCGGGTTGTTTCGACGGAAACCCGAAAATCCTCCCCTTCGCTCCATCAATTCAGCCTTCAATGCAAGGTTGTGAGCCTCCTCTACAGTCCACACCACCTGCAAACCAATTTTATCGCGCAAGGATGGTTTCAACCCATTCATGTACCTGGATACACGCTGCCCTTCTGTCTCATTCAGATTGTTTCGTTCTAAAAGTCGCGAAAAGTCCGCGGTATAATCAAACACTGATCTGGAACCTTGTGAGCAGTCCTGAAGTGACTGAAACAGGTATTGCTCATAATCCGGAGGCAGAAACCTCCCAATCATCAACTGCTTCATCCGACGCCATGTCCGCACAAGCGATTTCCCTTGCCGCTGCCGATTTTTTTGCAATTGATCCCACCAAACCGCAGCTCCTCCTTTCAACCGGAACGCCACAAACCTCACCATCTTCTCTTCTGGTATCTCCATCATCTCAAAGAACCTCTCCACTTCGGTGACCCAATCAAGGAAATCCTCAATTCGCAGATTCCCATTGAAACTGGGCAAATCTGCTTTCAGCCGATAATCATCTTGCTCCCTTGGCCTCCTCGCAGGTGGAGGTAAGCCGTAGCCCATAGCATCCTCTTCATCTGAATCATCATCACTGTCGGGTTGTATGCGAGGTGCTGGGTTGCGTCTCCTATTAACAGGTTGGCCTCGGGCAACTCCCTCAGCACGAACCCTGTCAACCGGTGGCCCGTTGTTGGCATTGAGGTTAATCCCGGCAGCAAGCATCTCGCGAATCTGCGCTACTTGTTGCCGCGTCTCTTCCACTGCCGCCCACAAGGCCTCCACTCCATGGTCTCCGCCAATAGAGTTTTCGTCTCCTGCTTCGTTATTTGCCATCGAGTTCGGCAAATCCGTGCTCTGATACCAATTGACGCAGCAGAAAATCAAAGGGGAATACGACCAACGTCAATATTCCGTAAAATCAAGGAACACGAGATTGAATCTCAATAAAACTCAGAGTTTATTTCATAAAATGATAGTTAAGTTGGCTGCAGGGTTTACAAGGGATACTTAAAGATAAAACCCTAGCCTAATTCAATACAGAAAAGGAAAGGACGTAAAACATTAAATTTGCCATAAATGGCAAATTTGAGATAAATGCAGAATATGAAAGAGCTATGAATTCTAAGAGAGTACCAATTGACCAAAGTCAATTCGGACTCTTAGATCAAAAGTTATTGCAAAAACAAAACTTTCCTAAAATAGCAAATATGACGATTCCGGGGCCGAAACGATGGAATTTGGCCAAAATTGGGTCGAGTTTCGCGCTATTGACTGGATGAGTTTCGCGCTATTCCGACTTTGACGACCCGGCTGCCGAAATTCAGTTGCCTTTGAATTTCGGGTGATCCCTCTTCAACATGTATGATTCCGCAACCTGTTCTACATCATTCCTGTTAAGTGAGGTGTGCACATGCTAATAGATCTTCACAAGGACCCTTTAATTGAAGATTGGCCGGTTGACTATTGTTTTGCATAACATGGTTAAGAATCCCTCAAAAACTCACCTAGTTGATTTAGCTGCTTAGCACTTGCAACATAAGAACTTACAAGCTATAATTCAAACTAATTGGGTGCTGTTTCAAATTTTGTCACATATTCACCAGAATCAGGTATTTCACTCAGATCCTTCTACCAAATGCATGTGTTCATTTACAATATACAAACTAATAGATATAACAGGAAAAAAGCAAACAGCTCAATAAAGTACTCGACAAAATTTACTTATATTACCACACCAAAGTTTATGAAAACATTAGAAACCATCAAGAGAAATCAAAATGGAAAAGAACCTCATATATATTCACTAAGACATATACATAAGGAGCAGAGACAAAATAAAACCGTGAGAAGTGATCACCTACAGCCAAAGCTAGTATATTGGGAAGAGGACGTGTGCAATAGAACAGCAAGTGAAATTGAAGTGCTGTTAATATTACAAAGAAAGCTTCTACTTGATGACCAAACTTATGTCTAACCTGCTCAAAAGAAAAATTGCATGTATTCAACTTCCCACCACAACTCATAATTCCCTTGGACTAGCAAACTTAATTAATCTTGATTGAAAAAAACTCGAGTACATACCTGAACACGGAAAAACCTCAGTGTAGATAATACCACACAACCCAACGCCAATCGCACTAACCAAAAGCAACTAAATTAAGTGAGCTATTGTCAAAACCTAGACAAAATAGCTGTTAGCATAAAATGGAGCACCGCAAACCATCAAAATATACCACCTGCAATGAGTGCATAGATCTTCGACAACCGCAGCAAGTTGATTGCCCCCACGATTGGCGAAGCCAAAACCGAGACAATCAACGTTCCTATGAGAAAACAATAATGAGTAACATGCCTTCTCCGAACATGATACACGGTTCATCACTCCCCTCACATGTCACACCCTAAAAACCCTCATTTTCAGTTGTCATGAGAAGCTAAACAGCAGCTAAATGTCTAGAATAGCATATAAAAAAAAGTTAATCCACAGGCTTTCCCAGATGGCGCAGAGAAATAATTTACCAATGAAAGTGCGAGGTACGACCCTCGGGAACTCCAAATGATCATACTAATAATAATCACAAACAGAAAAGGTATAAATAATCAAATTAAAAATTAAGCAGAAACAAGATCCGGGTAAGGTAAGAATTTCTCCTAAACCTGCTCAACCCAAATGGCCAGAAAGAACTCGTTAAAACCTGAGCATCGGTGTCTTCGTCTTCGCCGGCAAGGTGGAGATCGGGAAGCAGGGATGGTGAGTTTGGGGGGGAGGGGATTTGAAGCGAGGGAGAGGAGTGGAAAGGTGAGGAGGGAAATGGGTGAGGAAAAGTGAAGGCCTTGGGGTGTGGAGGGAGAGGAGAGGTATCATGGAGGTGGAAGATGAGACGGGGAGAGTGAGATTGCGTGAGACTTGAAAAATGGAGGTGGAAGATGAGACGGGGAGAGTAGTGTTTCCAGACTTGAAAAATCCAACCTTTTCATTTAGCCCGCCCATCCCATGTCTAGAGCGGGAACGGGGAATTTTATCAGTGGACAAGAAACAATTATTAATACATAAGTATTAATCGGTGAATTATTTACCATATTTTTTTTAACAGTTATTAACAAAAAAATTTAATTTCAAGTTAAATACTTTTTTTAGCTAATAATTTTTATTTTATCATTTTTTTGTTTGTTCTTTTGTTAAAGTTTTAAGATTTTTTTAGTCTTTGATTTAATTTTTTTTCTCATTATTAACGCAATACTAACAATAATATTAATAATAATTTTAGGCTTTTCTTCGTGCTTACTCTTTTGTTAATGTTGTTGAGTTTATATCAATTATTATTATTAATTATAATAAAATTCATTTTTTAATAATAATTAAATTCATTTTTTTAATTTAAATATAAATAAAAAATAATAATTTTATTTATTAATTTATATTATTTTTCCATTACAACATTTGCTTAAATTGCAACGGATTTTCTGTTGCAAATTAAATTCGCAACGGTATATCCGTTGCAACCCATGTGTATTTTTTTTTATTTTCTGAATTTGTTTAGCACCCTTTTCTTGTAGTGTAATTACTGGAACTTCATTCACTCTTCCACCTTCAAAATTGCATACAAATAAAAAAATCAGAAACCCTAGGCCTCTGAAATTAACAGAACGACAAATCATTTTGGTGTGCAAGAAACAGAAAATCAAAGGAATGTAGGGTTTGGGTGGGTGGGGGGTTTTATATTAATTATTATTATTAATCATAATTAAATTCATTTTTTAATAATAATTAAATTTATTTTTTTTAATTTAAATATAAATAAAAAATAATAATTTTATTTATTAATTTATATTATCAGGAATGTAGGAATGTAATGGAATGTATTTTAATTAATTATGTTTGAAGTTATTGGTTATTTATTAATGTGTTCATTTTATTTTCTTAAGTTTTTCTAGCACTCAAAGACAATAAGTAATTTGTCTTTTCTTTTTGTTGATATTCTATTAATTTACAATTGATTTACCGGCTGTTTTTGTTTTCCTTAGATTAAAAGAAGAGCTATTCCTTAGAAAAGACAAATCTTTTATTTTATTGTTGGAAGGTTTTTCAAAAGCAATTATTTAATTGTATAATTTACTCCTATTAATTGCATAATTAAACTAAATTCAAAATAATTGCATTATATTTGAAATAATATAAAAAATAGCTCTTCAAAATATTTTTTACCATTGGAGTACATATCAATAAAAAAATCAAATATACATTATTCAAAGAGCCATTTTCAAGATTTGAATCTTCAAAATGGATCTTGCCATTGAACTTGCTCTTACAAAGAGGTTGAGCCAGATTCGGAGTAGTTGAAGGAGGTGAAGTTGGGTTAGAGAGTTCGGATTCGGTCGGATTATCCATAATTAAAGGTTTTGAAATGAAAATGAAAACATGTTTTTGTGGCTGATCCTCGTGAGATTTAAGTGAATTATTTGATTTTATGCTTCAAAATTGTTTCTTGCATTTTTTTTAGTAATTTTTTGATGTTTTATATTAAAATATATTTTTGTTTTGAGATTTTTTTATATTTTTATAGTAAAATAACTATTCTATCCTGATATAAGATAAAAACTAAGAGTTAACAGAGGAGGTGTCACAATGATTTCACATACTATTGCACGGTAAAATAACTCTTTTACCCATGATAAGACAAAATTGAAGAGTTGAATGTAGGAGTGCTATGTTAATTTATCATTTTTTATTATTCTTTTCTGCGAATACTATGTACGCATCTGACACCCCCGCCGACAATATTCGACCTGACGCACACCTTATTTTTGTCTATATTTATATATGTGTGCTCTTAGTTTTGATTTTTAATATTTATTATTTTCTTATTTGTTAAGGTGGTAACTTTTTGAAAAATTTTGTTCTTATATTTTAGTTTGTTCTTTCTTTTATTTTTTTTTATTTTCAAGTCAAATAATTTTTTTCCAGCTAATATTTTTTTTTCATTGATTTTGTTTGCTATTTTGTTATAGTTTTTAGGCTTTTTTATTCTTTGATTTAATATTTTTTTCATTATTGATGCAATAATAATAATAATAATAATAATAATAATAATAATAATAATAATAATAGTTTTATTCTTTGCAACGGATAATCCGTTGCAACATCCGTTGCAAAATTGTCCGTTGCAAATTTAATTTGCAACGGCGAATCCGTTGCAAACCATATTTTTTTTTTTTTTTCTGGAATTGGTTTAGCAACGGAAATTCCGTTGCTAAACAATTTCCGGATGCAAATTTAGCAACGGAATTTTGCCGTTGCAAAATTCCGTTGCTAACGGCACCCTTTTTTTTTGTAGTGTGACCTAAATATCTTGTTCTTGTCCTATCGTTGGTTATAGTAGTCAAAACTTTTTGTCTCTTTAGTCCCTTGGATCTCTTCTTGTTTAAAAGAATCCTTCTGATGTTCCTTCAGATGTCAGATTAGGCATTCTGGTTGTTGATTAAAAACTAAAAAGCCTATAGTTTCACTCCATTGATGTTGGAATGGAAACAATATCTATATCAACACAGTGTAAGGGAAAAATGTTGGCTAAGTTATTAGCTTGCGTGTGGTCAAAACAACATAAAAAAAATGTAGTCTTTGACTTGGTCTTCACATAAAAAACAACATAAGAAAATGGAAACAATATCTATATCAACAGTGTAAGGGAAGTTTTTTTCTTCAATTATGATTAAAACCCCCTAACCTCTTTGAGTTAGTATCTTATAGGAAAATTAAGTAAAAAATTCCCTTGGGTTTGACTTGGTCTTCACCATGATAATATGAAATATTTTTTTGTGATAGTAAAACTAAAATTAATATTTGGAGGTTCCAACTCATAGATTAACATCTTTTCCTCTTCCTCTATGAAGCAACCTAAAAGCCTAACAAGATTTCTGTGCTGAAGCTTTGCAATCAAAATGACCGGCCATTTTTAAACTCCGCAACCCCCTATCTTGACGTTTCTGATAAATTGTTCACAGCTATCTCCCTTCCATGAGATAATCGGCCCTGAAATGGTTATTCAGAAAGCAGTAAGTAGTAGTTTCCATGAAATAGCCTTTTATGTCTTACATACTATCACCTCTGAGAATTTCAAGTTATACAGCCCACTTACACCACTTATTTGGCATCAGAAATAGCAAATCTTCCATTGTTTAGCAAAAGAATATTTTGGCCAGGCATAATTTTTGAGAAAAGCATGAAAGGATCATAAAAATAGTAGTCTACGGATAGTCACATTACCTTGTATAGAGAACCAAAACCTCCTCGCCCAAGTTTATTGGCAGAGGAAAAGTTGTTTGTTGCTGCAACTACAGCAATTAGTTCAAAGAATGTCACACCCACATTTTGGCCGCCTTCATGTATTTTAGTGTTGGGAGAATCTCTATTCTCTGATAAATTACTTGTGGGATCCGAAAATAAACTATCTCGGTGTTTTTGCTTCCTTTTCATGCCTGAAAATGTTATCCATTGGACACAAAAACAAAACTCGTACAATATTCAGTTAAGTATCCATGACACTGCTATCTTTTGTTTCCTGTTAATCCAGGGTCAATCAAAGCAGGATGTAACAGGACAATGGACCTTTAAGTGAAATGATCATAGTTTACTTGATAAGGGCTACATTTTGCAGATACGGTTGTCGTAACCCAATTTTTGGGTTGCTCCCCAAAATAAAATAAAATGACAAAAATAAAATAAAAGGAGCCGGCTTGGGTAGAAAAATCAATGTGGAAATTTTGGTTGTTTTCGCGAGTCCAATCGTATCTCTTTGGTTCCAAAAATAGAGAAAAATACAGATTTAAGGCAAAAATAATTTATCGTTGGATGAATCTGTGTAAAAACTAAGCGACATAATTATATTTTTTATGGGTTGATTCGATTTAATTGTCGACAAATTTAAAGTTTAATTATGATCGGGAATTAATTTAAGGCCCAATTGAAGGATTTAATTAAGTGCAAGGACTTAATTATACTTTAAATTGGTCAAATTAATTTTATTAAGGGCTTAGTCAATGAGAAATCAATTTCTTGAATATAATTCGGGCTCAATTGATAGAATGGAATTTTCAGAGACCGATTTGAATTTTTAAGTCAATAATGCGAAATCAGGGGCCAAATTGAACGAATTGAGAATTTAATGGTCAATTAAGGGTTAAATCGCGCAAATCGGAAACCAGAGACCAAAATAAAAAAGGCGCGCACATTTAAGGTTGCTGTTGAAATTTTGAAAGGGATACAATTGCATAAAATGAAAAGTTTAAAACTAATTGCGGGTGCAATTGAACCAATCAAACATTGAAGGACCAAATTGCAAAGCCAAAACTCTGCAGCCCACAGCCTCTGCAAATTTGCAGAGGCCGTTGCAGAGGCAGCCTCTGCAACGAATTTGCAGAGGGGATAGAGGCAGGAAGCATGAGAGCTGCCTCTGCCCCTATAAATAGGAGGGGGGAGAAGAAAAAAAAGGAGGAAGGAGAGTCTTACGCAGAAAAGAAAGGAAGAAAAAAAGAGAGAACAGAGGAGAAGAAAAGACGTGTAGAGAGGAGACGAAAAAGATAGAAAAACCAGGGGGATTGTTCTTTTACGTAGAAGAACAGAGTGGAGAACCAGAAAATTTACGCAGAGAGGAAGAAAAAATGAGAAAAATTCTGGGAAAAGTTGCACAAGTTTTGGCAAAGAAGAACAATGAAATATCACATGAAATAATACCATCACCTTCATCTCCCTCTGCCTCAGCTCTCTATCGGTTTGCATGTTAAGTTGTTTTTAACATGAACCCTAAGATCTTGAACTGCATGATGATCACAATAAGATTTCGATTTAAGAAGGATTAAGAATTACCTCCATTCATCATGGTACGAGGAGGTTCTTGATCCTGCTGCCGAATCCTGCTACTGATTGGTAAATTCCGATGCTGATTGGTTAATCCTGATGCTGATCGGTGTTGAACTTTGGTTGAAGAAAAACTTTAGTGAAGAGTTTTGGTTTCTCTCTCCTCGCCTATAAACCTTAATGTGTTGAAAATCGTGACTACTTTTGTGATGGACAAAAGCATATATTTATAGGTGGAGAGAGGACCGAAATTCCAATTAGGGTTTTCTTTTATTCAATCTCAACCGTCCATCAAGGTAGTGATTGATATGGAATATAACTCCTTAATTAAAACCGATTTTGTAGAAAATAGCATGTATCCTATGAAAACGGAATTCCTATAATGACCACAATTTCGGGAAAGGGAAGGACTTGTGGTCCAAGTAAAGGACCTAAAAGTAATCAAGGCCATATAGTCTCCCACTTGGTCGATAGGAAGATCCATTAGTGTTTTCATATAGGAGTCATAAGTCGATAGGAAGATCCATTAGTGTTTTCATATAGGAGTCATAAGGCGCGCGTTACATGCTAAGCTCTTCTTTAGTCGGTTATCATAAGTGTCTTGGCTAATCCGGTTGTCAATGGGAGTCATGGCGTGCACACATCATTCCATAACATGATTCCTTCCATGTACCACATCAGTGACAACTTTCATAACTAGACCATAAGAGGAGATTTGCATAATGGTCCCATAATGTCTTTGTTACAAGACTGTTTCTGTTAGCATTCATCCAATCATAAATATGTACACAATGGATAACAGAAAGAATATATAGCAGATGTAGCAATAAATTAAGAGCTCAATAAATGTCAAGTACAAGTACATGATAAAGAGCAGATAAATGATAACTAGGAACTATCTTCAAGACCTATACTTTGAGTATGTCCCTGAAAGGTCTTTGGAGGTAGTCCTTTTGTGAATATGTCTGCAACCATGAGATCTGTTCTTGTATGCTCAATGACAATTTTCTTTAGTCTAACATCCTGCTTCAGTGATAGATATTTAAGGTCCATGTGTTTTGCTCCCTTAGATATCCTATCATGCTTGGAGAAGAAAGTTGCAGCTTCATTGTCACAGTACAGAGTTAGTGGCTTAGAGATGAAACTCAAAGCTCCAAACTCAGAGACGAAATTACGCAACCACGCTCCCTGAATTGCAGCCTCATAACATGCCACGTACTCAGCCTCCATGGTGGATGTGTAAAGCAACTCGGATTTCTGGCTTTTCCATGATATTGCACCTCCAGATAAGAGATACACATAGCCAAGAGTGCAGTGTCTAGTGTCAGGACATCCTCCAAAGTCTGAATCTGAATAACCAGTCACCTGTAGGTGTCCTGATTTTCTATATGTGAGCATGTAGTTCCGTGTTCCCTTTAGGTATCTCAGTACTTTCTTTGCAGCTTTCCAATGAGCTATCCCTGGATTACTTTGAAATCTACCCAACATGCCAACAGCATGACTAATGTCAGGCCTCGTACAGACCTGTGCATACATCAAACTCCCTACGAGAGAAGCATAAGGATATTGTGTCATTTCTTTACGTTCCAACTCGTTCTGTGGACACTGTGTAAGATCAAGCTTATCTCCTTTATGCAGTGGAACAGGACTAGAGGAACATGTCATCATGCCAAATCTCTCTAGAACTTTGTCAATATATGCCTTTTGAGACAATCCCAAAATACCAAGTGACCTATCACGGAATATCTCTATTCCTATCACATAGGATGCCTCACCCATATCTTTCATTTCAAAGTTCTTAAAGAGATAAGTCTTGGTTTCATGTAATAAACCAAGGTCACTGCTGGCTAATAAGATGTCATCAACATACAGAACTAAAATTATGAACTTGCTCCCACTGATCTTAAGGTATATGCAAGGGTCAACGATATTTTCTTTGAAACCAAATTCAGTAATAATTTCATCGAACTTTAGATACCATTGCCTGGAAGCTTGTTTCAGACCATATAGTGATTTTTTAAGTTTGCAGACCATGTCTTCCTGACCTTCAATTATGAAGCCTTCAGGTTGACGCATGTAGACTTCCTCTTGCAAGTCTCCATTAAGAAAGGCGGTTTTGACGTCCATTTGATGTAACTCAAGGTCATAATGAGCCACTAACACCATGATAATTCTAAGTGAGTCTTTTCTGGACACAGGAGAAAAAGTCTCAGTATAATCAATACCTTCTTTCTGATTGAAACCTTTGGCAACAAGTCTGGCTTTATGTCGTTCAATATTGCCTTTGCAATCGCGCTTGGTCTTAAAAACCCACTTACAGCCAACTGCTTTGTGTCCTGGAGGCAATTGAACTACTTCCCATACTTGATTTTCTGCCATAGATTTCAATTCATCCTTCATGGCATCGATCCATTTATTAGAATTAACATCTTTAATGGCTTGTGAATAAGAAATCGGGTCTTTCATTGTCCCATCTTCATATTCTACTTGGTAAAGCATATAATCATTGGAAATAGCGGATCTCCTTTGTCTTTGAGACCTTCTTAATGCCGGTTCCGCTGGTGTTGCATCCATAGGTTCATTGGCAATAATCTCATTATGGAGTTGTGGATTATTCATTGGGTGTTCCTCATTGTTGAATGGTTCAACAATGGGAGGGTTCCCATCTTTCGAAATAGAGGGTAAAGGAACATGTACCCTTATTTCCTGAATGATCACATCTTGAACTTTATTACTCCCACTGATTTTGCCATTCTCATAGAATCTGGCATTACCGGTTTCAACAATTCTCATACTATGGTTAGGACAATAAATCCTATATCCTTTGGACTTATCTGGGTAACCTATAAAGTAACCACTGATCGTCTTAAAGTATAATTTCTTTTCTTGTGGATTATAGATTCTAGCTTCAACTGGGCAACCCCAAACTTGGAGATGTCTTAAACTAGGTTTTCATCCTTTCCACAGTTCAAAAGGTGTCTTTGGAACTGCCTTACTAGGAACCCTGTTCAAGATGTAAACAGCTGTGCGTAGAGCATCCATCCATAATGATATAGGTAAATTGGCATGACTCATCATGGATCTAACCATTTCCATATATGTACGATTTCGCCTTTCAGCTACACCATTTTGCCATGGAGATCCAGGCGTTGTGTATTGGGCAACAATTCCAAGCTTTTGGAGAAGTTTTGCAAAAGGTCCAGGATGTTGTCCTATTTCATCATACCTTCCGTAAAATTCACCACCTCTATCTGACCTTATGATTTTTACTTTTCTATCTAGTTGCCTTTCGACTTCAGTAATGAACACTTGTACAACATCCACTGACTGAGATTTATCATGCAACAAGTATAGATAACAGTAACGTGAGTAATCATCAATAAAGGTAATGAAATACTTCTCTCCCCTAAAAGTTGGAACGTCAAAAGGTCCGCAAATATCTGTATGTATTATTTCAAGAAGTTGGGTACTTCTTGTGGCTCCTTTCTTTGTGTGTTTTGTTGTTTTTCCTTTAATACAATCCACACAAGCTTTATGATTAGTAAAGTCTAGATCCGGAAGGACACCATCTTTTACTAATCTTTTGATCCTTTCACTAGATATGTGACCCAGCCTTTTATGCCACAAGAAATAGGAGTCGTTTTTAGACGACTTACGCTTTGTTTTTACATTAGAATGCAGGGTAAGATGGGTTTCAGCAAATTGTTTAAGATGGAACTTGTATAAACCATCAATTAAAATACCCGAACCAATAAGTTCAGAATTCTTAAATAAACTGAAATTACCATTTCCAACTTGAAACGAATAACCAATTTTATCAAGTGCACTTACGGAAACTAAATTACGGGAAATAGACGGAACATAAAGAGTTTGACATAAGTCTAACTGAAAACCGCTATCTAAAACAAGATGAAAGGTTCCAATAGCTTCAACTGGAGCTTTGTCTTGATTTCCCATAAATAAGAAGTTCTCACTTGGGTTTATGGTTGGGTCGTAAGGAATCCCTGCATTGTGTTAGAAACATGAACGTTAGCACCAGTGTCAATCCACCAAGTATTGGAAGAAGCATAAGTAAGATTTGATTCAAAATAACTTACGAAACCCATAGGGTTACCTTTCTTTTCGAACCATTCTCGTCGTTTAGTGCAGTCTTTTGCAAAATGTCCAGGTTTCTTGCAAAATTTGCACAGGTCTTCCTTCTTTTTCTTCTTGGGTGGTTTCCTCATTAGATCTGGGTGGTGCTTTTTTCTGGCCTGAATTGTGCTTTGTCCCAGCTTTATGTCCAGCTCTTTGAACAAAATGAGCCACTTTAATGCCTTGTTGAGTCAATCGTGCCTCTTCTTGAACCAGCTTATTAGCCAATTCATTCACTGCCCACTTGTCCTTAATAGTGTTGTAGTGAATTTGGAATGGCCCGTACTGAGGAGGTAAACTGTTCAGGATAAATTGGACGAGAAAAGACTCATCCACAGTCATTCCCAAATTTCTCAACTTAGCTGCGAGGTTGGTCATCTCAATAACATGTTCATGCATTGAGCGAGTACCATCGAACTTTATGGTTGTAAGATCTGCCATTAGTTTCCCAGCAAGGGACTTGTCTGCAGTCTTAAACCTTTCCTCTATGGCTTTCATGTAATCCTTAGCATTCTCGGGCTTAGGAAGGGAGGTTTTGATGTTGCTGGCTATGGTCATTCGCAGGAACATGATGCTTAGTCTGTCAGATCTCTCCCAAGTATTAAAGAGAGTCTTTTCCTCAGGGGTACTTTTGTCAGTAAGTGGATCTGGCTTATCTTTGAGGAGGGCCAGATCCAAATCAAGTACTCCTAAGGTGAACTCAACTTGCTCCTTCCATTCAGAGAAGTTGTTTCCAGTAAGTATAGGGACAGAAGAAGCATGCGAGTTGAGGTGAGTGGGTAGGCTAACTGCAATATAAAGAGAGATACAATAATTTAATAAGGCTTTAACTTAAAAGACAACACATGGGTAATAAAATGAAACTTAGGTGCTCCTGTGGGTAGTCACCAGAGTTTTAATACATTATACCATCTAAAGTCGAGTATTTTTAGGTGAGTGTAATTACTCCTAATTAAGACAAATAAGATATCTGTGGATATCTTTAGTCTCCGTAAATATTTGTTTCAACATATGAATATAGTCATCCTGTAGGAGACTGAAAAATTCATGTATTGAAAAATATGCAATTATAACGTTATGATGGTAAGGTTATGGCCAATTTTCAATGTATATGAATGTGGGTCACTGTGGTGATCCTAACCCTAAGCATACAAAATTATTGACCAAAAGAATCAAATATGTATTTAAATTAGTTTCAATTTCGTTATGATAAATTATGGGTTGGCTAAGAAAAACTGAAAGGAGGCCGAGCGAAGCGAGCTCCTCTTAACTAGGGTCGAGCTGCCAGGTCAGCTCGCGGGTTCCAAGGGCAGCGCCCCGGAAGAAATTTTTGATTCTAAAGGTTTCTAGAATAGGTTTTTCTTTATTCCCTAGTGAATACGACATAAAAAAAAATAAAAAAAATATAGGGAAAAACGATAGAAAGTAACATCATAAACATAATCAGGAAAATTAGATCCAACTATATGGCCTTGTTCCTGTCTTTCTTTTCTATCATCTGTCTTCATCTTCAAGCTTCAAAACGACTCCCTTTTAGGTCGAACAAGCCACCAATTCGTCCGCCACCACTTTCGTTACGACGAACTTATTGACATCTCTTACATCTAATATTTTCGAATAGTGCTCACGCAGGAGCTTTGTACGTAATCAAAATTGGAACTTCAAATAAATCACGATCAAACAGTCGTGCCCAAAATTAAAATAATGCGGAAAATAAATAACATTCATTCAGGCCATAATAATTGGATCGTTAAGTATCTGCAAAACAGAGTTAGGATATAGGTATCTACCGATTATGGCGATATAAGGTTATCCTACTTCATGGACAATCATGCGTTCCTAAACCATACTCTGATACCACATGTTAATTCGTTTTTAACATGAACCCTAAGATCTTGAACTGCATGATGATCACAATAAGATTTCGATTTAAGAAGGATTAAGAATTACCTCCATTCATCATGATACGAGGAGGTTCTTGATCCTGCTGCCGAATCCTGCTACTGATTGGTAAATTCCGATGTTGATTGGTTAATCCTGATGCTGATCGGTGTTGAACTTTGGTTGAAGAAAAGCTTTAGTGAAGAGTTTCGGTTTCTCTCTCCTCGCCTATAAACCCTAATGTGTTGAAAATCATGACTTGCTTTTGTGATGGACAAAAGCATATATTTATAGGTGGAGAGAGGACCGAAATTCCAATTAGGGTTTTCTTTAATTCAATCTCAACCGTCCATCAAGGTAGTGATTGATATGGAATATAACTCCTTAATTAAAACCGATTTTGTAGAAAATAGCATGTATCCTATGAAAATGGAATTCCTATAATGACCACAATTTCGGGAAAGGGAAGGACTTGTGGTCCAAGTAAAGGACCTAAAAGTAATTTCCTTACATTGCAGGCCTCCCCTCTCTCTCTAAAAAACAGTCACGCCGGCGCCTCTCTCTCTCTCCACCATTAATGGTTGCTTGACCATCCATTACCACCCTCATCACCACCTGAAGCTCACCACTACCACCATCAGTTCCAGCTTCTTCTCCAGCTCCGGCGAGAGCACCAGCAGCAACAGCAAGCACGAACACAGCACAAGCTAGTCATCTTCCAGTCCTCACTCCGACCACCACAGGCCACCGTTGACGACGCCACGACGATAGGAATCATCACCTCGACCTAATCTACCCAACAGTACTAACAGGTACGCGTTTCGGCATACTTGAAAAAACTCACTATTTATCGTCTTCCTCAGCTCTGCATGCAGCAGCGGGACGCAATTTGCGTCCCCTGTTCGTGCGGGCCGAGGCAGAGTAAGCAAGCCGGGCCTCATGCCCGGCCCACGTTTTCAAAAATTTGGGCTTCCAGCCCGTGAGGACTGGAAGCCCAGCCCACTCAGGGTGGGCTGTCAGCCCACAGCCCCACCCAAAAATAAAATAAAAAAAATAAAATTAAAATTAAAAATACAAATTGACAAAACAAAAAAATATTTTTTGTTTTTTTTTACTACTATTATTATTACAAAAAAAAAATCAAAAATACAAAAAAATGTATTTGTTTTTGTGCATACGGCCAAATTCCATGATTTTTCCATACATATTTTTCGTAAGAATTATGTTGCATCTTTCTCATATTTTGAAACAAAAATTGGATATCGTGACCGGTTTATGATTATCTGTTGGAATTTGGCCAAAATATCAAAAATAATTTTAAATACTTTTGTTTCATCTATTATGGTGTAAATTTACATTGTAAAGTATACCCGCGGATAAAAAGAAATTTTACTACGGAGTAAATTTACATTGTAAAGTACACCCGTAAATAAAAAAGATTTTTACTTCGGTGTAAAATTACATTGTAAAGTACATTCATAGATAAAAAAAACTTATAACTGCGGTGTAAAATTACATTGTAAAGTACACCCGCAGACAAAAAAAAAAAGTTTTTTGTTTTGAAAATGCAATGTAAAAATTTTAACTTAGAAAAACAATCAAACAACAATGCAGCTTACCTTAGGTAGGGTACACTGGGGTTGATGCGTCTTCCCCTTGCACAACAAGTCCCCTTACCCAAGACTCTCGCAGACCAATAGGTTTCCTAGTGACCGTAATACTTTGTGGCGACTCCTAATAATTATAGTCGTAACTTTACAACTATAAAACACCTCTCATTTCACTGCGCGCTGTTGTCTCCCCCAAACCCAGGGGTGATGGTGGGGCGCGAAGCGCGTAAAAATCGTCGTCGCGACAACGGTCATTGGATCTCTGAAGTCTGAACTATATGGCTCTGCACGATTTTCATTTTGCCTTGATTGTACTTTCCCTTCTAGTTGAGGCTTTTGTTTTTGGATATCAATGGTAAAAACAAGTTTCTTATATAGATCCTTGTTTTCTTTTCAGTAACAGACTTCCGCTACGTCAATTGGTATAAGAGCTGGTCTAGTTTAGAATCAGGTTGGGAATTTTAGCAGTGGAGAAAAACTTGATCTGTTCAGTGTAGGAAAGGCATTCACTAACGTTTTCCCATCATTGAAATCGGTACCAGTAAAGATACTTGGATGGAAAACGAGCCCTTGAAAACAACAAATCATAGCCATCCAAACTACCATCATAAGTATTATAAAAATAAAATATTAAAAGAGAAATTCTAATTATATGAAAGCTAGTACAGTTTGTTTAGGAGAAGGAATTGTTGTTTCAATACATAACATAAAAACAAGAGAACGACTTGTATGCATTACAGGGCTTTTAGGGGAAAATATAACTCCAGTCAAGGTAGTCAAAATCGAGATTTTGACACAGATCGGAAAGGGCTCCGAAAAATCGGATCGTAAGATCGGATCGTAAAATCGTAGAAAGATCGTACCCGAAATGTCCGTACAAAAATCGTAAAATCACAGCTAAAATCGTGTGAGAAGAAAAATCGTAAAATCGTTTGTAAAATATTTCTGAATACAAAATAGCATAATTATGGACATAAAACTTAATTAGTTTAGGTTCATACATGATGTAAAATAACTTCAAAACACATTACAAAATAATTATGTTCCTAAAAGTTCATAAGTTAAAAACTAACAAATTTAAAACAAATCTTCAGCTGACGTACAATGTAAACTAAAACCAGCTTCAGTTTCACTTTCACCCCCCTCACTATGTCCAGGAATTGCATCAATAGCATCACAATGAAAAAGATTACTAGTACTATCGGTGCCAACATTATTTAACTCTAAACTCCTTGAATGCAAAGTTTCAAAATAATCTTCAGTGGCTTCAGTACCCATCTCAACACCATTAAAATTATCTTCATCACTATCGTCTTCTGTTCCATTTTGTCTTTGTGTTACACTATCAATGGTTTGAAGTAAATTAATGTTCGATGAACCACCATGTCCTTCTCTTTCAGTCACCCATTCATCATCAGATGGAAGATCATCTACAATGTCATCAAAATCAATGACTTGCTTTTTGTCCTTATCATTCATTTTCAAATTACACATCACAAAAACCAAGTCATTCATTTTTTTCTGCTGTAGACGATTTCTTCGTTTAGTATGAACCTATAAAAAAAATTCACAATTGATAAAATATAAGATTCTTATAAAAAATGAAAACAATATTTTTTTTTTTAAAAAAAAACTTACCATCTCAAACGCACTCCAGTTACGCTCACATCCAGATGAACTGCAAGTCAAGCTTAGAACTCGAATTGCAAGATTTTGTAGCTCTGGACATTCATCTCCATAAGAATCCCACCATCTAGCTGGAGTCTTTTTATCCCTTGCTTTTTTGGCAGCCTCAATGCCAAATAACCCCTTTGCTTCGGAGAATATATTAAGTTGTAAATCAACTTTACCCCTCTCTACTTCATCAGGCACCATCCGATCCAAGCAGTCATACATTCCATATTTAATATTTTTGTCTTGTTTATAATCAGTAATATAATGATAACGAGGATTCAACCAATAAGCAAATGCATGCAAAGGTCTGTGAAGTTGAACCTCCCATCTTGCATCAATAATATCCCATACAGGTATATATCTACAAAAGAAAATAAAAATTAGGATATTAACATCAACATTAAATAACATAAGATAAAACAATAGTTATATGAAATAAACAATTGACATAATAGATAATTTGCACCTTTTTTGCACATTTCCAAAATTCACTTTTATCTTCTCTTTCGCTTCCATCATGGCTTTATATATAAAACCCATGGCCGGTATATCATCTGAATCAACTAATCGAAGAACTTTTATAAGAGGAAATGCTGCCTTGATGCATTCAGAGACATCATGCCAAAACTTGCTGTCCAAAACACAATTTTGAATTTGCCGCCCTTCTTCACTTTTTGAATACCGACTTGACCTCCATTGGACGGAAGTGAACATTGACATCAGTGTAATCTTACAATTGTTCAAACATCCAAGAGTCAAGTATGCAGTGGCAAATCGAGTGGCACCAGGCCTGATCAAATCTTGTCCTTTTGTGAACTTTCTCAGCATGGAAATAAGGAGAGATCTTGAATATATATAAGTGGTGATTCTCCTCCCCTTACCAATGGTTACAGCATGCACCTCTAGTTTCTTCTCAAAATCTTCCAAAATCAAATCAATACAATGAGCAGCGCATGGTGTCCAATACAAGTTTTTTCTTTTTTCCATCAACAAATGCCCAGCTGCCTTATAGTTCGCAGCATTATCAGTAATGACCTGCACCACATTTGCCTCTCCAATCCTTTCAACAATAGCATCTAACATCTCAAATACTTTAAAAGTTGTTTTGGATATATGAGATGTGTCTACAGATGATAAAAAAAAAGTTCCTCTAGGACTATTAACCAAAAAATTACAAATAGAGCGTCTTTTCCTATCAGTCCATCCATCAGACATTATTGAGCAGCCTGTTTTTTTCCATTCCAGCTTATAGTCATCAAGCAAACGCATTGTTTTATCTACTTCTTGCTTTAAGTACTTCTCTCTAATATCATGGTAAGATGGAGGCTTAAATCCAGGTCCATGTTTTGCAACTAATTCAAGCGCTTTAACAAACTCAGGGTTTCTAGCACAATTAAAAGGAATAGCACTAGTGTAAAAAAACCTTGCTATTTGTTGACATGCTTCTTCTCTAATATCCTTCTTTAGCATGTGATTGATGGTCAGTTGAGTACTTCCATTTCCACTTATTGGTTTCTTTCCCTTGTTCATTGAGCTAATTTCAAAATCTTCGTCTGCATCTTCGCCACTTGTAAAAAACAAAGAAGCCTTTCTTTTCTTCTCAAATTCTTCTAGACTTTTCACCAACACATTTAACATCACCAGCTTCACATCTGCTGGTACTTGATGGCATGGCTCAACATCCTTTTGAGTGCAAGCCAAATGATGCTTGAAACGATAAATGCCTCCGCTGAAAATTTTCTGACAATACTTGCATTGAACTTTTCTTGAAGTGTTCTCAATATCTATACCATGCTGCCATCCCACATCAAGTCTATTGCCACTGGTAGTTTTTCTGGATGCCATGTAATCTGCAATTCATTGAAATAATACATCAAAAATTAATTTGAAGCACTGCTTAACCCGAATTAAACCACCTTCAATTAATAAAGAACAAACTGAATTGTAGTATATCAGGACACCATTAATGAGCTGAAATTTAACACAAACATCTTATAATTTCCTGGCCAAATCACACACCATAAATGAAGAACTGCTTCCATTCAAAATCCCACTCCCTGTTTTCTTTCTTACATGTGAAGGGAAATGATTTACAATCAACTTTCTTTTATCTTTTTGATTCTGCAGATGATTATGCTTGGTCTATTGTGGGTCTCAAGGCTAGAGTGTAAAGTCATGGAACTCTTTCTAAATCAATCGAGTGCTCTACATGGTCCTTGATAAAACTCGTAACAAATATCTTAAGAAAAACATGACATTCCATTACAAAAAAATAAACATGGGCCACCCTAAAATCCAAAACGAGCATATAGTTTTACAGCAATAGTAATGTTTTGCCAGAGGAGTATTCATAAACTTGTGATTGCATATGTAACTGTTCTTAAAATAATAAGATAAATTCAGGAAAAACAGAGCGCAAGATATCTGACTATAAAGTCACTCTAATCAGGAGATAATTATATTTTTTGTAAATAGCATGATTTGGCTGATGCTATAAGCAACACCCAGTTCACTATAAATCAGTATGCACAAAAACAAACCAGACTCAAATGTTTACGGTATGTCAACAATTATCCATTATTCATAGGCCAAAAAAGAAAACATAAATTGTCTCAAGAAATAAAGGCAGTTACATTGCCCAGAAAACTATGAAGATCCGATGGCACTGTATTTATCTTTCTGTATACAAATCAGTACAGTTTGAATGCACTGGCATTTTGATAACAACGACTTGGTTTATGAGAAGCTAAAAGTGGAGATCTTCCATGACCCTCATTCATACTAGTGTTAATTATATGTTTACATTAACAGTTGTAAATTTCTGGCATTATCTCATTCATGTTGCTGTTAGTTTTACTTTGCTTTTAACAAGTGTAAATTTATGTTGCAAATGGATAATTTATGAATGTTAGGAAAATGAAATACTTGAATGTACTACAACCAGACAATTAAGTAACACAATCTTCAACTTACTAGATCATCGTAAAGACTATAGTTTTTAAGCAAAGCCTATTAAGAAAAACAGAATCTTCAACTGGTTAGATCATTGTAAAGCCTATAGTTTTTAAGCACAAAAATTATTATCACTGGTACATAATATACAGAAATTATATAATCAAAAGTAATTTGAGCCAAAGATGACAAGAAACTCTGAGAATAATTTAGAAATTACCCTACAAAAGACTCAACAAGTATAAACAGTAAATTGAATGAATTTAACTGAGTTATTAACAGAGATGAACACGAATACCTTACTATTGAAACAATTAAGTATAAACAGTAAATTCATGCGCACCACTTGCACTGATGTAAAATTGAAACTAACCCAATTCATCAATATAATTTCTGACATTATTGAGCAACAAAACCGAAATCATGTAAAATTGAAACTAACCCAAATTCATCAATATAATTTCTGACATTATTGAGCAACAAAACCAAAATCATGTAAAATTGAAACTAACCCAATTCAACAGAATAATTTCTCACATTATTGACCAACAAAACTGAAATCAACGCTTGAGAAGAGAAGACCAACTAACCTGTAATGGCGAGTTGGCGACGAACTGCAAGTCTGCAACACAGATAGCAGATGATCTGGGGAGGACGATCTGGGGAAGACTGATGATTTGGGGATTTTGTGCCCGAGAAAAGAAGAGAAGATTGTGGGGGTGAGACACTGATTTTGGGGGTGAGTGAGACCGTGAGAGGCTGAAATGGGGGTGAGAGCTGGGATGATTTTGCCGAACGCGTGAAGAAATGGGGGTGAGAGCTGGGAATGAAAGAAGATGATTTCTGAAATGAAAAAAAAAATTGAAGAAAGAAGAAAACATACGCTGCGCACAGTGAACATTTGCCCAACGCGTAAAATCGGAACGAGTTTACGATTTTGAACGATTTTTCTACGAGTTTGACCGAGTTTGACCGGGTTCGGTTTTTCTACCGGTTCAACCAGGTTTTCGGAGCCAACTCGCAAAATCGTACGATTTTGCGAGTTGGCTCGCGATTTTGACTACCTTGACTCCAGTGATGAATCAACTATCTCCTAAGCTTCGTTAGAGATTATTCAGACAGTGCAGCTTCAGTGACTAGCAATTTCACTAATTGTGACCTGATTTACAGAGCACAGTCCATCTTCTACGGCTAATGCTATATCAGGATTATTATGAGATTCTCTAAACAGGAATGCAGGTTGTTTTGGAGAAGGGATCTCTGTTTCAGTACTCAACATAAAAACAACTGCCAACATAGATGGTCTGTTCATGGCATCTTCTTCCACACACAGTAGACCAATTCGTATGCATTTCAAGGCTTCACGCGGATGATACAACTCCTTCAGTGATGGATCAACTATCTCCAACGCTTTTTCTTGTCCCCATAATTCCCATACCTGTGATGTTCATATAAATCATTAGCTTACAAGATATTAGAGCAGACAACATTTAAAATTGTGAAATTCAGCAATGAGCACAAATGGCTCTCTTGTAACTCACATATCCAATCAAGGTCAAAGGAGGATTCTGTTTGTTAGAATGAAGGGCATTGATGAATCACCAGCCCAGTCATCACCTGTTGATGAATCACCAGCCCAGTCATCACCTGTCATTTTCTCAAACAGTTAGAATGCAAAACTGCAAAACAGAATTGGTGGCTATGGCAGGTCCTCCGTAACCTCCCACAACAATCCCATGGCCTGCACATAACAACCAATATTCTCATTGTACAAAGTTGCTACCAGTGCAACAACTACAACTCTATAAATACACTCACGAACATGATATGTAATTAAGAAAAGAAATACAAGTAAATACAAGTTGTGTTGAAGTTTACAGAGAATATCAAGTTTCAAGTTGGTATCAGAGCCAGTGACTAAACGTCCATAACAATGGCATCCTCACCTGAAAAATCCCCACAAAATGAACAGTCAGTCACCACTACACACACAAATCAGTTAGCTGCCACCAATCCTAGAAACACCAGTGTTTTTCAAAGTCTAGCCCCAATCACCCTCAAATTAGATAGAACCAATTACTCTTTCTGGCGTTCTCAAGTCATTCCAGCCTTGCGTGCACATGATCTCGAAGATTATGTTATGGGCAACAAACCTTGCCCTCCTCAGTTCACAGATAACACAGCCACACAAATCAACCCTGCTTTCAGTATCTGGGTCCGAATGGATCAAACTATCATGAGCTGGTTACTAAACTCCATCTCTGAAGCAATGTTTGGCCACATAGTTAGATGCAACACCTCCAGAGAGGTGTGGTCTATCCTTGAAAATCTGTTTACAACACACTCCAAAGCACGCACACTCCAGCTGCGTTTCCAACTTCAATCCCTAAAAAAGGGCAGTCTATCAGTCAATGACTACATGTTAAAAATGAGATCGGTTGCTGAAACCTTGGCCTCTGCAGGGCAACAAATCTCATATGATGAGCTCATTTTATACATTCTTGGGGGCCTTGGTCATGACTATGACTCAGTTGTGGTCAATCTGACCTCACGCCACGATCAAATCACTCTTCAAGAAGTTCAATACATGCTTCAAAGTCAAGAAATGAGACTAGAACAACTCAATGTTCCCTTCGCTCCTGACAATTCCACACCTAGTGCCCACCTTGCTTCACAGCTTCGAAGAAATCTCAATCTTCAAGGATTCAATGGTAACCCCTCTCACTCCTTTGGTCGTGGCTACACATCCAATCGAAGTCGTGGCAGAGGAAGATGGATCAGAGGCAGTGGCAGTCGTCCCTTGTGCCAGCTATGCAACAGGCCAGGCCATATGGCCCTGAAATGCTATCATCGTTTCGACATTTCTTTCCAAGGGCAGAACAACTCAAGAACTTCTCCAACAAGTCAGCAACTCCCCAACAATGACAATCAACAAGCCTATTATTCCTCATCCAATGTTACCTCTCCAGACGATGCATGGTACCTGGACACTGGCGCAACAAATCATATAACTGCTGATCCAACAAACCTGCAATACAAAACAGAATACAAAGGTAACAGTCAACTGCTAGTAGGAAATGGAGAACACATTCCTATCACTCATACAGGTTCCAACTACATTCATAACTCTAGCACACAACTGACACTTGCTTTAAACAATATGCTTTGTGTTCCTCAAATTGCCAAAAATTTGCTATCAATTGCTAGGCTAACAACTGATAATCCAGTGTTTGTTGAGTTTCATCATAATTGTTGCATTGTGAAGGATCGAACTACGAAGAGGGAACTACTTCGAGGAGTGCTCAGTGAAGGCCTGTATCAGCTCAAGATACATCGAAATTCCACTGCTTTTAAATTCTTTCAGTCAAATTTCAGTTCTGTTTCTTCCAGTCCAGCAGAGTCAGTCTACTTGCAATTTCCCATTCAGTCCTTGTTTACCAAATTTTCTCAAGCATCCAAGCTTAATCTATGGCACATGAGACTTGGTCACCCGAATATTAATGTATTGAAACAAATGCTCAGAAATGAACATCTTTCCTTTCCAGCTGATATTACATTTTGTGATGCATGTCATATAGGGAAATCTAAACACAAAAACTACAGTTCATCACTTAAAGTCACCCAAAAACCCCTTGAATTAATACACTCCGATGTATGGGGTCCCTCTCCAACTCTATCCAAAGATGGCTTTCGATACTATGTTCATTTCATAGATGATTATAGCAACTTCACTTGGATTTTCCCACTAAAACTAAAATCAGAAGTCCATGATACATTTCTTAAATTTCAGAAACTTGTTGAAAGAAAATTTGAGACTCAAATAAAGACACTGCAATCAGATTGGGGGGGTGAATACCACAACCTTCAACCTACATTAACCTCCTTAGGAATTCAGTTCAGACACCCATGTCCCCACACCCATCCTCAAAATGGAAAATCTGAAAGGAAACATAGACATATAGTAGAGATGGGACTCACCTTGCTCACTCAAGCCTCTATGCCTTTAAATTACTGGTGGGAAGCCTTCAGCACCTCTGCATTTCTCATAAATCATCTTGCCACCCCAACCTTAGCACAAAAATCTCCCATAGAAGTTCTACTCCACACAAAACCAAATCTCAACTTTCTGAAAGTTTTCGGGTGCACATGTTTTCCTCACCTAAGAGCCTACAATCAGCACAAACTCGATTTCAGATCCCATAAATGTTTGTTCTTAGGCTATAGCCCAAATCACAAAGGCTACAAATGTTTACACCCCTCTGGCAGAATTTACATAGCTCAAAGCATCACCTTCAATGAGTTTGAGTTTCCCTTTGCTAATGGTTTTACAAACTCAGCTCTCCCACATGCAGCTTCTCATACTCCCACTACACCATTGCAATCTCACCATTGGTTTCCTATTTTATCTCCTAACATGCAGGACTGTGTTTCTCCTCAATCTACAGCTGATACAGGGGCTTCATCTCCACTCCCAGCAGCCACTCCTCACTCTTCCAGTTCAGGTTCTTCATCATCCAACAGTCTTGATACAACCTCAACTCCCACTCCTTCAAATCCCTCACCTGCTACTCACCCTCAATCCATCTCTATTCCTCAAGAACCCATACCTCAAATCCCTCCCTCTCATCCAATGCTTACAAGATCAAAACTAGGGATTTTCAAACCAAAAACCTACACTGCCTCCATCCTTCGCAACCCTACCACAACTGCCTACCTTACCTCAATCCCTGACACAGTTCAGCAAGCCCTATCTCTTCTAGAATGGAAACAAGCCATGGATGCAGAATACAATGCCCTGCAAACAAACAAAACATGGGACTTAGTTCCATGTCAACCACACATGCATGTTGTTGACAATAAATGGATTTTCAGAATCAAATACAATGTTGATGGATCAGTTCAAAGACACAAAGCCAGGCTTGTAGCTAAAGGCTTCCAACAGCAGCCAGGTATTGATTTCTTCGAAACCTTCAGCCCGGTTGTCAAGCCAACCACAATCAGAGTCATTTTAACACTTGCCGTCACACATGGATGGGATGTTCAACAAATTGACATCAATAATGCCTTCTTGAATGGCACTCTTGATGAAGAAGTCTTCATGGAGCAGCCTGCAGGCTACCTTGACATCAATCACCCATCAGCTGTTTGTAAACTCTAGCGAGCACTTTATGGGCTCAAACAGGCCCCCCGTGCCTGGTTTGACAGACTTCGCAGCTCACTGCTACAGCTTGGTTTCAAGACTTCTAATTCAGACACCTCACTCTTCATCTACAAAAATGGTGCAGCCCTTATGTTTGCATTGGTCTATGTAGATGACATTCTTCTCACTGGAAATCAGTCTCATCAAGTGCTCCATATCATCTCACATCTACAATCTCAGTTTGCTCTCAAGACTCTCGGTTCAGTCACTTATTTCCTTGGATTTGAAACCACAAGGGGGGCTGATGGGATTCATTTGTCCCAAACTAAATACACAATTGACCTACTCAAGAAAACCAACATGCTCACAGCCAACCCATGCCCAACCCCTATGAATCAAAGCAACAAGCTTCACCTACAAGACAGTGACCCATTTGAACAAATTACTCTCTACAGAAGCACCATAGGTGCCCTACAATACCTCACTCTCAGTCGTCCCGACATAGCCTTCGCAGTTAACAAACTCAGTCAATTTCTTCAATATCCAACCCAGAATCATTGGCAAGCTTGCAAACGAATCCTGAGATACCTAGCTGGCTCAATCGGTGAAGGTATTAAATTCACTCATGCTCACACACTGTCTATTGAATGTTTTTGTGATTCGGATTGGGCAAGCTCACTAGATGATCGAAAGTCAACATCTGGTTACTGTGTTTACTTTGGTGGCAACTTGATCAGTTGGAGCTCAAGAAAACAAAAATCAGTGGCTCGGTCCAGCACTGAAGCTGAGTACCGAGCACTTGCTCAAGCAAGCACTGAAATTGTGTGGTTAAATTCTCTCCTATCAGAGATCGGTATACATAATCATGAACCTGCTGTAATCTGGTGCGACAACGTGGGAGCAAAACAACTTGCAGCAAATCCAGTATTTCATTCTAGAACTAAACAAATAGAAATTGACATTCACTACATCAGGGACAAAGTTCAAAGTAAGGAAATTGAAGTCAGATACATACCTTCTGAAGAACAAACTGCCGACATCCTCACCAAACCTCTCACCATCTCTCAGTTCCAGAAACTCAAGGACAAGCTTGCTGTTGTGCATTCACCACACCACAGCTTGAGGGGGGATGTTAGAATGAAGGGCATTGATGAATCACCAGCCCAGTCATCACCTGTCATTTTCTCAAACAGTTAGAATGCAAAACTGCAAAACAGAATTGGTGGCTATGGCAGGTCCTCCGTAACCTCCCACAACAATCCCATGGCCTGCACATAACAACCAATATTCTCATTGTACAAAGTTGCTACCAGTGCAACAACTACAACTCTATAAATACACTCACGAACATGATATGTAATTAAGAAAAGAAATACAAGTAAATACAAGTTGTGTTGAAGTTTACAGAGAATATCAAGTTTCAAGTCTGTTGATAAAATTTATTGTTCTTCTTGCCACTCACAATCTCTAACAGCATGACCCCAAAACTGAAAACATCTGATTTTACTGAAAAGTTTCCAAACACAACATATTCTGGCGACATATAGCCACTGCAGCAGAAAAACAAGAATCTTAAGTTTTAGTGTTCCTGATAATCAGTGATAGTACTCTGTCACTCGGTCTTTGATTTATGCAAAGGTACTTACTATGTTCCTACAACTCTCCTTGTCCTATCTTCAGTTTGGTTGCCTCCAAATATTTTCGCCATTCCGAAATCTGATATTTTTGGATTCATCTCTGCATCCAATAGAATATTGCTACATTTTAAATCCCTGTGAATGATTCTCAACCTGGAGTCTTGGTGAAGATATAAAATCCCACGAGCTATTCCAACAATAATATCAACGCGTTTTCGCCAATCCAATACCAATCTTCTTGTTTCATCTGTTAATAAAATTACTCTTCAGCCAGCTATAATTTGACAACTAGTGTAAAGCATGGAAATAAACACAGAAAAAGACTTACCAAAAAGAAACGAGTCCAAGCTTTTGTTTGGCAAATATTCATAGATTAACATTTTTTCTTCATTCTGAATGCAATAACCGAGAAGTTTCACAAGATTTCTGTGTTGAAGCTTTGCAATTACCATAACTTCATTTTTAAATTCTTCTGTTCCTTGACCTGAACTTCTAGATAATCTTTTTACTGCAACCTCTTGTCCATTAGCTAGCAGACCCTAAAATCAGGTAACAAGGGCAAGCTAGATATTAAAAGTATTCAAATTATAGAAAAACGAATGTGTAGTATTGAGAGGGCATTTAGGTTTTAGCTAGATGCAATAAGAATCCCTACCTTATAAACCGAGCCAAAACCACCTTGGCCGAGTTTGTTAGCTGGAGAGAAGTTGTTGGTGGCCGCCGTTAAGGTGCTGAGCTTGAAATATTCCAATTCAATAGAATTGCTGTTTACCTGCAGGTCATTACCTAGTTATTTTTCCAATCATGAAGCAAAAAGTTAACTTCTCCCCACAAGAAAAGCAGAATAGTTAGAAGACATGGGAAGGCATAGAGATTAGAGAGTCTTGTCGTACCTTTTTTTGCCCTCTTCTTGAGCCACAAATAAGCAGATAGGCTAATGAGAAGCAAGAATGATGCAATTGATGGTACTAAAATTGCCAGAATCGGTTTTTCATGAGAAACATTTGACTCCCTTGTATTTTTAGCTGCATGAGAGTGAAAAGAATAAAGATGAACAGCTGAGGAAAAACTACCCCCTTTTCCATTGGAAACAAAATTATCAATGGTTTCTTTATGTAGTACGTATAAATAAAAATTTGGAACGAAAATTGTATGAAATTTGTAATGAAAAAAGGTACCTAATTCAAATGCATCAACACGAACATAAAGATCATAAGTTTCACTCCTTTCATATCTAATGTCTACTAATTCCTTGTACCATGTCAAACAAGCATCCCCTTTTCCGGGAATTTCAATGATTGAGTATGCAGAGCATGAACAATTCCTCTTGCATTCCAGCTCACAGTCTGCGCGACTCTTGCTCATGTCCACCCAAGCTGCGTTAGAAGTATCCGGAAGATAGTAATTCTCTATCTTCACAAACCCTTCTCCATCATCGCACACCGAAGACGTCTGCAGGCGCTTCCTGACACAACCACCAGATCCATCTCTCACAGACCATTGCTCTGGGTACTTGGGCTCGATCCCAGGTAAACAGGCACATACAAATTCATTTAGATTGGTAAGTTCACACGTACTATAAGCACCACAATGTCCATAATAGTCGCACTGAAACTGAGGGGTCTTCAGTAATCCTTCCACTGACCATCACTCTGTCGCCATGTTAACGCCTTTGCATGTCCTGAATGATCCGCTATTATTCTTAGCAGATAAGAATCATCAGGAACTGTGTAGAGCATGTATATCTCGTCCGGATCATTTACAAACCTGAGTTTGTATAAGCTCTTATTTCTCCATGGCCAAGGGGGAGATCTATGAATTGGCTTTTTACCATTATAGAAAAAGAATTGTGGTGAGCCATTTGGGTTGATCCTAGATGAAAAGTCCCCAATCCCAGGATCATCATCTGATCTCCATGATGTTAGGAACCGATCAATTCCTAATTTTCGGTCGAGCCCCATTTTCATTCCAGGTGGCAGGGTGTTTGTAGGATGATCGAAGTTTTGCCATATAATACTTCTGCTTCTTTTCGTGACCATTATCAAATTTCCTGAATCCAAGAGTTGAGCTGCACAAGAATCATTTTCTTCCACTGAAACATTTGTAGACCACACTGGGAGCTTTTGGTCATCGTGACCATAGAGAACGAGGTTTCCATATTGGTTTATAAAGAGAGATCCAGAAGAACCAATGATTGGATCGTTCCTGTTTGCAACCCACACCACCGTTTTCTCTGGCACTTTATAGTACCAGATTCCAAGATATCTATTGCTAGAACTACCTGGACTGAAAAATCCCAGTGCGAAATTATTTCCTTTGGAGATAAGAAGGTCACCTTCTTTAATGGTTTGGCTCGTCTTTATGGAGTCTTGGGATGCACACCATGAGAATTGGAGCATTATAAGAGAAAAAAGCAGGAACAGTTTCTCAGCCTCCATGACGGAGTAAACTGGATCTTGGCTGGTGGAAAAGTGTTAAATTTTGCTCGGTGGAGAATTAGATAAGGTCTCCAGAGAAGTTGATGAGAGTGATTATTTTGGGATCCACTTCGCTTAACGTGGAATCTCTTTCTCTCTAACGAGTTCCTCTTTTCCCCCTTCAAAATCTAGACCACTAGTTTTGGTTAAAATATCAATCCAGATTTTCTTCGAAATTACTTCGTCCTCTAGTTTTGGAAATATGGAGGAGGTTGTAGACGCATACAAAAACAACGTAAAAAGACAATAAACACGATGGAAGATAGAATTTAAATTGATTTTTTTATTACTTAATATTTTTTATAATAAAAAATAATTATTAAAGATATTATAGAATTCTTATATATTAGGAAAAATACCTAAACAAAGTTTAAAATTTAATATAAAGTAATCTAAAGTAAATAGAAAAAAATCTAAATCAACTTTAAAATATAGCATTTCCCGAACAATAATTTAGAGGACTCGTTTGGAGGCCTTAATGAAATTAGATGACTTCATAAATCAAACTTTATATCCAACATTGACCTTTAGAATCTATTAGGAAAATCTAAATTTGTTTAAATGGCGGTCTGACTAAAACTTATGTTCATTATCATAAGGTCATGCATTTGATAAAAAAACTTTTTTCATCAATTTCTCAATGTTGAAAATAACTCATCTTGAAGTTCAAATTGTTCTGATCTTGTTCTCATGAATACCTAATCAAATCTCTCAAACTCATTTTCTTTCTTAGCTTAAGTATATAACAATCCGAAATATTAGTTTTAGTTCTTATTCAATGTATTGTTTTGAAAATTTTAAAAAGAAAAAGGTACTAATGCCCTTGGTGGTATCAAGGTAGTCAAAATCGCGAGCCAACTCGCAAAATCGTACGATTTTGCGAGTTGGCTCCGAAAACCTGGTTGGACCGGAAAGAAAAATCGAAACCGGTCAAACTCGGTCAAACTCGTTCAAAATCGTAGAAAAATCGTAAAAAATCGTAGAAAAATCGTAGAATAATAATAATAATAAAAAATAATAATATTTAATTATATTTAAATTCATTTTTTAAATTTAAATATAATTAAAAATAATAATTTTTGTACGGACATTTTACGATCTTTCTACGATTTTACGATCCGATCTTACGATCCAATTTTTCGGAGCCCTTTCCGATCCGTGTCAAAATCTCGATTTTGACTGCCATGGGTGGTATAGAATTACATACAAATGAATGAAGGGTATTGTAGTAATTGTATAAACTTTGTAAATATAAATAGAAAAAAAGAAGAAGAAGAAGAGAAAAGAGGAAAGGAGAAATAAGTGTTCAAGGTAATGTTTATGTTTTAATATGTATAAATGTTGTTATTAGTTAAGATTTTGAATTTATTCTAGATTAGGGTATGAAGAATTTATTTTGGGTGATGAATTGATTGAGATGTTAAACGTTAAATATGTTGGATAATGCTTTAATTAATTGAGTTGTAGACGCATACAAAAACAACGTAAAAAAGACAATAAACACGATGGAAGATAGATTTTAAATTGAAATTTTTATTACTTAATATTTTTTTAATTAAAACTAAATATTAAAGCTATTATAAAATGCTTATATATTTAGAAAAATACCTTAACAAAGTTTTAAATTAAAAAAAAAACTCTGAAGTAAATAGAAAAAAAATCTAAATCAACTTCAAAATAATTTACATGACTCGTTTGGACGCCTTAATAAAATTAGATGAGTTCATAAATCAAACCCTATACGGAACATATAAAAAAATGTTCGGGATTTCTGTGCTGAAGTTTGCAATCAAAATGACCTCATTTTTAAACTCCGCAACCCCCTATCTCGACGTTTCTGATAACTTGTTCACAGCTATCTCCCTTCCATGAGATAATCGGCCCTGAAATGGTTATTCAGAAAGCAGTAAGTATTAGTTTCCATGGAATAGCCTTTTATGTCTCACATACTATCAGCTCTGAGAATTTCAAGTTATACAGCCCACTTACACCAGTTATTTGGCATCAGAAATAGCAAATCTTCCATTGTTTAGCAAAAGAATATTTTGGCCAGGCATAATTTTTGAGAAAAGCTTGAAAGGATCATAGAAATAGTAGTCTACGGATAGGCACATTACCTTGTATACAGAGTTTGAAATAGAGAAGTTTGAAATAAAGCTACAGGTATGAAGATAAACTTTTCTTCTTCTTCTTCTTTGTATTTACTTTCTGCTTAATGTTGCAGATGAGAGCTTGATTACATTATATAGGCAAATGAGCAACAGCTCATTTGGCTCATTGCATAACAGTAATTAGTTTCTACGGTACATAATAGAAAGGTGATAGTGCAGGATTCCATGGGTGAGGGCAGCTAACCAATGCTAACAGAATTGGTTATGGCTGCCAGGTGTCTGCATTAATGCTTGGCCTGTGATTCCAGCCCTTTCATCTTAACATGCCCCCTCAAGCTGTGGTGTGGTGAGTGCACAACAGCTAGCTTGTTCTTAAGCGTGTGGAACTGGGATATTGTCAGAGGCTTGGTAAGAATGTCAGCAACTTGTTCTTCAGTGGGTATGTACCATATTTCTATTTCTTTGTTCTGAACCTTGTCTCTTATGAAGTGTATGTCGATTTCGATATGCTTTGTTGTGGAGTGAAAAACTGGATTAGAGGCAAGTTGTTTAGCCCCTAAATTGTCACACCAGATTACTGCTGGTGTAGAAGACTTAATTCCAATTTCAGATAGCAGAGAGTTTAGCCACACAATTTCAGTGCTGGCTTGAGCAAGTGCTCTATACTCGGCTTCGGTGCTTGATCTTGCAACTGACTTTTGTTTTCTTGAACTCCAGCTGATCAAGTTCCCCCCAAGATAGACACAGTAGCCTGAAGTGGATTTTCGATCGTCCAGTGAGCTTGCCCAATCTGAATCGCAGAAGCTTTCAATAGTCAAGGTAGGTGCACTGGTGAAATGAAGACCTTCACCAATTGATCCAGCAAGATATCGCAGGATGCGTTTGCATGCTAGCCAATGATTCTGAGTTGGAGTTTGCAGGAATTGACTTAATTTGTTCACTGAAAAAGCAATATCAGGTCGACTAAGTGTAAGGTATTGAAGAGCTCCTATGGTGCTTCTGTAGAGAGTGACATGTTGAAATGGTTCACTGTCATGAAGATGAAGCTTATTGCTTTGATTCATGGGTGTTGGACAGGGGTGAGCATCGAGCATATTTGTTCTTTTCAGTAGGTCAACTGTGTATTTGGCTTGGGACAAGTGAAGTCCATCTGTTCCCCTAGTTGTCTCAAAGCCAGGAAAATAGGTCACTGAGCCGAGAGTTTTGAGTGCAAACTGAGAGTGAAGATGGGAGATAATATTCTGAACTTTGTGGGAGTGATTGCCTGTGAGTAGAATGTCATCGACATAGACAAGGGCAAACATGAGAGCTTCACCATTTCTGTAGATAAATAAAGAAGTATCAGATGAGGAGTTGTGAAAACCAAGGTGTAGCAGAGAGCTTCTGAGTTTGTCAAACCAGGCACGAGGGGCCTGTTTGAGACCGTAAAGAGCACGTCGAAGTCTGCATACAGCAGAGGGATGATCTGTACTTGTGTAACCAGCAGGTTGTTCCATGAACACTTCCTCTTCAAGGGTGCCATTTAGGAAAGCATTGTTGATGTCGATTTGCTGCACATCCCAGTTGTTAGTGACAGCAAGAGTGAGGATTACCTGAATGGTTGATGGCTTTACAACAGGGCTGAATGTCTCAAAGAAGTCAATTCCAGGCTGCTGTTGGAAGCCTTTTGCCACAAGTCTGGCTTTGTGGCGTTGCACTGATCCATCAGAGTTATATTTAACTCGAAAAACCCATTTGTTATTAACAATATGCATGTGAGATTGGCGTGGAACCAAATCCCAGGTATGATTGTCCATTAGCGCAGTGAATTCTTCATCCATGGCTGTTTTCCAAGATGGTGTAACAAGAGCTTCTTTAACTGATGCAGGTGTAGTTGTGGTGTAGGTGGGTGATTGGGGGTTGCGGAGGGTGGATGCAATATAAGTTTTTGGTTTAAAAATGCCTGCTTTTGATCTAGTAATCATGGGATGAGAAGGAATATGTAGTGGAGAGGAAAGTGGTTGATGGCTGAAGTGGATGTAGTGGGCTGATCTGTGGAGTGAGATATAAATGAACTTTGTGAGGAAAGACTGGCAGGGGATGATTGAGGTGGAAAACTTACAGGTGATGGTGAATCAGAGGAGGAATGTTGAGAAATTGCTCCAGGATTGACTTGTGAGGGCATTGTATCAGCTGCAGATGAATCAAGTGTGGTATCCTGCAAAATGTTAGACAAAAAAGGAAGCCAATGATTGTAATTAATCGGAGAGGTAGTGGGCTGAGAAACACAATTTGGACTAGTGGAATTTGGAAAACCAGCAGCAAAGGGGAATTCAGATTCATTAAAAGTGACACTTTGTGCTATATAAACTCTACCCGAAGGATGTAGACATTGATAACCCTTGTGATTTGGACTGTATCCAATGAAGACACATTTTGTGGACCTAAAATCTAATTTGTGTTGATTGTAGTCCCGAAGATGAGGAAAGCAGCTGCACCAGAAGACTTTCAAAAAATCAAGATTGGGCTGAAGATTAAGTAATATGTTAATGGGTGATTGGTGATTGAGAGTAGGTGTTGAGAGATGATTAATAAAAAAGGTGGATGTACTGAAAGCCTCCCACCAGAATTGAAGTGGCATGCTTGCTTGAGTAAGTAAGGTAAGTCCCATTTCTATTATGTGCCTGTGTTTCTTTCTGATTTCCCATTTTGAGGATGAGTATGAGGGCATGGATGTCTGAAATGGATTCCTGCAGAGGCCAAGATGGGTGCTAGACTGCGATATTCGCCCCGCCAATCTGATTGAAGTGTTTTGATCTTGCTGTCAAATTTTCTTTCAACCAATTTTTGAAACTTAAGAAAGGTTTCTTTGACTTCAGATTTCAGTTTTAAGGGAAAAATCCAGGTGAAATTGCTGAAATCATCCACAAATTGAACATAGTAGCGATAACCATCTTTTGAGAGTGTAGGAGAGGGACCCCACACATCTGAATGGATTAGTTCAAGTGGTTTGTGAGTGATGAACTGTATGATTTATGCTTTGATTTACCTATGTGACAAGCATCACAAAATATGGGACTGATTGTTGGAAGTAATTTTTCATGACTTAGCATGTGTTTCATTACATTAATACTTGGATGACCAAGCCTCATATGCCATAAAGTTGGCTTAGAAAACTGAGAGGACTTAGCATATAAAGACTGGAGAGATGACTGGAAAGAAAATGACTTTGTTGGTCTATTTGAAACTGAATTTAACTTGTGATTAAAACTTGTGAATGTTGCAGGATGTTGATTTATCTGAAGCTGATACAAGCCTTCATGGAGTATACCCCGAAGCAGCTCCTTCCTCGTAAGTCGATCCTTCACAATGCAATAGGTGTTATGAAACTCAACAAACACAGGATTGTCATGTGTTAGTTTAGCAATAGACAACAGATTTTTAGCAATTTGAGGAACACAAAGAATGTCATGCAGGATTAGAGAAAACTGAGTATTAAGGTTGTGAAGAAAGCTGAAACCTGAATGAGTGATGGGAAGAGGTTGTCCATTACCAATGAGCAAGTGGGTGTTACCTTTGTACTCTGATTTGTGATGCATGTTGGCAAGGTCTGCAGTGATATGGTTTGTGGCTCCACTGTCTAAATACCATGCATTGTCTGGATTAGCAGTATTTGATGTTGAAAAATATGCTTGATGATTGTTTTTGAGCTGTGGCTGACCCGAGAATGGATTTTTGGAGTGCTGAGGATTACTGGACTATTGTCCTTGGAAAGAAATGTCAAACCTATGATAGCATTTGAGAGCTATATGTCCAGGTCGATTGCAAAGTTGGCAGTGAGGACGATTGCCTCTGCCCCATTTCCCTTTGCCATGACCCCTATCATTTGCAAAGTTACGGGGTGTGTTTGAAAAGTTGTTATTGAAGCCTTGCAGGTTGAGAGATTTGCGGAAATGTGTGGCTAGGTTTGCATTTGGTGTGTAAGTGTCAGATGGAGTGGAGAGATTGAGTTGTTCAAGCCTCATCTCCTGACTTTGAAGCATGTATTGGACCTCTTGAAGAGTAACCTGATCATGACGAGAGGTGAGATTAACCACCACTGAGTCATATTCATGACCAAGACCTCCAAGAATGTATAGTGTGAGTTCATCATCTGAGATGAGTTGTCCAGCAGAGGCTAGTGTTTCAGAAAGGGATCTCATTTTTAACATGTAGTCATGAATGGAAAGGTTGCCTTTCTTGAGAGATTGAAGTTGAAAACGAAGCTGAAGAGTACGGGCTTTAGAGTGGGTAGTGAAAAGGTTTTCAAGGGTGTGCCAAACTTCATGAGATGTGTTGCATCTAACTATGTGACCAAACATAGATTCAGAGATGGAATTAAGTAACCAGCTCATAATAGCTTGGTCCATTCGGATCCAAAGAGTAAAAGCAGAGTTAACTTGTTTGGATGAGACATCACTTGAGATGTGATCTGTGAACTGTGAAGGGCAAATTTCAGTGCCAAGAACATAACCTTCAAGGTCATGTGCACGAAGAGCTGGAATTACTTGAGAACGCCAGAAGGAATAATTTGCTCTGTCTAATTTGATTGTGAGGGGAGACAGATTTTGAAACATAGAATTTGGTGTTGAAGCAGAGGTTGAATGGGTTGTTTGTGTATTGATAACTGAGTTCTCATTTTGGGGAACCTTTTCTGGTGAGGATGCCATTGACGTTAGTCACTAGCTCTGATACCAAGTTTGAAATAGAGAAGTTTGAAATAAAGCTACAGGTATGAAGATAAACTTTTCTTCTTCTTCTTCTTCTTTGTATTTACTTTTTGTTGGAAAATCAAAATTCTGATGAAGAACAGTTACTGTTCAAATCACCCTCAGGAATTTGCACCTGATGAACAAAAACAAGCACTGTTCAAATCAGTGCTGAGAACCGAGACTTTTGCCCAGAAAATTTCCAGAAAACTATGCAAGGAATTAAAAACAATTCAATGCAATAATAAGTGTATAACAAGGGGCAGAATAGCTTAGGTTACTGCCATCCCTTAAACTTTATTTATAGAAAAAGATCAAATTACAAGAATAGAAATTCAAAGCTATTACAATCTTTTTCTACTTAAAACAGGAAATAAATCTGAGAAAATAAAGCAACAAGATATGATCAAATATAGTTTGATCTTACTTAACTAAAACACAAACTCTTGAATTAAAACATGATAAAAACAATAAAGGAAAAACAAGATGATCTTCACGGTTCCAGTTTCTTCATTTCCAGCAGACTTGGGATCAGTTGACTTTTGTTGACTTTGATCCTGCATTTTCAACACTCCCCCTTGATTCCAATCTGCTCATGCCAATCATCTCTCTCAATTCTTCAAATCTTTCTTTGGCTAAGGGTTTTGTAAACAAATCTGCCAATTGTTCCTTTGAGGTGCAATATTTCATCTCAAGTTCACCTTCTTGCTGAAATTGCCGAATGGCATGGAACTTAATCTTCATGTGCTTGGTTCGATCATGAAACACTGAATTCTTAGATATAGCAATGGCTGACATATTGTCACAAAACAATTCACTAGGTTCAAGTTGATTTAGGCTCAAATCTCCCAATATTTTCCTTAGCCAAACAAGCTGATTTGCAGCTACATAAGCTGCAATATATTCAGCTTCTGCGGTAGAGTGTGCAACCACACTTTGCTTCTTAGAATTCCAGCAAAAAATACTTCTTCCCATGGAAAAACAATAACCAGAAGTGCTCACCATCTCTTCATCACTTCCAGCCCAATCACTGTCACAAAAGCCTTTCAATTTGACAGTTTCTAGCTTATCAAACATCAAGCCATAATCCAGTGTTCCCTTAAGATACCTCAACACTCTTTTGGCAGCAACATAATGTGTTTGGCTTGGATTTTGCATAAACCTTGAAAGGTAGTTCACTGTAAACACAATGTCTGGTCTTGTGGCAGTCAAGTATAGCAAGCTTCCAATCAAGCTTCTATAAATTCGACCATCAGCCTTGTGTTCATCATCATCCTTCATCAACTTCTGTCCAGCCACCATGGGAGTGCTGACAGGTTTGCAATTATCCATTGCAAATTTATTTAGTAACTTCATTGTGAAGTTCCTTTGACACACAAAGCACCCTGTTTTTGATTGAGTGATTTCCATCCCCAGAAAATAAGATAGCAAGCCCAGCTCATTCATCTCAAATTTGTTCTTCATTTTCAGCTTGAATTCATCAACCAGCTGCTCATGATTTCCAGTGATCAGTAGATCATCAACATAAACTGATACAATCAATATATCCTTGCCAACCTTTTTTACATACAAAGTAGCTTCATTTAGGCTCTTTTCAAAACCCAAACTCAGTAAGAATTCATCTAGGTGGCTATACCAAGCTCTAGGAGCTTGTTTCAAACCATACAAGGCCTTTTTGAGAAGGTAGACCTTGTTGGCAGTGATGTTGACTTCAAAACCTTCAGGTTGCTCAACATATATTTCTTCATCAAGTGTGCCATTTAAGAAAGCTGACTTGACATCCATTTGCCACACATACCATCCAATTTATGCAGTAATCATAAGCAACAATTTGACAGTGTCAAGCCGAGACACAGGAGCAAAAGTGTCATGAAAATCTATATCTGGTTCTTGAGAATACCCCTTAACCACAAGCCTTGCTTTGTGTTTGTTGATGCTGCCATCTGCATTAATTTTGGTTTTGAAGATCCACTTTACCCCAATCACTTTCCTGTCAACTGGTCTTTCCACAAGTGTCCATGTCTCATTCTTCTCAATCATCAACAGCTCCTCCTTCATAGCTGCCATCCATGTGTGTGAGTTCATAGCTTCTTGAACATCATAAGGTTCAGTTTCTGCTACATTACACCTGCTATAGACCTCACTTAGAAGCCTTGTTCCTCTTAAACATTCATCTTCATCATTAGAAGCAGGTTGGACAATTTCTGGTTGGAATTCATCATCATTAGTCTTCTCGGCTAGTTCATCATCCCAATTCCAGATTTTGTCTTCATCAACTCTTACATTCCTTGCAAATACAGCTTTGTTAGATTTTAAATCAAAAACTTTATAACCACTAGATTTAGTGCTATAACCTAACAAAATCCCCAACTCAGCCTTTTGATCAAGCTTCCCTCTATTCACCTCAGGCAGTAGGTAAAAACAGGGACTTCCAAACACTCTCAAGTGTTCTATGTTGGGTTTGTAACCATGCCACAGCTCATAAGGTGTTTTCTCTCCCAACACTTTAGTAACCATTCTATTCAGAAGGTAAGAAGCTGTACTAACAGCTTCTGCCCAAAATCTAAGTGGCAATTTCTTCTCAAACAAAAGGCATCTAGCCATCTCCATCAAGGATCTATTCCTCCTCTCACACACACCATTTTGTTAGGGTGTGTATGGTATAGTGAGTTGGTGTTTAATCCCTTCTTTTTCTAAAAGTTCATCAAGTTTATGAGAGGTGAATTCACCCCCATTGTCAGACCTTAAGGCCTTCAGCTTGGTCTCAGCTTCTCTCTCGGTTGCAGCCTTAAATTTCACAAATACATCAAACACTTCCCCTTTTGTTTTGAGAAAGTAAACCCAGCAATATCTACTATAGTCATCAATGAAGAGCAAGAAATACTTAGCACCATTTAAAGATTCAGTTCTCATAGGCCCACACACATCAGTAAAAACCAGCTGCAACTTACAAGTAGCTCTAAAAGAATTTTCATTAAAAACTATCCTTGTTTGTTTACCCAATTGACAAGCCTCACAAACTGCCTTTTGCTCTTGGATTTCAGGTAAACCAAAAACCATCTCATGATCTGCCATTTTCTTTAAAGTGGCATAGTTAAAATGCCCTAATCTTTTGTGCCATAGCATTGATTATGAATTTTCAGTTATGCTCAAATTCACATGCTCATTCTTCACACTAAGATTAAAACTCCTATTATTCATTTCAGCAGCAAACAAAATCACTCCTTTGACATCCCTTATGGTGCATATGTTATCAATGAAGGATAGTGAGTAGCCTTCTTCAAGTAATTGGCCAACACTCACTAAGTTTTGCTTAATTTCAGGCACATAAAGTACTTTATCAAAAGTTCTTTTGCCTGCCATTGTTACAATGTCCACATCTCCTCTCCCTTCAACACTCACATATTGACCATTAGCCACTTTTACTCTAGACTCATAATTCGAATCCAAGGTATTGAACATCTTAATGTCAGCAGTCATATGGTTTGTACAACCACTATCAACAAGCCAGTTTGAAGCATTTACCTCTACTTGGTTGCAGCTTTGTTCAGTCGTGGCCATGAACAAGTGCTCAGCTTCAACTTCAGTTTCCTTTGCAACATAGGCCTGTTTTGCAGCTCCAGTTCCCATGTTTGATTTGCAAAACTTCTGAAGGTGTCCATACTGTTTGCACCTCCTGCATTGCGTGTTCTTGAGCCAACACCATGACTCAAGATGATTAGTTTTGTTGCAATACTTACAAGCAGGAAATTGTTCCTTTTTCTCCTTCCCTTTTGTGTTGAAACTGTTGGGATGATTCTGGTTTTGTTGCCAGTTTTTGCTTTGTTGAAATTTGCCAACTTCTCTTCTGCTTCCATAGTTTTCCTTAGGAAAATTTTGACTCCGAAATTTTCCTTTGAAACTTGCTACAAAAGCTTCTTCACTTGAGCTTTCATGCCTGAAAGCTTGCCTCTGCTCCACTGCCTGAAGAGCATTGATCAGCTCTTGAAGGCTTAACTGAGTGCAGTCCTTTGAATCCTCAAGAGAACAGATTTTGTTCTCAAATTTTTCAGGTAAACTCACAAGGACTTTTTCTACAACTCTTGATTCTTGAATATCTTCACCCAATAGTCTCATTTGATTGACAAGTTTGGAAATGTTGGATGAAAATTCCTTAATTGATTCAGTCTCCTTCATCTTCAGCCCTTCGAATTGCCTTTTTAGGTGCAATACCTGCATTCTTCTTGAATTCTCATCTCCTTGGAACTCAGCTTTCAGTTTATCCCATGCCTCTTTAGCAGTTTCACAAGCCATAATTCTTGTGAAAATATCTTCACTCACTGCATTATGGATGCAGGAGAGAGCCTTGAATCTCTTTGCCTTCTCTTCGTTGTGATACTTGAGTTGATTCAAGGTGGGATTGTTGTTCAAGGGATTTGGTTCCCTGTTGTGCTCAACGACTTCCCACAAGTCAAAAGCTCTTAGGTAAGTTCCCATCTTCACTGCCCATACGCCATAGTTGGTGCCTGTGAAGAGAGGTGCTTTTGAAAAATTTCCAGAATCCATGAGGTGAATAAAAAAACTCTTCTTGTTTCTGCTCAGTTATGCCGAGTACAATGGAGACTAAGAACCTTGTTCGTGATAATGGTAATTGACAGTTTGAAATCAATTATTCATTAACCAACAAAAAACATAGAATTTTTGATTAATTCCTTTACACTCGTGTTTCACTCACCTTCCCTTTCAAAGTTAATAACTTTGAAAAATTCTCACAATTCTCTCGTGTTTCTCATAATCCCTTCTAAGATCAGAATCGCTCTGATACCAATTGTTGGAAAATCAAAATTCTGATGAAAACAATTACTGTTCAAATCACCCTCAGGAATTTGCACCTGATGAACAAAAACAAGCACTGTTCAAATCAGTGCTGAGAACCGAGACTTTTGCCCAGAAAATTTCCAGAAAACTATGCAAGGAATTAAAAACAATTCAATGCAATAATAAGTGTATAACAAGGGGCAGAATAGCTTAGGTTACTGCCATCCCTTAAACTTTATTTATAGAAAAAGATCAAATTACAAGAATAGAAATTCAAAGCTATTACAATCTTTTTCTACTTAAAACAGGAAATAAATCTGAGAAAATAAAGCAACAAGATATGATCAAATATAGTTTGATCTTACTTAACTAAAACACAAACTCTTGAATTAAAACATGATAAAAACAATAAAGGAAAAACAAGATGATCTTCACGGTTCCATTCATTTCCAGCAGACTTGGGATCAGTTGACTTTTGTTGACTTTGATCCTGCATTTTCAACACTTTCTGCTTAATGTTGCAGATGAGAGCTTGATTACATTATATAGGCAAATGAGCAACAGCTCATTTGGCTCATTGCATAACAGTAATTAGTTTCTACGGTACATAACAGAAAGGTGACAGTGCAGGATTCCATGGGTGAGGGCAGCTAACCAATGCTAACAGAATTGGTTATGGCTGCCAGGTGTCTGCATTAATGCTTGGCCTGTGATTCCAGCCCTTTCATCTTAACATACCGAACCAAAACCTCCTTGCCCAAGTTTATTGGCAGAGGAAAAGTTGTTTGTTGCTGCAATTACAGCGCTTAATGGAGGAAAAATAGTAGTCTACCGATAAATCGTTAACGCAAGCAAAATGGGAGTAAAGAACATAGAAGTCAAGAGGTTGACAGAGGATTCATGTAGTACGCCAGGAAATCCTAGAACAAAAGTACAGAGTCTAACAGCAGGAGGAAAAATCAGACCACTAACAGAAATCACAATCTGCAGAGACCAAATGAAGTTAACTCTGAGACCAAAATATTAAGGAGGAGCTGTCGCCTTGTCAGAGATGACTCCAAGTGGATTTATGTAATTGATTTTCATCAAAATATTACATTTAACAACCACTACTTTCAGCAGAAAAGGCTTGCATGCTTTCATAAAAAATGCATGTATGCACAGTCAACTTTAAATAGCTTTCATTGAAATATAATTTTGTTCTTACATTATGACAATTCTGGATCTTAGCTCACGCTCAAGTCTTGTGGGTGTAGAAAACTTTTCTGATATGGGTTCCACATCATAATAGGGTCTACAAATATTAGGAGGATGCATTACAAGAGTTTGTTTCATTTCTTAAAAACATGAAAGTTGTCTGAGGGTTTTTTATATGAAATTTCCTTGTCAGAGTGATACAGATGACTTATGAGCTAGCACATTTTGTTGAAGAATGAAGGCATGAAATGCAGCTGATTCCAAGACTGCAAATTGGAAGCAGAAGAATTGAAGACAGAGTTGAAGACAGAGTGGTGTCAAAAGTCTGAGTTGTTTTGTTTTTAATTAGTAGTTTAGTTTATTTCAATAAAGATCAATTGTTTGATCAAGAGGTCTAGTATTTTACGAAGTTTCAGTTTAAGTTTACTTAGAATTAGTATAGAACAAGAGTTTACAATTGATTAGAGTTCTTACTCTTGTAAGTTGTTCAATTTCCTTTTCTATAAATAAAATCAGAGGGATGGCAGTAACCTAAGCACAATTCTGCCCTTTATTCTGAAAATTAAGTGTCAGGAATATTTGTTCTTTTGTTCTTTACAATTCTGGAAAATTCGGCTATTTGCAGATTTTAATCTCTACAGTAGCGGTTCTTCAGGTTTTTGGCATTATAAACAGTACTGATCTGAACAGTACTTGTTTGTCCCTAAGAAATTTTCCAACTGTTTAAATAGTAGTCTTGAGTGGCTGCTAAGGATCAGTCAAGAATTTGAACTTTGAAAGCAACGCTTGTTATTAGATTATTTATATGCATAAATATAAACTAGAGTTCCCCTTCGATACATGATGATAGGGGGTAAATTTATTCCTATATCCCACTAGCTAGATCATAGTATCTCTGTTGAAATTCCTTTGGATCTCTTATGTGAGCTGCCCCATCGTTTCCCACCCCAAGAGAAAGAGAATGATAGCCAAAAAAGAAATAAATTTTCCCGCTACCATAAGTTTAGGCTTTGGGAGCAATCGTGCAGTTTGTTCCTACATAAGTATCTCAGTTCCATAAAGCTTCAACTTTATTAGAATTACTGCTCGTTAGCAAAGTAAATTCCAGTAGAGGGAACCCAATCAATGGGTCCTCAGGGTTTCTCTTCATCAAGAAACATGGAAACCTTTTTCTCTCTGGTGACTCTGACCAAAGGTTTCCAGTATTGTCAGAAAATTGCTATCTTGGAGATACTTGTGAAGCTCAGTTCTTGGATTCAGGAAATCTGGTCTGGTCCAGGATAGAAGTAAGGGGATTGTGTGGAAAAGTTTCAATTTTCCTACAGATACCATGCTAGCGGGAATAAAACTTGGTTAGAAAAGGGAAACACGTCAGGAACTGTTCCTGCAGCTTGTTTAGGAGAAGGAATTGTTGTTTCATTACTTAACGTAAAAACTGAAATACTTGTTTAGGCTTTTAGGGAAAAATATAACTCCTCCAGTGATGAATCAACTATCTCCTAAGCTTCGTCAGAAATTATCCAGACAGTGCAGCTTCAGCGACTAGCAATTTCACTAATTGTTACCTGATTTACAGAACACACTCCATCTTCTACGGCTAATGCTATATCAGGATTATTATGAGGTTCTCTAAACAGGAATGCAGGTTGTTTTGGATAAGGGATCTCTGTTTCATTACTCAGCATAAAAACAACAGCCAACATCGATGGTCTGTTCACGGGATCTTCTTCCACGCACAGTAGACCAATTCGTATGCATTTCAAGGCTTCACGCGGATGATACAACTCCTTCAGTGATGGATCAACCATCTCCAATGCTTTTTCTTGTCCCCATAATTCCCATACCTGTGTTGTTCATATAAATCATTAACTTACAAGATATTTTAGACCAGAAAACATTTAAAAATGTGAAATTCAGCAATGAGCACAAATGGCTAACTCACATATCCAATCAAGGTCAAAGGAGGATTCTGTTGATAAAATCTATTGTTCTTCTTGCCACTCACAATCTCTAACAGCATGACCCCAAAACTGAAAACATCTGATTTTACAGAAAAGTTTCCAAACACAACATATTCTGGCGACATATAGCCACTGCAGCAGAAAAACAAGAATCTTAAGTTTTAGTATTCCTGATAATCAGTGATAGTACTTTGTCACTCGGTCTTTGTTTTCTGCAAAGGTACTTACTATGTTCCTACAACTCTCCTTGTCCTATCTTCAGTTTGGTTGCCTTCAAATATTTTTGCCATTCCGAAATCTGATATTTTTGGATTCATCTCTGCATCCAGTAGAATATTGCTACATTTTAAATCCCTGTGAATGATTCTCAACCTGGAGTCTTGGTGAAGATATAAAATCCCACGAGCTATTCCAACAATAATATCAAAGCGTTTTCGCCAATCCAATACCAATCTTCTTGTTTCATCTGTTAATAAAATTACTCTTTCAGCCAGCTATAATTTGACAACTAGTGTAAAGCATGGCAATAAACAGAAAAAGATTTACCAAAAAGAAAGGAGTCCAAGCTTTTGTTTGGCAAGTATTCATAGATTAACATTTGTTCTTCATTCTGAATGCAATAACCTAGAAGTTTCACAAGATTTCTGTGTTGAAGCTTTGCAATTACCATAACTTCATTTTTAAATTCTTCTGTTCCTTGTCCTGAACTTCTAGATAATCTTTTTACTGCAACCTGCTGTCCATTGGCTAGCAGACCCTAAAATCATGTAACAAGGGCAAGCTAGATATTAAAATTATTCAAATGTGTAGTATTGAGATGCATTAAGAATCTCTACCTTATAAACCGAGCCAAAACCACCTTGGCCGAGTTTGTTAGCAGGAGAGAAGTTGTTGGTGGCCGCCGTTATGGCGCTGAGCTTGAAATATTCCAATTCAATAGAATTGCTGTTTACCTGCTGCTCATTACCTAATTAATTTTCCAATCATGAATCAAAATGTGAACTTCTCCCCACAACAAAAGCAGAATAAATACAAGACATGGGAAGGTATATCGAATAGAGTTGTCATACCTTTATTTGCCCTCTTCTTGAGCCACAAATAAGCAGATAGGCTAATGAGAAGCCAGAATGATGGTACTAAAATTGCCAGCTGAGGAACATTTGACTCCCTTGTATTTTTAGCTGCATGAGAGTGAAAAGAATAAAGATTAACAGCAGAGGAAAAACTACCCCCTTTTGCAATGGAAACGTGACAATACATATTAATATTGCAAAGGCTAGCCCCTTCGGCACCTAGTAAGTACCAATATTGTATGAAATTACTGCCTAGAGCCTGGCAAAACATAGAAAAGCTCTTATAAATCAAAATTTGCAATAAAAAATTGTATGAAATTTGTAATGAAAAAAGGTACCTAATTCATATGCATCAACACGAACATAAAGATCATAACTTTCACTCCTGTCATATCTAATGTCTACTAATTCCTTGTACCATGTCAAACAAGCATCCCCTTTTCCGGGAATTCCAATGATTGCGTATGCAGAGCATGAACAGTTCCTCTTGCATTCCAGCTCACAGTCTGCGCGACTCTTGCTCATGTCCACCCAAGTTGCATTAGAAGTATCCGGAAGACAGTAATTCTCTATCTTCACAAACCCTTCTCCATGATCGCACACCGAAGAGGTCTGCAGGCGCTTCCTGACACAACCACCAGATCCATCTCTCGCAGACCATTGCTCTGGGTTCTTGGGCTCGAACCCAGGCAAACAGGCGCATCCAAATGTATTATGATTCGCAAGTTCACACGTACTATAAGCACCACACTGTCCATAATAGTCGCACTGAAACTGAGGGGTCTTCCAGTAATCCCTCCACTGACCATCACTTTGTCGCCATAGTAACGCCTTTGTATGTCCTGAATGATCCGCTATTATTCTTAGCCGATAAGAATCATCAGGAACTGTGTAGAGAAAGTATATTTCGTCCTGATCATTTATAAAAAAGCATTTGTAGAAGCCCATCTGACTTCTCAATGGCCAAGGGGTAGATCTAACAATTGGCCTTGTACCATTATAGATAAAGATTTGTGGTGAGCCATTTGGGCTGATCCTAGCTGAAAAGTCCCCAATCCCAGGGTCATCATCTGATCTCCATGATGTTAGGAACCGATCGATTCCTAATTTTCGATCGAGCCCCAGTTTCATTCCAGGTAGCAGGGTGTTTGTAGGATGATCGAAGCTTTGCCATATAATACTTCTGCTTCTTTTCGTGACCATTATCAAATTTCCTGAATCCAAGAGTTGAGCTTCACATGAATCATTTTCTTCCACTGAAACATTTGTAGACCACACTGGGAGCTTTTGGTCATCGTTACCATAGAGAACGAGGTTTCCATGTCGGTTTATAAAGAGAAATCCAGAAGAACCAATGATTGGATCGTTCCTGTTTGCAACCCACACCACCGTTTTCTCTGGCACTTTATAGTACCAGATTCCAAGATATCTATTGCTAGAACTACCTGGACTGAAAAATCCCAGAGCGAAATTATTTCCTTTGGAGATAAGACGGTCACCTTCTTTAATGGCTTGGCTCGTCTTTATGGAGTCTTGGGATGCACACCATGAGAATTGGAGCATTATAAGAGAAAAAAGCAGGAACAGTTTTTCAGCCTGCATGACGGAGTAAACTGGATCTTGGCTGGTGGAAAAGTGTTAAATTTTGCTCTGTGGAGAATTAGATAAGGTCTCTAGAGATGTCACGTGATGAAAGTGGTTATTTTGATCGCGTCTTCTGCTGCTTTTCTCTTCTTTTTATATTCCCCTAGCTTTTTAGATTCCTCTTCGGATATTTTTTTAGGATCATCTGCTGGATCATGGATGTTCTTTGTCAGGTCTTAGCCGCCCCTCTCTTCTATATGTCAAAGTCAACTTCTCGTATTATTAATGAGATTGACTCCTCCTGCCTTGTCTGCCACTTTACGTGGAAAGTGTCTGACAACAACAAAACCGTGGAACAAGTATCATTCTGGTATATTGTGGTTTTTAAATAATTTCTTGTTTAAAAATATATTGTAATAAATTTTGTTTATTTTAATATCGGTTTTTAAAAGTATAATTTTTTTTTAAAATAATTTAATAATTTTTAAATTAAAAATATTTTAAAAAAACTTTCTGAAACGGAAATAGAAGTTGTTTTTGATAAAAGTGTTGAATCAAAAAAGACATTAAAATTAAATTAATTATTTGGACATTTGAATAGATTTGATTAGATTTAGAATTATTAGAAAAAACAAGGAAAAAGAAAGAGAGGTTGCTTCTTTGACAGCAACTTAAAAATGTGTGTATTTTTAAGAGTAGTTGTTTAGAGAGTCCAGGTGGTTTTTTTAGTTAAATTTAAAAATACATTAAAATAATATTTTTTAATTTTTCATATAAGCACATTAAAAATTAAAAAAATATTAATTTAATTTTTAAAAAGATAAATACACTTTTAAAATATATTTTCTTTCACTTATTTTTTTTTAAAAAAAACTTGATAAACCTAAGACCAAACCTAAAACATCTTAAAATCATTTTAAAGCATGAAATAAAACGAATTAAGAAAAAAACAAATAAACCATTATCTATTTATTTTTTTCTCGAAAATAAAAATATATTAATATTAAAAATCTATTAATATATTTTCTCTCTCACCTCCTAATTTTCAACAATTCTTTCTCTTTTCTCAACTTAAAAACTGAATTATAAACAAAATAAATCTTTGGATAAAAAAATTTATTCTTCAAACTAAAGAGACGAAAGAAAAAGTTTACCAAAATCTCAATTATGGTCATGCCTTTTCAATATTTCTCTATCAATAGATAGAACCAAAACTGTTTTTACAAAATTGAATATCAATTAAAGAGATCTTTTTGTATACCTCAATAACTCCATGACAAAGTAATATATATAAATCATCAATCCAAAATAATGCAAGGTAGAAGGATGAATTTGAAGAAAAAAAAGTTTATCCATCAAATTAAAAAAAAAAGCTTGAAGGACAAGGAGACAAAAAAGGAAATATCATTGCTCTACTAAGTGTATGTTTGAGAGTATAGTTGATGTTATTTTTGAAAATATTTTTTGTTTAAAAATACATTAAAATAATATATTTTTATTATTTTTAGAAATTATTTTTTGACATCAGCACATAAAAGTGATATAAAAACACCAAAATTTTTTAATTTAAAATAAAAAATAAAAATATATTTTTAAAAAAAAAAACAATTTTAAAACTCAGGGTCAAATACCTCTTAGCAGTGTTTTGTGAGAGGGTCTCTAGCTAGTATATTCACTAAATCTTTTAAGTTAATTTTTAAAAAATACGATATTTATAATCTAAACAAAGAAACTAACCAAACCTAACAAGTTACAAACCAATTAGTTTTATGTTGACTGACTTGGTCTGATTGAAGAATTCTAGTCTTTACCTAATATGGTTACGTAGACATTCCCCCCCGTAATAAACGTTGAGACATAAAATGAAGAAAATTGAGCCAATGTCACATGGAAATGGAAATGAATTTCATTTTTATAAATATATAACATGAAAAATTGACAAAAAAAATTCTTTATATTTTTTTTATAAATATACCTTTTTTTGAAAAAAAAAAACTATGGTTTCCATTTTTATTTTATTTTATTGTTTTTCAAAACACAGAATATTGACTTAGTTCCCACTTTCAAAGACTTTCATGATCATACATCACGTGACCGTGATCTTTCTACAAATTCAAACTTGCCCTTAATTGACGATAAGTAATTTTTTATTTTTTTTATTTCAAGAATCCAACATCTTTCCTTAGTGTATGTGCTGTGGGATTGTAGTGTTTTGAATTTTTTTATAAGGAGAATACATGAATGCCCTTAGTGGCTTAGAATTAGGTTAAGGGTAGGGTAGTAATTGCACAAGCTAGTAAATATAAATAGAAAAGAAAAGGAAAAAGAGGTAATCTGAAAATTGAGAGAGAGAGAACCGGGAAGAGAGAAAGAAAGAAGAAGAAGAAGAGAAAAGAGGGAAAGAGAAGAGGAAGAGAAAGGAAGAAGGAGAAATAAGTTGTTAAGGTAATGTGTGTGTTTTATTATGTATAAATGTGATTATTAGCTATGATTTTGCTTGTATGGGTTGTTAGGGTTTGAGAATTTTATTTGGGTTTGATTGATGAATTAAGAGAGATGTTAAGGGTTGAATGTGTTGGGTAATAGTTTAATTAGTTTGATTGTAGATGATTTTGAAGTTTTGAGATGTGTGGTTTAAGAAAATATTGAGAAAAATGGTGAATAATGTTGATAAATTTCGAAATCCCTTGCTGGAAATTCTGGTTTGAGGTTGAAGATGACAAAAATTCATTTTGGTCCTTTTGGTGAAAATTACTGTTTAGTCCCCGAACTTTGGAAAAATTACAGTTTGGTCCCTGGGGTGAAATTGGAGATTCTGGACAGAATTGAGGATGAATTATGGAAAATATTTTAGGATAGCTCTGAATTTATGAAGTGTTCAATTTAGTCCTTCAATTTGATAAAATTACAATTTGACCCCAAAAATATAAGAAAATTTCAGAATGGTCCCTAAGAGAAATATTAGTATTTCAGATTGGTTTGATGGATAATTGAAGCTCATTTGATGGATTAATATCAATTTTACGAATTGTGTATTTTGGAATTTGATTTCGGAAGAAACCTTTGTTTTAGGTTTTTGCGAAGAAATGGATAGTTTGATTCAAAAACACATAGGATTATGAGTTGAACACTTAGATATGTTATTAAACTTATTTTACTTCTTTTGAGTCATTTTTGAGTATATCTTCTTTTATATATATTCAGATAATCCCGATATTCAACCCGCGGGACATCAGTAGGATTTCGTCAACACTCTGCTTCTGAACCTTGTTTGCTCTTAAGTCAGGTGAGTGGATAACATTTAATATGCATGAGAAATAGTATAAATATTTGAATTTGTTAGTATGAATTGGATTATGCTTTTTGGATAATATATACCTTGATTATATTCTTGATACGATAAGGCATAATCATTTGTTGAATATCCGTTCTTGATATGAGCCTATATCTGTTTGTGAATTGTTAGCTCCTCATTTGATTGATACCATAAGTTGAGTCTTGAGATATGAACATGTTTGTTTGATATTAGATATACCTATGGTATGCCAGTCAGAATACCCATGCTAACAGGGTAGTGTTAGCCTTTGTGCACATCGTATCTGAAACCCTAGTTGGTCGGGGGAGTCACCAACCTGTGTGGACTGATCATCCCACAGTACGGAGCCTCATGCTCACTGCATTCTGATTTTCTGACGAGCTTTACCTATACATTCTTGTTATGACCTATTTGAGAAATTTGTTGTAAGAACCTTGAGCCGATTTGATATTATACTTCTCTTTGCTATATTATCTCGTATGTGTATATTGGATATTATCTACTCACTGAGTTGTTGAACTCACTCCCTCATTATTTATCATTTTCAGGGTCGTAGCTTGCTAGCAGGTCATTTTTGTCCAACTCTTGGAACTTGCTATTTTGGTTGTATTTGATATTTTTGTTCATATGTCTAGTTAGTGCTCCACAATTATAACTGTATGTAATCAACTCTTGTATAAAGACAATCGAATTATGTTATAAATTTATTTTGTTATTTCCGCTGCATTGAACTCTGAAGTTGAATGATAAGTGTGTGTGTAAGTTTGGGTTCGCATAGGTGTGGAACCTTGGAGGGGGACCATGCCTATGTGCCGGTCACGGATCCGGGAATCGGGTCGTGACAGGGATATTTTATAAAATTCCTAGAGCGTAGAGATGTAATTATCAACCAAAGAAGTCAATGAATATCATCTTGTTTAAAGGTGCAAGCACCTCCACAAAGCAAGAGGCAACACCGATTATCGGCCAAAACACGCCCGAAAGCTAAAATGAATGCAAAAAGATTGTTTCTGTATTCTTTGCTTTCGATTCTCCATTTCATTTCTTGTGCTTCCAAGGACTCCATAAACACCACCAAAATCATCAGAGATGGTGATGTTTTGATTTCCAAGGGAAATAGTTTTGCGTTAGGATTTTTCAGTCCAGGAAAATCTAGCAATAGATATCTTGGAATATGGTACCATAAATTACCAGAAAAAACAGTAGTGTGGGTAGCAAACAGGAACCATCCATTCATCGGCTCCTCAGGGGTTTTGTCATTTGATGAATATGGAAACCTCATTCTCTATAGTGACGCCAGTCGAAAAGTTTCAGTATGGTCTACAAATGTTTCAGGGGAGGAAGCTGATACTTCTGTAGCTCAGCTTTTGGATTCGGGAAATTTTGTTGTGGTTCAAGAAAGTGGAAATATCTTATGGCAAAGCTTTGATTATCCAACGCACTATGTATTGCCTGGAATGAAACTTGGGCTGGATCTGAAAAAAGGTCTTGACCGGTTCCTGACATCGTGGAGATCAGCTGATGACCCTGGAATTGGAGACTACTCATACAGGGTCAACCCTAGTGGTTCACCACAAATCTTTCTCTACAAAGGTGAAAAACGTGTCTGGCGAACTTCCCCCTGGCCTTGGAGGCCACAGAGAAGGTCATACAGCACTAAATTTGTAAATGATCAAGACGAGATAGGCATGACAACTGCTATTCCTGCTGATGATTCTGTAATGACGAGACTACTGGTGGATTATTCAGGTTTTGTTAAGGCAGTAAAATGGCATGAAAGCGATGGCCAGTGGAGGGAGACGTGGAGGGCACCACGGTCTAAATGCGACTCGTATGGATGGTGTGGTCCATACAGTACTTGTGAGCCTACTGATGTTAATAAATTCGAATGTTCTTGTCTGACTGGATTCGAGCCCAGGAATCCAAGTGATTGGATGCTGAGAAATGGGTCTACTGGTTGTGTCAGGAAGCGCTTAGAGTCTTCATCGGTATGCAGGAGTGGAGAAGGGTTTCTGAAGGTAGAAATTGTATTTCTTCCTGATTCTTCAGCAGCAGTTTGGTTGGATATGGATATGAGTCATGCAGACTGTGAGAGGGAATGCAAGAGGAACTGTTCATGCTCTGCATACGCAAGGGTAGATATTCCTGACAAAGGAACTGGTTGTTTGACATGGTACGGGGAGCTAGTAGATGCAGTTCGATATAACATGAGTGACAGATATGATCTGTATGTTCGAGTCGATGCGCTTGAATTAGGTACAAAAATTAATGAACAGCTTCCTGCTTTGTTTCGGTTGCTTCCATTTGAAACAAGAATTCTGAATTCCTCACTATTTTCACTTTCATGCAGCTGAGAATGCCAGGAAATCAAATGATTATCTTGAAAAGGAGATTCCTGCCATTCTAATTCCCACTGTTTCTTCAGCTTTGCTGGTCATCAGCATAGTAGCTTATTTTTGGCGTAAGAGGAGAGGAAATAAAGGTAAGGCAAAGCAAGAACCACTACAAATGATAGAGTAAAGGAATCAGGAAAATATTAAAATCTGAAATATTAGTTTAGCACCATAAACACATGGTTTCTATATGCAATATTCACAGCAGTTAGATGTTTTTATCAACTGTCTGTGTTACCTGTAAGAACTTTTTTGACAGCAGGTTTCTTGTAATGAAACTTGTATATGTCCACCATTTTGTGCCTTTCTAAGAAATATATTATGAACTTCAGTGATTATATCTTCAAAATAGGTACCTGGGTGAAAAATGAGCTCCAAAGAAGTAGCAGTGATCAAGATTTGGCATTTTTCAAACTCAGCACAATATCTGCTGCAACCAACAATTTCTCTGCAGATAACAAACTTGGACAAGGAGGTTTCGGCTCAGTCTACAAGGTCATATCCTATGCATTATATCAGATATGTGTTTTAGTCTTTGATATGATTCGTTTTGAGGATTTTTGCATGTCCTTGAACTGATTAATCTGAATTATAAAAACTGACTCCTGTAATATGATTTTAGGGTGAGCTACCTGATGGTGAGAAGATTGCTGTAAAGAGACTATCAAAAAACTCAAAACAAGGGATAGAAGAATTTACAAATGAAGTTAAGGTAATTGCAAAGCTTCAGCACCGAAATCTTGTGAGACTTGTAGGCTGTTGCACTCAGGGAGGAGAACAAATGCTAATTTATGAGTACATGCCAAACAAAAGCTTGGATTCATTTCTTTTCAGTAAGTTTCTTATCGACATTTTACAGCCTACCTCAGTTTAATGTAGTTCAAATGAAAAGGTGAAATGTTTTGTTACAGATGAAACAAGAAAGTTGTTATTGGATTGGAGCAAAAGGTTTGACATTGCTGTTGGTATCGCTCGTGGAATCCTTTATCTTCACCAGGACTCAAGGTTGAGAATCATTCACAGGGACTTGAAATGCAGCAACATTCTGTTGGATGCAGAGAGGACTCCAAAAATTTCGGATTTTGGGATTGCTAGAATATTCAAAAGCGACCAAACTCTGGACAAGACAAAAAGAGTTATGGGAACATTGTATGTACATTTACTCACCCAGAGAAATAGATTGCTAGAATACCATGCATGGATTTTCATCAAGAATGACAATCTTTTACATTTTTCTTGTGCAGTGGCTATATGTCACCTGAGTATGCAGTGTTTGGAAAATTCTCGTTGAAATCAGATGTGTTTAGTTTTGGGGTCATGTTACTGGAGATCGTGAGTGGAAAGAAGAACAACGAATTCAATCCTCAAAATCCTGCCCAGACCTTGATTGGACTAGTAAGAAACTCTTAGCACTATACCTGGAGTTAAATTTTGATCTCCTCCTGTATGCCTAATGCTATGAATCACACAGGTGTGGGGGCTGTGGAAGGAAGACAGAGTATTGGAGATTGTCGATTCATCACTTCAGGTGCTGTATCATCCTCAAGAAGCCTTGAAATGCATTAAAATCGGTCTTTTGTGTGTCCAAGAAGATGCCATGGACAGACCATCCATGTTAGCAGTTGTTTTCATGTTGAATAGTAACGAAACAACCATTCCTTCTCCGAAACAGCCTGCTTTTACTTTCAGAGAACCTTGCAGTAGCTCTCACGAAGCAGTTTCTGGTTGTTTAGATTTGACAGTGACTGACATTGAAGGTCGTTAGTTAAAGATGTGCATTTCCTTTTACGACTTTGAACTTGTAGATTCTTGAAGATGGGCTCTGCAAGATGCCACTAAATATTTGTAACAATGCTAGCTTCACTAATTGAAAATTGTCAATGAATAAACTGTGATGCGCTTTAATCAGCTTACTGCAATTGAAGAGAAAAAATAACCGATAAATCGTTAACGCAAGCAAAATAGGAGTCAAGAACAAACAGAACAAGAGGTTGACAGAGGATTCCTAAAGCAGAACAGGAAATCGTAGAACAAAAGTACAGAGTCTAACAACAGGAGACAAGAACAGACCACTAACAGAAATCACAAACTGCAGAGACCAAAAGAAGTCAACTCTGAGACATAACTAATGAGGAGGAGTTGTCGCCTCGTTAGAGATGACTCCAAGTGGATTTATGTAATTGATTTTCATCAAAATGTTACATTTTCTAACCACTATTTTCAGCAGAAAAGGCTTGCATGCTTTCATAAAATATATCTCCTCCAGTGATAATCAACTATCTCCTAAGCTTCGTCATAAATCGCTGTTATTTAACTTTTCATTGTATTAGGTTGTAGTGTGTGTAGAATCTTGGTTTCGTTAGAAATCTAATGCAACGTCATATTAGAAATTATTCAGACAGTGCAACTTCAGCGACTAGCAATATCACTAATTGTGACCTGATTTACAGAACACAGTCCATCTTCTACGGCTAATGCTATATCAGGATTATTATGAGATTATCTAAACAGGAATGCAGGTTGTTTTGGAGAAGGGATCTCTGTTTCACTACTCAGCATAAAAACAGCTGCCATCATAGAGGTCTGTCCATGGCATCTTCTTGCACGCACAGGAGATCAATTCGTATGCATTTAGCTTCATGCGGACTATATAACTCATTCAGGGATGGATCCACTATCTCCAATACTTTGTCTTGTCTCCATAATTCCCACACCTGTGTTGTTCATATAAATCATTAGCATACAAGAAATCAGAGCAGACAATCTTTAAAATTCAGCTAAGAGCACATAAAGCTCTCTTATAACTCACATATCCAATCAAAGTCAATGGAGGATCCTGTTGATAAAATCTATTGTTCTTCTTGCCACTCACAATCTCTAACAGCATGACCCCAAAACTGAAAACATCTGATTTACAGAAAAGTTTCTAAACACAACATATTCTGGCGACATATAGCCACTGCAGCCGAAAAAAAAGAATCTTAAGTTTTAGTGTTCCTGATAATCAGTGATAGTACTTTGTCACTCGGTCTTTGTTTTCTGCAAAGGTACTTACTATGTTCCTACAACTCTCCTTGTCCTATCTTCAGTTTGGTTGCCTTCAAATATTTTTGCTGTTCCAAAATCTGATATTTTTGGGCTCAACTCTGCATCCAATAGAATATTGCTACATTTTAAATCCCTGTGAATGATTCTCAACCTGGAGTCTTGGTGAAGATACAAAATCCCACGAGCTATTCCAACAATAATATCAAAGCGTTTTCGCCAATCCAATAACAACTTTCTTGTTTCATCTGTAAGAAAATTATTTTTCAGACAGCTATAAGTTGATAATTGGTGTAAAGCAGGGAAAAAAATCCAGAGAAGACTTACCGAAAAGTAACCAGTCTAGGCTTTTGTTTGGCAAGTATTCATAGATTAACATTTGTTCTTCATTCTGAATGCAGTAACCTAGAAGTTTCACAAGATTTCTGTGTTGAAGCTTTGCAATTACCATAACTTCATTTTTAAATTCTTCTGTTCCTTGTCCTGAACTTCTAGATAATCTCTTTACGGCAACCTCCTGTCCATTAGCTAGCAGACCCTAAGATCATATAACAAGGGCAAGCTAGATATTAAAATTATTCAAAAAGTTAACTTCTCTCCAAAAGAAAACCAGAATAAATACAAGACATGGGTGTTGGAATTGATGAAGTTTGCATTGAAGATTAGGCAGAATATTTTAAATTTCTTAATTTTCTATTCACAGCAGGTTTATCCAAATCTGTTCCTTAATAATCTCTCGGTTGTTGAGAGTCATGTTTGATTTCAAATTCATTGTACCTGTAATCCTTATATAAGGAAGTTTCCAATTCAATAAAGTTCATGATGTTATTCCTGGAAATTGTTGGTTCTTCGTCTGTAGATATTGTCACAAATATCAAATTTGTTATGTATTTCATTGCCTTTACAAGGAGGAATTCAGTCCTCTAAATACATGTAATACTTCCTAATTTACAGTATATGAATCCTGATTTGTAGCATATAATAAATACAAGAATTGCTGTTACAATTGCCACCCATATATTGCTGATTTACTTTCCATATATTGACATCCCCCCTCAAATTGATGCTGGCCGATCAAGAAGCATCAATTTGTCAATCATGAATTGATGTCGATGCCGAGACAAAGCCTTCGTAAAGACATCAGCCGTTTGATGCTCAGTGGAAATATGAGGAAGTGTAAGAATATTATTATCAAGAGCTTCACGAATATAGTGACAATCAACCTCAATATGTTTGGTGCGTTCATGAAACACGGGATTAGTGGCAATCTGAATAGCACTCGTGTTATCAGCATGAAGTGATGTAGGATGATGTTGAGGAAATCCAAGTTCTTGTAACAAACCCCGGAGCCACACAATTTCAGAACATGCAGCGGACATAGCTCGATACTCAGATTCCGTGGAAGATTTTGAAGTACGATCCTGCTTTTTGCTTTTCCATGAAATTAAAGCATTTCCAAGGAACATACACCATCCCGTAATAGATCGACGTGTATCCATACATCCTGCCCAGTCTGCATCACTATAACCTGTTAATTGTAAGGAATTGTCGGCAGGAAAAAATATCCCTCTTCCAGATGTGCCCTTAAGATAACGAATAATTCTCTTGACAGCAGCTAGATGAGATTGACGAGGATTCTGTAAAAACTGACTAACTTGTTGTACTGCAAAAGAAATATCAGGCCGAGTAATGGTTAAATAATTCAAACTGCCCACCAATTGCCTGTATACGGAAGGATCAGACAATATATCACCATCATTCTGACAAAGTTTTAAATTAATCTCAAGAGGTGTAAGAACACTGTTTCCTGATTCAAGACCGACCAAAATAAGTATCTCTTGGGTATATTTGTGCTGATGTAAAAATATTCCGTTAGTCATAGAGTGCACCTGTAGGCCAAGAAAATAATGTAGTTCTCCCAGATCTTTCATATGGAATGCAGTGTGAAGAGAACGCTGCAAATTCTCAATGAGTGGAATATCAGATCCTGTGATAATAATATCATCCACATATACCAGAAGAGCAACAATACCATTAGCAGTATGCTGAAGAAATAGGGAGGAATCATATTGACTCTGAATAAATTGCAGATCCAGCAGAGTAGTACGAAACTTTTCAAACCATGCTCGAGGTGCTTGTTTTAGACCATACAGTGACCGTTTCAACCAACAAACTTTATCAGATGGGTGAGTAAACATACCAGGAGGAGGAGTCATATAGATCTCTTCTTTTAGATCGCCATGTAAAAATGCATTTTTTACATCCATTTGCCGAAGTGACCATCTTTTGGAAGCAGCAATTGCCAAAATAGTTCGTATGGTCGTCATTTTAGCAACAGGTGCAAATGTCTCCTCATAATTAATTCCATATGCTTGGCAATTTCCAAGGGCAACTAACCGTGCTTTGTACCGATCCACAGACCCATCAGGTTTTAATTTGATAGTGTATACCCATTTGCAGCCAATAGGTTTGGTGCCACGTGGACAAGAGACAATATCCCATGTGTGATTATCCTTAAGAGCCTGAAGTTCCTCCTGCATTGCTTGTGCCCAACAGTCTTGGGTAGAAGCCTGAGCATAAGTCTTAGGCACAAGAGTACTATCAATAGTAGTTGCTGAATATCCATACCTGTTGGGGGCATGAGAAACTCGAGTTGATCGTCTTAGTTGAGGAGCATGATCAGGCGTCGGTTCCGTGTTCGGAAGGGGTAAAGTGGATGGTGGATGACGTCTTTGATATACAATTCCTGGCTTAAAACGTTCAAAGACATAAGATGTACTATCATCATCAAATGTTGGAAGCTGGATAGGAGTGGATTCTGTAGGAGTACAAGAAGGAAAAAAATTCTGATTTTCAAAGAAAATCACATTTCGAGAGATACAAATTTTATGAGCAATTGCATCATAACACACAAACCCTTTATGAGAATTACTGTATCCTAGGAAAGCACAACGAGCAGCTTGGGCTGAAAGTTTATTTCGTTCAGTAGAGGGTAAATGAACAAAACAAACACATCCAAAAACATGAAGAGAATCATACTCAGGAAGAACACCAAATAAAATAGAGTATGGAGATGCAAATTTAAGAACCTGGGAAGGCAAACGATTAATTAGATGAACGACTATCGACAAAGCTTCTACCCAAAATCGAGTAGGTACGGAAGAATCAATTAATAAGGTGCGAACAACATCTAAAAGATGACAATTCTTACGCTCAGCAACTCCATTTTGTTGAGGGGTGTAAGGACAAGATTTTTGAGAGAGAATTCCTTTGTTTTTGAGATAGTCCTGAAATTCTTTGGACACATATTCCCCCCCAGAGTCAGATCGTAGAATTTTAATATGAGCAGAAAATTGATTTTCAACAAATGCAACAAAAGCTTGAAATGTTGAGAACACATCAGCCTTAGAGCGGAGAAAATATATCCAAGTGAAACGACTGAAGTCATCAATAAATGTGACAAAATATTTATACTGAGCATGAGAAAGAACAGGACTCACACCCCACACATCAGTATGTATAATATCAAAACACTTAGAAGCACGACTACCATGCGAAGGAAAGGATAATGTTTTGCTTTTGCCCAACTTGCAAGAACTACAATCCAAAAATTCCATTGAAAAAATTTTCCCCATATATCCATGTTTCATAAGATGAGCCAATACAGTAGAATTGGGATGCCCCAACTTTTTATGCCAAAAATGAGGATTATTAATGACAGTAGAATAAGCACAAGAATTAATACTAGAAAATTGTATTGGAAATAAACGTCCCACTTTAGGCCCCTTCGCGATCACTTTCCCCGATACTTGATCCTGCACACAACAACCATTATGATCAAATAGAATTTTACAGTTATTTTCTACCATTTGCCCAACAGAGATTAAACTTGTAGATAATTTTGGTGACACAAAAATATCTTCGAAACGAGAACCCAAATTACCAATTGATAAAATCGGAAGATTATCACCATTTGCCACCTGTATATGCTGATTGCCCATATATTTTTGCACATTATACAACCCATTTTCACTGCTAGTCATATGATTTGACGCTGCCGAATCCATTAACCAGTATTTATCATTAACCGGAATTATATCTGAATTAATTTCAGATTTCTCATGTGACCCGACTGCCAACCCATGTGACCCGACTGCCAAATCAAATGACCCTTGCCCGTGCCCGTGCCCGACTGCCAACCCTTGATCAATTGTAATTTTCTCAACCAACCCGTGATTAGTTTCACATTTCTCAGCCAACCCGTGATTAATTTCATATTTCTCTGCCAACCCGTGATTCTTGTTATTTGCCAGAAACATAGAGTTGAATTTAGTTTGCATACCTTGGAACCCAAATGCTGAGAGGGCTGAGACAATCATCTGCTGCATCTGCTGCATCATCTCCGGCGTGAGAGTTGTTGATGAAGAGCTCATCGTCGACGAAGGTTCTGGTGTCGACGATGAGACAGCTGCAGCGGCCATGGAAGCACCACCACCAAGCCCTAACCCTCGATTCTGTGGTCGCAGACGACATTCCTTGATTAGGTGCCCTTCTTTCTTACAGTAATTGCAGATTTTCTTGCTGCAATTTCTGGAAATATGCCCTAATTCCTTGCAATTGAAACACTGCACACCCACACCCATACTCCTCTTCCCTGAGTCAACTCGTCGTCCCCTTCCCTGAGCCATGTAAGCCACATTCATCTCGGTGGCAGTGTCTTGACTCAACTCGTGTTGAGTTGTGAGTCTTCGTTCTTCCCGTAGTAATTCCCCCAAGCATTCATCTAAATTGGGTACTGGATTCCGATTGATCAAACTGGCTCTCACGGCCTCAAATTCTGGCCGGAGTTTCATCATAAATTGGTCCCTCTGGCTCTCGGCATGAACAAGGTAAAGTGCCGTTAAACTCTCCTTTGGTACTTTAGAGTAAATTATGCCAGTATATTCACTCCATAAATTCAGAAATCCAGTGTAGAATTGCTCAATTGAAAGATTACCTTGTTTGTAATTAGCAATTCCCATTTCGACTTGAAATTTTTGAGCCGAATTGTTCTGGGAATAGATGCGTTGAAAGTAGTCCCAGATTTCCTTCCCTGTGCTAAACGATCGGAGATTGTTGATCATATGGGGTTCAACAGACCCCAGTATCCATGAGATGATTTTTGCATCGTTGGTAGTCCATGCACTCAGCTTCTCTGAATCAGTTGCTGCTGGTGCTGGTAGTGACCCATCAAGATGCCCCCATAGTTCTTTCGCTGTTACAAACATTCGGAATTGAAATTCCCAACTGGCATAGTTTTTGCCATTGAATCGAGTAAGAAACGCCTCTCCAGACATAGTAGAAAACCCCAAAAAATATCACCAAAAAATACTGACGAAATTCAGTATGTAAACTGAAGAAAATCGAAGGTCTAGGTCAGAAGAATAAGCTCTGATACCATGTCACAAATATCAAATTTGTTATGTATTTCATTGCCTTTACAAGGAGGAATTCAGTCCTCTAAATACATGTAATACTTCCTAATTTACAGTATATGAATCCTGATTTGTAGCATATAATAAATACAAGAATTGCTGTTACAATTGCCACCCATATATTGCTGATTTACTTTCCATATATTGACAGATATTTTCCAGTGTTCTTCATAATAATTACTGTTAAGATTCAACAGTAATTGTTTAAAACAATTACTGTTCAAATCATTGCAAATTTAACAATGGGAAGGTAAATCAAATAGATATTTGAGTGTCTTGTCGTACCTTTTTTTGCCCTCTTCTTGAGCCACAAATAAGCATATAGGCTAATGAGAAGCCAGAATGATGCAATTGATGGTACTAAAATTGCCAGCATCGGCTTTTGATGAGAAACATTTGACTCCCTTGTATTTGTAGCTGCAGGAAAAGAATAAAGATTAACAACAGAGGAAAAACTTGATAATACTTATGGAAAGGAAAGGTACCTAATTCATATGCATCAACACGAACATAAAGATCATAACTTGCTCTCCTTTCATATCTAATGTCTACTAATTCCTTGAACCATGTCAAACAAGCATCATTAGAGGTATGCAGAGCATGAACAATTCCTCTTGCATTCCAGCTCACAGTCTGCGCGACTCTTCAACTTGTCCACCCAAGCTGCATTAGAGGTATCCGGAAGACAGTAATTCTCTATCTTCACAAACCCTTCTCCATCATCGCACACCGAAGATGTATGCTGGCGCTTCCTGACACAACCACCAGATCCATCTCTCGCAGACCATTGTTCTGGGTACTTGGGCTCGAACCCAGGTAAACAGGCACATACAATTTCACTTGGATTGGCATATTCACAAGTACTATAAGCACCACAATGTCGATAATAGTCGCACTGAAAGTGAGGGGTCTTCCAGTAATCCTTCCACTGACCATCACTTTGCAGCCATGTCAACGCCTTTTCATGTCCTGAATGATCCGCTATTATTCTTACCAGATAAGAATCATCAGTAACTGTGTAGAGCAAGTACATTTCGTTCGGATCATTTACAAATGTGTTTTTGTATAAGCCCATCTGATTTCTCCATGGCCAAGGGGAAGATCTAGCTATTGGCTTTTTACCATTATAGAAAAAGAATTGTGGTGAGCCATTTGGGTTGATCCTAACTGAAAAGTCCCCAGTCCCAGGGTCATCAGCAGATCTCCATGATGTTAGGAACAGATCAATTCCTAATTTTGTATCGACCCCCACTTTCATTCCAGGTAGCAGGGTGTTTGTAGGATGATCGAGGCTTTTCCATATAATACTTCTGCTTCTTTTCGTGACCATTATCAAATTTCCTGAATCCAAGAGTTGAGCTTCACAGGAATCATTTTCTTCCACTGAAACATTTGTAGACCACACTGGGAGCTTTTGGTCATCGTTAACACAGAGAACGAGGTTTCCATAGTGGTTTATAAAGACAAATCCTGAAGAGCCAATGATTGGATCGTTCCTGTTTGCAACCCACACCACAGTTTTCTCTGGCACTTTATGGTACCAGATTCCAAGATATCTATTGCTAGAACTACCTGGACTGAAAAATCCTAGTGCGAAATTATTTCCTTCAGAGATAAGAAGGTCACCTTCTTTAATGGTTTGCTTCATTTTTAAGGAGTCTTGGGAAGTACAAGATGAGAATTGGAGCACTACAATAGAAAAAAGCAGGAACAGTTTTTCAGCCTCCATGACGGAGTACTGGGTCTTGAGTTTTGGAATAGATGAGTGGAGAATGGCAAGAGAAGTTATTGGAAGAAGTTATTTTGGAATCTACTTCGCTTAATAGATCTTTTTAACAAAACACTGACTGTTGTGTCTTAATTATTATATTACCCACGCATAAAAAAAGTGTTATTTTTATTTTTCTATTTTATTTTATTATTTAATATTAGATTATTTTAGAATTTATGCTTGATATTTATTTTTCAATTTTTTAGTTTATATATTACTCTTATATCAAACTAAAATAAATTATGATATCATGATATAATTTACAGGTTTAACATGTTAACTTGGGTTGACTTAGTTAATTTTTTATTGATTTTTTTTCAATTTCATCCTCTAACATTGAGTTAATTGAAAATTGAATTTCGTGATCATTATTTTTTTTATTTTTATGGGTCAATCTTGATCCCATTACCTAGGTCATAAATTTGATAATTTAACTCGGGTTGATTTTATTTGCTTTATATGGAATTATATTGATCTCATAATGTAGATCATGAGTTTGGTTGAGTTAACTCTATTCATTGTTTTATATCATTTTTTATTTTATTGTATTTTTTCACCCTCTAAAAACTTAATTATTTTTTATTAATTTTATTATTTAATATTAGATTGTTTGGAAACTAGGTTTCATAATTTGTTTTTAATTTTTTTTATGGGGAGTTATCTCAATCTCATGGATTTTTTTTCTAGATTTCAAACTTAAAAAATGAATTTTAAAAAAATTGGAGATTCAAATTTTTATTATTTTCTTTCTATGAAGTTATCTTGATATCATGACCTGTGGGTTTGACAAGTTAACTCGGATTAACTCTAATAGTTGTTTTGTCCTTTTTCATTTTTTTTTCTATTTTGTTATTTATTATTTGGTTGATTAGAAATTATGTTTTTTGTCTTTTTTTTTAATTATCTTCTTTCTATGTTGTTATTTAATATTTGGTTGATTAGGTATTGACCTTCATAATTTATTTTGATATATTTTATATAGGTTTATCAGGTTTTCATTACTCAGATTATAATTAAATATTTTTTATTAAAAAACTATATTAATAAATCTTTGAAAAACTATTATGTTAAAAAAATTTGATATGATTTGCAACATAGTATGAGTCAATAATCTACTACAGACCATGAATTATCTTGTCCTTTGTATACCACTTGCACTCCTAAAAGACCACTTAATTTATTTATTTATTTTCAGCAGAAAAGTCTTGCATGCTTTAATAAAAAAAAAATGCATGCATGCACAGTCAACTTTAAATATGATTTAGCCTAAGAAATTTTGATCTTACATTATGACAATTCTGCATCTTATCTCACGCTCAAGTCTTGCGGGTGTCGAAAACTTTTCTGATATGGGTTCCACATCATAAGGAGGGTGCATTTCTTAAGAACATGAAAGTTGTCTGAGGAATTTTTTATATGAAATTTCCTTGTCATAATATAATTTTTTATATTATGAGCTAGCACATTTGTTTAAATAGTAGTCTTGAGTGGCTGCTAACGATCAGTCAAGAATTTGAACTTTGAAAGCAACGTTTGTTATTAGATTATTTACAAGCTAACTTGCCCGGAAAACTTGTTGATTTTATACGTGTTATAATTAGTTATTTTAATATTTAATTAGTAAAATTGAAATTGATAGAATCTGTTAGAAACAAGTTTTTTTTTCTGTCTAAAAGTGATTGAATGTTGCTACTATTAAAATTGTTTTGATAATTATTTCATCGATAGATTGTACAATTGATCTCAAGGAAATTCTGTTAAAATGAGTCGCGTGCTCGATGTAACATATTGATCGATTGTTGTGTATGTTTTATTTGTTCATGAATTCTTTCATTAGCAAATAGTAAAATTACAATCGTTGAATTTTAGCACAGATGAGTAATTTGTTTTATGCAACAAATAATTTGATTGGTGGTTTTGTTTTAAGTACTTTGATAATAATTTAATTGGTAGATTGCAAAACAGCAATTGATGAAATTGACTAAAGATATCTTATTCGTTGCATGCAACAAACTAATTGTTTGTTGTGCATATTTTAACTATTTGACAAATAATTTATTTAACAGATAGCAAAAATGCAATTGCTAAAACTTATCAAAGATTATTTTTTCAGATTTTTTCTTCATATTATTATATTAAAGTTTTTTAGAACACTGAGATTAAATTAATGTGAGATTTATAAAGAAAAGTTAGTTCAATTTTTTATATAATTTTTAAGACGTTAATTTTAAAAAATTATCACAATATATAGTTAGTATCTCCTATTTTTTAAGTAAAAAGTCTCAAAAATAATATATATAAAAATTTAGGAGCATTAACAATTTTGTTACATGTTAAAAAATTTGGTGGTGGCTATGGCGAAACGCAGGGCAATTTTTTATTTTATTATTGTAGATAATTTGGCATAATTTTCTATTTGTCTTGTCTACGTGTGGTTTTGTATATTTTTTTTATATGAGATCTAAAATATCATACATAAAAAAAGATGCAGAAGTTATTTTTCAAAAAAATAACAATGACCAATGAATTTTTGTCACCATTATTATACCTGTCATTATAAATATTATTATACAGAATTAATATTTTAATTATTATTGGTCATACTATCGACGATACCTTGATTATTTCTTTAAAAAAACAAAGATAAAAAATAATAAATATCAATTTTCAAATGATCACCAATACAAATTAAAATGTAAATATTAAAAAAATCTTAATAATAGTGGAAATAATAAAAAATGGTGAGACCATAATTATTGTTAGAAACAAAAATCCATAATGTTTTTATTTTATAAGATTTATTCTTCATATTATTATATTAAAAGTATTTCAGAACAATGATATCAAATCTTTTTGTCAAAAAAACCTAGGTCATTTATATATATTTTTTTAAGGCGCTAATATCAAAATATATAATTAGTTTGACATATTTAAAAGAAAACAAAACTTAAAAATAATAATTATGATTATTTTGAATGTCTTATTTATAATAATTAGAAAGTTCAAGATCTAACAATATTAACAAAAAACAATTCAAATATTTTTGCCATTCCGAAATCTGATATTTTTGGATTCATCTCTGCATCCAATAGAATATTGCTACATTTTAAATCCCTGTGAACGATTCTCAACCTGGAGTCTTGGTGAAGATATAAAATCCCACGAGCTATTCCAACAATAATATCAATAGCAATGTTCTTGTTTCATCTGTTAAAAAAATTTACTTTTGAGCCAGCTATAATTTGACAACTAGTGTAAAGTATGGCAATAAACACAGAAAAAGATTTACAGAACACAGACCATCTTCTACGGCTAATGCTATATCAGGATTATTACGAGATTCGTTAAACAGGAATGCAGGTTGTTTTGGAAGGGATCTCTGTTTCACTACTCAGCATAAAAACAACTGCCAACATAGATGGTCTGTTCATGGCATCTTCTTCCATGTACAGTAGACCAATTCGTATGCATTTCAAGGCTTCACGCGGATGATACAACTCCTTCAATAAGGGTGGATCATTCAGGGTTTTTGAAGCTGGTAACATGGCATGCAAGTGACCACAAATGGAAGGAGTTCTAGGCAGCACCTAAGCATAAATGGATAATTAATGGACGTCACAATAATGCAAGGAATGGAGGAGATCAAATGGATGATATGATAGGCAGAATGAATCAGTTGTGACGCAGCAGAAAATCAAAGGGAATACGACCAACGTCAATATTCCGTAAAATCAAGGAACACGAGATTGAATCTCAATAAAACTCAGAGTTTATTTCATAGAATGATAGTTAAGTTGGCTGCAGGGTTTACAAGGGATACTTAAAGATAAAACCCTAGCCTAATTCAATACAGAAAAGGAAAGGACGTAAAACATTAAATTTGCCATAAATGGCAAATTTGAGATAAATGCAGAATATGAAAGAGCTATGAATTCTAACAGAGTACCAATTGACCAAAGTCAATTCGGACTCTTAGATCAAAAGTTATTGCAAAAACGAAACTTTCCTAAAATAGCAAATATGACGATTCCGGGGCCGAAACGATGGAATTTGGCCAAAATTGGGTCGAGGCCAGCAGCGAAGCTTCTGATTTCTTCCGCAAACGACGAGACGCATTGACTGGATGAGTTTCGCGTTATTCCGACTTTGACGACCCGGCTGCCGAAATTCAGTTGCCTTTGAATTTCGGGTGATCCCTCTTCAGCATGTATGATTCCGCAACCTGTTCTACATCAAGTTGTTTAGAATCAGGTTGGGAATTTTAGCAGTGGAGAAAAACTTGATCTGTTGTAATGTAGAGCGTTGTTCTCAGCCGCTTTAGAATATGTGTTGAGGAAAGGCATTCACTAACGTTTTCACATCATTGAAATCGGTACCAATAAAGATACATGGATGGAAAACGAGCCCTTGAAAACAATTGTTGAAGAATAAAGGCTGAAATTGTAGAGCAGCAGCATTGTAGAGCAGCAGAGTTGTCCTGGGATGCAGAGGTGCAGAGCAGTGTTATTGTCATGTGTATTGTCCTATGTAGCACATTATATTTGTGCAGCTGTACTGTGTGTATTTATTCTCCTTTTCTGTCATAGTATCAGCATGCATTATGTACAGGAGTGTGACAGGTTCTTGTATTGTAGTATAACGGTTACACACATTGTATTATAAATAGACTACTCAATATCAATGAGAAATCAGTTCAGCAAATTCAAATCATCCGATCCTCTTATTTTCATGGTATCAGAGCTTGTATTCATCACAGTCAATTAATCTCTCCTGCAGCAATCACTCACTGCAAATCACTCAAAAAACCCAGAAACTCAACATCACTCAAAAAACCCATAAATTCTACCGTAACAATGACAGACCCATCAAACCCAGAAACTCATCCAGAAACTCATCTAGATGTTCCAAAAGAAAATCTCTCAAATCCCTATTTCACTCACCATTCCGATCATCCAGGTTTGGTCTTGATCTCCAAACCATTGAATGGAAACAATTATTCTACTTGGAAAAGGGCAATGACCCTAGCCTTAAATTCCAAGAACAAGTTGAGCTTCGTCAATGGCTCGATTAAAATCCCGTCAGTAGAAAATGACCCAGAAGGATACGCAACTTGGTCTCGGTGCAACGACATGGTGCATTCGTGGCTTATCAACACTGTCACTCCAGAAATCTCAGACAGTGTTATCTTTTATTCCACTGCACAGGAAGTATGGGAAGACCTCCATGACCGATTCTCTCAAAGCAACGCACCTCGTATCTTCGAAATCCAACGAGATATCGCATGCTTCAGACAAGAACATCAATCTGTCTCGGTGTATTACACAAAATTGAAGGGGTTGTGGGATGAGTTAGCCTCCTACGGTGAATCATCTCAAGGAGCACAGCAAGAACAACAAAAATTGATGCAATTTTTGATGGGGTTGAATGAATCTTACAGTGCTGTTCGTGGACAAGTTCTTTTAATGAATCCTTTGCCTTCGACTCGGCAAGCATATGCTTTTGTTTCTCAAGAAGAGAAGCAGCGTCTTCTCAGCTCACCGTCCATGGATTCTGTTGGAAGTGCAGCTATGGCAGTTCAGGGAAGTACTGGGAAACCAAATGACAGAGGAGAGCGTCCTTACCATTCCTTCAAATCGACCTTCGATGGTGGGCGTCGCTTTGAGCAGAACAGAGAACAAGACAGAGATGGTGGACGACGCTTTGAACAAAACAGGGACCATTTTAATAACAATGGTGGGCGTCGTTTTGAACGGTATGGGCGTCGTTTTGACCAAAGACGTGGCAGGCCTCATTGTTCCTACTGTGACCAACCGGGGCATTGGGTTCAAACTTGTTTTGAACTTAATGGATATCCAGCTGGCCACCCCAAAGCCAAAACTAATTCGGCCAGACGCTTCCAGAATAATAAGTTTACTGCCAATCATGTGGCGATGCCTGTGTCTAAAGACAATGACAAGTCAGTCGTAGGGATTTCAGAAATTCAATTGAAGCAGCTGCTGTCGCTTCTTAATGACAAAGCTGAAACCAGTACTCAAGCCCATGCTGTCACTAAACCAGGTTTGCCAAAAATTGCTCTCCGCAATTGGATTATTGATAGCGGAGCCACTGATCATATTTCTTCATCGTCGCGATCATTTTTTCGACAGCGACACTGTTCCCTACCTCCTGTGTTGATGCCTAGTGGGGCAACGGCTAAAATTGTTGCAAAAGGATCCATACCTTTAAGTTCCACTTATTATTTACACGATGTGCTCTGTGTGCCCAAGTTTAAAGTTGACTTAATGTCAGTCAGTCGCTTGACAAGGAATTTGAATTGCTCCATAACATTTTTTCCTTATTGGTGTATTTTGCAGGATCTGGCTACGAGGAGGATGATTGGTTTGGGTAAACAACGCAACGGTCTATATTACTTGGTGGCAATAGGAACGACGAACTCTATGACACAGCCTCAACCACCATTACATCAACCAGCCTGCAACCTCACAATATCTTCAACTGATCTCTGGCATAACCGTTTGGGCCATCTCTCTTCGCATCGTTTAAATTTTATTGCTCAGAAATATTTAAATTTTTCTGCCAAGTCTAGTCATGTTTGTCACATTTGTCCTTTAGCTAAGCAAACTCGTTTGCCTTTCAGTATTAGTACCATTTCCACTATCAAACCTTTTGAACTTATTCATTGTGACATTTGGGGTCGTTACCGACATCCTTCCATTTCTGGTGCTTATTATTTTCTTACTATCGTTGATGACTACACCCGTTTCACATGGATATTTTTAATGCAACATAAATCAGAAGTTAATACTCTTATAAAAAAAAAAATTACGTATGTTCTCACGCAATTTGAAACTTCCATTAAAATTTTTCGAAGTGATAATGGTAGTGAATTTCTTTCATTGCGTTCTTTTTTTCAAGATAAAGGCGTCATTTTTCAACATTCTTGTGTTTACACGCCTCAACAAAATGGGGTCGTGGAACGCAAACATCGTCACATCTTGCAAGTGGCTCGTGCTTTAAAATTTCAAGCTCAACTCCCGAACCAGTTTTGGGGAGAATGTGCTCTTACTGCTGTTCATCTTATTAATCGATTACCTTCTGCTGTGCTAAATTTTAGAACTCCTTTTGAACTTTTATACTCCAAAATACCATCTTTTTCTCATATCCGTGTTTTCGGTTGCTTAGCTTATGCCACTAATGTCCATCCTTCTCATAAATTTGATTTTCGCTCAGTACCCTTCATTTTTATTGGTTACCCTACCGGTCAAAAGGCATATAAATTATTTAATTTATCTTCCAAAAAAATGTTTACTAGTCGGGATGTTTTTTTTCATGAAACCATTTTCCCTTATGCATTGGCCCGACCCGCTCCTCACCTTTCCCCTTCACCCACTGACTTTGGACCAATTCCCTTCTTACCCACCGACAACCTCCCTTCCACCCCGACCAGTCGTTCACCCTTACCCAAACCTCCACCTACATGTCCCTTGTCACAAGCCACCTCACCACCAAACACTACGCCTATATACCCATCTTCTTCCCTGCCACCACCCATCCTCCATACATATTCCCGTCGTTCTCAACCCACCAACCCGCCACCACCCACCATTCCATCTTCCTCACCTCCTTCACTCATAGACTCGCCTCTTCCCACCTGTCTACCCCCCATCTCTACTGATCCACCACAACCCGACCCACTTCCACTTCGTCGTTCCACTCGACTCGTTACCCCACCTACGAAACTCAAAGACTTCATATGTTCTACGGTTTACTCTCATCAATCAACCTCCTTGGCACCGGGTCTTCAAAAAGGTACACGCTACCCCATGAGCAACTTTGTTTCTTACCATCGTTATTCTCCTCAGAATTGCTCCTTCACTGCACAACTCAATTCCACCACAGAACCTCAGTCTTTTGCAGAGGCCGTTAAATATCCTGAATGGCAGCAGGCTATGAGTTCTGAGCTGCAAGCTCTTGACGATAATGGCACGTGGTCTCTCACTTCTTTACCACCGGGGAAGACTGCGATTGGTTGCAGATGGGTTTATAAGATCAAACTCCATTCGGATGGTTCAGTTGAGAGGTACAAAGCCCGGTTGGTGGCTCAGGGTTACACCCAATTGGAAGGTGTTGATTATCATGACACGTTCTCTCCCACCGCCAAGATTATTTCTGTTCGTTGTCTATTGGCTTTGACAGCAGCTCATGGATGGTCTCTGCACCAAATGGATGTGCATAATGCCTTTCTCCATGGCGATTTAACTGAAGAAATTTACATGTCTCTGCCTCAGGGTCTTCGGCGAGAGGGGGAGAATCACCTAGTTTGTCGCCTCCACAAGTCAATTTATGGATTAAAGCAGGCTTCCCGACAATGGTTTGTTAAGTTCTCCGAAGCTATGCATTCAGCTGGATTTGTACAATCAAAGGCCGATTATTCCCTATTTACCAGAAAACAGGGTATGTCTTTCACCATCCTATTGATATATGTTGATGACATTTTAATCACTGGAAATGATTCTGTGAACATTGCTGCAACTAAACAATTCCTGCATGAACATTTTCGCATCAAAGATCTTGGAAATTTAAAATACTTCCTTGGAATTGAGGTGTCTTCTTCAAAGAATGGAATCTTTATTTCGCAACGTAAATATGCATTAGAGGTGATTAAAGATGCAGGGTTATTGAGTGCTGCTCCCATTAACACTCCTATGGAACGAGGATTAAAATTATCAGATGAAGGCACCTTGTTTAGAGATGCAAATCGGTATAGAAGATTGGTGGGTCGTTTAATATACTTAACTGTGTCAAGGCCAGACATCACGTATGCAGTGCATGTTTTGAGTAGATTCATGCACCAACCCAGGACATCTCATATGGAAGCAGCACTTCGGGTTGTAAGATATCTAAAAGGGGCACCAGGCCGAGGCCTATTTTTTTCTTCCAAAAATGATCTAAGATTGAGAGCTTACTGTGACTCAGATTGGGCAGGATGTCCGCTCACTAGAAGATCTACTACTGGTTATTGTGTTTTTCTTGGACCCTCGTTGATATCTTGGAGGTCAAAGCGGCAGAAAACAGTTTCACTCTCTTCTGCCGAAGCAGAATACAGAGCAATGACTAGAGCATGTTGTGAATTAACATGGTTGCGATGCTTGCTAAAAGACTTGGGAATTTTGCACCATGATCCAGCTTTATTGTACTGTGATAATAAAGCAGCTTTGCACATTGCGGCAAACCCGGTTTTTCATGAGAGGACAAGGCACATTGAGATGGATTGCCATTACATTCGGGATAAAATTCAGGATGGTTCAATTATTACGAAATATGTTGATTCAGCACATCAACTTGCGGATGTTTTGACCAAGCCTCTTGGAAAAGAAATGTTTATTCCTATGGTTAACAAGTTGGGAGTGCAAGATATCCACTCTCCAACTTGAGGGGGAGTGTAGAGCAGCAGCATTGTAGAGCAGCAGAGTTGTCCTGGGATGCAGAGGTGCAGAGCAGTGTTATTGTCATGTGTATTGTCCTATGTAGCACATTATATTTGTGCAGCTGTACTGTGTGTATTTATTCTCCTTTTCTGTCATAGTATCAGCATGCATTATGTACAGGAGTGTGACAGGTTCTTGTATTGTAGTATAACGGTTACACACATTGTATTATAAATAGACTACTCAATATCAATGAGAAATCAGTTCAGCAAATTCAAATCATCCGATCCTCTTATTTTCAGAAATGGAGCTGATTCCAAGACTGCAAATAGGAATCAGAAGAGATGAAGACAGAGTAGAAGACAGAGTAGTGTCAAAAATCTGAGCTGTTTGTTTTTAATTTAGTTCAATAAAGATCAATTGTTTGATCAAGAGGTCTAGTATTTTACGTAGTTTCAGTTTAAGTTTACGTAGAATTAGTATAGAACAAGAGTTTACAATTGACTAGAATTCATACTCTTGTAAGTTGTTCAATTTCGTTTTCTATAAATAAAATCAAAAGGATGGCAGTAACCTAAGCACAAATTCTGCCCTTTATTCTGAAAATACTATCAGGTTTACTTGTTCTCTTGTTCTTTGAAAATCTGGAAATTCTGAAGGTTTTTTGTCACCGATTTGAACAGTGACTGTTTTTCTCGTCAGGAACAAAAATCCTGACAGTGATCTGAACAGTAAGTGTTTTGTTCATCAGATTTTTTCCAACAATTGGTATCAGTGCCATCCAAACCACCAACATAAGTATTATAAAAATAAAATATTAAGAGAAAATTTCTAATTATATGAAAGCTCGTACAGTTCTAGCTCCTGCATCAAGACAAATGCAGGCTGTTTAGGAGAAGGAAATGTTGTTTCAATACTTGTATGCATTACAGCGCTATTAGGGAAAAATATAACTCCTCCAGCTTCGTCACAAATTATTCACACAGTGCAGCTTCAACGACTAACAATTTCACTGATTGTTACCTGATTTACAGAACACACTCCATCTTCTACGGCTAATGCTATATCAGGATTATTACGAGATTCTCTAAACAGGAATGCAGGTTGTTTTGGAGAAGGGATCTCTGTTTCATTACTCAACATAAAAACAACTGCCAACATGGATGGTCTGTTCATGGCATCTTCTTCCACGCACAGTAGACCAATTCGTATGCATTTCAAGGCTTCACGCGGATGATACAACTCCTTCAGTGATGGATCAACTATCTCCAATGCCTTTTCTTGTACCCATAATTCCCATACCTGTGTTGTTCATATAAATCGTTAACTTGAAAGATATTAGAGCAGACAACATTTAAAATTGTGAAATTCAGTAATGAACTCAAATGGCTGTCTAGTAACTCACATATCCAATCAAAGTCAAGGGAGGATTCTGTTGATAAAATCTATTGTTCTTCCTGCCACTCACAATCTCTAACAAAATGACCCCAAAACTGAAAACATCTGATTTTACAGAAAAGTTTCCAAACACAACATATTCTGGCGACATATAGCCACTGCAGCAGAAAAAAAAGAATCTTAAGTTTTAGTGTTCCTGATAATCAGTGATATTACTTTGTCACTCGGTCTTTGTGTTCTGCAAAGGTACTTACTATGTTCCTACAACTCTCCTTGTCCTATCTTCAGTTTGGTTGCCTTCAAATATTTTTGCCATTCCGAAATCTGATATTTTTGGGTTCATCTCTGCATCCAATAGAATATTGCTACATTTTAAATCCCTGTGAATGATTCTCAACCTGGAGTCTTGGTGAAGATACAAAATCCCACGAGCTATTCCAACAATAATACCAAAGCGTTTTCGCCAATCCAATACCAATCTTCTTGTTTCATCTGTTAATAAAATTACTCTTCAGCCAGCAATAATTTGACAACTAGTGTAAAGCATGGCAATAAACACAGAAAAAGACTTACCGAAAAGAAACCAGTCCAAGCTTTTGTTTGGCAAGTATTCATAGATTAACATTTTTTCTTCATTGTGAATGCAATAACCTAGAAGTTTCACAAGGTTTCTGTGTTGAAGCTTTGCAATTACCACAACTTCATTTTTACATTTTTCTGTTCCTTGTCCTGAACTTCTAGATAATCTTTTTACTGCAACCTCCTGTCCATTAGCTAGCAGACCCTAAGATCATGTAACAAGGGCAAGCCTAGATATTACAATTATTAAAATTAGAGAAAAACAAATCTGTAGTATTGAGAGGCCATTTAGTTTTTAGCTAGATGCAGTAAGAATCTCTACCTTATAAACCGAGCCAAAACCACCTTGGCCTAGTTTGTTAGCTGGAGAGAAGTTGTTAGTGGCCGCCGTTATGGTGCTGAGCTTGAAATATTCCAATTCAATAGAATTGCTGTTTACCTCATTAACTAGTTATTTTTCCAATCATAAAGCAAAAAGTGAATATTAGACATGGGAAGGCATATCAAATAGAGATTATAGTCTTGTCGTACCTTTTTTTGCCCTCTTCTTGAGCCACAAATAAGCAGATAGGCTTATGAGAAGCCAGAATGATGCAATTGATGGTACTAAAATTGCCAGCTGAGGAACATTTGACTTCCTTGTATTTTTAGCTGCATGAGAGTGAAAAGAATAAAGATTAACAGCAGAAGAAAAACTACCCCCTTTTCCAATGGAAACGTGACAATACATATGGCGAAGGCTGGCCCCTTCGGCACCTAGTAATTACCAATATCACTGGTTTCCAATGAAATCAAATTGCTAATTCAAGAGCAATGAAATCAAAACGTAGAAAAGCTCTTATAAATCAAATTTGCAATGAAAAAGGGTACCTAATTCATATGCATCAACACGAATATAAAGATCATAACTTCCACTCCTTTCATATCTAATGTCTACTAATTCCTTGTACCATGTCAAACAAGCATGCATCCCCTTTTCCGGGAATTCCAATGATTGAGTATGCAGAGCATGAACAAATCCTCTTGCATTCCAGCTCACAGTCTGCGCGACTCTTGCTCATGTCCACCCAAGTTGCATTAGAAGTATCCGGAAGAAAGTAATTCTCTATCTTCACAAACCCTTCTCCATGATCGCACACCGAAGACGTCTGCTGGCGCTTCCTGACACAACCACCAGATCCATCTCTCACAGACCATTGCTCTGGGTACTTGGGCTCGAACCCAGGTAAACAGGCACATACAAATTCATTTAGATTGGCAGCTTCACACGTACTATAAGCACCACAATGTCCATAATAGTCGCACTGAAACTGAGGGGTCTTCCAGTAATCCTTCCACTGACCATCACTTTCTCGCCATGTTAACGCCTTTGCATGTCCTGAATGATCCGCTATTATTCTTAGCAGATAAGAATTATCAGGAACTGTGTAGACCCAGTATATTTCGTCCTGATCATTTACAAAAGTGCTTTTGTATAAGCCCATCTGACTTCTCCATGGCCAACTGGTAGCTCTAACAATTGGATTTTTACCATTATAGAAAAAGAATTGTGGTAAGCCATTTGGTTTGATCCTTGATGAAAAGTTCCCAATCCCAGGGTCATCATCTGATCTCCATGATGATAGGAACCGATCAATTCCTAATTTTCGATCGAGCCCCATTTTCATTCCAGGTAGCAGGGTGTTTGTAGGATGATCGAAGCTTTGCCATACAATACTTCTGCTTCTTTTCGTTACTATGATCAAATTTCCTGAATCCAAGAGTTGAGCTGCACAAGAATCATTTTCTTCCACTGAAACATTTGTAGACCACACTGGGAACTTCTGGTCATCGTTACCATAGAGAACGAGGTTTCCATATTGGTTTATAAAGAGAGATCCAGAAGAACCAATGATTGGATCGTTCCTGTTTGCAACCCACACCACAGTTTTCTCTGGCACTTTATGGTACCAGATTCCAAGATATCTATTGCTAGAACTACCTGGACTGAAAAATCCCAGAGCGAAATTATTTCCTTTGGAGATAAGAAGGTCACCTTCTTTAATGGCTTGGCTCGTCTTTATGGAGTCTTGGGATGCACACCATGAGAATTGGAGCATTATAAGAGAAAAAAGCAGGAACAGTTTTTCAGCCTCCATGACGGAGTAAACTGGATCTTTGCTGGTGGAAAAGTGTTAAATTTAGCTCTGTGGAGAATTAGATAAGGTCTCCAGAGATGTCACGTGATGAAAGTGGTTATTTTGGGATCCACTTCGCTTAACGTGGAATCTCTCTCTCTAACGAGTTCGTCTTTTCAACCTTCAAAATCTAGACCACTAGTTTTTGTTAAAATATCAATCCAGATTTTCTTGGAAATTACTCCGTCCTCTAGTTTTGGAAATATGGAGGAGGTTGCATACAAAAACAACGTAAAAAAGACAATAAACACGATGGAAGATAGAATTTAAATTGAATTTTTTTTTACTTAATATTTTTTATAATAAAAAATAATTATTAAAGCTATTATAAAATTCTTATATATTAGGAAAAATACCTAAAAAAAGTTTAAAATTTAATATAAAAAAAAATCTAAAGTAAATAGAAAAAAATGTAAATCAACTTTAAAATATAGCATTTCCCGAATAATAATTTAGAGGACTCGTTTGGAGGCCTTAATGAAATTAGATGACTTCATAAATCAAACTTTATATCCAACATTGACCTTTAGAATCTATTAGAAAAATCTAAATTTGTTTAAATGGCGGTCTGACTAAAACTTATGTTCATTATCATAAGGTCATGCATTTAATAAAAACTTCTTTCTTCAATTTCTCAATGTTGAAAATAACTCATCTTCAAGTTCAAATTGTTCTGATCTTGATCTCATGAATACCTAATCAAATCTCTCAAACTCATTTTCTTTCTTAGCTTAAGTATATAACAATCCGAAATATTAGTTTTAGTTCTTATTCAATGTAGTGTTTTGAAAATTTTAAAAAGGAAAAGGTAGTAATGCCCTTGGTGGTAAAGAATTACATATAAATGAATGAAGGGTATTGTAGTAATTATATAAACTTTGTAAATATAAATAGAAAAGAAGAAAAAGAAGAAGAAGAGGAAAGGAGAAATAAGTGTTTAATGTAATGTTTATGTTTTAATATGTATAAATCACTACTAAAAAAAGGGTATTTTGCAACGGAAGCATCCGTTGCAAATAAGTAAGGGTGCCGTTGCAAATTTGCATTTGCAACGGATTTTGCAACGGATGCATTCCGTTGCGAAACGGTGACTGCAAATCGATTTGCAACGGCTAAGCCGTTGCAAAGTTGCAACGGCTAATCCGTTGCAAACGTGCAACGGCTAATCCGTTGTAAAGTTGCAAGGGCTTATCTGTTGCAACGGCTTAGCCGTTGCCACTTTGCAACGGATTAGCCGTTGCAAAGTGGCAATTTTTTTTTTTTTACAATTAATTTTTAGATTAAATTGTTTATTTAATTTATGGAACATTTACACACTTTGATTAATATTATTATTTTTTAGAAGCAAATAAATACATTTCAAATAACATAAAGGAAATATTATACAAATTCATAAAAGATTCAGTTACATTTACTTTTTGAAGTATATACATATTTGTACATCAACATAAAACAAAGAAATAAATAGTTCTATCACTAGCAACATGAAACAAAAATTAGTTTCTCTTTAAATATCACTGGCTCAGCGAGCCGGAAAAGCAAATTTTCAACCCCATCAGTAATCCTTTGACTAACAAACCCACCCAAAACCCTCCTAACAGAAGCTGCAAGCACCCTGGAATTCGCATATATCGAACCCTCAATCAAACTCTGTAGGAACCCATCCTCAAACTCCTCCTTCAAAACCCCGTCAATCCCTTTCCATGCTCGAAACAATATCACTCCATAAGCTTCCAAGACGGACTTCCTACCAAATGCAATCTGAGACTTTATCATCGCCAATGCCTCCTTCATTAACTGCATACTCAACCCAAAAATAAACCCCAAGAACTTCCTCCCATCTTCAGTCTTCAAATAAATCGGAGCGATCACAGTCCGAATCAACAGCATCTTCAAATCCTCAATGCTCTCATCCTCAAAATCAAACAATGTAAAAGCCTCACGTAAGGCATAAACTCTGTGGACATCCACTTTCTTCTTCAAAGTCAAAGACCGCGAAACCAGAAATGGTAAGGACTGTGAAATCAACATTTCTCTCCCCTGTAAATTCTCCTTCCAGTAAAGCTCACATAGATTCGATATCTCCAACAGCAAACTCGAATCCGACTCAAAAAAGACCAAATTGTCATGAAGTAACTGAACAGACGGCAACAAGTCCAGAGGAGAAAACACCTTTTTGGGATGCGAAACGCATAGAAAAGCAACGTGGGCAAGAAGGTGGAGCTTCTCAGCACTGATCTGTTGTTTGTGGAGGTCGAAATCGTCTTCTCCATCTTTATTGCTTTTACGGCCGGATCGACGGGGTTTTTTAGAGGGAGGGGAATGGGTGGGGTTGCGGAAGGAAAGGATAGAATCGGAAATGAAAGTATGCAGAGAGGAAGAGAGAGGAGAAGAGGAGGGGATTGAGTGGATTAAGGATTTGAGTGTACATTTTGAGGATTTGGCTTTGAGATCGAGTTTTGTGGCCGAGGAGAGGAATTCTTGCGGTGATGAGTTTTGGAGAGAAGAGGAATGATGATACTGCCTCTTCTCAATGGCGGAGGAGGGAGGAGGGAGGGCTTCTGGAAGAGGTGAAGGGAGTTAGAAATAAATGCTGATTGGGTCAGGTTTCAAATTTTCAAACCCTTTCCCCCGCCCTGTTCCCCGCCTCCTATAGCAACAGTTTTACCCAAGTTTTGATTCATGGAATTTATTTTCAAAACAATTTATTTCTTATTATTAAAATGTCATAAAATAATCAATAATCGGTAACAAAACTCTACCTTTATCATGTGGTTTTTAAATTTTAATTTAATCATTTTATTTAAAGAGAAACTAATTTTAGAATATTCAATATCTAAATAAATAAAAAACACTAACCCAACAATTTTATAAGCACCTGAACCTCGTTATACTCTCTCTAGCACATTAATTTATCCACCAAAATTCGCTCCTTTATGTCAAAAACCACTCTTCTATAAATAAAGTAGAAAACAAAACAAAACCCACTTAATTATTAAATAATGCTAAACTTGCAACGGATTAGCCGTTGCTGAATTGCAACGGATAATCCGTTGCAAACCAAACAATTTGCAACAGAATATCCGTTGCAAATTATTTTTTTTTAAAAAAAATAATTTCATTTGCAACGGATAATCCGTTGCAAATGGTTGTCAATTGCAACGGATTTTCCGTTGCAAAGTAATTTTATTTTGAACGGATAATCCGTTGCAAATGGTTTTAAATGGCAACGGATTTTCCGTTGCAATGTAATTTTTATTTGCAACGGATAAGCCGTTGCAAATGGTTGTCAATTGCAACGGATTTTCCGTTGCAAAGTAATTTTATTTTGCAACGGCTAATCCGTTGCAACCCATGTTTTTTTTTTTTTATTTCCGGAATCAACTTTGCAACGGATAATCCGTTGCAAAGTAATTTTCAATTGCAACGGAAAATCCGTTGCAAATGGTTTTAAATTGCAACGGATTTTCCGTTGCAAATTTATATTGCAACGGACAATCCGTTGCAAAGTAATTTTCATTTGCAACGGAAAATCCGTTGCAAATGGTTTTAAATGGCAACGGATTTTCCGTTGCAACCCTTGTTTTTTTTTTTTTTCCGGAATGTGTTTAGCAATGGAAAATCCGTTGCTGAACAAAATTCCGTTGCAAACAGCCCCCTTTTTTAGTAGTGAATGTTGTTATTAGTTAAGATTTTGAATTTATTCAAGATTAGGGTTTGAAGAATTTGTTTTGGGTGATGAATTGATTGAGATGTTAAGCGTTAAATATGTTGGATAATGGTTTAATTGATTGGATTGTAGATGATTTTGAGGTTAATTGAAGTGTTAGGTGTAAAAAAATTAGAAAATTATGAAAAACCTTTTTTGAAAATCTGGAAAGTAGGCTGGAAGTTGGTATTGCTGAAATAATATCTGCTCATAATCTGGTGGTAAATATCTGTACCTCAGTAGGCGTCTCATCTTCTGCGAGGACTGAACCATCCCTTTTCTCTACCTCGTTCTTGTGAGTTGTAACTGCTCCCACCAAGCGGAGGCTCCCCCCATTAGTTTGTAGGCAACTAGTTTTACCTTCTTGTCTTTAGGAATCTCTATGTAGTTGAAGAACCTCTCCACTACTGCTAGCCAATCAAGAAACCCCTCAATCTGAAGCTGACCATTAAAGCTGGGGAGATCCATCTTCATTCGAAAAGCCTGATGCTCCCGCTCCCCCATGTTGTGGTAGCCCTGTCGATTAGGTTTCAATATATTTTCAGCATATTCTTCCTCATCACTTAGTTCATCCTCGTAGTCTGGCTGCCCATGTGGAATCGGCTGGTGGCCATGAGTAAAGTTATCTCTTCCCCTGTAATCCTCTCGTCTCCTCTCATCTTCACGCTGCTGATTGTTTCCAATTGTTAACCTAGCAAGAGTGGCTTGTATTGCTTGCAAAGCTTGCTGGGTTTCTCGTTGGAAAGTTCTAAACTCGACCTGAGTGATGTCGTCGTCTTCTCGAATGTCCTCAAGGGCTTCTTGTGCATTCAGTGGGTTCGCCATCTAATCGATGATTAGATAGGCTCTGATACCAACTGACGTAGCAGAAGTCTTTTGCAAAACGAAAGAACAAGGATCACCGTCTATATTCTTAGAATTACTCGAATCCACGAGCAAAAAAAAACAGAGTAGTATCTGTTGGAAGATAAGTTGCTGAGCTGGAATTGCAGAAGAATGAAGATGCTTGCTGTTTAAGTAGTTGATGATGTAATAGTTAGTTAGTTTTCTGTTATGATGTAACTAACTAACAAGTAAGCATGCATAAGGTGTGTGTTCTCATATTGTAAAGCATGCATAACGTGTGTGCTGTGTGTGCTCTGTCTCAACCATATATAAGAGGCATAAAGTCAAACACTTTGTAAGCAATTTTGAATCAATACAATAACAGACTACGAAGTTAGTGAAAATTGACTTACCTTCTTTTCTCTCTGCCTAAATTTCTTCTTCTTCTCATCTTCCACAAATTACCCAACAATCAATTCAACAAAATCAACATCTCTGAATGAAATTCTTCTTCAAATCAAAATCAAAGGTGTCCTCTGACGCGGGTGGCCACACACATTTATAAGTTGCCAGCCCTAGTCCTACTCACACAGCAACAATAGGGGTAACAGGAAAATCCCCACAAACCAGGACTTTACGTCCTCTAATTCGCAAATTAAAACAATAACAGGAATAATAGCGATCCTAAGTCAACCAAGACATATAGTAATAAGGAAAGTGCAGCTGGCTTCTTCATGCATGGTGATTCTGCTAATAAGGAAAGTGCAGCTGGCCTTTCATGCAGAATCCAGCTATTAGTGAGTCATCCCGTGATGACCTCTTCGTTTGCCTCCTTGGACTGTTCTGCATCATGATGTTCCATCAGATGTCAGATTAGGCACTAACTTTTCTGGTTGTTGATTAAAAACTAAAAAGCCTAGAGTTTCACTCCATTGATGCTGGAATGGAAACAATATCTATATCAACACAGTGTATTGGCTAAGTTATTAGCTTGTGTGTGGTCAAAACAACATAAAAAAAATGTAAGTCTTTGACTTGGTCTTCACATAAAAAAACAACATAGAAAAATGGAAACAATATCTATATCAACACAGTGTAAGGGGATTTTGTTTATTCAATTTTGTTTTAAACCCCCAAACCTTTTTGAGTTAGTATTTTGTAGGAAAATTAAGTAAAAAATGTTAGAATTCTAATGAGATTAGCTTTGTTTTAGCTGTAGGATTCTAAAGAGATTAACTCTCTTTTTAGCTATAGAATTCTAAATAGTTTTTATAATTATCTTTGATAGGATTTATCATAAATCCTATCCTTATCCAATAATCTCTCCTATCTATTGAGAGTTCTAGTTTATTTCAATTTCTAGTTCTTGTAAGCCTATAAATAGGCAAGTTTCAATTGAATAAATTGAGTGAGATTCATTCCAATATTTATGAATTTATTTTTGTTCTTCAATTTCTATCAATTTCAGATTTTATAGATTTAAGATTTCCAACAATTGGTATCAGAGCACATCTTCTTGCGGGACTGTGGGGTTTTTTTTTTGAGAGACAAACACAGAGAGTTAGAGGTTAATTGAGTGTAAACACAAAGTGAGTTTTTACTTTCAAAAATCATGTCAACCTCCAACAACAATGCTGCTGCTATTCCAGTTTTTTCTGGAGAAAATTATCACATCTGGGCTGTCAAGATGAAGTTTTTCTTGCGATCCCAAGGATTATGGAACATTGTGGTGACGGATGCTGATCCAAATCCACTACGTGCGAATCCAACGTTGGCACAGATAAGGGCTCATGAAGAAGAAAAATTGAAGAAAGACAAAGCAATTACATGTCTGCATTCTGGAATTGCAGACCACATCTTTACGAAAATCATGAACTTGGAAACACCAAAACAAATTTGGGACAAGCTCCAGGTCGAATTTGAAGGCAGCAGCAGAGATAAAACTGTAAAGTTGCTAGCATTCAAGAGAGAGTTCGAATTGATGAAGATGAAAGACCATGAATCTGTCAAAGTGTATTCTGGCAGATTGATGAATGTAGTGAACCAGATGAGACTCCTTGGGGAGACATTTGAAGATCATAAGATTGTAGAAAAGCTTATGATGTCCGTCCCTGAAAAATTCGAAGCAAAAATCTCAGCAATAGAAGAGTCTTGCGATTTGCAAAATCTTCCCATTGCTGAGTTAATAAGCAAACTGCACATCCAGGAGCAAAGAGTGCAGATGAGGGATGATGAAGTTATGGAAAATGCATTTCAAGCAAACTGGAAAGGAAGAAAGACTGAAAATTTCCAGAAGAAAGATTTCAACAATGGTAAGAAATTTTTCTCGGAAAATAAGTCTATTGTACCTGCAAACAGTCAAATGTTTCCACCATGTTCTTATTGCAAGAGAACAAATCATGGTGAGAGCGAGTGCTGGTTTAAAGAAAGGACTCTTAGTCATTGTGATTATTGCAAGAAGTTTGGCCACAATGAGAAATTTTGCAGGCTGAATAAGAACAAATCGCAGCTACAACAGCAAGCCAACTTTTCTGAAGAAGGTAAGGAACATGAGGAAGCTGAGGAGCATTTGTTTATGGCCTTGCAGACCAGCAACAACTCCCAAAAGAATTCATGGCTGATTGACAGTGGCTGCACCAGCCACATGACAAAGTACTTGTCGATTTTCTCTTCAATTGATCATACAATTAGGCCAAAAATCAAGTTGGGGAATGGAGACATTGTGCAAGCAAAGGGAAGAGGTGCTGTCAAAGTCAGCACAACCAAAGGTACTAAAGTTATCAAAGATGTTCTGTATATTCCAGAATTGAATCAAAATTTATTGAGTGTTGCACAAATGCTTAAGAATGGATATGAGGTAGCTTTTAAGGAGAATTTCTGCTTTATTACTGATGCAAATGATTCAGCAATAGCAAAAATTAAAATGGAAGGCAGTAGCTTCTACTTATATTTGAATGTAGTAGAAGGAAATGCTTTGAGTGTGAAATCTGAAATGAGTGTTGATTGGGACAAGAAACCTGAGCACTACAACCTTGAGTGTTTGAACATGTTGCATGATGGTGATATGGTAAAGGGTATGCTTGAAATTCATACTAGTGATCAAGTTTGCAAAAGGCTGCAAATATGTGACAAAGATGGGAAAATCAGAGATGGTAATCTGTTTAGCATGAAATCCAACAATGTTTATGTGAAGAATTCAGCTGAATCTACAACACATGAAGACATGAAAGATGTTTTTAATGAACATGGAGCAATTACTAGTGCTGTGATGATGAGGGCTGCTGATGAAAAATCAAAATGCTTTGAATTTGTGAACTTTGAAAAATCTGAGGATGCTGCCGAAACTGTCAAGAGTTTGAATGGGAAAGAAATTGATGCTGAGAAAAGTTATGTTAGAGAATGTTACATGAAGACAGGAGGAGCAACATTTGAAGGAAATCCTGATGGTGATTTAGGCCAAAACAGGGCTGATATAAGTCTAGTTCATCATGACTTGAAGACCAAGATAATTCCAGTAGCAAGTCTGGAATTCCTGAAGATGAAGTTGGGATTGCCCAAAGCAAATCTCAAGGAGGAGTGTTAGAATTCTAATGAGATTAGCTTTGTTTTAGCTGTAGGATTCTAAAGAGATTAACTCTCTTTTTAGCTATAGAATTCTAAATAGTTTTTATAATTATCTTTGATAGGATTTATCATAAATCCTATCCTTATCCAATAATCTCTCCTATCTATTGAGAGTTCTAGTTTATTTCAATTTCTAGTTCTTGTAAGCCTATAAATAGGCAAGTTTCAATTGAATAAATTGAGTGAGATTCATTCCAATATTTATGAATTTATTTTTGTTCTTCAATTTCTATCAATTTCAGATTTTATAGATTTAAGATTTCCAACAAAAAATTCCCGTGGGTTTGACTTGGTCTTCACCATGATAATATGAAATATTATTTTTGTGATAGTAAAACTAAAATTAATATTTGGAGGTTCAACGACAAACCAGGCATGAACTCATAGATTAAAACATCTTTTCGTCTTCCTCTATGCAGCACCCTAAAAGCCTCACAAGATTTCTGTGCTGAAGCTTTGCAATTAAAATGACCTATTTTAAACTCCGCAACCCCCTATCTTGACGTTTCTGATAACTTGTTCACAGCTATCTCCCTTCCATGGGATAATCGGCCCTGAAATGGTTATTCAGAAAGCAGTACGTATTAGTTTCCATGAAATAGCCTTTTATGTCTTGCATACTATCACCTCTGAGAATTTCAAGTTATACAGCCCACTTACACCACATATTTGGCATCAGAAATAGCAAATCTTTCATTGTTTAGCAAAATATTTTGACCAGGCATAATTTTTGAGAAAAGCTTGAAAGGATCATAGAAATAGTAGTCTACGGATAGGCACATTACCTTGTATACAGAACCAAAACCTCCTTGCCTAAGTTTATGGGCTGAGGAAAAGTTGTTTGTTGCTGCAATTACAGCACTTAGTTCAAAGAATGTCACACCCAGATTTTGGCCGACTTCATGTATTTTCGTGTTGGGAGAATCTCTATTCTTTGATAAATTACTTGTGGGATCCGAAAATAAAATTTCTCGGTGATTTTGCTTCCTTTTCATGCCTGAAAATGTTATCCATTGGACACAAAAACAAAAGTCATACAATTTTCAGTTAAGTATCCATGACACTGCCATCTTTTGTTTCCTGTTAATCCAGGGTCAATCAAAGCAGGATGTAACAGGACAATGGACCTTTAAGTAAAATGATCATAGTTTACTTGATAAGGGCTACATTTTGCAGATACGGTCATTGGATCTCTGAAGTCTGAACTCTATGGCTCTGCACGATTTTCATTTTGCCCTGATTCTACTTTCACTTTGTAGTAGAGGATTTTGTTTCTGGATATCATGACGATAGAATGCCTTAAATCTAGGCATGCATGTGCACTGCACATCATCTTGTGTTTTGCAGATAGTTGATGGGCTACACCTAGCATACCCATCACACAGGTCCTCTGGTGCCACCGAAATTCTTCTCCATGTTTCCCCTTTCCCACCAGATCAGCAGTTGCACAAGAATTGAAGGAACAGTGCCATTTCTTGCACTGAAAGAAACAGAGCTTTCATTCTGATTGTTCTCAAACGAATAAATGAAGAGATCGATCTCTTTGGAATAGTCATTATCGTTGTTTTTTATGTTGAAATCTGAGGTTGATTCCAGAACTGCACAAGAGAACCGGTCGACCGATTGCGAGAAAGAGATTATCCGGTCGACCGCTTGGCTCCGGTCGACCGCTTGCAAAGAGAAGATTAACCGGTCGACCGCTTGGCCCTGTCTGCGAAGAACTGACGCAGGATAAATGAAGAATGAAGAACTGAAGGTTATTGTTTAAGTTTTAGTAATCCTTTTGTTTTCAGGATGATTATAAATCCTTTAGAATTTAGGAAATAGAAGTCAGTCAAAATCAGTTAAGTCTTGTCAGGTTTTTTGTGTAATTAACTGATTTTGGAAAATATTACCGTTGATAGTTGTTGGTTAGGTAAATCATAGCCGTTGTAAGTTTCTGGTTCTATAAATATTATGAGTGGGATGGCAGCAAAGATAGATGAAATTCTGCCAATGTTGATGTTCTTTTAGCTTGAAATTACAAAGCTTATTGTTCTTTTTTTTGAAAATCCCGAACCCAGTTCTTGATCTTTACAGTACCTGTTCTCAGTTTTTTTTTTATCAGAAGTTTGATATTTTCTGAAATTTCTTCATGGTATCAGAGCAGAATTAGGTCTTTGAAAAAGGATTTGAGTGAAACACGAGTGATCAAAGAAAAAAGTGAGATTTTTTTATTTTCTCCAAAATTTTTTCCGAGAGAATTTGCAGATTTTTTTGAAATCAAGGAATTTGCCTTGGTTTGTTCTTTATTTGGAATCTTGCTCTCCGTATTGTGAAGTCTTGTAACAAATCACAAGAAAAAGAAAAATTCTCCAGCTGACAGTTCTTGACAGAGATGGATGCATCATTCTCTTCGAAATCGCCAATCTTCACAGGAGTCAACTATGGAGTTTGGGCAGTGAAGATGAAGATATACTTGAAAGCGTTTGACCTATGGGAAGATGTGGAAGATGACAGGGAACCAGCTCCCTTGAACAACAACCCATCAATGACCCAAATCAAGTATTTCCATGAACAAAGAGCAAAGAAATTCAAAGCTCTTACTTGCATTCACAATGCAGTAAGTGAGGAAATCTTCTCAAGAATCATGGCATGTGAAACTGCTAAGGATGCATGGGATAAGCTGAAATCCGAATTTCAAGGAGATGAGAAGTCAAGGAGGATGCAAATTCTGAACTTGAAGAGACAATTTGAAGGTCTAAGGATGAAGGATTCTGACACTGTAAAAGAATTCTCATCAAGTGTGTCCAAGATAGTAAATGAAATGACACTACTTGGAGAAGAAATTCAAGAATCGAGAGTTGTGGAAAAAGTTCTAGTAAGCTTGCCAGAAAAGTTTGAAAACAAAATATGTTCTTTAGAAGACTCAAAGGACTTCACTACCATGAGTCTTCAAGAGTTGATCAATGCCTTGCAAGCTGTGGAACAAAGGCAAGCATTTAGGCAAGAAAACACAAGTGAAGAAGCCTTTGCAGCAGGATTCAAAGGAAGAACTAGGCAGCAGCAAGTGTTCTTCAGAAATCCAGAAAACAGGTCCAGTTCTGGAAATTCATGGCAGAGGAGAAATTGGCCGAATAATCAAACACAAGGCAACAACTTCAATGCAAGGTGGAAGGAAAGAAGAGAGCAATTTCCCACATGCAAGTATTGTCAGAAAACTAACCATCTTGAGTCATTTTGTTGGCTCAAGAATGCACAATGCCGAAAATGTAAGAAGTTTGGTCATTTTGAGAAATTTTGCAATGAAGACAATGCAAACCAAGCTCAAGTTGCTGAAGTGGAGGAAACCAAAGAGGAAATGCTATTCACAGCCACTGAAGCACATAACTGCAGCAACAAAAATGAGGTAAACATACAAACTTGGTCTATTGATAGTGGTTGTTCAAACCACATGGCTGCAGCAGCAAGTGAATTTGAAAACCTAGACTTAAGCTACAAATCTAGGGTTAAAGTTGCTAATGGGCAGTATGTAAGTGTTGAAGGTAAAGGGGAAGTTAAGATTGAAACTCTAGCTGGAAACCGAGAGTTTAAGTGTGTGATGTATGTACCATCAATTGACCAAAATTTGATAAGTGTAGGTCAATTACTTGAGGATAGACACTCCTTACTGTTTATAGATGATAAATGCATGATCAAAGATGATCAAGGTACTCTCTTATTCAGTACAAAAATGTCAAATAGATGTTTTAGTTTTGAGAAACAACTAGAACACCAAAGCAACTCAACTGAAAGTGAATCTGTTGAAGAGAAAGAAGATGGAAAATATCAGGTTATGGATTCTAGGGGGAGTGTTGAACTTAGAAAAACACAGCCTTTGGATTTAATTTTACAGGATGTAGGCTCCTTGTATTGTGATGAGACTTGCAAGTCAATTGAAAGGAAAAGGATCTCATCAGCTGCTCTAGTGTCTGATGAAAGCATGGATTCTCTGTTTTATGATGCAAATGAAGAAATAGAAGGCTCATATAGAGATGACCATGCTGTTGCTATAGACCCGACATATGAAGAAGGAAAATTGGAAATGATGTATGGATGGTTAAAGGAAAAGCTTACTGATTTGATTATCTTAGCAAAGGAAGGACTTGAGAAGCTAAGAAGAATGGTGGTAAGTGTGCAGCTCAGGAATCAAGGGGGAGTGTTGAAATCTGAGGTTGATTCCAGAACTGCACAAGAGAACCGGTCGACCGATTGCGAGAAAGAGATTATCCGGTCGACCGCTTGGCTCCGGTCGACCGCTTGCAAAGAGAAGATTAACCGGTCGACCGCTTGGCCCTGTCTGCGAAGAACTGACGCAGGATAAATGAAGAATGAAGAACTGAAGGTTATTGTTTAAGTTTTAGTAATCCTTTTGTTTTCAGGATGATTATAAATCCTTTAGAATTTAGGAAATAGAAGTCAGTCAAAATCAGTTAAGTCTTGTCAGGTTTTTTGTGTAATTAACTGATTTTGGAAAATATTACCGTTGATAGTTGTTGGTTAGGTAAATCATAGCCGTTGTAAGTTTCTGGTTCTATAAATATTATGAGTGGGATGGCAGCTGTCACGACCCGATTCCCGGATCCGTGACCGGCACATAGGCATGGTCCCCCTCCAAGGTTCCACACCTATGCGAACCCAAACTTACACACAAACTTATCATTCAACTTCAGAATTTAACGCAGCGGAAATATCAAAGTAAACTTTATAACATAATTTGATTGTCTTAATACAAGAGTTGCTTATTTACAATTACAATTGTGGAGCACTAACTAGACATACGAACAAAATATCAAATACAACCAAAATAGCAGGTTCCAAGAGTTGGACAAAAATGACCTGCTAGCAAGCTACGACCCTGAAAATAATGAATAATGAGGGAGTGAGTTCAACAACTCAGTGAGTAGATAATATCCAATATACACATACGAGATAATATAGCAAAGAGAAGTATAATATCAAATCGGCTCAAAGTTCTTGCAAGGAGTTTCTCAAATAGGTCATAACAAGAATGTATAGGTAAAGCTCGTCAGAAAATCAGAATGCAATGAGCATGAGGCTCCGTACTGTGGGATGATCAGTCCACACAGGTTGGTGACTCCCCCGACCAACTAGGGTTTCAGATACGATGTGCACAAAGGCTAACACTACCCTGTTAGCATGGGTATTCTGACTAGCATACCATAGGCATATCTCATAATTAATCAAACATATCCATATCTCAAGGCTCAACTCATGGTATCAATCAAATGAGGAGCTATCAATTCACAAACAGATATAGGCTCATATCAAGAACGGATATTCAACAAATGATTATGCTTTATCGTATCAAGAATATAATCAAGGTATATATTATCAAAAAGCATAATCCAATTCATACTAGCAAATTCAAATATTTATACTATTTCTCATGCATATTAAATATTATCCACTCACCTGACTTAAGAACAAACAAGGTTCAGAAGCAGAGTGTTGACGAAATCCTACTGATGTCCCGCGGGTTGAATATCGGGATTATCTGAATATATATAAAAGAAGATATTCAAAAAAATGACTCAAAGGAATTAAAATACCTTTAATAACATATCTAAGAGTTCAAATCATAATCCTATGTGTTTTTGAATCAACTATCCATTTCTTCGTAAAACCTAAATCAAAGGTTTCTTCCAAAATCTAATTCCAAATACCTAACTCATAAAATTGATAATAATCCATCAAATGAACTTCAATTATCCATCAAACCAATCTTAAATGCTATTATTTCACCTAGGGACCATTCTGAATTTTTCTCATATTTTTAGGGCCAAATCGTAATTTTACCAAATTGAAGGACTAAATTGAACACTTCATAAATTCATAGCTATCCTAAAATCTTGTCCATAATTCATCCTCAATTCTGTCCAGAATCTTCAATTTCACCCCAGGGACCAAACTGTAATTTTTCCAAAGTTCAGGGACTAAACTGAAATTTTCACCAAAAGGACCAAAATGAATTTCTGTCATCTTCAACCTCAACCCAGAATTTCCAGCAAAGGATTTCGAATTTATCAACATTATTTCACCATTTTTCTCAATATTTTCTCAAACCAAACATCTCAAAACTTCAAAATCATCTACAATCAAACTAATTAAACTATTATCCAACACATTCAAACCCTAACATCTCTCCTAATTCATCAATCAAACCCAAATAAAATTCTCAAACCCTAACAACCCATACAAGCAAAATCATAGCTAATAATCTTATTTATACATAATAAACACACACATTACCTTAACAACTTATTTCTCCTTCTTCATTTCTCTTCTTCTTCTCTTTCCCTCTTTTTTCTTCTTCTTCTTCTTTCTCTCTTCCCGGTTCTCTCTCTCTCAATTTTCAGATTACCTCTCTTTTTCCTTTTCTTTTCTTTTCTTTTCTATTTATATTTACTAGCTTGTGCAATTACTACCCTACCCTTAACCTAATCCTAAGCCACTAAGGGCATTATTGTATTCTCCTTATAAAAAAATTCAAAACACTACAATCTCCCCACCTTATAAAAGTTTCGTCCTCGAAACTAAATAAATATTTAAATACGTACCGAGATTATCAAAAAGATGAGGATATTCCTCACGCATCTTATCCTCAAGTTCCCATGTCGCTTCTTCAATTGAATGACCTTTCCACTTCACCTTCACCGAAGCTATATTCTTCGACCTTAGCTTTCTCACTTGTCGGTCCACTATAGTTTCTGGTTGCACCTCATAAGTCACATCATCTCTTAACTCAACTGGATGCACTTCTAACACATGAGATGGATCCGGCATATACTTCCGTAGCATAGACACATTAAATACTGGATGTATGGCCGACAAATTTGGCGGTAAGGCCAACCTATAAGCAACTGCTCCAATTCTCTCCAAAATCTCATACGGCCCAATAAATCGAGGACTTAGCTTGCCTTTCTTTCCAAACCTGAATACTCCCTTGGTAGGTGAGACCTTTAAGAACACACAATCACCCACTGAAAACTCTAAGTCACGCCTCCTTTTATCCGCGTAACTTTTCTGCCTACTTTGAGCTGTCTGAAGCCTCTTTCTGATCACCTCTATCTTCTCTGAGGTAATTTGAATCAACTCAGGTCCCATTAGCCTTTTCTCACCAACCTCAAACCAACAAACTGGTGATCTACATTTTTGTCCGTACAAAGCCTCATAAGGTGCCATCTCTATGCTAGCCTGATAACTATTGTTGTAAGCAAATTCCACTAATGATAGGAACTTACTCCAACCAACCCCAAAATCCATAACACAGGCTCTCAACATATCCTCCAATATCTGAATAGTCCTTTCAAACTGACCATCAGTCTGAGGGTGAAAAGCTGTGCTCAACTGCACTTTAGTACCCATCGCTTCCTGAAAGTTCACCTAAAATCGCGATGTGAATTGTGGACCTCTATCTGAAATTATCGAGATTGGCACTCCATGCAATCGTACAATCTCGCTAATAAACAATTTTGCCAACTTTGCATACCCATAAGTAATCTTAACTGGTAGAAAATGGGCTGATTTTGTCAATCTATCAACAATCACCCATATCGAATCATAACCTTCCTGACTCCTAGGCAACCCAGTCACAAAGTCCATTGTGATCCTTTCCCATTTCCATTCTGGTATCAACAATGGTTGCAGCAATCCAGGAGGTCTTTGATGTTCACCTTTTACCCTTTGACAGGTCAAACACCTAGAAACAAAGTCTGCTACATCAGCCTTCATCCTATTCCACCAATAGCACACCTTAAGATCTTTATACATCTTGGTGGAACCCGGATGCACTGTATAGACTGTCTGATGTGCCTCTGTCATCAGTTCTCTCTTCAGATCATCAACATCAGGTACACAAAGTCTATCCCCAAATCTCAACACATCATCATCACCAATCACAAAACCTGCAGTTTTACCCTGCTCAACCTCACTTCTAATCCTGAGTAGTGATTCATCTTCCTTCTGAGCTGCTTTTATCCTCTCAAACAAGTCTGACTTAACCTGAAAGTGAGCAATCATTGCTCTACCTTTGCTAAGGTTAAATTTAACTCCTTCATCCACTAATCCATGCAACTCCTTAATCAAAGGCCTTCGTACCTTTTGAATATGAGCTAGGCTCCCTGATGATTTCCTACTCAAAGCATCGGCAACTACATTTGCCTTGCCTGGGTGATACTGTATAGTACAATCATAATCTTTCAACAGTTCCATCCATCTCCTTTGCCTCATATTCAGATCTCTCTGCTGAAAAATGTACTTCAAACTTTTATGATCCGTAAAGATTTCGCAAGTTTCTCCATATAGGTAATGCCTCCAAATCTTCAAAGAAAAAACTACAGCGGCCATCTCTAAATCATGTGTAGGGTAGTTTTGTTCATGCTTCTTCAGCTGCCGCGAAGCATAAGCAATAACCTTGCCATTTTGCATTAAAACACATCCTAACCCTACTCTCGAGGCATCACAATAAACTGTGTAACCACCAGAACCCGATGGTACTGCTAGAACAGGAGCTGTAGTCAATCTCTGCTTCAATTCCAAGAAGCTTTTCTCACAAGCTTCAGACCACTGAAACTTAACATTTTTCTGTGTTAACTTAGTCAATGGTGCAGAAATCCGAGAAATGTTCTCCACAAACCTCCTATAGTATCCAGCCAAACCCAAGAAACTCCTAATTTCTGTTGCTGAAGTAGGCCTAAGCCATTGCTTTACTGCTTCAATCTTTTGAGGATCAACCTCAATCCCATTTCTTGACACTACATGTCCAAGAAATGCTACCCTCTCCAGCCAGAACTCACTTTTTGAGAATTTACCATACAGTTGATGATCCCGCAGAGTTTGAAGCACAATCCTCAAGTGTTGCTCATGCTCCTCTCTAGACTTTGAATAAATCAAAATATCATCAATAAAAACTATCACAAATTGATCAATAAACTGTTTAAACACTCTGTTCATCAAGTCCATAAAAGCTGCTGGCGCATTCGTTAATCCAAAAGACATCACCAAGAACTCATAGTGACCATACCGAGTTCCAAAGGCGGTTTTTGGAATGTCTTCCTTCTTTATCCTCAACTGATGATACCCAGATCGAAGATCAATCTTAGAAAAGAATTGAGCTCCCTGCAACTGATCAAACAAATCATCTATTCGAGGGAGTGGGTATCTATTTCGAATTGTCACTCGATTAAGTTGTCTATAATCTATACATAGCCTCAATGACCCATCTTTCTTCTTCACAAACACTGGGGCACACCAAGGAGACACACTTGGCCGAATGAACTTTTTATCTAATAAATCCTGCAATTGTTCCTTTAGCTCTCTCAATTCTGCTGGTGCCATTCTATATGATGCCATTGATATTGGTTCGATACCCGGAACCAAATCAATAGAAAAATTTTAATCTCCTTATACGAAGGCAATCCAGGTAACTCTTCCAGAAATACATTGATAAACTCCTTAACTATGGGGACTTCGTCTAACCAGGAAATTTCCTTATCTACATCCACTATGTGTGCTAGGTAACACTGTACCCTTTTTCGTGTCATTCTCCTTAAGATAGTCAACAATATAATTAATGAACACACAATCTTATCTCCTTGAAAAACTAACCTCATTTCTCCATCTAAATCAAACACTACTTTCTTACCCTGATAAATTTCTGAAGCCCTATGCTTTGACAGCCAATCCATTCTCAAAATCACATCAAAATCAATCATATCTAAGACATTCAAGTCTCCCATAAGGATTTTATCTCCAATTTCTATCTCACAATTTTGATACACATACTTCACTAATATTAATTCCCAAAATCACATCAAAATCAATCATATCTAAAACATTCAAGTCACCCATAAAAATTCTATCTCCAATTTCTTCATCACAATTTGGATACACATACTTCACTAATATTAATTCTTCATCCACGGAAATATAAACATAAATGAGAAATCCTAACAGAGTTAGTTGTCTTTCTAACCTCATGGCAATATATAAGGACATAAACAAAAGGGTTGCACCCGTATCAAACAAAACTTTTGATTCAAAAGTGCAAACAAAAAGAATATATTCAAGTGCGAATACATCACCCCTCCTATAAGGAATATACCTTGCATTTCGTAACTACACAATACGGACATCTTTCTGATCGTCACGTACTCCAATAGTATTAGCTATAAGTCTATTCCTCGACATATTCTAAAAGAAATAACACACTCTTATCATTCTAGAACAATAGCACAATAGTTATCGAATAATTATCGGAAATCATATCAATAGAAGACATAAGGAATCAAGAAGATATGCTTGATGAGAATTCAGAATTTCAAGGATAACAGACAAGACAAAACGAATCCTAATGCTCCACAATACGAATCCTAACTTTACTATTATTTCATGAATTGAAACCTATGTCATTATGTTTTGTCACTCACTCTTTTACTTTAATTCATTTTATAATTTCGGCTCTGATACCATCTCTGTCACGACCCGATTCCCGGATCCGTGACCGGCACATAGGCATGGTCCCCCTCCAAGGTTCCACACCTATGCGAACCCAAACTTACACACAAACTTATCATTCAACTTCAGAATTTAACGCAGCGGAAATATCAAAGTAAACTTTATAACATAATTTGATTGTCTTAATACAAGAGTTGCTTATTTACAATTACAATTGTGGAGCACTAACTAGACATACGAACAAAATATCAAATACAACCAAAATAGCAGGTTCCAAGAGTTGGACAAAAATGACCTGCTAGCAAGCTACGACCCTGAAAATAATGAATAATGAGGGAGTGAGTTCAACAACTCAGTGAGTAGATAATATCCAATATACACATACGAGATAATATAGCAAAGAGAAGTATAATATCAAATCGGCTCAAAGTTCTTGCAAGGAGTTTCTCAAATAGGTCATAACAAGAATGTATAGGTAAAGCTCGTCAGAAAATCAGAATGCAATGAGCATGAGGCTCCGTACTGTGGGATGATCAGTCCACACAGGTTGGTGACTCCCCCGACCAACTAGGGTTTCAGATACGATGTGCACAAAGGCTAACACTACCCTGTTAGCATGGGTATTCTGACTAGCATACCATAGGCATATCTCATAATTAATCAAACATATCCATATCTCAAGGCTCAACTCATGGTATCAATCAAATGAGGAGCTATCAATTCACAAACAGATATAGGCTCATATCAAGAACGGATATTCAACAAATGATTATGCTTTATCGTATCAAGAATATAATCAAGGTATATATTATCAAAAAGCATAATCCAATTCATACTAGCAAATTCAAATATTTATACTATTTCTCATGCATATTAAATATTATCCACTCACCTGACTTAAGAACAAACAAGGTTCAGAAGCAGAGTGTTGACGAAATCCTACTGATGTCCCGCGGGTTGAATATCGGGATTATCTGAATATATATAAAAGAAGATATTCAAAAAAATGACTCAAAGGAATTAAAATACCTTTAATAACATATCTAAGAGTTCAAATCATAATCCTATGTGTTTTTGAATCAACTATCCATTTCTTCGTAAAACCTAAATCAAAGGTTTCTTCCAAAATCTAATTCCAAATACCTAACTCATAAAATTGATAATAATCCATCAAATGAACTTCAATTATCCATCAAACCAATCTTAAATGCTATTATTTCACCTAGGGACCATTCTGAATTTTTCTCATATTTTTAGGGCCAAATCGTAATTTTACCAAATTGAAGGACTAAATTGAACACTTCATAAATTCATAGCTATCCTAAAATCTTGTCCATAATTCATCCTCAATTCTGTCCAGAATCTTCAATTTCACCCCAGGGACCAAACTGTAATTTTTCCAAAGTTCAGGGACTAAACTGAAATTTTCACCAAAAGGACCAAAATGAATTTCTGTCATCTTCAACCTCAACCCAGAATTTCCAGCAAAGGATTTCGAATTTATCAACATTATTTCACCATTTTTCTCAATATTTTCTCAAACCAAACATCTCAAAACTTCAAAATCATCTACAATCAAACTAATTAAACTATTATCCAACACATTCAAACCCTAACATCTCTCCTAATTCATCAATCAAACCCAAATAAAATTCTCAAACCCTAACAACCCATACAAGCAAAATCATAGCTAATAATCTTATTTATACATAATAAACACACACATTACCTTAACAACTTATTTCTCCTTCTTCATTTCTCTTCTTCTTCTCTTTCCCTCTTTTTTCTTCTTCTTCTTCTTTCTCTCTTCCCGGTTCTCTCTCTCTCAATTTTCAGATTACCTCTCTTTTTCCTTTTCTTTTCTTTTCTTTTCTATTTATATTTACTAGCTTGTGCAATTACTACCCTACCCTTAACCTAATCCTAAGCCACTAAGGGCATTATTGTATTCTCCTTATAAAAAAATTCAAAACACTACAATCTCCCCACCTTATAAAAGTTTCGTCCTCGAAACTAAATAAATATTTAAATACGTACCGAGATTATCAAAAAGATGAGGATATTCCTCACGCATCTTATCCTCAAGTTCCCATGTCGCTTCTTCAATTGAATGACCTTTCCACTTCACCTTCACCGAAGCTATATTCTTCGACCTTAGCTTTCTCACTTGTCGGTCCACTATAGTTTCTGGTTGCACCTCATAAGTCACATCATCTCTTAACTCAACTGGATGCACTTCTAACACATGAGATGGATCCGGCATATACTTCCGTAGCATAGACACATTAAATACTGGATGTATGGCCGACAAATTTGGCGGTAAGGCCAACCTATAAGCAACTGCTCCAATTCTCTCCAAAATCTCATACGGCCCAATAAATCGAGGACTTAGCTTGCCTTTCTTTCCAAACCTGAATACTCCCTTGGTAGGTGAGACCTTTAAGAACACACAATCACCCACTGAAAACTCTAAGTCACGCCTCCTTTTATCCGCGTAACTTTTCTGCCTACTTTGAGCTGTCTGAAGCCTCTTTCTGATCACCTCTATCTTCTCTGAGGTAATTTGAATCAACTCAGGTCCCATTAGCCTTTTCTCACCAACCTCAAACCAACAAACTGGTGATCTACATTTTTGTCCGTACAAAGCCTCATAAGGTGCCATCTCTATGCTAGCCTGATAACTATTGTTGTAAGCAAATTCCACTAATGATAGGAACTTACTCCAACCAACCCCAAAATCCATAACACAGGCTCTCAACATATCCTCCAATATCTGAATAGTCCTTTCAAACTGACCATCAGTCTGAGGGTGAAAAGCTGTGCTCAACTGCACTTTAGTACCCATCGCTTCCTGAAAGTTCACCTAAAATCGCGATGTGAATTGTGGACCTCTATCTGAAATTATCGAGATTGGCACTCCATGCAATCGTACAATCTCGCTAATAAACAATTTTGCCAACTTTGCATACCCATAAGTAATCTTAACTGGTAGAAAATGGGCTGATTTTGTCAATCTATCAACAATCACCCATATCGAATCATAACCTTCCTGACTCCTAGGCAACCCAGTCACAAAGTCCATTGTGATCCTTTCCCATTTCCATTCTGGTATCAACAATGGTTGCAGCAATCCAGGAGGTCTTTGATGTTCACCTTTTACCCTTTGACAGGTCAAACACCTAGAAACAAAGTCTGCTACATCAGCCTTCATCCTATTCCACCAATAGCACACCTTAAGATCTTTATACATCTTGGTGGAACCCGGATGCACTGTATAGACTGTCTGATGTGCCTCTGTCATCAGTTCTCTCTTCAGATCATCAACATCAGGTACACAAAGTCTATCCCCAAATCTCAACACATCATCATCACCAATCACAAAACCTGCAGTTTTACCCTGCTCAACCTCACTTCTAATCCTGAGTAGTGAATCATCTTCCTTCTGAGCTGCTTTTATCCTCTCAAACAAGTCTGACTTAACCTGAAAGTGAGCAATCATTGCTCTACCTTTGCTAAGGTTAAATTTAACTCCTTCATCCACTAATCCATGCAACTCCTTAATCAAAGGCCTTCGTACCTCTTGAATATGAGCTAGGCTCCCTGATGATTTCCTACTCAAAGCATCGGCAACTACATTTGCCTTGCCTGGGTGATACTGTATAGTACAATCATAATCTTTCAACAGTTCCATCCATCTCCTTTGCCTCATATTCAGATCTCTCTGCTGAAAAATGTACTTCAAACTTTTATGATCCGTAAAGATTTCGCAAGTTTCTCCATATAGGTAATGCCTCCAAATCTTCAAAGAAAAAACTACAGCGGCCATCTCTAAATCATGTGTAGGGTAGTTTTGTTCATGCTTCTTCAGCTGCCGCGAAGCATAAGCAATAACCTTGCCATTTTGCATTAAAACACATCCTAACCCTACTCTCGAGGCATCACAATAAACTGTGTAACCACCAGAACCCGATGGTACTGCTAGAACAGGAGCTGTAGTCAATCTCTGCTTCAATTCCAAGAAGCTTTTCTCACAAGCTTCAGACCACTGAAACTTAACATTTTTCTGTGTTAACTTAGTCAATGGTGCAGAAATCCGAGAAATGTTCTCCACAAACCTCCTATAGTATCCAGCCAAACCCAAGAAACTCCTAATTTCTGTTGCTGAAGTAGGCCTAAGCCATTGCTTTACTGCTTCAATCTTTTGAGGATCAACCTCAATCCCATTTCTTGACACTACATGTCCAAGAAATGCTACCCTCTCCAGCCAGAACTCACTTTTTGAGAATTTACCATACAGTTGATGATCCCGCAGAGTTTGAAGCACAATCCTCAAGTGTTGCTCATGCTCCTCTCTAGACTTTGAATAAATCAAAATATCATCAATAAAAACTATCACAAATTGATCAATAAACTGTTTAAACACTCTGTTCATCAAGTCCATAAAAGCTGCTGGCGCATTCGTTAATCCAAAAGACATCACCAAGAACTCATAGTGACCATACCGAGTTCTAAAGGCGGTTTTTGGAATGTCTTCCTTCTTTATCCTCAACTGATGATACCCAGATCGAAGATCAATCTTAGAAAAGAATTGAGCTCCCTGCAACTGATCAAACAAATCATCTATTCGAGGGAGTGGGTATCTATTTCGAATTGTCACTCGATTAAGTTGTCTATAATCTATACATAGCCTCAATGACCCATCTTTCTTCTTCACAAACACTGGGGCACACCAAGGAGACACACTTGGCCGAATGAACTTTTTATCTAATAAATCCTGCAATTGTTCCTTTAGCTCTCTCAATTCTGCTGGTGCCATTCTATATGATGCCATTGATATTGGTTCGATACCCGGAACCAAATCAATAGAAAAATTTTAATCTCCTTATACGAAGGCAATCCAGGTAACTCTTCCAGAAATACATTGATAAACTCCTTAACTATGGGGACTTCGTCTAACCAGGAAATTTCCTTATCTACATCCACTATGTGTGCTAGGTAACACTGTACCCTTTTTCGTGTCATTCTCCTTAAGATAGTCAACAATATAATTAATGAACACACAATCTTATCTCCTCGAAAAACTAACCTCATTTCTCCATCTAAATCAAACACTACTTTCTTACCCTGATAAATTTCTGAAGCCCTATGCTTTGACAGCCAATCCATTCTCAAAATCACATCAAAATCAATCATATCTAAGACATTCAAGTCTCCCATAAGGATTTTATCTCCAATTTCTATCTCACAATTTTGATACACATACTTCACTAATATTAATTCCCAAAATCACATCAAAATCAATCATATCTAAAACATTCAAGTCACCCATAAAAATTCTATCTCCAATTTCTTCATCACAATTTGGATACACATACTTCACTAATATTAATTCTTCATCCACGGAAATATAAACATAAATGAGAAATCCTAACAGAGTTAGTTGTCTTTCTAACCTCATGGCAATATATAAGGACATAAACAAAAGGGTTGCACCCGTATCAAACAAAACTTTTGATTCAAAAGTGCAAACAAAAAGAATATATTCAAGTGCGAATACATCACCCCTCCTATAAGGAATATACCTTGCATTTCGTAACTACACAATACGGACATCTTTCTGATCGTCACGTACTCCAATAGTATTAGCTATAAGTCTATTCCTCGACATATTCTAAAAGAAATAACACACTCTTATCATTCTAGAACAATAGCACAATAGTTATCGAATAATTATCGGAAATCATATCAATAGAAGACATAAGGAATCAAGAAGATATGCTTGATGAGAATTCAGAATTTCAAGGATAACAGACAAGACAAAACGAATCCTAATGCTCCACAATACGAATCCTAACTTTACTATTATTTCATGAATTGAAACCTATGTCATTATGTTTTGTCACTCACTCTTTTACTTTAATTCATTTTATAATTTCGGCTCTGATACCATCTCTGTCACGACCCGATTCCCGGATCCGTGACCGGCACATAGGCATGGTCCCCCTCCAAGGTTCCACACCTATGCGAACCCAAACTTACACACAAACTTATCATTCAACTTCAGAATTTAACGCAGCGGAAATATCAAAGTAAACTTTATAACATAATTTGATTGTCTTAATACAAGAGTTGCTTATTTACAATTACAATTGTGGAGCACTAACTAGACATACGAACAAAATATCAAATACAACCAAAATAGCAGGTTCCAAGAGTTGGACAAAAATGACCTGCTAGCAAGCTACGACCCTGAAAATAATGAATAATGAGGGAGTGAGTTCAACAACTCAGTGAGTAGATAATATCCAATATACACATACGAGATAATATAGCAAAGAGAAGTATAATATCAAATCGGCTCAAAGTTCTTGCAAGGAGTTTCTCAAATAGGTCATAACAAGAATGTATAGGTAAAGCTCGTCAGAAAATCAGAATGCAATGAGCATGAGGCTCCGTACTGTGGGATGATCAGTCCACACAGGTTGGTGACTCCCCCGACCAACTAGGGTTTCAGATACGATGTGCACAAAGGCTAACACTACCCTGTTAGCATGGGTATTCTGACTAGCATACCATAGGCATATCTCATAATTAATCAAACATATCCATATCTCAAGGCTCAACTCATGGTATCAATCAAATGAGGAGCTATCAATTCACAAACAGATATAGGCTCATATCAAGAACGGATATTCAACAAATGATTATGCTTTATCGTATCAAGAATATAATCAAGGTATATATTATCAAAAAGCATAATCCAATTCATACTAGCAAATTCAAATATTTATACTATTTCTCATGCATATTAAATATTATCCACTCACCTGACTTAAGAACAAACAAGGTTCAGAAGCAGAGTGTTGACGAAATCCTACTGATGTCCCGCGGGTTGAATATCGGGATTATCTGAATATATATAAAAGAAGATATTCAAAAAAATGACTCAAAGGAATTAAAATACCTTTAATAACATATCTAAGAGTTCAAATCATAATCCTATGTGTTTTTGAATCAACTATCCATTTCTTCGTAAAACCTAAATCAAAGGTTTCTTCCAAAATCTAATTCCAAATACCTAACTCATAAAATTGATAATAATCCATCAAATGAACTTCAATTATCCATCAAACCAATCTTAAATGCTATTATTTCACCTAGGGACCATTCTGAATTTTTCTCATATTTTTAGGGCCAAATCGTAATTTTACCAAATTGAAGGACTAAATTGAACACTTCATAAATTCATAGCTATCCTAAAATCTTGTCCATAATTCATCCTCAATTCTGTCCAGAATCTTCAATTTCACCCCAGGGACCAAACTGTAATTTTTCCAAAGTTCAGGGACTAAACTGAAATTTTCACCAAAAGGACCAAAATGAATTTCTGTCATCTTCAACCTCAACCCAGAATTTCCAGCAAAGGATTTCGAATTTATCAACATTATTTCACCATTTTTCTCAATATTTTCTCAAACCAAACATCTCAAAACTTCAAAATCATCTACAATCAAACTAATTAAACTATTATCCAACACATTCAAACCCTAACATCTCTCCTAATTCATCAATCAAACCCAAATAAAATTCTCAAACCCTAACAACCCATACAAGCAAAATCATAGCTAATAATCTTATTTATACATAATAAACACACACATTACCTTAACAACTTATTTCTCCTTCTTCCTTTCTCTTCTTCTTCTCTTTCCCTCTTTTTTCTTCTTCTTCTTCTTTCTCTCTTCCCGGTTCTCTCTCTCTCAATTTTCAGATTACCTCTCTTTTTCCTTTTCTTTTCTTTTCTTTTCTATTTATATTTACTAGCTTGTGCAATTACTACCCTACCCTTAACCTAATCCTAAGCCACTAAGGGCATTATTGTATTCTCCTTATAAAAAAATTCAAAACACTACAGCAGCAAAGATAGATGAAATTCTGCCAATGTTGATGTTCTTTTAGCTTGAAATTACAAAGCTTATTGTTCTTTTTTTTGAAAATCCCGAACCCAGTTCTTGATCTTTACAGTACCTGTTCTCAGTTTTTTTTTTATCAGAAGTTTGATATTTTCTGAAATTTCTTCATTTTAGCCTATATTGCCTACATCAAGTAAGCCACTTAGAGTGTGGCCATTCCATGGACCACCACGCCAGTATGGAGACAAGTTCTTGTACAAGAAGAACTGAGGGCAGCCTCGAGGGTCTAGCTCGAAAGAGAAATCCCCAGGAGCTGGATCCTCAGTTCATTTCCATGAAGTTAGGACCAAATTCGGTACATTTCTCTTGTTCAACCCCAATTTCATTCCAGGCAGGATTGTGTCAGAAGGCTAATCAAAGCTTTGCCAAATGACAGATTCTGTGTTGCTTTATTTGTTCGGAACAACCAAAACCAGATTCCCTGAAGGTAAGAGCTTGCTAATGAGTTACTAGCTGGCATGGAAACATTAGTGGACCAAATAGGAGTGCTCTCATTGCCATCAAAGACAGCAAGGTTTCCATCATCAGGAATCTTGAAAAATCCAGTAGAGTTCTTGAGTGGAGTTTCTCTGTTGGCAACCCAAACTACAGTTTTGCTGGGAGACTTTATTGAATTATATTCCAACAGGACTGAAGAAGCCTAGTTTGAAGTTTCCATTGGATGACACAAGAAATTGATTTTCAGTACCAGATACAAATTGGGTTTGAGTTATGGTGTCGATTGCTATAGATGGTGACAAAGTATTGAATATTAGAAGCAGGAGCATGATGGTAAAAGTTATTTTAGAATCCATTATGACTTTGAAACTTGATGGGTTTGAGCCTCTTGTGGTGATAATATTGTTGAGAGAAAAAGTGATCACATTTAATGCTCTTGGATATTTCTGCTGAGTATAGAAATCTCTCACTAGAGAAAGATGCAAAAATCACCTTACAAATGTAGGGCATGCCATCTTAAATTTGTTAGTTGAATCACTTAAGGTGGTCAAATCAAGGAAGTACCGTGTTCCATACAGCTTGATCATCAATCATGGAGGAAGTTCCACTGCAATTCGTCAAGTGAAATTTACAGCTGTACAGGAATCGCAAGAACACCATATCAAGACAGTGCGAAGGGGAAAAAAAACTGTACAGTTTTTGAAATGAAAGCTGTACAGTTTTTGAGTTTCTTTCCTTTTATTACATGTATAAATGTGAAAACATCAGAGATGTCCTGATTTTTGAGCAAATATTGGTTGTGTGGGAGAAGGAAGTGATGTTTCATTGTTGGACACGAACAGAACAGAACAGAACAGATGATATAGCTGGCCTTCTCATTGCACACAAAAGAAGCTAACATGAATGCATCTCAGCACTTCATGAATGATTCAACTACTCTACGGTCCTATCATCATCTCTCCATAACTCCAATTCCTTGCGAATGTCTCCAAGAAATTTGTAAGAAAGATGCTATATTCTAAGAACAGTAAAACTGCAGGAATACTTCCAGATTCAACTTACATGTCTAATCAATGAGCCTGCGCTCCTCTTCCCACTTAAGATCTCTAATAGTTATTAACTTTTCAACAAATTGGGTTGTTCATTACAAATCTAATGGAACGTCGTATTAGCAATTATTTACAGCTTCAGCGACTAGAAATTTCAGTAATTGTCACCTCATTTACAGAAAACGATCCATCTTCTACGTTTAATGCTATATCGGGAAATTTGTCAGGTTTTCTAAAGAGGAATGCAGGTTGTTTTGGACAAGGAATCTCTGTTTCACTGCTCAACATAAAAACAACTGCCAACATAGATGGTCTGTCCATGGCATCTTCTTGCACGCACAGGAGACCAATTCGTATGAATTTCAAAGCTTCACGCGGACTATATAACTCATTCATTGATGGATCCACTATCTCCAATGCTTTGTCTTGTCTCCATAATTCCCACACCTGTGTTGTTCATATAAATCATTAGCATACAAGAAATCAGAGCAGACAATCTTTAAAATTCAGCTAAGAGTACAAAAAGCTCCTTATTACTCACATATCCAATCAAGGTCAAGGGAGGATTCTGTTGATAAAATCTATTGTTCTTCTTGCCACTCACAATCTCTAACAGCATGACCCCAAAACTGAAAACATCTGATTTTACAGAAAAGTTTCCAAACACAACATATTCTGGCGACATATAGCCACTGCAGCAGAAAAAAAAGAATCTTAAGTTTTAGCCATTCCTAATAATCAGTGATAGTACTTTGTCACTCGGTCTTTGTTTTCTGCAAAGGTACTTACTATGTTCCTACAACTCTCCTTGTCCTATCTTCAGTTTGGTTGCCTTCAAATATTTTTGCCATTCCGAAATCTGATATTTTTGGATTCATCTCTGCATCCAATAGAATATTGCTACATTTTAAATCCCTGTGAATGATTCTCAACCTGGAGTCTTGGTGAAGATACAAAATCCCACGAGCTATTCCAACAATAATATCAAAGCGTTTTCGCCAATCCAATACCAATCTTCTTGTTTCATCTGTTAAAAAAATTACTCTTCAGCCAGCTATAAGTTGACAACTAGTGTAAAGCATGACAATAAACACAGAAAAAGACTTACCGAAAAGAAACCAGTCCAAGCTTTTGTTTGGCAAGTATTCATAGATTAACATTTGTTCTTCATTCTGAATGCAATAACCTAGAAGTTTCACAAGATTTCTGTGTTGAAGCTTTGCAATTACCATAACTTCATTTTTAAATTGTTCTGTTCCTTGACCTGAACTTCTTGATAATCTTTTTACTGCAACCTCCTGTCCATTAGCTAGCAGACCCTAAGATCATATAACAAGGGCAAGCCTAGATATTACAATTATTCAAATTATAGAATAACGAATGTGTAGTATTGAGATGCAGTAAGAATCTCTACCTTATAAACCGAGCCAAAACCACCTTGGCCGAGTTTGTTAGCTGGAGAGAAGTTGTTCGTGGCAGCCGTTACGGTGCTGAGCTTGAAATATTCCAATTCAATAGAATTGCTGTTTACCTGCAGCTCATTACCTGGTTATTTTTCCAATTATGAAGCAAAAAGTTAACTTCTCCCCAAAAGAAAACAAGAATAAATACAAGACATGGGTGTTGAAATTGATGAAGTTTGCATTGAAGATAGGAAGATTAGGCAGAATATTTTAATTTTCGTATTTTTCTATTCACAACAGGTTTATCCAAATTTGTTCCTTAATAATCTCTCGGTTGTTGAGAGTCATGTTTGATTTCAAATTCATTGTCCCTGTAATCCTTATATAAGGAAGTTTCCAATTCAATAAAGTTCATGATGTTATTCCTGGAAATTGTTGGTTCTTCATCTGTAGATATTTTCCAGTGTTCTTCATAATAATTACTGTTAAGATTCAACAGTAATTGTTTAAAACAATTACTGTTCAAATCATTGCAAATTTAACAATGGGAAGGTATATCAAATAGATATTAGAGTGTCTTGTCGTACCTTTTTTTGCCCTCTTCTTGAGCCACAAATAAGCAGATAGGCTAATGAGAAGCCAGAATGATGCAATTGATGGTACTAAAATTGCCAGCATCGGTTTTCCATTGGTATTTTTAGCTGTATGAGAGTGAAAAGAATAAAGATAAACAGCAGAGGAAAAACTACCAGGTGAAAAGAATAATGGTTTCTTTCATGTAGTACAAAGCCTAGAGGAGTGGCAAAACATAGAAAAGCTCTTATAAATAAAAATTTGTAATGAAAAAAGTTACCTAATTCATATGCATCAACACGAACATAAAGATCATCACTTCCACTCCTTTCATATCTAATGTCTACTAATTCCTTGTACCATGTCAAACAAGTATTCCCTTTGCCTGGAATTCCAATGATTGCGTATGCAGAGCATGAACAATTCCTCTTGCATTCCAGCTCACAGGCTGCGTGACTCTTGCTCTTGTCAAGCCAAGCTGCTGAAGAAGTGTCCGGAAGACAATAATTCTCCATCTTCACAAACCCTTCTCCATGATCGCACACCGAAGACGTCTGCAGGCGCTTCCTGACACAACCACCAGATCCATCTCTGGCAGACCATTGCTCTGGGTACTTGGGCTCGAACCCAGGTAAACAAGCACATACAAATGTATTATGATTGGCATATTCACACGTACTATAAGTACCACACTGTCCATAATAGTCGCACAGAAACTGAGGGGACTTCCAGTAATCCTTCCACTGACCATCACTTTGTCGCCATGTTAACGCCTTTGAAAGTCCTGAATGATCGACTATTATTCTTAGCAGATAAGAATCATCAGTAACTGTGTAGAGACAGTATATTTCGTCCGGATCATTTACAAAAGTTCGTTTGTATAAGCCCATCTGACTTCTCCATGGCCAAGGGAGAGATCTAGCAAATGGCTTTGTACCATTATAGATAAAGAATTGTGGTGAGCCATTTGGGTTGATCCTAACAGAAAAGTCCCCAATACCAGGGTCATCAGCTGATCTCCATGATGTTAGGAACCTATCAATTCCTAATTTTCGATCGAGACCCAGTTTCATTCCAGGTAGCATGGTGTTTGTAGGATGATCGAAGCTTTGCCATATAAAACTTCTGCTTCTTTTCGTTACCATTATCAAATTTCCTGAATCCAAGAGTTGAGCTTCACAGGAATCATTTTCTTCCACTGAAACATCTGTAGACCACACTGGGAGCTTTTGGTCATCGTTACCATAGAGAACGAGGTTTCCATATTGGTTTATAAAGAGAAATCCAGAAGAACCAATGATTGGATCGTTCCTGTTTGCAACCCACACCACAGTTTTCTCTGGCACTTTATGGTACCAAATCCCAAGATATCTATTGCTAGAACTACCTGGACTGAAAAATCCCAGTGCAAAATTATTTCCTTCGGAGATAAGAAGTTCACCTTCTTTAATGGCTTGGCTCGTCTTTATGGAGTCTTGGGATGCACAACATGAGAATTGGAGCATTATAAGAGAAAAAAGCAGGAACATTTTGTCAGCCTCCATGACGGAGTAAACAGGATCTTGGCTTGTGGAAAAGTGTCAAATTTTGCTCTGTGGTTAATTAGATAAGGTCAGTAGAGAAGTCACGTGACGAAAAAGTGGTTATTTTGGGATCCACTTCGCTTCACGTGGAATCTCTAATGGGTTCCTCTTTTCAACCTCCAAATCTAGACAATGACTTGCTTTTGTTAAAATATCAATCTAGATTTTTTTGGAAACTACACCGTCCTCTAGTTTTGGAAATACGAGGATAATTGCATGGGCGCTACGTTTGATTTTTTCTATATACAAAATTATTTGATTTTGTGCGTGTTGTAATTAATTTTTTTAATATTTAATTAGTAAAATTATAATAGATAAAATTTGTTAAAAATTGGTTTTTTTCGTCTAAAAGAAACAGTGCAATTGAAATACAGGGGAAGTGGCTCGTATATTATTTCATTGTAGATAACTTAGGCAAATTTGTCTACCCATTTTGTTTATGTGTTGCGTCGTATTTATTTTTTACATAATATTAGATCTGAAATAATATACATAAAAATAATTTTTTAACCAAAACAACCTAAAATCTAATAATTAAAATTTTCTAAGAAATACAACCTAAACAAAAGAGGAAATAATTAGAATTAAAAACCAAAATTAAGAGCGTATATATATATATATATATATATATATATATATATATATATATATATATATATATATATATATATATAAATGGATTGCTTACACTAAAGACAAGAAGCAATGAAATACAGGAATTAAAATAAAGAATTAAAAGTATATGGGCCGAAATGAAAATAAAATATGTAAATAATTTTAACAAAAGGATTAAATTAAAAAAATTAAAAGTGTTGTAAGGAAAAAATAAATAATTCTTTTATTTCTTGATTTAGTTTCGATCCCTTTATTTTTTCAGTATTTTTTGTATAATTCTAAATAATTTTTTTGTATTTATGTATCAATACTTCTAGTTTTGACTTGTAATTTTTATTAGAATTTATCTTTGTATTAAATGTAGCTTTGGTTAAAAAACAGAATAAGTTCAACTCTGGTGGTGTGAAATGAAAGAAAAACCTTATCTTATGCATGTATAGTTAATCTTCAGTTGTTACTTATTTATTATATTTTTTAACGCATTAGTATTAAAAAAATATCAGAATATATAATTATTTTTAAGAGAAAAAACCTTAAAAATAACCTTTCTCATTATTTTAAATGCATTAATTATAGTAAAATGAATATATTAAAAAACTAAATAATTGAAAGTCTTATAGATTGATTATTTCGCTCTAATGTATAGTATTATTAAAAAAATAAGAACCATTAATATTTTTTGACATGTTATAAAATTTGATTTTGTCTGCGGCAAAGCGCAAGGCAAGTGACTCATATATTTTTTATTTGTAGATAATTTAACAAAAAAAATCACCTGTTTTTTCTGTGTAGCTTCGTATATTTTTTATTCATATAATATTAGATCTGAAATATCATACATAAAAAAGTTGCAGAAGTTAATTTTTCACAAAAACAACATCGATTAATGAATTATCTTGATTATTATTCTTATTGTTATTATCATGATTGTTAAATTGTCCCAATTATTATAGTTGTTATTGTAATAATTATTGTAAATAATTAATATTCTAATCATTACTGACAATATTATCGTTGCCACTATCATAATCGTTACAAAAATAAATTCAATTTTTATTTTATTTTCCAAGATTTATTCTTCATATTATTATATTTGAGGTATTCAAAATACTAAGAATAAATTAATTTGAGATTTTTTCAAAGACAACTGCTTTTCATTAAACCTCAACTCAACCACAGTTTTAACCAAACACTTCAATTCCATTTATGAACCGCAGCTAAAAGTGTTTTTCATGAAACTGTTTTTTTTAAATCTCAACCACAATAGCAACCGCAATACCAAACACACCCAATGGGGTAGTTTGCCTGATACGGTTTTTCCCCTTGTACAGAAAGAATTGTGGTGAGCCACTTAGGCTGACCTCAAATGATCAATAGTCATACTAAGCAGATTGGCAGTGACAAGAGGAACAACAAATCTAATCTAGAAGATGCTTCCATGATCTTGATTGGGCTTGTAAGAGACTTCTCAGTGCTGATCAAGGTAGCTTCTGAAAGCTACAATTTGATGTTGATTACTCCTGTTCGTTAATTCTATGAACCACACTGGTGTGGGAGCTTTGGAGAACATTGGAGATATAACCAAGACCCAAAGTTCAAACTTCTGTTACAATCTTTACATTTCAATACCTTTCTAGCTTGTAACTTTTAGCTAAAAGTTATGAGGTTTACCGGTTAAATACCTTTTTTGTATATTTCACTGAGCTTTCATACGCACAGCAACGAAAACTTCTTTCTTCTTAGCAATTCCATGTAAGAACGATCTAGTTACTTCAGTAATAGATTAAAGATGTTCCAAACCCAACTAAAACTCAAGTCACAAAGAGAGGGGGAAAGGCAAAGCGCAACCAGGACTATTTAGGGAGGTTGAAACTGTTCTTCAAATTCAGTCACCTCTAACCTTTCATTACTTTCTTTTGTTTTTCAGTAATTTGGTATGCTTTGTATTTCAGCTCAGTAGGACTATAATGTGTTATATAGTTTATAGCCTGGATTGAAATTTGGATGAGAACATTTGCATGTATGAACTTGCTGAAAAGATTACAGTTATGATGAAATTAGTGATGCTTGTAACAAATTAAATAGATTAAGAATATACAGAGATATACGACAGACTGCAAAATTTGTCTTCGGACTTCCGAGTTCGTAAAAAGCCATTAATATTTAGAATGAATCTAGTAAGGAAGGGAAAATCCTGCCATTTAATCAAAACTCTTATGGAATGTCTGCGCCATTTATTCAGATCATACAACTTCAGCGATTCATAGTTGCTGTAAATGTGAGAAGGTGGTCTGTCTTTTACTTCTACTGCTATGACAGGATTTTCACCAGATTCTCTGAAAAGGAATGCAGGTTGTTCATGGGAAGGAATTTCTGTTTCACTAAACATGGAATCAACTGCTAACATGGATGGTCTGTCCATGACATCATTTGTAAGCATTTCAGGCTTTTAGGGGATGATATAACTCCTCCAGTGATGAATCAACTATCTCCAATGCTTTGTCAGAAATCATTGTTATTTAACTTTTCACTGAATTGGGTTGTTTGTGGTGGTGTGTGTAGAATCTCGGATCCCCAATTCACCAACAAGTATTTTCATTAGAAAACTAATGGAACGTCATTTAGCAATTATTCATATCGTACAACTTCAGCGACAAGCAATTTCAGTAATTGTTACCTCATCTACAGAACAATGTCCATCTTCTACGTCTAATGCTATATCAGGAAATTTGTCAGGTTTTCTAAAGAGGAATGCAGGTTGTTTTGGACAAGGAATCTCTGTTTCACTGCTCAACATAAAAACAACTGCAAACATAGATGGTCTGTCCATGGCATCTTCTTGCACGCACAGGAGACCAATTCGTATGAATTTCAAAGCTTCACGCGGACTATATAACTCATTCAGTGATGGATCCACTATCTCTAATGCTTTATCTTGTCTCCATAATTCCCACACCTGTGTTGTTCATATAAATCATTAGCATACAAGAAATGAGAGCAGACAATCTTTAAAATTCAGCTAAGAGCACCAAAAGCTATCTTATTACTCACATATCCAATCAAAGTCAACGGATGATTCTGTTGATAAAAATTACTGTTCTTCTTTCCACTCACAATCTCTAACAACATGACCCCAAAACTGAAAACATCTGATTTTACAGAAAATTTTCCAAACACGACATATTCTGGCGACATATAGCCACTGCAGCAGAAAAACAAGAATCTCAAGTTTTAGTATTCCTGATAATCAGTGATAGTACTTTGTCAAAGATACTTACTATGTTCCTACAACTCTCCTTGTCCTATCTTCAGTTTGGTTGCCTTCAAATATTTTTGCCATTCCGAAATCTGATATTTTTGGATTCATCTCTGCATCCAGTAGAATATTGCTACATTTTAAATCCCTGTGAATGATTCTCAACCTGGAGTCTTGGTGAAGATACAAAATCCCACGAGCTATTCCAACAATAATACCAAAGCGTTTTGGCCAATCCAATACCAATCTTCTTGTTTCATCTGTTAAAAAAACTACTTTTGAGCCAGCTATAATTTGACGACTAGTGTAAAGCATGGCAATAGACACAGAAAAATACATACCAAAAAGAAACGAGTCCAAGCTTTTGTTGGGCAAGTATTCATAGATTAACATTTGTTCTTCATTCTGAATGCAGTAACCTAGAAGTTTCACAAGATTTCTGTGTTGAAGCTTTGCAATTACCATAACTTCATTTTTAAACTCTTCTATTCCTTGTCCTGAACTTCTAGATAATCTTTTTACTGCAACCTCCTGTCCATTAGCTAGCACACCCTATGATCATATAACAAGGGCAAGCTAGATATTAAAATTATTCAAATTATAAAAACGAATGTGTAGTATTGAGAGGCCATTTAGTTTTTAGCTAGATGCAATAAGAATCTCTACCTTATTAACCGAGCCAAAACCACCTTGGCCGAGTTTGTTAGCTGGAGAAAAGTTGTCAGTGGCCGCCTTTATGGTGCTGAGCTTGAAATATTCCAATTCAATAGAATTGCTGTTTACCTGCAGCTCATTACCTGGTTATTTTTCCAATCATGAAGGAAAAAGTTAACTTTTCCCCACAACAAAAGCAGAATAAATACAAGTTTCCAAACTTGTCGTACCTTTTTTTGCCCTCTTCTTGAGCCACAAATAAGCAGAAATGCTAATGAGAAGCCAGAATGATGCAATTGATGGTACTGAAATTGCCAGCATCGGTTTTTCATGAGAAACATTTGACTCCCTTGTATTTTTAGCTGCATGAGAGTGAAAAGAATAAAGATTAACAGCAGAGGAAAAACTACCAATATCTTTCTTTCATGTAGTAACTACAGCCTAGAGCAGTGGCAAAACATAGAAAAGTTCTGATAAATAAAAATTTGGAACGAAAATTGTATGAAATTTGTAATGAAAAAAGTTACCTAATTCATATGCATCAACACGAACATAAAGATCATAAGTTTCACTCCTTTCATATCTAATGTCTACTAATTCCTTGTACCATGTCAAACAAGCATCCCCTTTTCCGGGAATTTCAATGATTGAGTATGCAGAGCATGAACAATTCCTCTTGCATTCCAGCTCACAGTCTGCGCGACTCTTGCTCATGTCCATCCAAGCTGCATTAGAAGTATCCGGAAGACAGTAATTCTCTATCTTCAGAAACCCTTCTCCATGATCGCACACCGAAGACGTCTGCAGGCGCTTCCTGACACAACCACCAGATCCATCTCTCACAGACCATTGCTCTGGGTACTTGGGCTCGAACCCAGGTAAACAGGCACATACAAATTCATTTAGATTGGCAGCTTCACACGTACTATAAGCACCACAATGTCCATAATAGTCGCACTGAAACTGAGGGGTCTTCCAGTAATCCTTCCACTGACCATCACTTTGTCGCCATGTTAACGCCTTTGCATGTCCTGAATGATCCGCTATTATTCTTAGCAGATAAGAATCATCAGGAACTGTGTAGACCCAGTATATTTCGTCCTGATCATTTACAAAAGTGCTTTTGTATAAGCCCATCTGACTTCTCCATGGCCAAGTGGTAGCTCTAACAATTGGATTTTTACCATTATAGAAAAAGAATTGTGGTAAGCCATTTGGGTTGATCCTAGATGAAAAGTCCCCAATCCCAGGGTCATCATCTGATCTCCATGATGTTAGGAACCGATCAATTCCTAATTTTCGATCGAGCCCCATTTTCATTCCAGGTAGCAGGGTGTTTGTAGGATGATCGAAGCTTTGCCATACAATACTTCTGCTTCTTTTCGTTACCATTATCAAATTTCCTGAATCCAAGAGTTGAGCTGCACAAGAATCATTTTCTTCCACTGAAACATTTGTAGACCACACTGGGAGCTTCTGGTCATCGTTACCATAGAGAATGAGGTTTCCATATTGGTTTATAAAGAGAGATCCAGAAGAACCAATGATTGGATCGTTCCTGTTTGCAACCCACACAACAGTTTTCTCTGGCACTTTATGGTACCAGATCCCAAGATATCTATTGCTAGAACTACCTGGACTGAAAATCCCAGTGCGAAATTATTTCCTTTGGAGATAAGAAGGTCACCTTCTTTAATGGCTTGGCTCGTCTTTATGGAGTCTTGGGAAGTACAAGATGAGAATTGGAGCACTACAAGAGAAAAAAGCAGGAACAGTTTTTCAGCCTCCATGACGGAGTAAACTGGATCTTGGCTGGTGGAAAAGTGTTTAATTTTGTTTTGTGGAGAATTAGGTCTCCAGAGATGTCACGTGATGAAAGTGGTTATTCTTTTATTTTTTTAGTTTTAATCCCTTTACTTTTTCATTTTCTGGGATAATTTTTAATTTTTTGTTTGATATATCTATACTTTTAGGTTTAAATTTTAATTTTTGCTGCATGCATTTCCTAATATTTTGCTCCATGCCTGAAAAACATGTGGCGTTGATTTTTTTCTGTGAAAGCTAAATAAAACAAAAAAGAAACACAAGTTATTGCCTATTATTGTCTATTTGGTAGGGAAATTAAAAATATATTTCTCTTGCAACAAATATTAAATTAGTTTTTATTTTATGATTATTTTGATATTAAAAATAAAAAAAATATTATACTTCAAAAAATATTATACTTTAAAAAATATTATAACACACTGGCTGTTGTGTCTTAATTATTATGTCCCCACACATAAAAATAGTGCTATTTTTAGGGTTTTTTTTTCCTTCAATAATTTTTATTTTATTATTTAATATTATATTATTTTAGAATTTATGCTTGGTATTTATTTTCAATTTTTTAGGTTATATATTACTCTTATATCAAATTCTAATATTAGATTTATTGGAATTGAGCTTCTTAATTATTATTTTTATGAATTTATGCCGGTATGTATAAAGGCGATTGGGGGAGTTAGAGGGCCGGAATAGGATACCAGGAGGTCGAGAAGGATATAACCAGCCTGGAATATATATAATTAATGAAATACAGATTAGACTTGTCCTTAACGTAGATATCATTATGAAATACAGGTTATTGTTTTTTGATTGATTTTTTTCAATTTTATCTTTAATCTTTAATATTGAGTTGATTGAAAATTCATCTTCGTGATTATTTTATTTTTATTTTTTCTCTTACTTTTATGGGATATTCTCGATCTCATTATCCAAGTCATAGGTTTGATAATTAAACTTGGGTTGATTTTATTTGTTTTATATGGAATTATCTTGATCTTGAAGTATAGGTCATGAATTTGGTTAAGTTCATTTGATTCATTGTTTTATATATTTTTTATTTTAATGTTTTTTTCACTCTCTAACAACTTAATTATTTTTTATTTTATTTTTAAAATTTTTATCATTCAATACTAGATTGTTTAGAAACTAGGTTTCATAATTTGCATTTTATTTCTTTTTATGTGGAATTATCTCAATCTCAATTTCAAACTTCAACATTGATTTTTTTTATTTAAAAAAAAAAGTGGAGCTTTGAATTTTTATTATTATTTTGTTTCTATAGAGTTATCTTGATATCATGATCTAGTTGTGCATTTGACAAGTTAACACGGATTAACTCCAATAGTTTTTTGTCCTTTTCCAATTATGTTTTTTCTATTTTGTTATTTAATATTTGGTTGATTAGAAATTAGGTTTTTTGTCTTTTATTTAATTATCTTTTTTCCATGTTGTTATTTAATATTGTGTTGATTAGGAATTGACCTTCATAATTTATTTTGATATATTTTATATAGGATTATCACGTTCTCAGTACTCGGGTTATAAATTTGATAGGTTAACTAGGATCGATCTAATGTATTGCTTCTTAATATTTTAAAGAAAACAATTTAATATGTCATTGTATCAATATTTTTAAAAACAATTGTCCAATATATTAAATATATTGAGTTCATAATTAAATTTTTTTTTATTAAAAAATACATTAATAAATCTTTGAAAAACTCTTATGCTAAAAAATTTAACATGATTCGCAACATAGCATGAGTCAATAATCTAGTATAGACCATGGTTTATCTTGTCCTTTGTATACCACTTACCATAGTTGTCAAAATTGCGAGTTGACTCGTAAAATCGTACGATTTTGCAAGTCAACTCATCAAACCTTGTTAACTCGGGTAGAAAAATCGGTTTTGATCAAACTCGGTCAAACTCGTACGGAATCGTAAAATCGGACCGGATCGGTCTGATTTTACAATCCCCCAAAATCCATCCAGAGTTACGTTCTCTTTCTTCTGCAATAAAAAGAAGAAGAAGAAGATACAACAATTATTAGGTCTTGCTATTATACAAAGAGAAAAACAAGTGCAGGAGAGAAAGAGAGAGGACTGTGTACAGGAGCGAGAGGAATAGTGGCGGTGGAAGAATCGGAGTTGGCCATCGATGGAGATTTGGATTAGGATTAAAGGGTTTAGTGCATGTAGATTTTGAGGATGTTAGCCCGTCTGTTTGTTTTAATTTAGCAACGAGGGGGGAGTGGAGATGAGATGATGAATTGATGATGATGATGGCTTTGTGAGTGAGTGGCTTTGTGTCGTTTAGGACAAAATAAAAAGTAAACAAAAATCAATTTTTGAATTTTGGAATTAAGGTCGTGTCCCCCCCCCCCCCCCCCCCCCCCTTTCCTATTTTAAATTAAAAAAAAAAATCAGTGTTTTTTAAATGTTAATATAATGATATAATTGTTATGTATTTTTAATTTCCTTTAAATCATGTATAAACCTTAACTAATAAAATTTTATGTCCATAATTATATTATATTGTATTCAAAAATATTTTACTTATGATTTTTCTGCTTACACGATTTTAGCTCTGATTTTATGATTTTTGTACGAAAAATTCAGGTACGATTTTTAGACTTTACGATTCGAGATTACGAAGCCCCTTCCGTGTCGTGTCAAAAGCGCCATTTTGACAACCATGCCACTTACACTCCTTAAAGACCACTTTTTTTTTTTTCAGAAAAAAATGGTTTTAACCTATAGTAAACTAGTTTGATATAATATACATTATGGTTATATTTAAATTTTTTAAAGACTATCTTATATGTGAGTTCTTTAATATATCTCAAATTTACTAGCTTTCATATATCTCTATTAATGATGTTTGTTTTGATATTAATATTATACTAAGAATTAGCATGGCTATTTGCAACTTGTTTGTTTATGAGGAGTGTCACACGACATACCTCGTAATACATGTTATATCACGCCTCATAAATGTTACATACTTAGTAGAATAATTGGCTATATTAAGATTCAAAGATGTGAATATTCCATGACTTTATTATTAGCTGTGGAAGCCACAAGAGGAATTGAAATTGATTTGTTAAAAAAACCAATAAATTATATATTTGAAAATTATTTAAAAAAATGTTCACTTATGGTACTTTGTTGTTTCTAACCTTTCAAAAGGAAAAAAAAAAAAAAAAAAAGATATGTGTGCTATGGAGGACATAATGGGTATGATGAGTTTTAAATCCAAAAAATATCAATTTTACATTTAGCTAAATTTCAAGAAGAAATATTATTCTAGAAATCAACTCAAAAAGATATAATTTATGAATTATAATTTTTTTAATTGTAAAATAAAGAGATTGAAGTTAATGTTTAAAGTTATTACACGTTTAAACGGGGAAAAAAAAGAGCAAAGGGGTTGGATAATTTTAATTTGGCATGCATAAGATTAAGATAATAGAACTTTGATTACAATTTATTTTTTTTCTAACCAAAAGAGACAAATGAAGGAGATTGTTTTTCCAAATACGCAACTTTATATTAATATTAATAATTATAACTTTGATAAGGATATAACTTCAGTAAAAGATCTCAAAGGCTTTGTTTTTTGTTTTTTTTGGGTAAAATGTTTGTACCCATCAAAGTTAAGAAAGGGCCTAAAAATTATTATTCAAGATTTTTTTTATTGATTTATGATTTTTTTCTATTTAGATTACAACGTTTTTTTTTTTATTTTCTTAGCTTTATTGAAGATATTTTTCCTAGTTTGCTTATGACTTTTATTACTTTTCCTTTATCTCCGGATCTTATTGTTGGTTTAAGTAAGTTTTCAGGTTTATTAGAATTGTAAATCTCTTAGAGTAGTACCAGAAAAGGTACTAATTTCATCAATAATGTTCTTTACATTCCTGAACTAGACCAAAATATGCTAAGTGTTGCACAAATGTTAAGGAATGGTTATAAAATTTCCTTCAAAAATAATTGTTGTTACATTGCTGATATTCATGGATCAGAAGCAACATGGTAATAGCTTTTATTTAAAGCTTGATGCAATTGAAGGGTATGTTTGTAGTGTCATAGCTGATGACAGTCTCACATGGCATAAACATTATGGCAACTACAACCTAAAATTATTAAAATACTTGCATGATACTGGTATGGTGGATGACGAGCCCATGGATGAGTTTTTTTTTGCATTTCTAGTGCTTTGAATGCGAAATTGGGTTTTTTCACTAGGCAACCAAGTAAGGACAGAGAAGAGTTTGATGAATCTCATATGAATTATGCTCACTCAGAAAATTGTGTGCATGAAGCAAGAGAGGAAGCTCAAACTCATCTTTGTACTGCTGACCTTGAAATATGGTACACGAAGACATGAGGAGCAAAATTAGAAGGATATGCTGACACTGATTTGGGCCAAGAACAAAACTCACCAACTGATATTCATTGCGACAACAAGTTTGCCAATTCTATTGCTGAAAATTCAGTTCAACATGAAAGAACTAAGTAGATAAATGTTAAGTCTCATGCTATAAAGGAGGATGAGAAGAATCTATTGATCAAGCTTCATTATTGTCCAACTGAAATGCAGCTTGCTGACATAATGACAAAAACTCTCCCTCCAGCAAGATTGGAGTTCTTGAAAATGAAGTTGGGGATGTCCAAAGCAAATTTTAATGAGGTGTGTTAGATTTTAATGAGATTAGCTTTGAAGATAAGAAGATTTAGTTGTAGTCTTTTAATTTAGTTAAAATTACTATTCATAATAGGTTTTATCAACAAACCTATTATTTATCCAATAATCTCTCCTAGTCTATTGAGAGTTCTAGTTTATTTCAATTTCTAGTTCTTGTGAGCCTATAAATAGACAAGTTTCAATTGAATAAATTGAGTGTGATTCATTCCAATATTTCTGATTTTCAGGTTCTTCAGGATTTCTTGTTTTTTCATATTTTTAATTTCAACATGAAGAAAAGCAGAGCAAGCAGTGGGCAAGCCAGAAATCAAGAACTGGAATTTTAATGTACCAGTGTGTTTTTAAACCTTTATTATGTAATCAGTAGTATTTATATATACAGGGAATTTAATCTTGGCTGGAATACAATGCCAAGTAGAAGTCTAAGAAAAGAAAGACACAAGAATCAAAACAGGAAATTAATTAATTCTAATTGTGCACGTCATCCTTATAGCGTGGAGATAAATCTTCACTTCATGTGTGTCTGCGACTTCTGATCAAGGTGACCTGCGACTTCTTCAACACCTTTCAACACTCCCCCTCAAGCTGGATCAAGGGGATTTATTGATCCAAGCTTGGACAATAATCGGTGAAACTGAGCAAATGACAAGGATTTAGTGAACACGTCGGCAAGCTGATCATGGCTTCGAATGTAGTGAGTTTGAATATTTTGAGACTGAACTTGTTGGCGAATGAAGTGACAATCGACCTCAATGTGTTTTGTTCTTTCGTGGAATACAGGATTAGCTGCAATATGCATGGCAGCTTGGTTGTCACAGAACAAGGTCATAGGGTCGTTGCTTGAGAACCCCAGTTCAGATAGAAGGCTTTTAAGCCAAATTAACTCACATGCTGCTAATGCCATTGCACGATATTCAGCTTCAGCGCTGGAGCGAGCAATGACGTTTTGTTTCTTGCTACGCCAAGAAACAAGGTTCCCACCAACAAACATACAATAGCCAGTGATTGACTTCCGATCAATAGCGTTGCCCGCCCAATCTGAATCACAATATCCAGTTATCTGAGTATGCCCATGTTTAGCCATAATAATTCCACGTCCGATAGAGCCTTTTAGATAGCGTAGGATTCTCTTGACCATACTCAAGTGGAAAATAGTAGGTGCATGCATAAATTGGCTAACAAGGCTAACTGCATATGCTATATCGGGCCGTGTAATAGTGAGGTAAATAAGTTTACCTACAAGACGTTGGTAGTGAGTGATAGACTGGAGAGGTTCACTATTCACGGCAAGCTGCAATTTACTGTCTAATGGAGTCGGCGTTGGCTTAGCATCCACCATATCAGCATCTTTGAGTAAATCAAGTACATACTTACGTTGATTAAGGAATAATCCTTTCTGCGATGTAGCCATTTCTATTCCAAGGAAATATTTCAGTCTGCCAAGATCTTTAATTGGAAAATGCTGTTGTAGAGTGACCTTGAGACGTGATATAGCGTCAGCATTATTTCCTGAAATAATAAGATCATCAACGTAGATAAGGACCACCAGTGTTTCCTTTGGTGCAAGCTGTACAAATAGAGATGAATCCCCATTACTCCTCTTAAAGCCGAGTTCTTCTAGAACTGAACTTAATTGAGCATGCCATGCGCGTGGAGATTGTTTCAAACCGTAAATTGATTTGTGAAGTCGGCATACTAAGGTAGGATCAGAGGCTTGCGGATGACCAGGAGGTAATTTCATATAAACTTCTTCTTCCAGCTTTCCATGTAAAAATGCATTTTTTACATCCATTTGACACATTATCCATCCATTGTTCACAGCAACTGATAGTAATACGCGCACAGTATTCATTTTTGCCACGGGCGCAAAGGTTTCCTTGTAGTCAACTCCATGGGTTTGGGTGAAACCCTGAGCTACAAGTCTAGCCTTGTGTCTGTCAATGGTGCCATCAGCATTAAACTTGGTTTTATATACCCATCGGCTTCCAACAATGTTCTTGCCTTTGGGGAGTTTGACAATACTCCAAGTTTGATTCTGATCAAGGGCTAACAATTCATCATTCATGGCATGTTTCCACTCATCATAGGCGTTTGCTTCCTGAAAATTCCGTGGCTCATGGACATTTGAAACCGCGGAGAGGAAAGCAGCATGCGCTGGAGAGAGCCGTTGATACGTGAGAGAATTTTGAATGGGATGTCTGGCTGCATACGTGACAAAGTCTCGCAATTTAAGTGGAGGTCCACGATTGCGAACTGGATTTTTCCGAACCTGTGGCAGAGGAGCAATTTGATCATCTGATGTAGTCTGCTCATTTTGAATGTCACCTTCACAATTAGTTATAATAGTCCCTTGTGCGTCTGAGGTAGAAGGGAAAATATCAGCAGGTAAAGCATTATCAGCAGTAGAAGGAGAAGTACTGTCACCAGAATTTGAATTAATTTCAATGTGGTCATTGCTGTTTTCTGATTCTGAATTAATCGGGCTGACTGTCTCTTTACTTGAAGAGATAGGTAGTGCTGGAGAATTTTCAATATCTGCATACGGTAGAGGAAACAAATCTTTTGCTGATTGCAAATTTGATTTGACATAATATGGAGAAGTTTCCTCAAATTGAACATCTCTCGAAATAAATAGCTTCTTTGACTGCGGGTGATAGCATTTGTAACCCTTCTTGGTGGAGGAATATCCCAAGAAAATACACTTAACGGCCCTTGGATCAAGCTTGTCACGATTTGGAGCTTGAATATGCACAAAACATGTGCAGCCAAACACCTTTAGATGCGATATATCTGGTGATTTATTCTGCAAAACCTCAAGTGGTGATTTAAAACACAACACTCGGCTTGGTAGCCGATTAATTATATATGCAGCAGATAATACTCCATAAGACCAAAAATTCTTGGGAACATGCATTTCTATCATTAATGCCCGAGTCTTTTCCAAAAGATCTCTATTTTTGCGTTCAGCTACACCATTTTGTTGGGGTGTACTAACACAACTAGACTGATGTAAAATGCCATACGAAGCTAGATATTGTGTCATTTTTTGAGACATGTATTCGGTGCCATTATCAGATCTAAGGATTTTAAGCCTTGCAGAAAATTGAGTCATGACTAGCATATGGAAATTCTTAATAACATCAATGACTTCGCTTTTGAATTTTAGAAGGTATATCCAGGTCACACGCGAAAAATCATCAATAAAAGAAACAAAATACTTATAACCATCAATGGATTCAATTGTTGGTCCCCAAACATCCGAGTGTACAAGTTCAAACATTTTATCTGCTCTAGACAAGGAAGGGGAAAAAGATAGTCTAGTAGATTTTGAAAAATGACATGTATCACAAGTGAAATTTTTAGCATCCAAACTAGGAACTAATTTTGCTAGGATTTTTTCGGAGGGATGCGCTAGACGTTGATGCCATAGGATTTGATTCTGACCAAGGGAAGAAAGAGCAGAAGCTTGCGGAAGCCTTTTAGAGTTATTTGAAAAATAATACAGCCCTTGAAAAAAGAACCCTTCACCAATCGTCCTCTTGGTGACGCGGTCCTGAAAAATAACCCGGTGAGAATCAAAAATTACGCGACAATTTAATGTTTTTGTGATTTTTCCAATAGACAGTAATTGTAAGGGAAAAGTTGGGACATATAGGACTAGGGACTCTATTTTTTCCGAGAGCAATTTGATTTTGCCTTTCCCCTTGACAGTCACGTTTTTTCCATTAGCAACAGACACATGAGTTGGGGTGAGACAATTTTCGAATTCATGTATGCTAGTCAATTTATTTGTTATGTGATCTGAGGCACCTGAATCAATGACCCAAAAATTATGCACAGTATTAGCAACTAAGGCAATTTTAAGAGCAGTCAAAATACCTTCAATGTTCTCTTGTGACAGTTGAGTGGAATTGGCTAGAAAACCAGCAAACTTTCCAAGAAGGGCTGTTGAATCAATGTTGCTCGAGTCTGCCGAGCTAGTATCACCTTTTTCCTTGAGGTATGTAGCAAAATCACTGAGAAGAGCAGCAGGATTTGTGGAAAAATTTAAGGCATCATTTGAGTTAAATTTTCCAGTAGTGCAGGCAGCAGCAGCGTGCGCGTGAGCTCTGTGTTCATAGCCCCTTTGTTGTCCCTTTTCTTTGTCAAAATCAGGTTTTAATTCTGGATGGAGAGCCCAACATCGCCCAATAGTATGACCAATATTATGACAGTGAGTGCATTTTAAGTCTGGTCTCTTACCTTTGTAAGGTTTGTTGCTCCTTTGTCTGGCAACATAAGCATGCGTTTCTGGTAAAACAACCCTTGAATCTGGGTTCATGATTTTCCTGCGGGCCTCTTCTCTTTGTATTGTAGCACATACATTAGCAAGGGATGGAAGTTCTGAGTTCATAAGCACTCTGCTCCGAAGATCTTCGTACTCAGGTCCAAGGCTGGATAGCAGCTGGAAAATCTTATCTTCTTCATCTCGTTTCTTCAACACTGCAGAGTCAATGGTGTGGGGGCGATATAGTGCAAGTTCACTCCACAACCCTTTTAAAGTCCCCAGCAACTGCACATATGTCTTGCCATTTTGTTGTAGGTTGGAAAGGTCCCTTTTGATTTGGAAGACACGTGCTGCGTTATTTTGGTTCCCATACATCTCCTTCACAGACTCCCACAGTTCCCTTGAAGATTCTGAATAGCTGAATATTTCAGCAATGTTGTTCTCCATAGAGTTAAGTAGCCATGACATAACAAGTTGATCTTTGCACTGCCATGCTTCGTAATCCTTTGAGGATGGGTCTGGAGCCTTAATATGGCCATTGATATAGCCAAGTTTGGATCTTCCACCAAGAGCAATTGTCACAGCTCTTGACCAAGGAAGATAATTCAGCTCATTCAGCAATGTTGAGCCTAGACGTTGGTTTGGATTGCCTTGTTCTCCTTCTGCAGTGTTGGATGTGTTGTTGTCATCAACACCACTCAATTTAGGAGAGTTTTCCATTGAGAAATCGTAGCAAGAACCAGCAAGATTGCTTTGATTTCACTAAGCACAGATGTGCTAAGATTATGGCAGGAACAAGTCAACAAGATTTGCTTAAAATTCTGCAAAATTCTGCAGTCAAGAACAGGTCAAGAACAGGAAGCAAGATTTGCTTAAAATTCAACAAGAACAGTTTTGTGCCAAAAAAAAACTTTTAGCAGACAACAGGTTTGATCGCAACCCGCTCTGATACCATGAAGAAAAGCAGAGCAAGCAGTGGGCAAGCCAGAAATCAAGAACTGGAATTTTAATGTACCAGTGTGTTTTTAAACCTTTATTATGTAATCAGTAGTATTTATATATACAGGGAATTTAATCTTGGCTGGAATACAATGCCAAGTAGAAGTCTAAGAAAAGAAAGACACAAGAATCAAAACAGGAAATTAATTAATTCTAATTGTGCACGTCATCCTTATAGCGTGGAGATAAATCTTCACTTCATGTGTGTCTGCGACTTCTGATCAAGGTGACCTGCGACTTCTTCAACACCTTTCAACACAACAGTAAATGTTCTAAACAGTTATTGTTCAAATCAAAAGTACAACAAAATCAACTATCTCCAAAGCTTCGTCAGAAATCATTGTTGTTTAACTTTACAATGAATTAGGTTGTTCATTACAAATCTAATGGAACGTCGTATTAGCAATTATTTACAGCTTCAGCGACTAGAAATTTCAGTAATTGTCACCTCATTTACAGAACACGATCCATCTTCTACGGCTAATGCTATATCAGGATTATTATGACATTCTCTAAACAGGAATGCAGGTTGTTTTGCATAAGGGATATCTGTTTCACTACTCAGCATAAAAACAACTGCCAACATCGATGGCCTGTCCGTGGCATCTTCTTGCACGCACAGTAGACCAATTTGTATGCATTTCAAGACTTCACGCGGATGATATAACTGGTTCAGTGATGGATCCACTATCTCCAATGCTTTTTCTTGTCCCCATAATTCCCATACCTGTGATGTTCATATAAATCATTAACTTACAAGATATTAGAGCAGACAACATTTAAAATTGTGAAATTCAGCAATGAGCACAAATGGCTCTCTTGTAACTCACATATCCAATCAAGGTCAAAGGAGGATTCTGTTGATAAAATCTATTGTTCTTCTTGCCACTCACAATCTCTAACAGCATGACCCCAAAACTGAAAACATCTGATTTTACAGAAAAGTTTCCAAACACAACATATTCTGGCGACATATAGCCACTGCAGTAGGAAAAAAAGAATCTTAAGTTTTAGTATTCCTGATAATCAGTGATAGTACTTTGTCACTCGATCTTTGTTTTCTGCAAAGGTACTTACTATGTTCCTACAACTCTCCTTGTCCTATCTTCAGTTTGGTTGCCTTCAAATATTTTTGCAATTCCAAAATCTGATATTTTTGGGTTCAACTCTGCATCCAATAGAATATTGCTACATTTTAAATCCCTGTGAATGATTCTCAACCTGGAGTCTTGGTGAAGATACAAAATCCCACGAGCTATTCCAACAATAATATCAAAGCGTTTTCGCCAATCCAATAACAATCTTCTTGTTTCATCTGTCAAAAAAATTACTCTTCAACCAGCTATAACTTGACAACTAGTCTAAAGCATGGCAACAAACACAGAAAAAAACTTACCAAAAAGAAACGAGTCCAAACTTTTGTTTGGCAAGTATTCATAGATTAACATTTTTTCTTCATTCTGAATGCAATAACCTAGAAGTTTCACAAGATTTCTGTGTTGAAGCTTTGCAATTACCCTAACTTCATTTTTAAACTCTTCTGTTCCTTGTCCTGAACTTCTAGATAATCTTTTTACTGCAACCTCCTGTCCATTAGCTAGCAGACCCTAAAATCATGTAACAAGGGCAAGCCTAGATATTACAATCATTCAAATTAGAGAAAAACAAATACTGAGAAGCCATTTAGTTCTTAGCTAGATGCAAGAAACTCTACCTTATAAACCGAGCCAAAACCACCTTGGCCGAGTTTGTTAGCTGGAGAGAAGTTGTCGGTGGCCGCCGTTATGTTGCTGAGCTTGAAATATTCCAATTCAATAGCATTGCTGTTTGCCTCATTAACTAGTTGTTTTTCCAATCATGAAGCAAAAAGTGAATACAAGACATGGGAAGGCATAATGAATAGATATTAGAGAGTCTTGTCGTACCCTTTTTTGCCCTCTTCTTGAGCCACAAATAAGCAGATAGGCTAATGAGAAGACAGAATGATGCAATTGATGGTACTAAAATTGCCAGCTGAGGAACATTTGACTCCCTTGTATTTTTAGCTGCATGAGAGTGAAAAGAATAAAGATTAACAGCAGAGGAAAAACTACCCCCTTTCGCAATGGATATGGCAAAGGCTGGCCCCTTCGGCACCTAGTAAGTACCAATATCAATGGTTTTTTTCATGGAGTACGGAGCATGATAACTACAGCCTAGAGCTGTGGCAGAACATAGAAAAGCTCTTATAAATATAAATTTGCAATGAAAATTGTATGAATTTTGGAATGAAATAAAGGTACCTAATTCATATGCATCAACACGAACATAAAGATCATAACTTGCACTCCTTTCATATCTAATGTCTACTAATTCCTTGAACCATGTCAAACAAGCATCCCCTTTTCCGGGAATTCCAATGATTGAGTATGCAGAGCAAGAACAATTCCTCTTGCATTCCAGCTCACAGTCTGCGCGACTCTTCAACTTGTCCACCCAAGCTGCATTAGAAGTATCCGGAAGACAGTAATTCTCCATCTTCATAAACCCTTCTCCATCATCGCACACCGAAGATGTATGCAGGCGCTTCCTGACACAACCACCAGATCCATCTCTCGCAGACCATTGCTCTGCGTACTTGGGCTCGAACCCAGGTAAACAGGCACATACAAATTCATTTAGATTGGCATATTCACACGTACTATAAGCACCACAAAGTGCATAATAGTCGCACTGAAACTGAGGAGTCTTCCAGTATTCCTTCCATTGACCATCACTTTCTCGCCATGTTAACGCCTTTGCATGTCCTGAATGATCCACTATTATTCTTAGCAGATAAGAATCATCAGTAACTGTGTAGAAAAGGTATATTTCGTCCGGATCATTTACAAATGTGCTTTTGTATAAGCCCATCTCACTTCTCCATGGCCAAGGGAGAGATCTATTAATTGGCTTTTTACCATTATAGAAAAAGAATTGTGGTGAGCCATTTGGGTTGATCCTAATTGAAAAGTCCCCAATCCCAGGGTCATCAGCTGATCTCCATGATGTTAGGAACCAATCAATTCCTAATTTTTGATCGAGCCCTATTTTCATTCCAGGTAGCAGGGTGTTTGTAGGATGGTCGAAGCTTTGCCATATAATACTTCTGCTTCTTTTCGTGACCATTATCAAATTTCCTGAATCCAAGAGTTGAGCTTCACAGGAATCATTTTCTTCCACTGAAACATTTGTAGACCACACTGGGAGCTTTTGGTCATCGTTACCCCAGAGAACGAGGTTTCCATATTGGTTTATAAAGAGAAATCCAGAAGAACCAATGATCGGATCGTTCCTGTTTGCAACCCACACCACAGTTTTCTCTGGCACTTCATGGTACCAAATTCCAAGATATCTATTGCTAGAACTACCTGGACTGAAAAATCCCAGTGCGAAATTATTTCCTTTGGAGATAAGAAGTTGACCTTCTTTAATTGTTTGGTTTGATTTTAAGGAGTCTTGGGATGCACAACATGAGAATTGGAGCATTATAAGAGAAAAAAGCAGGAACAGTTTTTCAGCCTCCATGACGGAGTAAACTGGATCTTGGCTGGTGGAGAAGTGTTAAATTTTGCTCTGTGGAGAATTAGATAAGTCTCCAGAGAAGTTACGTGATGAAAGTGGTTATTTTGGGATCCACTTCTCTTAACGTGGTATCTTTTTCTCTCTAACGAGTTCCTCTTTTCAACCTTCAAAATATCAACCTACTTTTGGAAATATCTAGGAGGTTGTCGACGCATCCAAAAACAATTAAAAAAGGAAATAAACACGAAGTAAGAGAGAATTTAAATTTAAATTTTTATTACTTAATATTTTTTTAATCAAAACTAAATATTAAAGCTATTATAAAATGCTTATATATTTGGAAAAATACCCTAAACAAAGTTTAAAATTAATAAAAAAAAACTCTGAAGTAAATAGAAAAAAAATATATAAATCAACTTCAAAATATAGCATTTGTCAAACAATAATTTACATGACTCATTTGAGGCCTTAATAAAATTAGATGACTTCATAAATCAAACCCTATACAGAACATGACATCTACAATCTCTTAGAAAAATTAAAATTTGTATTATTATTTATTATCATAAGGTCATGCATTTTATAAAAATCTCCTTCATCAATCTCTCCATGTTGAAAATAACTCATATTCAAGTTCAAATTGTTTTTGATCTTGATCTCATGAATACCTAATCAAAGCTCTCAAACTCATTTTCTTTCTTAGCTTATATATAACAATTCTAAATATCAATTTTAGTTCTTATTCAACATATGTTATATTTATATAAACCTTGAACAATTGTATATTTGTAATAATAGTAAACTTATAATAGAAACGATCAACATAGCTCAAATCAATAATTAAATTTTGTTTGGCATATTCTATGTTCTACATACACTTAATTTCTAACTTATCAATAAAGACATCGTTAATGACATTATTGCTCTAGGTACTAAGAATAGTTAGAGTTGTATATATTCAGCAAAATGTGATGTTTTAAAAAAAAAAATTCTTTTTATGTGGAATTATCTCGATCATGAAACGTTTTTCATAAACAAAAATATTTGTGATGACGCACGCAAACTAGACCTTGGCTTTTGGACAAGTGAATGTTTCTTGCAGACAGGTCTGTCAAGACAAGTTATTTTGGGATCCGCTTCTCCTACCAGCAATCTTTTTCATCAGATTAATCTTCTTCACCTATTGAACCAGAACCCGGCCCATCCATCCTGCCCAATTCATATGGGCTTACCCAAACTAATGGATGATGTCATCATCACCACTAATAGATGTGTAGTTAGTGTCCAAACTTCAAAGTCTCCAAACAGCTTCACAAGCTAGCAAGTTATAGATTGAGTGCAGTCAATTCTACGTGTAACTTGACGTCTTGTTCATTCCGAGTTAGGTCAAGATTGTGTTGACCAAATCATAGCCGTCTTAAATGCGATTTGGACAATTTGAAACTCGTTCTCAGCTAATTCGATCATTCTGGAAGCAGCCACATGGTTAGATTATAGAAATAAAAGATTAGGAGCTTCTGATTCCTTCATGATCATTCAGCCAATCTAATGTTTTGTATCAAGTTGATGATTCTTTCATATTATTCGACAATTTGAGTTAAATTGGAGAGTGTTTTAATGTAATTTAGTATCTGTTTGATGAAGAGTGATTCAATGAAAGACTGGAGAATCTGTCTGTGTGGAGAAAACTGGGGAATGCTTCATCATTCATTTCGGTCTTTTATGGACTTGTATCTTTTAATTCAGCCACATGCACTTGTGGTGTGCAGAATGACAACACCAACCTCATGCAGTTTCTTATGAGACTCAACGAATCATATTCAGGTGCAAGAGGTCAGATTTTGCTATTGAATCCTTTACCATTAGTTCGTCAAGCATATGCCTCCATTAAACAACGAGAATTATGATCTGCTGTCACCATTCCATTAAACACAGCATCCATGGTTCAGCTCTTGGATTCAGGAAATCTCGTTCTGGTCCAGGATAGAAGTAAGGGGATTGTGTGGAAAAGTTTCAATTTTCCTACAGATACCATGCTAGCGGGAATAAAACTTGTTTAGAAAAGGAAAACACGTCAGGAACTGTTCCTGCAGGTTGTTTAGGAGAAGGAATTGTTGTTTCAATACATAACATAAAAACAAGAGAACGACTTTTATGCATTACAGGGCTCTTAGGGAAAAATATAACTCCTCCAGTGATGAATCAACTATCTCCTAAGCTTCGTCAGAAATTATCCAGACAGTGCAGCTTCAGCGACTAGCAATATCACTAATTGTGACCTGATTTACAGAACACAGTCCATCTTCTACGGCTAATGCTATATCAGGATTATTAGGAGATTCTCTAAACAGGAATGCAGGTTTTTTTGGAGAAGGGATCTCTGTTTCATTACTCAGCATAAAAACAACAGCCAACATCGATGGTCTGTTCATGGCATCTTCTTCCACGCACAGTAGACCAATTCGTATGCATTTCAAGGCTTCACGCGGATGATATAACTCCTCCACTGATGGATCAACTATCTCCAATGCTTTTTCTTGTTCCCATAATTCCCATACCTGTGATGTTGATATAAATCGTTAACTTACAAGATATTAGAGCAGACAACATTTAAAATTGTGAAATTCAGCAATGAGCACAGATGGCTCTCCTGTAACTCACATATCCAATCAAGGTCAAGGGAGGATTCTGTTGATAAAATCTATTGTTCTTCTTGCCACTCACAATCTCTAACAGCATGACCCCAAAACTGAAAACATCTGATTTTACAGAAAAGTTTCCAAACACAACATATTCTGGCGACATATAGCCACTGCAGCAAAAAATCAAGAATTTGAAGTTTTAGTATTCCTGATAATCAATGATAGTACTTTGTCACTCGGTCTTTGATTTGTGCAAAGGTACTTACTATGTTCCTACAACTCTCCTTGTCGTATCTTCAGTTTGGTTGCCCTCAAATATTTTTGCCATTCCGAAATCTGATATTTTTGGATTCATCTCTGCATCCAATAGAATATTGCTACATTTTAAATCCCTGTGAATGATTCTCAACCTGGAGTCTTGGTGAAGATACAAAATACCACGAGCTATTCCAACAATAATACCAAAGCGTTTTCGCCAATCCAATAACAATCTTCTTGTTTCATCTGTTAATAAAATTACTCTTCAGCCAGCTATAATTTGACAGCTAGGGTAAAGCATGGCAATAAGCACAGAAAAAGACTTACCAAAAAGAAACGAGTCCAAGCTGTTGTTTGGCAAGTATTCATAGATTAACATTTTTTCTTCATTCTGAATGCAATAACCTAAAAGTTTCACAAGATTTCTGTGTTGAAGCTTTGCAATTACCATAACTTCATTTTTAAATTCTTCTGTTCCTTGTCCTGAACTTCTAGATAATCTTTTTACTGCAACCTGCTGTCCATTTGCTAGCAGACCCTAAAATCATTTAACAAGGGCAAGCTAGATATTAAAATTATTCAAATGTGTAGTATTGAGCAAATATTGGTTGTGTGGGAGAAGGAAGTGATGTTTCATTGTTGGACACGAACAGAACAGAACAGAACAGAATCTCTACCTTATAAACCGAGCCAAAACCACCTTGGCCGAGTTTGTTAGCTGGAGAGAAGTTGTCAGTGGCCGCCGTTAAGGAGCTGAGCTTGAAATATTCCAATTCAATAGAATTGTTATTTACCTGCTGCTCATTACCTAATTATTTATCCAATCATGAAACAAAATGTGAACTTCTCCCCACAACAAAAGCAGAATAAATACAAGACATGATGGTAAGGTATATCAAATAGAGATTAGAGAGTCTTGTCGTACCTTTTTTTGCCCTCTTCTTGAGCCACAAATAAGCAGATAGGCTAATGAGAAGACAGAATGATGCAATTGATGGTACTAAAATTGCCAGCTGAGGAACATTTGACTTCCTTGTATTTTTAGCTGCATGAGAGTGAAAAGAATAAAGATTAACAGCAGAGGAAAATCTACCAATATCTTTCTTTCATGTAGTAACTACAGCCTAGAGCAGTGGCAAAACATAGAAAAGCTTTTATAAATCAAATTTGCAATGAAAATTGTACGAAATTTGTAATGAAAAAAGGTACCTAATTCATATGCATCAACACGAACATAAAGATCATAACTTTCACCCCTATTATATCTAATGTCTACTAATTCCCTGTACCATGTCAAACAAGCATCCCCTTTTCCGGGAATTCCAATGATTGCGTATGCAGAGCATGAACAATTCCTCTTGCATTCCAGCTCACAGTCTGCGCGACTCTTGCTCTTGTTCAACCAAGCTGCGTTAGAAGTATCCGGAAGACAGCAATTCTCTATCATCACAAACCCTTCTCCATCATCGCACACCGAAGACGTCTGCAAGCGCTTCCTGACACAACCACCCGATCCATCTCTCATAGACCATTTCTCTTGGTACTTGGGCTCGAACCCAGGTAAACAGGCGCATACAAATTCACTTGGATCGGCAACTTCACACGTACTATAAGCACCACAATGTCCATAATAGTCGCACTGAAACTGAGGGGTCTTCCAGTAATCCTTCCACTGACCATCACTTTGTGTCCATGATAACGCCTTTGCATGTCCTGAATGATCCGCTATTATTCTTACCAGATAAGAATCATCAGGAACTGAATAGAAAAGGTATATTTCGTCCGGTTCATTAACAATAATGCATTTGTATAAGCCCATCTCTCTTCTCCATGGCCAAGGGGTAGATCTAGAAATTGGCTTCGTACCATTATAGAAAAAGAATTGTGGTGAGCCATTTGGGTTGATCCTAGCTGAAAAGTCCCCAATCCCAGGGTCATCAGCTGATCTCCATGATGTTAGGAACCGATCAATTCCTAATTTTCGATCGACCCCTAGTTTCATTCCGGGTAGCAGGGTGTTTGTAGGATGATCGAAGCTTTGCCATATAATACTTCTGCTTCTTTTCGTGACCATTATCAAATTTCCAGAATCCAAGAGTTGAGCTTCACAGGAATCATTTTCTTCCACTGAAACATTTGTAGACCACACTGGGAGCTTTTGGTCATCGTTACCATAGAGAACGAGGTTTCCATGTCGGTTTATAAAGAGATATCCAGAAGAACCAATGATTGGATCGTTCCTGTTTGCAACCCACACCACATTTTTCTGTGGCACTTCATGGTACCAGATTCCAAGATATCTATTGCTAGAACTACCTGGACTGAAAAATCCCAGTGCGAAATTATTTCCTTTGGAGATAAGAAGGTGACCTTCTTTAATGGTTTGGTTTGATTTTAAGGAGTCTTGGGATGCACAACATGAGAATTGGAGCATTATAAGAGAAAAAAGCAGGAACAGTTTTTCAGCCTGCATGACGGAGTAAACGGGATCTTGGCTGGTGGAAAAGTGTTAAATGTTGCTCTGTGGAGAATTAGATAAGGTCTCCAGAGATGTCACGTGATGAATTTGGTTATTTTGGGATCCACTTCGCTTAACGTGGAATCTCTTTCTCTCTAACGAGTTCGTCTTTTCAACCTTCAAAATCTCGACCACTAGTTTTTGTTAAAATATCAATCCAGAGTTTCTTGGAAATTACTCCGTCCTCTAGTTTTGGAAATATGGAGGAGGTTGTAGACGCATACAAAAACAACGTTAAAAAGACAATAAACACGATGGAAGATAGAATTTAAATTTAAATTTTTATTACTTAATATTTTTTTAATCAAAACTAAATATTAAAGCTATTATAAAATGCTTATATATTTAGAAAAATACCCTAAACAAAGTTTAAAATTAAAAAAAAAAAAAAACTCTGAAGAAAATAGAAAAAAAAATCTAAATCAACTTCAAAATAATTTACATGACTCGTTTGGAGGCCTTAATAAAAATTAGATGAGTTCATAAATCAAAATATTGGTTGTGTGGGAGAAGGAAGTGATGTTTCATCGTTTAAAACGCAATGTAAAGTGGTTAATCGTATCAACATTTGATCGCGTCTTCTGCTGCTTTTCTCTTCTTTTTATATTCCCCTAGCTTTTTAGATTCCTCTTCGGATATTTTTTTAGGATCATCTGCTGGATGTTCTTTGTCAGGTCTTAGCCGCCCCTCTCTTCTATATGTCAAAGTCAACTTCTCGTATTATTAATGAGATTGACTCCTCCTGCCTTGTCTGCCACTTTACGTGGAAAGTGTCTGACCACAACAAAACCGTGGAACAAGTATCATTCTGGTATATTGTGTTTTTTAAATAATTTCTTATTTGAAAATATATTTGGTTGATTAGAAATTATGTTTTTTGTATTTTGTTATTTAATATTTGGTTGATTAGAAATTAGTTGTTTTTCAAAAAGCCTTCACCTTTGCCTTTGCCACATCTGTCCTTTCTCTCCTCTTCACAGTACATGTACCAATCATGAGGATTAGTGCCTTAAATCCAGGCAGGCATGTGCACTGTGTTGACCAGGATTAATTGCCTGTTTAGGAAAAATTAGGAATCATGAACAATTTAAGATATACTTGTATTTCTTCTTTCTAGAATAGGAAAATTATACATGTATAAATACAAGTTCTGAACAATTAAGAAAAAAGAACTGAATTGAATAAACAAACCCTATTTTGACATGGTATCAGAGCAACTGATCCAAACCTAAACCCTTCTCAAAACACATTCCACCCATGGCAGAACCGAACCCACAAAACCATACTCAGATTGAAACTACAAATCCCAGAACCAACACCCAAACCACCTCAACCCAAAACCATGACCTACCAATTGCCATCCCTGGAATCAAACTTAATGGCCAGAATTATGAACTGTGGTCACAGATCATGGAGATGTTCATCTCCGGCCGAGACAAACTTGGGTTAATTACTGGGGAAATCAAACAACCACCACCCACTGACCCAACCTACAATAAATGGAGAACAGAAAATGCAATCGTCAAAGGTTGGATTATCAATTCCCTAAACCCAGATTTAATTGGAAATTTTATCAGGTTCCCTACTGCAAAAGGGGTGTGGGATGCTATTGCCACAACCTACTTCGATGGAGGAGATAATGTTCAGGTATATGACCTAAAACGAAAGGTCAGTCGAACCACACAAGGAAGAGGTTCCTTGGAAGACTACTACACTGGCTTACAATCCCTCTGGCGAGAGATTGACTACAGACGCCCAAATCCCATGGCATGTGAAGATGACATACTGAAATACAACAAGCTAATTCAAGAAGATCGAATATATACCTTCTTGGATGGTCTGGATGATCAATTTGATCAGACCCGCCGAGATATTCTTCAACAGACCCCTCTGCCATCGATTGAACAAGCCTTCGCTCAGGTAAGAAGAGAGAATAACAGACGCACGGTGATGATGGACGACGGCGACGGCCTGAGTCTGCTAACGAGAGGCAGAGACAAGCAATGGGGGGAGATGAGAAGAGGACGATTAGGGCAGAGAGATGAAAGAAATTTGACAAGTGGGGAGAACGACCTGTCGGCTGAAGGAGGGGAGGCTTTTAAAGGGCTCACCCTTACGGGCCCAAGCAGACGGGCCGGGCCAAGTGGCAGCCCATATAAGCCATCCTTCAGCCCATCATCCTCCAAACAGGCCCAACGGGCCAGGCCTGAACCACATGGGTTGAATCCCAGCTGACACATTTTTTCTAGACCAAAAGCCCAAGAGAGTGGGTGTACCCATTGTGGTGGAAATAAACACACCAAAGACACATGTTTTCAACTACACGGGTATCCTGAATGGTGGTATGAACTGAAGGAAAAAAAGGGTGTACAGAATGGTCATGCAACATTTGTTTCTAACACCGATCCGAATACACTTGTGCCACTCGATAGTCAACCTCACTCTTTGACTCAAGACCCAGGTATTTTTGGTTCCACAAACCTAGTATCCAATGATGAACAAAAAAACGATTGGATTATTGACTCGGGAGCAACAGATCACATGACCTATGAGTATAAAGACTTTAAAACAAAATCAATTCCTCAACGAAAGGCCATATCAAATGCTAACGGTGATATATATCCGGTAATAGGGGGAGGAACAGTGGAATTATCAACCACATTCACTCTCCCTAATACTCTTTTTGTTCCTTCGCTCTCCACTAAATTACTATCAGTAGGGCAAATAACAGAAGATTTAAACTGTTGCGTACTGATGTATTCCTCATTTTGTTTGTTTCAGGATGTTCTCACGAAGAAGATTTTTGGTCGTGGTATTAAGAGAGGGGGGTTATATTATGTGGATGATTTGGACCTTGGAAAGGTTCACTCTGCTAAATCACATCGACAAGGACAAGACATTTGGTTGTGGCATTACCGGTTAGGACACCCATCATTCAGCTATCTACAACATTTATTCCCTGCTTTATTCAAAAATGTATTGCACTCAGAATTCAAATGCAAAGATTGTATCTTGGGTAAAAGTCATCGAACAAACTACCCAATCAGTTACAATAAATGCAATACACCATTTGAGATTATTCACTCTGACGTATGGGGCCCCGCACCTGTTTTGACTACTGCTGGCTTTAAATGGTTTGTCACCTTTATTGATGATTGTACAAGGGTTTCTTGGGTATATATAGTGAAACACAAAAAAGATGTTCTATCAATTTTTCAGAAATTTGTCACCCTTATACAAACCCAGTTTTCCATGAGCATCAAAACTCTTCGATCTGATAATGGGGGAGAATATATTAGCCATGAATTTAGACAATTTTGTGATAGCAAGGGGATCATACATGAAACTACTTGTCCATATACTCCTCAGCAAAATGGAGTTTCCGAAAGGAAAAATAGACACATACTAGAGACAGTACGAACCATTATGACAGCTGCACATATGCCTCAACAATATTGGCCTGATGCAGTGGGAACATCTGTGTATCTTCTCAATCGCATGCCATCCCGAGTATTGGAGTTTCAGACACCACTTCAGACTTTGGAACGATATGTTAAACTACCTTCAGCACTCCATATACCTCCAAAGATATTTGGATGTGTCGCATTTGTACATGTTCCAAAACATCAACGATCTAAGTTGGATCCATGTGCTGTTCGTTGTGTGCTTCTTGGTTATGGTTCTCATACAAAAGGATATCGGTGTTATGATCCTCTCTCTCGAAAACTCTATGTTACTATGGATGTAACCTTTCTTGAGACGGAATATTTTTTCAGTGAACCATCCCCATCTGTTCTTCAGGGGGAGAATAGACATGAACAACAGATATGGGACTGGGTTCATCCTGACCATACAACATCTGAGCAAAACATCGACCACGCCAACTTACATACTCAGGTCACATCAAATAACCCTCTCTCCGGTATACCACAAGACCAAAGTCAGAATCGTGAGGACAATCCCGACACTACAACTGAGGTAAGGTCTCTCAACTCTCCTACATTACCTGATTCTATGACATACAGTTTACCTCACAGGCATAATCGGGGAGTAGCCCCAAATCGATACTCTCCAGAAATAGAAGGAAGGAAGTCAAAATACTCCATTGCAAGCTTTATCTCAGCCAATAACATGTCAGATGAAGCTAAAGTATTCATGGGCAAAGTATCTTCGGAACATGTCCCACGAAATATTGAAGAAGCAATATTGAATGAACATTGGAAGATAGCTGTCTATGATGAAATGAAGGCTCTCCAGAATAACAATACGTGGGAATTAACTACATTGCCAGACGGAAAAAAAACAGTTGGATGCAGATGGGTGTTTACTGTGAAATATAAAGCAGATGGGACAATAGAAAGATACAAGGCGAGGCTAGTAGCTAAAGGATACACTCAGACATACGGCATAGACTATCAGGAAACATTCTCACCAGTAGCCAAACTAAACACTATTCGGATACTCTTGTCACTTGCAGCAAACTTAGACTGGCCTTTACATCAATTTGATGTAAAAAATGCATTTCTTCATGGAGATCTAGAGGAGGAAGTATATATGGATATTCCTCCTGGTTTTACTGGGATTAAGGAAAAAATGGTGTGCAGGCTTACAAAATCACTTTATGGACTAAAACAGTCTCCTAGAGCATGGTTTGGAAAGTTCAGTCTAGCAATGCGAAAAAATGGATTCAGTCAGAGCAACTCAGATCATACATTATTTCTGAAAAGGAATGAGGGGAAAACCGTAGCCTTGATTATTTATGTTGATGATATGATAGTCACAGGAAATGATGAAAAAGGAATTGCAGAATTACAGAAGTATCTGGCAAGTGAATTCGAAATGAAGGACCTTGGTGGGTTAAAGTATTTCTTGGGCATAGAAGTATACAGATCAAAACGAGGCATATTTCTCTCACAAAGAAAATATGTATTAGATCTATTGGCTGAAACAGGTATGTTGGAGTGCAAACCTGCAGATACACCAGTCATACAAAATCATTGTTTAGCAGATTATCCAGATCAGGTTCCTACAAATAAAGAACGATATCAGAAATTGGTAGGAAGACTCATCTACCTTTCACATACACGTCCGGATATTGCATATGTTGTCAGTCTAGTCAGCCAATTCATGCACAATCCAAGTGAAGTACATATGGAGGCAGCATTGCGAATACTAAGATACTTAAAATCATCTCCGGGAAGAGGAATTCTTTTTTCAAAAAATAATCACCTCGACATTATTGGTTATACTGATGCAGACTGGGCAGGAAGTCTAACTGACAGGAAATCTACTTCAGGATACTTTACTTTCGTGGGAGGAAATTTGGTGACCTGGAAAAGTAAGAAACAAAATGTTGTCGCCCTATCGAGTGCCGAAGCAGAATTCAGAGGGATGACTAAAGGGTTATGTGAAATACTATGGATAAAGGGGATACTTAAGGAGCTAGGTTATCCGATGGAGACCGAGATTAAGATGTACTGTGACAACAAAGCTGCAATTGCCATTGCGAATAATCCAGTTCAACATGATCGAACCAAGCATGTGGAAGTAGATCGACATTTCATCAAGCAGAAACTAGATGAGAAGGTTGTGATCTTTCCGTTTGTTAAATCTGAAGATCAATTGGCAGATATACTTACTAAAGCAGTGGCAAGTAAAGTATTTCATTTTTCTCTCAACAAGTTGGGCATACGAGATATCTTTGCACCAACTTGAGGGGGAGTGTTGACCAGGATTAATTGCCTGTTTAGGAAAAATTAGGAATCATGAACAATTTAAGATATACTTGTATTTCTTCTTTCTAGAATAGGAAAATTATACATGTATAAATACAAGTTCTGAACAATTAAGAAAAAAGAACTGAATTGAATAAACAAACCCTATTTTGACACACTGCACAGCATCTTGTGTATTGAAGATAGTTGATGGGCCACACCTAGCATACCCCCCATCACACAGTTCCTCTGGTGCCACCCAAATTCTTCTCCATGTTTTTTTACTGTTTCCTCTTTCCCACCAGATGAGCAGTTGCACCGTTCCTGGGTTCTAGCACAAGAATTGAAGGAACAGTGCCATTTCTTGCACGGAAAGAAACAGAGCTTTTATTCTGATTGTTCTCAAACGAATAAATGAAGAGATCGATCTCTTTGGAATAGTCATTATCATTGTCTTTTAGCCTATTGCCTACATCAGGTAAGCCACTTAGAGTGTGCCATTCCATGGACCACCACGCCAGCATGGAGACAAGTTCTTGTACAAGAAGAACTGAGCTGGATCCTCAGTTCATTTCCATGAAGTTAGGACTAAATTCGGTACATTTCTCTTGTTCAACCCCAATTTGTAGGGCATGCCATCTTAAATTTGTTAGTTGAATCACTTAAGGTGGTCACATCAAGGAAGTAACGTGTTCCATACAGCTTGATCATCAATCATAGAGGAAGTTCCACTGCAATTGATGGTACTACAAGACATGGGAGGGCATATCGAATAGAGATTAGAGAGTGTTGTCGTACCTTTTTTTGCCCTCTTCTTGAGCCACAAATAAGCAGATAAGCTAATGAGAAGCCAGAATGATGCAATTGATGGTACTAAAATTTCCAGCATTGGTTTTTCTTGAGAAACATTTGACTTCCTTGTATTCTTAGCTGCATCAGAGTGAAAAGAATAAAGATTAACAGCAGAGGAAAAACTACCCTTTTTTTTCCAATGGAAACGTGACAATACATAAACTACAGCCAGAATGATGCATAGGCTGGCCCCTTCGGCACCCTGGTGAGGTTAATGGGCATATAAAAGATTTCTTTGATGTAGTACGGAGCATATTAACTACAGCCTAGAGCCTGGCAAAACATAGAAAAGCTCTTATAAATCAAAATTTGCAATGAAAATTGTATGAAATTTGTAATGAAAAAAGGTACCTAATTCATATGCATCAACACGAACATAAAGATCATAACTTTCACTCCTTTCATATCTAATGTCTACTAATTCCTTGTACCGTGTCAAACAAGCATCCCCTTTTCCGGGAATTTCAATGATTGAGTATGCAGAGCATGAACAATTCCTCTTGCATTCCATCTCACAGGCTGCGAGACTCTTAATCTTGTCCACCCAAGATGCATTAGAAGTATCCGGAAGACAGTAATTCTCTATCTTCACAAACCCTTCTCCATGATCGCACACCGAAGACGTCTGTAGGCGCTTCCTGTCACGACCCAATTCCCGGATCCGTGACCGGCATATAAGCATGGTTCCCCTCCAAGTTTCCACACCTATGCGAACCCAAACTTACACACAAATTTATCATTCAATTTCAAAGTTCAACGCAGCGGAAATAACAAAGTAAATTTTATAACATAATTCAATTGTCCTTATACAAGAGTTGATTACATATTGTTATAATTGTGGAGCACTAACTAGACATATGAACAAAAGTATCAATTACAACCAAAATAGCAGGTTCCAAGAGTAGGACAAAAATGACCTGCTAACAAGCTACGACCCTGAAAATAATGAATAATGAGGGGGTGAGTTCAACAACTCAGTGAGTAGATAACATCTAATTTACACATACGAGATAATACAACAAAGAGAAGTATAAGATCAAATCAGCTCGAAGTTCTTACAAGGAGTTTCTCTGTCATGACCCAATTCCCGGATCCGTGACCGGCACATAGGCATGGTTCCCCTTCAAGGTTCCACACCTATGCGAACCCAAACTTACACACAAACTTAACATTTAACTTTCAGAGTTCAACGCAGCAGAATTAACAAAGGAAACTTATAATATAATTCGAATGTCTTAATACAAAAGTTGAATAATCTTATTATAATAGTGGAGCGCTAACTAGACATAAAAATGTCAATTACAACCAAAATAATAAGTTCTGAAATTTCAACGATAATGATCTGCTAACGAGCTACGAGCCTGAAAATAATAAATAATGAGGGGGTGAGTTCAACAACTCAGTGAGTAGATAACATCTAATATACACATGCGAGATAATATAACAATAAGAAATATATTATCGAATCGGTTCGGGGTTCTTACAAGAAGATTTCTCAAATAGGTCATATCAAGAAGATAATAGGTAAAGCTCGTCAGAAAATCAGAATGCAATGAGCATGAGGCTCCAGACTGTGGGATGATCAATCCGCACAGGTTGGTGACTTCCCCGACCAACTAGGATTTCAGATACGATGTGGACAAAGACTAACATTCCCCTGTTAGCATGGGTATTCTGACTAGCATACCGTAGGTATGTATATATGTATCATAATCAAACAAACATATTCATATCTCAAGGCTCAACTCATGACATCAATCAAATGAGGAGCAATCAATTCACAAACAGATATTGGCTCATATCAAGAACGTATATTCAACAATTGATTATGCTTTATCATAACAAGGATAGTACTTAACATATATATTATCAAGAAGCATAATCCAAATACTAGCAAATCAAATATTTATAATATTTCTCATGCATATTACATATTATCCACTCACCTGACTCAAAAGCGATCGAAATTTAAAAGCAGAATATTGACGGAATCCTACTGACGTACCGCGGGCAGAATATCAGGATTATCTGAATATATAAAAGAAATACATACTCAACAATGACTCAAAAGAAGTAGAATACCTTTAGTAAACATATCTAAGAGTTCAACTCACAATCCTATGTGTTTTCAATTAAACTATCCATTTCTCGCAAAACCTAGAAACAATGGTTTCTTTCTAAATCTAGTTCAAGATACACAATTCGTAAAATTAATAATAACTCATCAAATAAGCTTCAATTATCCATCAAACCCATCTGAAATACTAATATTTCACTCCAGGGACCAGTCTGCAATTTTCCAAAATTCAGGGACTAAACAGTAATTTTCCAAAGTTCGGGGACCAAACTGTAATTTTCCACCAAAAGGACTAAAATGAATTTTCATCATCTTCAACCTAAACCCATAATTCCAGCAAGGGATTTTCGAAATTTCTCAACATTATTTCACCATTTTTCTCAATATTTTCTTAAACCAACACATCAAAATCATCTACAATCAAACCTAATAACCATTACTCAAACCATTAAACCCTTAACATCTTAATCCATTCATCCATCAAATTCAAATAAAATCTACAAACCCTAATCACCAATGCAAGTAATTAACTTAACTATTAAACAATACTTTTACATAATAACACATACACATTACCTTAATATTTATTTCTCCTCCTTCCTTTCTCCCTTCCTCTTTTCTCTTCTTCTCCTTTCTTCTCTCTTTCGGCTCACTCTAAATTTTCAGCTTGCTTCTCTTCTCTCCTTTTTCTATTTATATTTTACAAGTTACTATTGTATCCTTATTCATTTATACCTAATCTTAAGTCATTAAGGGTATTAATGCCTTTCTTATTCAAAGTTTCAAAACCCTAAAATTATTTTCCTATTTAAATTTCAAAACCCTACAATCTCCCTACCTTATAAAAGTTTCATCCTCGAAACTAAATAAAATGTTTGAATACATACCGAGATTATCAAAAGGATGAGGATATTCCTCACACATCTTTTCTTCAAGTTCCCATGTTGCTTCTTCAATTGAATGACTATACCTAGATGAAAAGTCCCCAATCCCAGGGTCATCAGCTGATCTCCATGATGTTAGGAACCGATGATCAATTCCTGATTTTCGATCGAGAGCTAGTTTCATTCCAGGTAGCAGGGTGTTTGTAGGATGATCGAAGCTTTGCCATATAATACTGCTGCTTCTTTTCGTGAACATTATCAAATTTCCTGAATCCAAGAGTTGAGCTTCACAGGAATCATTTTCTTCCACTGAAACATATGTAGACCACACTGGGAGCTTTTGGTCATCGTTACCATACAGAACGAGGTTTCCATATTGGTTTATAAATAGAAATCCAGAAGAACCAATGATTGGATCGTTCCTGTTTGCAACCCACACCACAGTTTTCTCTGGCACTTTATGGTACCAGATCCCAAGATATCTATTGCTAGAACTACCTGGACTGAAAAATCCTAGTGCAAAATTATTTCCTTTGGAGATAAGAAGGTCACCTTCTTTAATTGCTTGGCTCGTCTTTATGGAGTCTTGGGAAGTACAAGATGAGAACTGGAGCACAACAAGAGAAAAAAGTAGGAACAGTTTTTCATCTTCCATGAAGGAGTAAACTGGGTCTTGATTTTTGGGAAAGATAAGTGTTGAATTTTGCATGGTGGAGAATGGCAAGAGAAGTTAAATGTTGCTTCGCTTAACACATCTTTCTAACAAAACACTGACTTGTTGTGTCTTATTTATTACTAGCTATATTGCCCGTGCGGTGCCACGGGTATTCTTGTGTATATAATTTAACATAAATAAATCCACAACGATAAATTTATATGATATAACTACATAAAAGTTATAAATTAGGAGATAAAATGTATAAATTTTTAAGTATAGTTTGTTGCGCAAGCATAGAATACATCTTTTAGAATGTAGGTATTGTGCCATAAAAAATCAAAAAAGAGCGCGAAACAATATTAAAAAAAAGAGCAAAATATTTTTATAAGAAAAAAATAAAAAAGTAATAATTAAAATCATCGTTATTATTGTGTAGATAGTAAAATTATAAAAATCATTTAATACAAAGAGCAAATAAAAATAATAATGATGAAAAAAATAATGGGGAAAAGGAAGCAACATTAATTTCAAATATTATAACAATAGCAACATCAGAGTCTTAACATCTAAAATTATTATTGTTGTTACTATCAAAACAATAAAAATTATCAAAGTATACCGAGGGAAAAAAATAAAAAGCATGAACAAAATAGCAAGCAAGAAAAACAATTAAAATATTATTATTATTATTATTATTATTATTATTATTATTATTATCATTATTATTATTATTATTATTATTATTATTATTATTATTATCATGAAAGAATAAATGAATGAATGAAAGATTAAAAAAATTGTAAAAGCTACAAAAAAAATATCAAACAAAAAAATTACAATGAAAACTAAAAATTATCATTGTGAACACAATAAAAATTAATAAATTGTTCTGAGGGGAAAAAACCCTCAAAAACATTAACAAAAGAGTAAGCAAGAAAACCAATTAAATAATAATAATAATAATAATAATAATAATAATAATAATAATAATAATTATTATTATTATTATTATTATTATTATTATTATTATTATTATTATTATTATTATTATTGTGTTAATAATGAAAGGGAAAAAATAGAATAGAAAAAAATTCAAAAAAACTTGAAGAAAAGATCAAACAAAAGAATAAAACAAAAACAAAAACTATCGTTGTTATCACTGCCAAAACAATAAAATTATAAAATTATCCCTAGAAAGAAGAAACTAAAAAACATTAACAAAAGAGTAAGCAAGAAAATCAATTAAATTATTATTATTATTATTATTATTATTATTATTATTATTATTATTATTATTATTATTATTGTGTTAATAATGAAAGGGAAAAAATAGAATAGAAAAAAATTCAAAAAAACTTGAAGAAAAGATCAAACAAAAGAATAAACAAAAACAAAAATTATCGTTGTTATCACTGCCAAAACAATAAAATTATAAAATTATCCCTAGAAAGAAGAAACTAAAAAACATTAACAAAAGAGTAAGCAAGAAAATCAATTAAATTATTATTATTATTATTATTATTATTATTATTATTATTATTATTATTATTATTATTATTATTATTATTATTATTATTATTATTATTATTATTATTATTATTATTATTGTGTTAATAATGAAAGGGAAAAAATAGAATAGAAAAAAATTCAAAAAAACTTGAAGAAAAGATCAAACAAAAGAATAAAACAAAAACAAAAACTATCGTTGTTATCACTGCCAAAACAATAAAAATTATAAAATTATCCCTAGAAAGAAGAAACTAAAAAACATTAACAAAAGAGTAAGCAAGAAAATCAATTAAATTATTATTATTATTATTATTATTATTATTATTATTATTATTATTATTATTATTATTATTTTATTATTATTATTATTATTATTATTATTATTATTATTGTGTTAATAATGAAAAAAATAAAATAAATGAAAGACTAAAAAAACCATGAAAACTAAAAATGATCATTGTTATCATTGTCAACACAATAAAAATTATCAAATTATTCTGAGGAAAAAAACCCTCAAAAAAAATTAACAAAAGAGTAAGCAAGAAAAACAATTAAATTCTTATTATTATCATTATTATTATTAAAGAACAAATAAATAAATGAAGGACCACAAAAATCCTAAAAACTGTAATAGAAGGGAAAAAAACAAATAAAAATTAAAATTATCATTGTTATTACTGTCAAGGCAATAAAAATTATCAAATTATCCAGAGGGAAAAAACCAAAAAAACATTAACAAAAAAGTAAGCAAGAAAAACAATTTTATTATTGTTGTTGTTGTTGTTGTTGTTGTTGTGCTAATAATGAAAGGAAAAAAAAGATTTAAAAAACCCAAAAAACTTTAATAAAAAAATCAAATTAAAAAATAAAATATAGGGATTAAAATCTAAAATTAAAAGTATAAGGGCCAAAATGAAAATCATTATATAATCAATTTTAATCCAAGGACAAAATTGAAAAAATCACAACTTCCGTACCGAATATATTAAGGTTTTTTTACTCAATCCGGAAATTAAAAGAAGGAGGACCGAAGTGAAACATTAACATTTCATTGATTTCAATCGAATGACTCAATTAAAAAGTCAGGGACCGAAATGAAAGTCCAAACTGGGGGCCTCTTCTGTACCAAACAGAAAATTAAAAGTCCAGGGACTGAAGTGAAAAGTCAACAAAGCTGGGGGCCTCAACTGTACATTTGTATGCAGGAGAGAGAGAAACGGAACAAACGACTTTAACCGGCCACCGACGCGTACACAGACATCGGATGATGCAACGTGCGCACCATAAGGAAGACCACGCGGAGGCGCATCGACTGAGACGCCGGTAGCCCATTTCCGGTAACGCTATCAGCCTGCATGCGCCACTTTAAGGAGTGAGTCGGAATACTGTCGGTCGCGTGGACAACACGCGCAGACAGTATTCCGAGAAAAATAATAAAAAATAGGTCAATTACCATTCCACCCTTGCGTCCAATTCAGTGATTTTGTCTTATTAGGGGCTATTTCCGTATTTAGCCTTTTAAAAAAAAAAGAGTTGTGGCGGACTGGGCGAACCGGACCGGTCCGTACGCGTGCAATTACAACCTTAACCCTGAACACATAACCCTATTTTGTCCGGCTTGAGGGTCAAAAATGTTAATACACTGTTCATGACTGATTAAAATAAAAAAAAGGACAAAAACAAGAAAAGCCGAAAATGACCCCATTTTACCCGCATAATTTGTCGAGAATGCAAAGGCTAAAAACGGGTGCACACTGCCGCAATCCACAGTGATTTAAGAGAGAGTCCACAGTGTTTTCCACAGTGAAACCTCCACGGCAATTAGATGTTAGGTAATATCCCCGCACATAAAAATAGAGTTATTTTTAGTTTTTTTCGTTCAATAATGTTTTTTTTTTTACTTTTACTATTATGGGTTAATCTCCATCTCATTACGTAAATCATAGATTTGATAATTAAAACTAGATTGATTTTATTTATTTTATATGAAATTACCTTAATCTCATAACATAAATCATGAATGTGGTTGAGTTAATTCGATTCATTGTTTTATTTTTATTTTAATGTTTTTTTTCACTCTCTAACAATTTAATTATAATTTTTATTTTTTTAAATTTTATCATATTAAATTATTTAGAAACTAGGTTTCATAAAAAAAAAATTCTTTTTATGTGGAATTATCTCGATCATGAAACGTTTTTCATAAACAAAAATATTTGTGATGACGCACGCAAACTAGACCTTGGCTTTTGGACAAGTGAATGTTTCTTGCAGACAGGTCTGTCAAGACAAGTTATTTTGGGATCCGCTTCTCCTACCAGCAATCTTTTTCATCAGATTAATCTTCTTCACCTATTGAACCAGAACCCGGCCCATCCATCCTGCCCAATTCATATGGGCTTACCCAAACTAATGGATGATGATGTCATCACCACTAATAGATGTGTAGTTAGTGTCCAAACTTCAAAGTCTCCACACAGCTTCACAAGCTAGCAAGTGGGTCCAATCAGCCATACCGAGCAGCGAGCTGAGTTATAGATTGAGTGCAGTCAATTCTACGTGTAACTTGACGTCTTGTTCATTCCGAGTTAGGTCAAGATTGTGTTGACCAAATCATAGCCGTCTGAAATGCGATGTGGACAATTTGAAACTCGTTCTCAGCTAATTCGATCATTCTGGATGCAGCCACATGGTTAGATTATAGAAATAAAAGATTAGGAGCTTCTGATTCCTTCATGATCATTCAGCCAATCTAATGTTTTGTATCAAGTTGATGATTCTTTCAGATTATTCGACAATTTGAGTAAAATTGGAGAGTGTTCTAATGTAATTTAGTATCTGTTTGATGCAGAGTGATTCAATGAAAGACTGGAGAATCTGTCTGTGTGGAGAAAACTGGGGAATGCTTCATCATTCATTTCAGGTGTCCCTGCGGCAAACAATATCGGATGTTTCATCACTCACTGGTCTTCAAGTTTCTGATTCGAGCTCGAATGTTTTCGGTTTGAACCCTTTTCAAGATGATTCTGTAGACAAGACCATAATCGGATGCAGAGATAAATCTTCTTACATCAATTTATATACACACTTGTGACAAAACAATCTTTCCAATGTAGCTATAGCTTGTATGAACTATAAATTAAACATGGATATCCCAAACTAGTTACCAAAAGAAGATGCATTGATACACAAAAAGAACAGTAAATAACAGCAGCTAGTGAGGTATACCAAAATCTATGATTATACAAATATGCTAGAAGAGGTCTGCACTTTCTTCTACCTAGCATCTAGCACTGTAACTGTAACATGGTTTACAGAGAACGATTCATCTTGTTTGCTTGACGAAGAATCGGTTTCGAAAGGACTCCTTCCGAGGCAATATCCAGGGGTTTTAGGGTGCGGCATTGTTGCGGTTTCACTGCTCAACATTAGCACTGCAGAAGACATTGTTGGTCTATCTTCTGCTCGCTCTTGGACACATAAGAGGCCTACTTGTATGCATCTCAAAACTTCACAAGGGCTATATGAACTGCCAACCGATGAATCTAACACCTCCAGTCCCTTCCCATCCTTCCACTTCCTCCACACCTGCAATGTTGTTGCCAGTTCGATGTTTCGTTGATAAATAATTTTCTCATTTTCAAAGGGAAGTGAAGAACATATAAATTGCAGCCTTATGATACTTACATGTCCAAGAAGGTTAAGTTCGCTGTATGAACGATAAAACCCCCTGTTCTTTTCCCCACATACAATCTCCAAAACCAAAACACCGAAACTGAAAACGTCGGATTTTGCCGAGAATAGTCCATCCATTGCATATTCAGGAGACATATAACCACTACATTAACCAATACAGCAGTCAGCTAAGAAGAGGAAAGCGAGGTTTGCGGGCTTGAAATGAGCTAATGAGATGTATTTTAAGTACTTACTATGTTCCCACTACCCTCACGGTGTTTGCTTGTATTTGATCTCCACCAAAGAGTCTAGCCATGCCAAAGTCTGATATTTTTGGAGTCCATTCATGATCTAGCAGGATGTTGCTTGCTTTGAGATCCCTGTGGATAATCCTAAATCTGGAATCCTGATGCAGGTACAGAAGTCCTCTAGCAATCCCGCAAATTATGTCGAAGCGCCGTTTCCAATTGAGTAAAGAGCTTTTCGCCTTATCTGTAACAATATGTTTACCAAAGTAAGTTGCTTGAATTCAAATGCTATTTATGAGATGCACAGAAACACCAAAGGCTAGAAGGGACTGACTGAATAGAACAGAATCGAGGCTTCTGTTTTCCATGAACTCATAAATAAGTATCTTCTCGTCCCTCTCAACGCAGCAACCGAGCAGTCGAACAAGATTTCTGTGCTGTACCCTTGCAATTAAACTGACCTCATTCTTAAATTCTACCGTTCCCTGAACAGAATTCTTGGATAGCCTCTTCACTGCTACTTCTTGGTCTTCTGCTAGCCTACCCTGGCATTGTCAAGCATACTTTCTGTCAGGATCACAAGATTGGTCTGCATTAAAGCTACTGAAATTTGTTCATTTCTTTTTTTTCCTGCGTTATGGTATCATTACGAAGAATTTACCTTGTGAACACGGCCAAAACCACCTTCTCCTAGTTTATTTTCGTCAGCGAAATTGTTGGTAGCAGATGCTATTGTGCTAAATTCAAACAGTGGTAGTTCGAATTCATCAGAGTTTTTTTCACCTGTGAAATCTTTCTTACTTATAATCATCCCATTTAGCAAGAAATCTTGGCTTCTATCTTGAGGACCTGGTTTTGGACAGACAAATGCAAGAGGGATAAATTTACTACAGCTATGTAGATATGCAAAACTTTTCCTGAAATATTGATTCTTGAAATTAATTTCATGTCACCTTTCTGCTGTGTATTTCCATGACATACACTCAGCAATCTCTTCCTCTTCCATATGGAAAAGCCACTCAGTGCTAATATCAAAATGCTAATGCCAACAGCAATGCCAATAATGATAGTGTCAGCACCACCTCCATCACCTGAAAACAACAGATTATCAAGTCCAAGTTTATGTTTTAATTTAGACAGATTCCACAATTTTCATGTCCAGGGTGTTTGTGGCCTTGATTTGAAGATCCCTTTAAGGCCTACGATACTCGCTTAACATTTTTAAAACCCATCAAACCCTCAAATTCTCGCCAATGTTGTTCAGACCATGTTTGAAATGTGAATACTTTACCGAACGTTGACTAGTAAGCAGAATTTTTTTACAATTCTGAGGCATGAGAGAGTGGAAACAAGACTCCTTTGTGGGTCACCTACTTGCTTTTCTGCTGTTGCTTTCTTCCACAGTGGGCAAAAGCTTCATTCTAGCCATGATCTATGCTATATATATATATATAGTTTAAGGTCATTTAAGGCCATATATCAAAGAAATTCCTTACAACACAGCAATGCAAGGGCCAAATAGTAAATGAGCATTACATTGGAAAGAATATATGTTTGGACAACAACATGTTCCCAATTATACTAACCAGATAACCCTGAAATGTGGTTGAACACATAAACCTAACTCAACTATAAATCCACGACCACAAGTTGCCTAAACAGCTGAGATATTAATAAATTCTTCCCCCACAATTCCGATATTGATGTCAGCTCTAGCATAAACCAAATGGCTGGTTCCTAACTCTCTTCAAGAGCCGTATTATATGGTCATAACCATTGTAATTTAAAGTATTTTTTTATTTTTTAAAATTTATTTTTAATATCAGTAATATCAAAAAATTAAAAAACAGGAAGACAATATTTTAATTTTTTTTTCTTGTAAAAACAAACATGCTCTTACTATATAAATATTATAGAAAAACCACCCATGTACTAGATGCACACAAGTTGATTTAAATACTCTCAGTGTAGTTGCGGTTATTTTTTTAAATATTTTTTGTTCAGAAATACATATAAAAATAATCTAAAACACTAAAAAAACAATATATTATATTATATTGAAAAAAAATAAACAATTTGTTTTTAAAAAAAATTAGAAGGTTACATGGCTGACGTAATGGAATTAAAAAAAGACCTGGTGGGGTCCAAATCAATAATTATCCCGGCTTAAAGTATTCAACATTAATGTCAATTCTGTAAGGCAAGGGAATGCATGGGACTCTATAAAGTCTGGCGGCTCAATATAAGCCAGCCAGGTCAATAATGCCGGTCGGCGACCATTGGGAATTTTTTAAGCCGATCAAAAGGGACCCACTTGACCGTTTTTAATAAGAATTCTGCTTGGCGCATCAACACCTTTGATAATTCACTAAACTCGTGGTTTGAATGGGAATAGTAATGATCAGGAGAGAATTAGAAATGTTATTTTTTATTTAAAAATATATTAAAATAATAATATTTTAATTTTCTTAAATTATTTATAATATCAATCTATCAAAATAATATAAAACAACATAAAACAATTAATTTGAAACAAATTTGTTTTTCAAAAATACACTTAAAATGCAAAAACAGGCCCACACCAAACTCATTGTTTGAATTGCAATATTGTAGGTAAATTTGTTTTTTGCGGTGGGAAAGTATTTAAAAAGTATATATTTTAATTTTAATTATTTTTATATATATATATTGATGTCAAAACTAAATTTTAAAAAATAAAATAAAAATTATTTTAATGTATTTTCAAGTGAAAATCAATTTAAAAAACAACCACTACCATAATTTTAAACATTTTTTTAGTAGAAAAAACTAATATTTGTTTTACACTAAAATAACATCATTTCCAATATTTTCTCATAAATAAAAATAAAAATTTAACTTATTAATTCACGAGTTAACCCACCCAAGGTTGCCTCAAAATTGCATCTTGTAAATATTTTCTTAAAGAATTCTTTCGTTTTCATATCATAGATTTGCCTATTCTCACCATTACAACTACACAAAAGCTTAACATACCACACCCAACTCTATCATCGTCCGATTTAAGCAACACTAATCTCCTAACCATGAACTAAAACTTAGGTCACTTGCGGAGTGTTTAAAATTCTGATAACAATTGTAATTTTTTTATTTATAAATGCATTAAAATAATAATAAAAAATTATTTTTGATATTAACACATTAAAATAATCTAAAAAAACTAAAAAAAAAGCATTTAAAACAGAAAAAAATTAATTTTTTTTCAAAAAAAACTTTTGGAAAAGCAAAAAAAATGTTAGTAGTCATCTTCGGAATCGGATCAGTTGTGCCAACAATCTACGAATTCATACTTAAATCAGATCGAATATTTATATTCTATTTATTATATAGGTCCAAATAATTTTTATCTTTCGAACAAACAGTTGAAGTGACATATATCTTAATACTATGAAAACTTTGTTAAAACTGTAAGAACTTTACATATAAAAAGTAAAAAAAAAAAAAAAAAAACAATTGTATTCATATTCATTAAATAAGAAAAGAAAGAGAATAATTTAACTTGTTTTTTTAATGTTTTCTTTTGATAATTTTAACATATAAAAATAAAAAAAACTGGGGTAAAAATTATCTCAAAGGTGTTAATGATTGTTTTTCAAAGTGATTTTTATTTCAAAATGCATCAAAATAATATTTTTATTTTATTTTTAAAAAATTATTACAAAGAGAAAAAAATAAATTTTCAAATATTTTCTAAAATAATTTTAAACACAAAAATAAACTGGTATCTTGTTTTTGAAAGTGCAATTGCAAAAGTCTGAATTTTGTTTCAAAATTAATATATATATATATATATATATATATATATATATATAGAAAAAATAAAAAAATAAATTAATATATTTTTAAATAAAAAACAACCATCACTACCATAACACTCCCACATTAACAAACGTGATATTAATTCCAAAACCAGTCTTGAAACACGTGGGTACCTCTTAATTTTGTCAAGGGTGCATGAAAATTGGCAAGTAATGATTCCTCATGATGGACGGCTAGGAAAAAAAAGGCCTCGTTCATACCCTTGTCAGTGTTGCAAGTCCTTGCACAACACAAATTCGGTTTTCTTAGCTGAATGAGATGACTTCGGCCATTAATGCAACGGTGTTTTCCTTGCATCCCCACCATTAATTACCTAATATGAGAGATTTATTGTTGCTGACCTAACACCATTTCTCGCATCCACCAACTTTGATGATCTAATTTCATATATTTTCTCTAGTTTATTAAAATAGTGAAGATTTCAAAAAAGAAAGAAGAAAAAAACCATGAATCTAATCTATGTTAATGTCATATATGTGGTTTTACTTGATTATGTGAAGCAATTCCTTGTCAAATAATACATATTAATTTGACATCCTAGTTCAACAATTTATAAGAAATTAGAGGATTTTAAGATGAATAATAGCAGTAGAAACTAGAGAGAAAGTTATGAACATACCTATGTCGGAAGCTGCCAATCTTACATAGAGATCTTGTCCACCTTCTGGATACTGTCTCATGTCAAAGAGAACACCAGTCCAAAACACACAGCCAGAGCCTCCATTGCTGATATTCGAGTTAGCATAAGCAGTGCAAGAACAATTCCTTGAGCACATCACTTCACAATCCTTGAGACTCGTATTCCTGTCAACATACGTGGTTGCGCTCTCTGGCAATTTCATGTTCTTCATGTGCAGAAATTTATCTTTCAAGCACTTCAATTCTGTCCTCCGAGCGCACCCACCTGACCCGTCTCTCAAACTCCATGCCTGAATATTCTTGGGCTGAAACCCCCGCATGCACTTGCAAACTGGTGAAGCGTTTGAGTCGCAAATACCATATGGACCACACTCTCGATATTCGTCACATTGATCTTTTGGTGCAAACCAAAACTTACTCCATTGCTGTGTCTCTGGAATCCAGGCAAATCTTTGAAGAAACCCAGATGAAGTGACACTCAATCTTGAATATAAACTCTTGTTTGATATGTGAAAGGAATAGTATACCTCATCTTGATTAGTAATAAAGCTGAAACTGATGTGATCAACAGGCTCCATTTCTGGCACACCACTAAATCTCTGTCCATTCCATGCTCCACTTCTATACTGTACTTTTTTATCCTTAAACAGAAAAGCTTCAGGGAATCCACGATACTCTAGCTTGAAAGAGAAATCACCTGTACCAGGATCATCACTGCTTTTCCAGGAACTCAAGTATCTGTCTAGACCTGTGTTTAGATCCCAACCGAACTTCATATCAGGTAATAAAGTATCAGTTGGATAGTCAAAGCTTTGCCATAGAAACTGGCTACTGTCACTTTCTTGATCTCTTAGCACCAGATTCCCAGAATCTAACAGCTGCATAACTGGGTTTCTCGCATTGGTTCGATTGGATGACCATGTGAGATTCTCTTCCCTATCATAAAGGACAATACTTTGATTGGAGATTTTGAAGGTCCCAGAGGAGTTTGTGAGGGGGTTATCTCTGTTAGCAACCCAAACATAAGTTCTTGGTATGCTCTTGTACCATATCCCCACATACCAGTTTCTTGAATTGCCTGGAGTGAAGAATCCAAGCTCGAAACTCTGGCTTTCGGAGATGAGAGTCTGGCCATTGACAAGAGATTGTGTTGCTGTTAAGGTGTCTAAAGATGAGGCAAATTTTGAGGTGAAGAGGGAGAGGATTGTGAAGAACAGCAAAGTGGTGATGGAACAGTGGTGTCTTGTTGTTATCGATCTCATGCTTCAATTTGTGTTGTTTGCTCTCTCTTGTGTGTTCTTAGTTCTTACAGGCATTTGAATTTGGGTATTTCTGGTTTCTTTATCTTGAAGACATCTGGTGAAGGTTTATAGGAAGAGAAAAAGGGAGAGACTGCTTTGGACTTGAACGCATGTTTTCTTGATTGTTCACATTTCTGCTTTTTTTCAATGTCTTGGTCTTTTTTTTTTCTTTTTATTAACGTGTCTGCTCAGCTGATTATATATATATCTCGATTAATTTTATAAATTTTAACATTAATTATTATATAAATTTTTAATAATTATTATATTAGTAATTATGAATTTTAAATTTGAGATTGTAAAGGGCAAACATTTTAATTTTAAATTTTTATTATTGAGTTTTCTATTAAATAGTTTTCCTTATTTGTTTTTTGGAAGGGCTATATCAATATTTTATTTTTATTTTTTTATTCTACAGTAAGGTAGACAGAGAATCATCGAAACTACCAAAAATGAAGCCTTGATGCGATGCTATGTTCACCAAAAATCTAAAACTCTAGATATAGTTTATTATAAAATGTTACAACAAATTACGTTTTTTTTTGTTTTTTTATTCTAAATTATATTTACCAAAAATCTAGATATAGTTTATTATAAATTGTTACAGCAAAATTACATTTTTTTTCTTTAGATGAACAAAACAAACGAAGCCTTAGTGCGATGGTATGTTTTTTTAATGGCATTAAAAGTTTGTTGAGTGATATATTAGTTTTTGTTTTTTTTATATATAAAAAAATACCCTTTTATCTTTTAGTTCAATAAAATTTAAAGATGTAGATTAAGGTTTTTTCTTACTTTCCATAGGCTTTTAAACAGTAAAAGTATTTTTTACCCTCTCTTTTTATGTATAATTATCAAGGTTATAAGAGGTGATTTTGTATTTTCATGTTTATATTTTAATTATTTTTTAAAAACATTGGTAGGGCACGATAGACTTCAACAAGTGGGTAGAGTCCATGTTATTTGGGTGGCCCATGCGACGCCATTCATTGTCAAAACATGAGCTTTCATTAAGTTTTTGGAAGTGTTAATGTGTCCTTTTTTTGATGGTGTGACACGTGATAGTATATAATGATCAATTATTGTTGGTGATTGTTTTTTTTTCTCTTTCTTGCTATTCAAAGTGCATGATTGTCCTTTTTGTTTTTGTTTTTTCAATTTTAGTTTCAATTTTTATTATTTTGATTTCTTATTTGGTTATATTCTTTCTATACAATTTAAAGTCAATCAATTTTATTTGTTTTTAATTTAATTCTTCAATTACAATTTCTTCTTCTTATTTTTTTAATTTATTTTTGTTTTCTTTTGTTAAAGTTTTATTGACTTTCAATTTCATACTTCAATTAAAGTTTATATTATTTTATTTTTTTAGTTTTAACCGTATTCTTTTGATTTGTTTTTCCTTTTGTTATAGATATTTTCAATTCAATTTAACCATCCAATTTTTTTTTTAATGAAACCTACAATATATCTCATATCATCTAAACCTACAATATATCTCGTATCATCTAAATCTCATCTCATTTCATCTTTGAGTCAAAGAATGTTTTTTTTTCCAAGGCTTGAAGTGATACTCACCTTGAACGGGACGAGAAAAACAACATTAGATTGACGGATGAAATGGTTGGACCATTATTGTGGTGGAAACGAGGAGCTCATGCTCTATTATTTTGGATTGTGTTTTGCTCTCCTTTTCATCTTTGGATTTCCCAAATTTAGTGAATCAATCTAAGGCCTTGTTTGTCAAGGAAAGTGGTTTCCGGGAAATCACTTTCCAAACTTTCCTGTGTTTGTTTGTCTTCCGGAAAGTTGGTCAACAGAAAACACTTTCCAGTCAAAGAAAAATTTAGCTTGGTTTTCAGGAAAGTGTTTTCCGGAAAATTTGGGCGGAAAACACTTTCCGGAAGTTGTGAAAAATTTAGAAATGTCATTATTTGCTGATTATATCAAATTTGATCCTCAAACTTTTGATTGCTATATATAATTTGTTTTGAATATTTATTTTTCAATTCCATCTCTTAAAATTTAATTTTTATATTAATTTTGGTCCTTATTTTTATAATTGCTATTTGCTTTTTTCTTATCATTTTTTTATTGAAATTTTTTATCTATCAAATTTGGTCCTCATTTTTTTTATTGTTACTTATTTTATTTGAAATAATTTATGAAATGTTAATTATTATTATTTTAATTTATTCACCTTTCATTTTTTTTTTAATTTTTTAGATTTGATCTCTATTATTTTGATTATTATTTATTTTATTTGAGATAATTTATGAAATTATATTTTTTTTCAATTTCATTCTCATTCAACTTTTTAATTTGTAAGATTTGTTCCTCATTATTTTAATAAACTTGAAAAAAAAATTAATTATTAATAAATTATTTTCCAGTTTATTTTCCATAACACAAACAAACACTGAAAAGTGTTTTCCAATTCATTTTCCATAACATTGCCAAACATCGGAATTCACTTTTCAAGAATTCACTTTCCAGGAATTTACTTTTCCCGGAATTCACTTTCTAAAAGGAAACCACTTTCCAGCAAACAAACGGGGCCTAATATTTCAAAAATTGTTTCCTTTTGTCATTTTCATCTAATATTTTCCATCTTATAATAATAAATGGACACCATTTAAAAGAAAAATTGATACAAAATTAATGGTTAGAGGACCCGAACAATTTAAAAATGTCTACAACATTTGGGATGCAATTGATGAAAATCTTATACAGTAAGGGTTCATGTGATGAGGTATCGTTTCCAAAAAACGTGACGTGATGACAAAAAACTTACGATCTATACAACATGTTTTGAGTTCAAGTCAGGACGTGCATTTCTTGTAAGAGCTTGGGACAACCGAGGTTTTACTCGCTCACCTAAACACACAAAATATATTTTCCGGAGATAGGATTTCTTTGTATCCAAAAAAAATTATGAAGTATAGCATAAAACTTTATAAAAAAAATGGAAATTTTTCGTAAAATATGTATCAACACATGCATGCCTGAGTTCATTATTAAATTGAGCAAGAAAAGAAATGATTGAAGCCAAAATTTAATTAAAAGTGATAAAGTCCTGTGGAGCAGCATGGGCTGCTATCTCAACATGGCTCGAAGACATTAAAATACCAAACCCATGGAGGCCACGACTAAAAAGTTTTCGTCTTTCATAAAAGTTGTGTAAGCACAATATATAAATACAAGTTTTTTAGTAGTTAAATCATTTATTGGTTAATTATCTTGTTAAATAGCTTTTTTTCTCATTGATAAGATAAATTTTCTTGATGAATGACTCTAGATATTTGCAAAAAGTCTTCTTTTAATGTATTTTGAACTCTTTGACGGTAAAGTCAACAATTTTGTGCTTTGAATTCTAAGGTATATGGTGTTCTTGAATTGAATCTTTATATTTTAATGTAAGAAAAATTTAAGAAAAACTTGTCTTTCACTTGGTATTTCAATGAATATTTATAGTCTTTGAATCTTGATTTTTTTCTTGAAAAGGTTAAAGAATAATTTCACAATGACGGCATTTACAAGAAAAAAATTATCCCTGACACAAATATTAATGAGAAAAAAATATCTCTTACAAGGATATACATAAATATTACAAGGAAAAGAAAAAAAAAAAAGAAAAACACAACAAATATTTGTGCGAATAAAAAGTAGATCAAGACAAGTTTCTTGAGGGTTGAGCTCGGGTGGTGCACTCGAGTCCATAAAAAAATGATGGACATGGCCCGCACCTAGGCTTGATATGCAACTCGAACCCATAAAAAGGTGTCGGGTAGATGCCCGATACCGATGCCCGAACCCAACTCTTTTTTTGGACTTGGGTGGTCTACCGAGTACATAAAAATTATATAGAAATGAGCTGAAAAAAATTGAGATAAAGATTATTATGAGTTTGGTGCTAAAAAAAGAAAGCAAAGATGTTGATCCATGACAATCAAATAGACTTTTCAATTAGTTTGTTATACAAAGTTTTGTCATCTTAGAGATTTTTTTCTCTTATGCTCACCAACAACATGAATTCTTTTATATTTTAATGATAGCATTGAATTGAATTTGATTATTTTTGCTCACCATTTGTCAACAAAACCGAGTTTATCTCACCTTCCTGTCCAATTAAGAAGAATATTTGACCTCAATGAAATAGCCTGGTTAATATTCGACAATGACTAGTTGACATAGTCTTGTCATTTGATTTATCCCGAAATACAAGCATTTATTAAGCTATTTTTTTTAGTAATGTTTTTGGCTGTTTTGGTGCAATAATTAATTTTAATATTTGAAATAGTCTAATAATACTTAGTTTCAAACTAATAGTCAAAATGTTTTTCTTATTTTTGACATGCTGACCATCAAGATTCAACATATACCAACCATATAGAATTTTCTGTCTTAAATTCTTGTTCATTTCATTTGGACGATTCATTTGTCAATGTACATACCTAAGATCCATATTTAGTATATTATAAATACTCGAAGGGATATATTCGTATATAGTCCAATGTCTAGAAAAAATATAGCAAGTTTGTACCACCTACTTTGTTTACGATGACACAAATGTCGTCAGAAATTGTTGAGGTTTCTGGTGAATATGGATCTGTAGCCTTTAAGACCATGTGATGGATGTTTCAAGACATAGCTTTCTTGCAACAACAAAAGAAAATCTTTAGGATTCTATCATGAGAACTCAATGGGCGTAAAGAGCCTGAGATCTGGATTGCAGATCATGATTTTGAGGCAGAGCATGCTCATATTGTAAAAATCTAGGACAATTAGAGTTTTACTCACTTAACTCGGACCCACAAAAAGTATCTAAAAAAGAGATAGATGGAGTTTTCTAAAATCTAAAAAAAAAATAGATTCCTCTCATGCATGGCATCCAAGGCAAAATGATTTTTAATTCTGTGAATAAAAAGTATTGTATTTGAATAATGTTTGGTATAGTAATGACAAGGATTTTTTTAAATAGTTTTTGCTTGAAAATACATCAAAACAATATTTTATTTTAACATCAATTCGTATTCCAATCATTTCAGGTTGGAGGAACTGTCCATGATACAAAGCAATCCTTGTCTATGCATAACAAAAACTAATCATGGGGTGATGCACACAAATTAAAATGTTGGCAGGCTGTGTAGAGGAAGCGTACAACGTTATGTATTCACAGAAACTTGCCAAGTCGGAATGTAGGATTCACCATCCATCAGAGCTTAGGGCTAACAATCCTCTGAACGTATAGAAGCATATACAAGTCAATAATCAGGCTCTATGATGCAGGAGAAACTCTCCTTCCTCGAGTTTTGACTCTGTTATCTCATTTTGTGGAGCTTCTTTAGACTTCTGTCTGAACAGCTGTTTTCAATCAGTTTTGTTAGGTAGATGTGGGGTTCTTCTAGATGTGGAACCCTAATTTACTGCCTAGCTATGGCTACGTGGAAACTATAGCTTCCATCATGGGACCATCTGCAACCTGTCATTGTACATACTGAAGCCCAATCTTGAACACATCTCGTAATTTCTGGTGAACAGAATGAGGCAGACAATACTTGATCTATCAACTGTTTAGCTTCTAGACACTCTGTTTTGACAAAGGTTCTTAAAATTAATTTTTATCCAGAAAACAATACTAAGTAGATATTTTATAATTTGAAGAAAAAAGGGACTAACTTACAGCATCATGAAAACGAGAGGGACTTGGTTATAATTTACCTATAAAGAAAGTCCCACAGGCCTGCGGAATTAACGAATTCCTTCACCAATGCAAAGTAAGACTCCTTCGAACTGCAGGAAGGAAAAACAGAGATGGCAAACGATATCGGAATCTTCAAATATTTTTTCGCTCTATCGACTGTTTTCGTTTAATTCTTGATTTGAGTTAGATTTTAGTGTGTGTGACTTTATATTTGGGATCTTTACATGAATGACTTGTCCAATAAAACAGCTTGTATTAATGATTTTTAGATGAAGTCTTGAACTTCTAGTTGCAATGAATATAGAATCTAGTTAGTAGAATAAAATATTTATGCATGTTTCCAGTCTATGATTTACACCTGAGAATTTTCAACTTTCTCTAGACCACAAATTGAGAATTTCCAACGATCAAACATTCTTACGTAGGTAGGAAAATCTTTCAGATTAAAATAGCCATTGCTTTACATACAGGTGATGAATAGTTTACGATTGAAAAGTGGTAAGGATTGCTGGCTGATTTGAACACGGCCACAGTAATTTTAGTGAGAGTTTCTGCTTGTGAAAGTGCTCTCGGCTTAAGCCTGTTACTAACCTGCTCTCAAACCACTGTCTCATTGCGTATGGCTGAATTTTCTACCTAGGAACATAAAAAACGTTGGATTGAAACAAACCCTAGTATCAATTTATAGAGAATAAAGTGTAGTTTTGTTTTTGTACGAGGTTGATTGATAAAAGACCTATACATGGACTCTGTGATTTTCAGCTGAACTATCTTATAGACATGAGAAATAAGCAATGAAAAACAGCAGAAAGAGAAGAAATACTGTAATCATCTGCCTGCGACCATTGTAACTGTTAAGTCATTCGACGACGCGATTTCTTGTGCTTCCATGAGAGTTTCTGTATCTATAGAGGCTCTGACAGAAGTAAAAGTGGGTTGCCTAGGCAATGGAACGCTTGTTGTGGAGCTCTCCAGCATGAGCACAACTGATGCCATGTTTGGTCTATGAAGTGCAGAATCCTGCACACACAGCATGCCGAGTTGTATGCATCTCAACACTTCGATTTCGTTACATGAATCTCGGATGGAAGGGTCAACCATCTCCATTGCTTTACCTTCACTCCAAAGATCCCATGCCTGCAATCCATCGGAAATTGGATTATTTTCATGTGCTGGTGTCAAAAATAGTTTTTAAAAAATAAAAAAAATAACATCATTTTAATACATTTCTGAACGTAAAACTCTTTCAAAAATAATTTCAACTACACTCCCAGGCACTAGCATTGTAAATGTACTTACATAAGCAATAAGGATAACGTGATCTGTCGTGCGGAAGCTAGTATTCCTTCGGCCACTGACAATCTCCAGGAGTAATACTCCGAAGCTATAAACATCAGACTTCACTGAGAAGAGGCCTTCCATTGCGTATTCGGGTGACATATAACCGCTGCAGGATAGAAGAAACGGTCAGAAAAATCGAATTAGAGTTGAATAAAGGTTATCTCATGGATTTAAAACTTACTATGTGCCAACAACTCTGTTTGTGTTTATTTCATTCTGGTTTGCCCCAAATATTCTGGCCATGCCGAAGTCTGAAATCTTCGGGTTCATTCCCTCGTCCAGCAGAATGTTACTAGCCTTCAGGTCCCGGTGAATGATTCGTAATCTTGAATCTCTATGGAGATAAAGAAGACCTCTGGCTATCCCTTCAATTATTTCGAAACGTTTATTCCACCCTAGTAGCCCTTGCTTCTCAGGGTCTGCCATTATCATCATACGAGATCAGAAACAATTGACATGCCTGCTATAAATCATTATTAGGCACTAAATGTCAGGAAGAACTCACCAAAAAGGAAGTAATCCAGGCTTTTATTTGGCATATATTCATAAATCAGCATCTTCTCATCACCCTGGATGCTGCATCCCAGTAATCGAACAAGATTCCTATGCTGCAATTTGGCAATCAGAATAATCTCATTCTTGAACTCCTGTAAGCCTTGGCCTGAGATTTTTGAAAGCCTCTTCACTGCTATTTCCTCTCCTCCAGGAAGGTTTCCCTAGTAATCAATATGAATAATAGCAAGCTTTAGCACTAGAACTCATCTTCTCTTATATTCTGATACATGTATAACATAAAATATTCACCTTGTAAACAAGGCCAAATCCCCCTTCCCCAAGCTTGTTTTCTTCAGAAAAATTGTTTGTTGCAGATGCTACATAGTTGAAATTGAACATTGGCAAATCTGGACCATTTACTTGGCTCCCTTCTATAACAATGTCACCAGGTCCAGAAAGATCTGTTGTATACTCTTTACTTTTGCTCAAATCATAAACTTGTAATTCATGATTTGTCGACACTGAAGCTGAGGTAGCTGTTGGAAAAATTGGAGTAAAATTCAGAAGTAAGAAACTCATATCTTGATCAAGATGCGAAGATATCTTAAATAAGCATGAAATCGAGAATCTTACCTTTGAGTTTCTTTCTGAGCAACCACAGTAGCCATACAGGGATGGCTAGGAAGGCCAGTCCAGCCAAAACTATCAGTACTATCACATGTGTAGCCATCCTGCTGCTGTGATCTATATTGAGGAAACAAATCAGAAGATAATATATAATCTAACTTAAATAAAATGTTTCAACATTGCATATGCTCTTACTTCATCTGATTTATTATATCCATTATCATGACAAACAAGTTTTACTATATACCTAGCTATAACGATGACTCTGCATCTTAACCTTATCATTACCATGTTCTGGGATTTTTCTTGAGACAGAATGGTGATAAGAAGAAGTACAGAAACTTGGATTATGTGTTGCAATTTAGTGCTGTATTGGGGCAACCCACCATTGTGTTGCTAAACCCAGAAAGGGCTAATAGATCAGTCAAAAGGCCTTGTTTATATGGAATGATAACAATACAATCGAAACTATAATCCAATCTTCTTCTCTGTGAATTATGATTATAAACTGCAAAATCATAGCAAAATTAATGAAAACAGCAAAAGGAGAGAGTTCACACTACCTAATTCAGAATATGCTAGACGCACGTGCATAGTGTTCCCACTTTTGATATGATTCTGGACATCAGTCAAGTCCCCATTCCATAACATGCATCCAATCACATCGACGCGCGCATAAGCCTTGCACGAGCAGTTATTTACACACATTTTTTTGCAATCATCATCCGAGGTGACACTATAAACATCTACAAAATCAGGCAACTTCGTGCACCTCACTGCTTTGAACCCATCTTCTCTACCATTACTAGTGTTGCTCTGGCACTGTAAAGGAGACCTTCTTTCACATCCTCCTGACCAATTTCCTAGTCTCCACTGATCTGGATGCCTTGGCTCAAACCCTTCTAGGCAGCTGCATCTAGGAGACCCTGATGGAGTACAGACTCCAAAATTGCCACAATAATTGTAATTCTCACAATCTTCAGAAGGCTGTGATTGCATTACTTGCCACGCCTGTGTACTATTATTCCACCTTTTCTGCTCTTCAAATCCATTCCAGGTTATTTGAAACTTATTCAATTCAGAAGGATCTGATGGATTGTATGTCAAATATAGCTTTCCATTGCCTTCACGAGAGACCTTAAATCCATACTGGTAAGTGGTAAAAGCTGCCATATATGGCACACCTGAGAATAATATTCCATTCCAATGCCCACTTCTCCACCTTCTTCTGGATTGCTCCCAAATTACTATCTGTGGTGCTCCGCGAGGATCAACTCCCATGGTAAAGTTTCCTGGTGAAGGATCACTTGCAGATCTCCATGAAGAGAGGACATGAATCTCTGCAGAACCTATAAGAACTTTCATGTTTGGCAAATATGTATCAGTAGGATTATTGAAGCTCTGCCAATAGGCCTCATCTGCGTCATCAGTACTATCACTGCTTGAGAGAATAAGATTGCCTGTTATGTCAAGCCTTACTGTTGTTGCGTTACTAGACGCGACTGAAGCATTACTTGACCAAACTAAACTTTCATTTCCATCTACAACCAACAATTTCCCATCTTCACCAATCCTCAAGACTCCATCAGTACCAGATATTGGTTTGTCTCTATTAGCAACCCAGATGACAGCCTGATCCTGAATCTTGGAATACCTTATACCTACATATCTTGAAGTGGGGTTTCCAAGGCTAAAGAATCCCAATTCAAAGTTTTCATCAGAAGATTTCAAGGTTTCACCATCTTTAATCGACTGGCCTTTGGTTAGCCTATCAGTTGCAGCGTGGCAAAAGGGAGCTAGAAACAACAAGGAGAACAAGAAAACAGTAACAGGGCTCCTTCTCATGGTGATCATTCGTTGCAACCTCATAGAACTACAGGGACCTAGAGAAAACAGAGAAGAAGAAACGTAGAAGAAGAAAAACTAAACAGATTTTGTCAAGGGCTTTTACATCTAACTAGCTGGTGGTTCTGGTGGAAGCTGACTATTGTATTAGCTAGCTAGGCTGACAAATTAGACTTTTAAAAGCTTTGACATGTGGAACAGACCCTACAGAACCATTGTACATTGATTGCAGAGACTGCTCCAATCTTTGACCGGAACTTTAGACTGAAAAGGGATGAGAATTTTGGGAGGTACAAATAGTCAAGAAAGTTCAATGCCACGTGCCATTGTCATTAGTAGAGAATAACTTCTACTTACAAGGACGCACGACTTTTTATTTATTTATTTCTTTTAGCTACCTAACAAAAATGAAAACGTGGTACACGATAATTAAATATGATTAGGAATATTTAATGATGTTTTTTTTTTTTAAGAAATAGATCAATGATGCTTGCTTTCAAGGAAAATGAAGGTGACAACCAATGTTGTTAATTTTGCTGTGGTCGGTATTTTGAAAAATAAAATAAAAAAGGAAGAAGGGATTTAAAAGAAATACCGTCTGCTGCACTAAAACATATTAGTAAATATTTTGAAAACAGGAAATAGATTGTCAATAATTTTGTATATGGACCACCAAAGATATTAATTATCTTTAAAGAAGCAAGACTTGGCGGCTGAAGAGTGTTTATTAATTAATTAATTAATTAAATATCTTCGGTATTAGAGAATAAAGTTTTGGAGTCCATCGCCATTAATGGCACTACATTTGGAATGTAATGCCTGGAAGGGAATCTCTATGAGAATATGTGGGTCCAATATCATGTGTATGATGTTTCCTCGAAATACCTAAGTTTTTATTTTCTTTTAAAAAATCAAGATAGCTAAAGTTTTTTTTTTTTTAAAAAAAAAGAGGGCAATCTTATTTGATTTAAAGATAATTTCATTTTAATATTTAAAAAAAATAAAACACAGTTTTTTTAATTTTATTTAATTAAAATCAAATTGACTTGATCACGAGTTGGCTTTCAAGTTTTAGTAAATTAATTTTTTTAGTTTAATTTGAAAAATAACATCCTCTAAATCAATAAATTAATAGATAATAAGATTTATCGATCGATCGAGTTTAATAACTCTATTTATTGATTGTTTATCTTTAAATTTCTTAATCTCTATACTTGACAACTCAAACCAATGTAAAAAGCAAAATGTTCACAAATTCTTATCTTCAAACATTATATAAATAGATGCTAATAAGAAGAAAAAAAATCAAAATGTTCACTTAAATTATTCTTCAGTCTAGAATCTTTTTTTCTCATGAAAACTTTTATAATCTTGTCATTTCATTGTATAGAATATTGATTTAATTACTAGAAAAGAATAACAAACGTCCATGCGACTCAATCGTGGATGCTTTTGGATTTAATTGAGAAAATTAATATATAGTTGGTGGGGGGGATGCAACAAGGCATGGCGTAATTCCTAGGATGACAACAATGGATTGAAAACACATCTTCGGATAGAAAATCAAATATGGGCAGCTCGTGTTCTTCAACTTGTAGGAGAGAAAAATAAAAAAAAAATGTTGACCATTAGAAGCTTGCAAGTGGCTGTTGTATTTGTCAGTTGGTTAGTTAAACTTGTTTTTTAAAATAGTTTTTGTTTATAAATATATAAAAATAATATTTTTTTATTTTTTAAAAATTATTTTTGACATAGCACATAAAAATAATATAAAAACATCAATTTTTTTATATTTTTTTTAATTTAAAATAAAAAATATTAATAAAAAATTTACTAATATTTTAAGAATATTTTTGAAACTCAGTGTTAACACACACCATATATTCTCATAATAGAACAAACTACTGGTGGATGAAGGCATTGCCGTGATTCAACAAATATAAAAAGAGTGGTTGTTATTGAAGATAAGGTCTTAAAAAATATTAGTTTTTCTAGTTTTTTATTTTAGCAGAGAAAAAACATTTCAAGCGGGCGTGTCGGAGTGATTGAAGTAACTTTTTTTTCTTTTAAATTATTTTTAAAATATTAAAATCATATTTTTAGTATTTTTTATGGTTTTGATATTATAAATAAAAAAAATGTTTTAATATATTTTAAAATAAAAAATATTTTTAAGAATAACTTTGCACCATGATACCAAACACACATGGCCAACTCTTTTAAGAATATATATATTTTTTTAAAATCCAAGATAAATATGTTTACGATAAAAAAAATTGAGATTAATAAAATCTTATTCAATTTAGTGTTTTTTTGGTAAGTTAATTATTTTTAATTTAAAATGATAATATCAAAAACAAAACCCACTTATATTAACAAAACACTAAACCATGTGGGAAAACACTTTAACTCCCCACACATTGCAATGTGCATTGCAATAGTGCTTTCCCTCTTTTTTTTTCTAATTATTTTTTTATTTATTTTTTTCTAATATTTTTTTTCATTTTTTTTCTTTTCTTGCTTTTTTTTTATTACCAATGCTTTCACGCTTATATTTTTTTCTTTAACTTATATATATTTTTTTATAACCATGGTATCTGAGCCAACTTAAGGTTTTTTTTTATTATTTTTACTTATATATATATATATATTTTTATAACCAGGATCTCTAGGCCACCTTAAACGCACCACAACTAATCCCCGGATCATTTTTTTTTTTGATAACCAAAGTGTCTAGTCTAGCTTGCGTGCATCACGACTAATCCCTGTACCAATTTATTATTTTTTTTATATTTTTTTTCCTTATATTTTTTTTTGTTCACTCATACATTTTTTTTCTTTATCCCTGGATAATTTTTTTTTTTTATAACTGGGGTCTCCGAGTCAGCTTAAGCACACCACAACTAATTCCCGGACCGAATTTTTTTAGTTAAACAATATGGATTGTAAATAGTGTGGGGAAAGTACTGTAGCTCCCCATACATAACATTGTTGATTGCAACAATGCTTTCGTGCTACGGTGCTTTTTTTCCCCGTTTTTTGCTTCTTTTTTTTTTGCATTTTTTTTGTTTTATTGCCTTATTATGTTTTTTTTTCGTTTTTTCCCCCCAAACATTTTTTTTGCTTGTATCATCTAAACTAGATCATTCCAATCAAATCAAACCAAATACGCAATGACAATATCGACATTTGTCTATCTAATTCAATGCTTTCATTTACCAAACATTACCTAGAAATTCTTTAGTTGAAATTAAGTATATTTCTCATTAAAAAAACATGTTAGATACATCTGATGATCCGTAACCAAAACACACAATATTTTGTCAAAGATGGTACTTGAATGCACACATAATTTCTAGGGTTCCATGTCACCTTCTAGGCTAGAAACAGGTAGTGGCATGAAACCCAACAATCAGCTATATTCTTCCTACACTTTGGAAGATAAATTTGGCGTTTTCAGAAGGAGAATCCACTCGAAGCTGCAATTTCCATGTCAATCACGAGGGAACCGACCTCGCAGCATCTGTAGCTTGGAGGAGAAAAAAAAACCCTAGCAGGTGGAAAATGTGGAACCGTGTACTCATAAAGTCTACAATGAAGTTCCCAGCGCAGAGAAAACTTATGCTAGAGGAGCAGGACTGTCATGCGTATAGTCTGAAAGTCTTCAAAACAGAGACCATATAACAGTTAAATAATAATAATAATAAATTCGTGTACTGAATATAGATCATGATTCACAAGAATAATATTTCATGTTTTAAACAAAAGAAATCAATGTCGTTGCTATTGGAGGAGGTATAGCTAGTTTGGTTTTTTTTCTTGTCTATTGCTTATTATTATATTCATTACAAGCAATCTATATATATATATATATTAAGTTGAGAAATTATTAAATTACTTTTAAAAGTAAAGTTAATTTAAGAAGACAAAACTATATTTTTTTTCTCGAATAAATAAAACCTTTTTCTCTCGTATTGTATTTTTATTAAAAAAATATCAAAAAAAAGACAAATTTGTATTGTAATATTAAATAAGGAATTTGTTTTTGCTTTTATAATTAGAGGAAAACCTGTCATCACAAATCTAAGCAAAATACAAAAGGCCAATTTTTATTTTTTTATATTTAAAAGGCTTTAAAATATGTGAATAGATTATTTAGTTTGCTATTAATTACCATTTCTCTTTTTATTTATTTGTTTGTTATTTTATATCATATCATAATAATATAATAAAACAAGGGAAACAATATGTAGCGATGATACCTAGAAATTTGAAATGTTCAACTTTTTAGGCTAAGAATAATTAGGTGTTGTGATGTATACATCTTAAAGGCTCACGGCTACTAAATTGTTGTTTATGATTCTGTGATTTTTGTGATATTTAATTTTCAGGGAATGGATGTGGGTTTTTTTATAACTATTTTTTCCTTGATTTTACTTATCAAGTAAAAAAATATAAATATTTATATTATATTTATAAAACTTTGAGTATTCATTGGAATTTTTTTTATCCAAACTAATACTATTTATTATTAACATAAAATAATGGATAGTATATATATAATTGATCGAAAAAATAATATAAATTGTCAACAAATATCTATGTAATACCAATGCATATATCTACAAATATTTGGTAGCCAATTAGCATCATCTTTGGATTGAATCTTCATCCCTAAAATAAACTATAATTTAGTTCCTATAGATTACTCAATGCGTCACTTCAGCCCTTATAGTTTAAGAAGTTTATAATATTCAATTATAGTTTCGAAAGAGTTCCAATCTGGTCCTCCATAGGTAAATAGCTAGTGGACTCCTTTTTAGCTTCCGCTAACAATTTAACGGTCAGATCAGGCTGTAATGGAATTTCTAAAAATTATAGGAATAATAATGAAAATTCGGAAATTATAGCAGACAAATCTTGCTAAAGCTAATAAATTAAGAATTTTAATCTTTAACCAACCCAATATTAAAGGATGAAATTAAAAATAAATATATAAAAAAACAACAACCTAAATCAATCTGCAAAACATATAATCCAGATTATCAAACCAAGATAATCTCATAGAAAAAAAACCTAATTTGACTAAGTTAACTTTTCAAATTTGCAACTTCGATCATGAGATATCTCATAGAGACCAAAACAAAAGAGATAATGAAATTCAATTTTCAATAACCTCTATTGAACCTAATGTTGAACAATGAAATTTAAAAAAAATCTAATTAAGAAAATGACATAAAATAGTCAATTCAACTAAAGTTAACTAGTTAAGTATTATTCTCAAGTCATAAGATCGAGATAACCCTTAAAAAATAAAAATGACTCAATTTAATAATGATTAAAATGCAAAAACTCGTAATCTTAATTATGAGACCAAGATATTGTCATAAAAAATACATAAAAACATATTACGAAGAATTATCAACCGATGAAATGTTAAATGATAAAATTAAAAAAACAAATTCACTTAAAAATGATATAGATAAGAGAGGCATTGCTGTCAAGAGAGAAGAAAGAGATTAGAAGAATAAACATTTGATAATTTACAACTTCCTCTCAAATCTCTTCTTGTTATTTAGTTTTGCAATTTTGCATTTTCTTCGAACATTCTTAAAGGAGGTACGGAAGCCATTCCGAGTTTTCTTATTTTCTTCAAAATGTTAGTAGAATTCAAATACAACAAAACTGTCATCCATGCAATGTATATAACATTTCACAATGATCGACAACATTAATATGTACCAGAAAACTTAACATGTTCTGAACTCTATCGGCCATGAAGATCTGAAATTGTCACATTGTTAATGGAATTTATCATATCGCTCTGAGTAATGGACTCTGTACAGAGATGAATTTCAACAATCTGACAATTTCTGTACAGAGTCCATTACTGGTTTCTTCGGAGTAGGAAGAAACTTAACATGTTCTGAGTAATGGACTCTGAACTCTATCGGCCGTTGAGATCAGAAATTGTCACATTGTTAATGGAATTTACCTTTTGGTTCTGTGTAATGGACTCAGTATCCATGGAACTCTGCTTTTCAACAAATGCTGGTTTCTTCGGAGTAGGAAGATCCACAATCTCACTATTTAGCATGGAAATGATAGTTGACACGACCGGTCTATCTTTCGCCAATTCTTGCACACACAGCAGACCAATATGTATGCATCGGAATATCTCCACCAGAAAACATGGATCTGATATTGCAGGATCGACGAAAGCTGTAATGTCATCTTCATTCCACAATTTCCAAGCCTGAAAATTTAGATGCAGTCATATAAGTTTGAGCTTGCAAGTTTAATAGTATCAGAAATTGAAAGGCAGTGTGGCGGACAGACATACATATCCTATAAGACTCAAACCATGTTCGTTTCCGTAAAAATGAGAGTTCCTTTTTCCGCTCACGATCTGCAGCAACAACACTCCAAAGCTAAACACATCTGATTTCTCTGAAAATCTTCCTTCCATTAAATATTCAGGGGGCATAAAGCCGCTGCAAAAACATCTCAGCTTCTGAGCTCAAATTAGAAAAACAGTAAGAATAGTGCAAAAAAACAAAACAGCTACTTACAATGTTCCAACAACCCTGGTAGTATTCACTTCATTGCCGCCAAAAATCCTGGCAAGTCCAAAGTCTGAAATTTTTGGATTCAGCTCGTGGTCCAATAAGATGTTACTTGGCTTGAGATCTCTATGAATAATTCTTAGTCTGGAATCTCTGTGAAGGTAAAGGAGGCCTCGACAAATTCCGTTAATAATGTTGAAGCGTCTTTCCCAATCTAGTCGTTCTGTCCTGAGTGAATCTAAGCAAATTGTATCCCGAAAGATTTATGAGAAAACAAGGAAAAATGAAATGAGTCAAGAAAAGTAGTCGATAAACAAAAAAGGGCAGTAGCTCTAACCAAAGAGAAATGCATCCAAGCTTTTATTCGGCATGTACTCATAAACCAACATCATCTCTTCTCCTTCAACACAGCAACCAAGAAGTCTCACAAGATTCCTGTGCTGTAGTTTCGAAATCACCACAACTTCATTCATGAGCTCTTCAAGCCCTTGACCAGATGTTCTAGAGAGTCTTTTCACAGCTATTTCCTGTCCATCTGGCAATTTTCCCTACAATGATGTCATATCAAACTGATAAATACCTCTTTGCTCTGAATAACTACAACGAACCTTCAGTCGAGAAGAGTTACCCTGTATACTGCACCAAAGCCACCCTGCCCAAGCTTGTTGGATATGTGAAAGTTGTTTGTAGCAGTTTCAAGAGCTTGTAATTTGAAGAGTGGTTCAAGTTTAACTTCCTTGGCGTTTTCGGGCAAGTTTCCATCAGAAACAGTTGCTTGTGCTCCTCTCGTTTTGAGCGACAAGGTCTCCTCGCTTCTCACGTTCCTTTCTGAATTCAAGCGGAAGTATCGTTATTATTTGCTAATTGTGTTTTTCTTTACCTGTAAAAATTGTAAAGTGTAGAAGTCCAGTAAGCTAATAAGACATGTAAAATATTACCTCTATGTGTCGCCATCCACTTCCAAGAAAAGAACACACAGATGAAGATGGCTGTGGCTCCGCCGATCACTGACATACTGATGATAACTTTCAAGTTTCTCTTCTTATCTGCAACTAAAATATTGTACTGATGGTTATTTGGAAAAAAAGTAATGAAAATATGAAAAACGTCTATCAATATTTTCTCATAATGATACAGAACTTGATGTACCTACACTAGTTATGCCTGCCTGATAAAGGAAACACTGGTGAAAGAAAATTAGAAGAAAAAAAAGAATAATTACCAAATTCTGTATACGCCAGGCGAATGTTGAGATCTGCCCCTCCTTCAGAGAACTTTTGTATATCAATCAAGTTTCCTGTCCATACCATACAGCCAAAACCATTATAATATGAATAAGCGACACATGAACAGTTCTTCAAGCACTCATCTTTGCAGTCTTGTTCGGAGGACATATATGACCAGTACTCGGCAAAGGTTGGCACCTTCATCATCTCTAGCTTCATAAATCCATCTTCTTTTCCCACTTCAGTACCATTCTGTATTCTATCACAATGCAACGATGTCATCCTAACACAACCGCTAGTCCAAATCCCTTTATTCCATTCATCTTGATTTTTTGGAACAAACCCTATTAAACATCTGCAGATAGGAGAATTCTGTGCATCGCATCTTCCAAACGGCCCGCACTTGCTATATAAATCACAGTCAGTTGATGGAACTTCCAACGTATACTCCCAACTATGTTTCTCATAATCCCAGAATTGTTCGGTAAATTTTCCACGAGAAGTCAAAATATACGTTAAACGGATATCTGGGTCTTGAATTGAACTTAGAGTGAAAGTGCCATCTCCTTCATCTTGTAGAGTAATTCCGTTTAAATACACAGAAGTGTACATTCCTGGTATTCCAATAAATTTCTGACCAACCCATGGACCACTACGCCAAAGTGGATCACCATTGTACCACATGAAGAACTCAGGAATTCCTAATGGGTTGATACCAGCTGAGAAGTTTCCAACTGAAGGATCAGATGAGCTTCTCCATGACGTTAGCAGTGTCTTGTTCCCTGTTCTTGCGTTAGCACTAAGTCTCATCTTTGATAAGTAAGAGTCCGTAGGCTCCTGGAAACTTTGCCATACAGGGTTTTCTTTCAGTCCAGCTTTCAGGACAAGGTTTCCATCATCAGTAAGCTGTGCAGTTGACTGATTGAAACCATGTGAAACATTTGATGACCACAGAACCTCTCCCTGGCCATTCGAAACCACAAGATTTCCATCTTCAGATATTGTCATCATCCCGGAAGAATCGTTGATTGGCATGTTTCTGTTCGCTACCCATACCACCTGAGTTTCTGCTGATATATTACTATACCATATTCCGACAAATCGATATGTTGAATTAAGTGGGCTGAAAAATCCCAGTTTGAACTTATTGCCGGCAGAGACTATAGCTTCTGGATCACTGATGGGTTGTGAAGGAGTAATGGTATCTCCTGCATCACCATAAAATGAACAAGGACATGACAGAAACAGAAGAAAAGCTACTGAAACTTCGCAGTTTCCAAGTCCCATACTTGCTATTGATGAGTGTGGAAGACTAGCAAATGGCCAACTGTTTGAGAGAAAGAATGGCATGAACAAGAATATATCTCTTCCAGTCCTTTCTTATGTTTTCTGTAAATTTCCATCTATAAAGAATGTTTAACCAAACTGTTATATTACATAAGCAGGGCTATGTTTTACTCTAGATTTTTGTTTTTTAAAGACTTTTTTTGTTTAGATATGTATCAAATAATATTTTTTTATTTTTAAAAAATTATCTTTGATATCAACATATGAAAATAATTTAAAAATACTAAATTTTTTAATTTAAAATAAAAATAAAATCAATTTTTTTAAAATATTTTTGAAATATAATTCCACTAACTTGTGAGATCGATAACATTTTTATTTTTAATGGATTTTATCACAATACATACACTTGACTCACCATGATTGTACATGTTCCTGTTAGGTGCTGTCAAACATTCTTATTTTAAATACGTAGCTTTATTCGTACTTGGTCTATTTTGACTTTGCCTACAATATTCATGTGGGTGCTGATTAAATTTATAAAATATTTGATATAAAAACTAGTAAATAAAAAATATCTTAGAGTCAATCTACAAACTTAGTTTATTTATTATAAAATAGTCATAGTTCATGAAATTATATAAGATGTTTTATGATTAGTAACTCATTATAATTAGTAACAATTTCAATTATTCAATTCTCTTTCATTAATATCATGACCACCTAACCATCATTCTTTGTCATCGCTATTATCTCACCATTATCACAACCTTTTTTTTTCTTCACTATATTTTTTATTTTATTATTATTATTACTATATTATAATCACTTTAATACTATCTTTTTTTTTTAATGATCACGACCTCATCTTTCATCATCATCGCTATTATATTTTTAGTTAATAGATTATTTGTCAATCATCTATGCATCAAACCAATAGAAATGGGTTAATGACATGGTTTCCTTGTATTTGTTTGATGGATTCTTTCTTTGTATAGAGTATATTGTGGATTCTACTTAGCTTATTATGTTAAATCCCATGATTAAAATATATACATTGCTTTATTACTTGAAAAATGAAACTATATATAGAAATACATAGATATATGTGTGTGTGTGTGTGTGAATTAAAAATAAAAATAAAAATCCAAATAAATAAAAATTTATGATCCAGATAAAACAACACATTGAGGATTTAATTACAAGTATTAAAAAATCTCACTACAAAAAGATGTAAAAATGATAAATTAGAAAGATATGATGATAAATTACTAATCTAACAAACCTTATTACTTATATATATATAATCTCAAAATAATATAAATGTGCAGGCCTTGAGCAAGTCAACAGGTTTGAAGGGATTTATTTTTCTTTTTTAATGGGTGAATAATACCTCCCTTCTTGATCTTATCTTTCATGTTTTTTTTTCCTCATATGCTATATATATTCTTTACAAATAGTCTTGGTATCAATGAAATATATAGCACTCATAATTAGGAGGAAACATCCTCATATGTTTCCTATTTATCCATGATCTAATATAGGTGGCCTCTTTTAGGTTTCTGTTTGACACTGTTTTTAAAGTGTTTTTTTTTTTTAAAAAAAACACTTTAAAAATATATTTTTATTTTATTTTAAATTAAAATTTTAATATATTGATGTTAAAAATAATTTTTAAAATATAAAAAAAATATTATTTTAATGCATTTTCGAATAAAAAAAATATTTTTAAAAACAATATCAATCATACTCTTAAACAGGCACGGACTCATATATTAATTTAATGTTTTAAGCTTCTACCTTCAACTTTTTTCTTGAATTTTTTGTTTTTAAAAGAATGATAAATCATGCAATGTATTTTTGTTTTATCATCTATGCAAATATGATTTTTATTTTTAAAAGAAATATTTTTATTATTTTATAATAGTAAAAATATGGTTTATTTAATATCAAAAAAACATCTTGCGTGTAGGTTAATTATATTCCTGAATGTTAAATATAGGAGGGTAATAGAGATGGGGTACTAAAAACACAATTGCAAAATGGTTCTTAAATAATAGTAAAAATAATCCGTGTTTGGTAAGCGAACCTTGAAAACTCAAAAAATGTATTTTTTATTTGACAAAAATTTGTTAAGCCAAACAAGTTTTAAGGTTTTTTATAGGATTAGCCCAGCCACACAGTCTAGACTTTTTAACAAGGCCCAAAATTAATACGAATTATATGTATATATATTTGTGTGATCAAATGGGTCAGGCTTAACACAAGCAATCACGTCTTTTTAGAGACCAAAAGGCCTTGAAGGCCGAGTCCACTAACAAGAAAACAAGTTTCCTTTATTTCGGGAAGATCAAAAACACTAATATAAAGAGTTTTCTGTAACTTCCGAATTAAAAACCATATTCATCCAAAAAAAAGAATCATAAAATATCAAAACAAGACATGTTCTGTGAGTTTAAGAAATGTACCTTTAAATGACAAAAAAATGGAAACAAGGCTTTTATACTTAAGAACTCCATTACACTGATTTGTTGCTGCTACAACAACAATTAAACACTGAATATACCAGAATTAATCGAATTACGAATTCTTACAGAAAACACATCATTTCTTGAAGGAGGTACAGAAACCATTACGAACACTTTTGAAGAAGGTGCATTGAGATGGAGGGCACGGCCATTCTGAGTTTTCATCTGAGTAATTGATATTTTCTTCATTATGAATGAAGTCTACAAAGACCACCGTAAAGCTAGCATCCCGATGCCAATCTTATTAAGTCATAGAAATGTAAACTTGTTCTAAACTCTATCGACCGTAGAGATCAGAAATCGTCACATTGTTAATCGAATTTATCTTTTGGTCCTGTGTAATGGGCTCAGTATCCAAGATACTCTGCCTTTCAACATATGCTGGTTTCTTCGGAGTAGGAAGATCCACAATTTCACTATTTAGCATGGAAATGATGGTAGACACGACCGGTCTATCTTTCGCCAATTCTTGCACACACAACAGACCAATTTGTATGCATCGGAATATTTCCACCACAAAACATGGATCTGATATTGCGGGATCGACGAAAGCTGTAACGTCACCTTCATTCCACACTTTCCAGGCCTGAAAATTTAGATGCAGTCATACAAGTTAGAGCTTGCAAGTTTAATAGTATCAGAAATTGAAAGGTGCTTTCCAAATGTATCCAAGGCAGTGTGGCGGACAGACATACAAATCCTATAAGACTCAAACCATGTTCGTTTCCGTAAAAATGATCGTTCCTTTTTCCGCTCACGATCTGCAGCAACAACACTCCAAAGCTAAACACATCTGATTTCTCTGAAAATCTTCCTTCCATTAAATATTCAGGGGGCATAAAGCCGCTGCAAAAGCATCTCAGCTTCTGAGCTCAAATTAGAGAAACAGTGAGAGTAGTGCAAAAAAACAAAACAGCTACTTACAATGTTCCAACAACCCTGGTAGTATTCACTTCATTGCCGCCAAAAATCCTGGCAATTCCAAAGTCTGAAATTTTTGGATTCAGCTCGTGGTCCAATAAGATGTTGCTTGGCTTCAGATCTCTATGAATAATTCTTAGTCTGGAATCTCTGTGAAGGTAAAGGAGGCCTCGAGAAATTCCGTTTATAATGCTGAAGCGTCTTTCCCAATCTAGTCGTTCTTTCCTGAGTGAATCTAAGCAAATTGTATCCCGAAACATATATGAGAAAACAGGGTCAAAGGAAAAGTAGTCGCTAAACATTAAAGGGAAGTAGCTCTAACCAAAGAGAAATGCATCCAAGCTTTTATTCGGCATGTACTCATAAACCAACATCATCTCTTCTCCTTCAACACAGCAACCAAGAAGTCTCACAAGATTCCTGTGTTGGAGTTTCGAAATCACCACAACTTCATTCATGAGCTCTTGAAGCCCTTGACCAGATGTTCTAGAGAGTCTTTTCACAGCTATTTCCTGTCCATCTGGCAATATTCCCTACAATGATGTCATATCAAACTGATAAATATCTATTTGCTCTGAATAACTACAACGAACCTTCAGTCGAGAAGAGTTACCCTGTATACTGCACCAAAGCCGCCCTGCCCAAGCTTGTTGGATATGTCAAAGTTGTTTGTAGCAGTTTCAAGAACTTGTAATCTGAAGAGTGGTTCAAGTTTAATTTCCTTGGCGTTTTCGGGCAAGTTTACATCAAAAGCAGTTTCTTGTGCTTCTCTCGTTTTGAGCGACAAGGTCTCCTCGCTTCTCAACTTCCTTTCTGAATTCAAGCGGAAATATCGTTATTATTTGTTAATTGTGTTTTTCTTTACCTGTAAAAATTGTAAAGTTTAGAAGTCCAGTAAGCTAATAAGACGTGTAAAATATTACCTCTATGTGTCGCCATCCACTTCCAAGAAAAGAACACACAGATGAAGATGGTTGTGGCTCCTCCAATCACTGACATACTGATGATTACTTTCAAGTTTCTCTTCTTATCTGCAACTAAAATATTGTACTGATGGTTATTTGGGAAAAAATGTAATGAAAATATGAAAAACAGAGAGTAATTACCAAATTCTGTATACGCCAGGCGAATGTTGAGATCTGCCCCTCCTTGAGAGAACTTTTGTATATCAATCAAGTTTCCTGTCCATACCATACAGCCATAACCATTATAATATGAATAAGCGACACATGAACAATTCTTCAAGCACTCATCTTTGCATGCTTGTTCGGAGCCGGAGGAGGGCAGATGCTCGGCAAAGGTTGGCACCTTCATCATCTCTAGCTTCATAAATCCATCTTCTTTTCCCACTTCACTACCATTCTGAATTGTATCACACTGCAACGATGCCATTCTAACACAACCGCTAGTCCAAATCCCTTTATTCCATTCATCTTTATTTTTTGGAGCAAACCCATCTAAACATCTGCAGATAGGAGAATTCTGTGCATCGCATGTTCCAAACGGCCCGCACGTGCCATAAATATCACACTCAGCTGACGGAGCTTCCCAGTCATATATCCAACCTCCCTTCTCAGAAGACCAGTATTGGTTGGCAAATTTTCCACGAGAAGTCACAACATACGTTAACCGGAAATCTGGGTCTATAAGTGATCTCAGAGTGATAGTGCCATCGCCTTCATCTTTTAGAGAAAATCCACTTGGATACTCATTTGTAGACCTTTCTGGTATTCCAATAAATTTCTGACCAACCCATGGACCACTACGCCAAAATGGATGACCATTGTACCACATGAAGAACTCAGGAATTCCTAATGGATTGATACCAGCTGAGAAGTTTCCAACTGAAGGATCAGATGAGCTTCTCCATGACGTTATCAGTGTCTTGTTCCCTGTTCTTGCGTTAGAACCAAGTGCCATCTTTGAGAAGTAAGAATCCGTAGGCTCCTGGAAACTTTGCCATACCAGGTTTTCTTTCGGTCCAGCTTTCAGGACAAGGTTTCCATCATCAGTAAGCTGTGCAGTTGAATGATTGAAACCATGTGAAACATCTGATGACCACAGAACCTCTCCCTGGCCACTCAAAACCACAAGATTTCCATCTTCAGATATTGTCATCATCCCTGAAGAGTCGTTGATTGGCTTGTTTCTGTTGGCTACCCATAGTACTGGAGTTTCTACGGGTATATTACTATACCATATTCCGACATATCGATACGTTGAATTAAGTGGGCTGAAAAATCCCAGTTTGAACTTATTTCCGGCAGAGACTATAGTTTGTGGATCTCTGATGGGTTGAGAAGCAGTAATGCTATCTCCTGCATCGCCATAAAATGAAAAGGAACATGATAGAAGCAGAAGAAGAGCTGCTGCAACTTTGCAGTTTCCAAGTGCCATAACTTTTGGATGAGAATAGAGACTAAGAAATGGCTAAATGACTATTCAGAATAAGAATAATTCAGACTATTTTTCAAAGAGAAACCTTGTTTGACAATTAAAGGCCAGAAACTTAAATGTTTTTTGTAAATTTCCATCCATAAAGAATGTTTTACCACACTGCTCTATTACATAAACAGGGTTATATTTTGCTCTGAGAATCTATTTTTAAAACACTGCTAACTAATTCACCGTTTGTATTTCAAGTTTATTTTTTAAATAAGATTTTTTTATTTTATTTTGATTAATCTACTCCACTACCATAGAAGCTTTATTTGCAATGAAAATGGTGAAAACAAGGCTAAAAAATAAAAGATAATTTTCTTGCCTATAATTATTTAGTTTAATGTTTTTTGAGTTTGTTCACTCAATAAAGAAATGAGATGATTATTTAGTTTAATGTTTTTTTTTTTTACTTTTATTTCTTTATTTAATATTTTTAACTTTTAATATTTATTAAAATGTGCTAGAATTTTATTTTGATATAATTATTTGATTTGGGTTTTACTGGTATCGATATAGCTTGCACTCTCATGCACCAATTTCTTGGTCCACCCTGCACGTGCCTCAATATGATTGTTTTGTTCCTTTGAGGTCTCATTTTGAAGTTCATAACATTCTTATTTTAAGGTAAGCTATATTCTTGGTCTATGTTGACTTAACCTACAATATTTAAGTGGTTTCTGATTAAAGCACCTTACTGCTCTAAAATATCATGAATTTTCTCTGTATTTACATTTTGACCCTTCTACTTTAAATTTTATCTTTTTAAGTCAATTGAAAACATCGGAACATGGAATTGGTCGGAAAAGCATCAAATATAAAGAATCCAAAAATGAAATTAAAAAAAAGGAGGACGAGGAGGAGGAGTTTCACTGTTTTATAAAGAGTGAAGGAGGTGGCTTTTTTTCAGTTTCCTTTTTGAATTCTTTTTATTTGATATATTTTAAAATTCAATAGTTGTATAACTATAGTGAAAATAACATACCAACTGTTTATATAGTATAAATAGTTGATAAATTGACTTATATTATTGACATAAAATATATTAAAATCAACTAAGAAATAACCTTAGCCTATTAAATCAAATTCAAAAGTTTATAAATCCATCTGTTTTCCCTGCCCTACTAGCACCACTAGTCCAGTTTTCTATCCATCCACTTGCATTTTCTGTGGTTCAAACCCTCCAAAACACGCGCGGAATTGGCCAGTCGTAATAACCCTTCCTTCCCGTAATCACTGCATTAAATGTGTACATTTTCCTTCAGGACTAAAGTTATGTGCAATAATTGAACTCAGAGTGAAAGTTTCATTTCCTTCATCCTGTAGATTTTATCCATCCAGATTAAAAGCGGACGACTATTAATCCAAATGAAGAACTCTTTTTTTTTTAAGGTTCCAAATGAAGAACTCGAGAATGCCTGATGGATTTATTCCAGCGCACAGAAACTTCCAGTGAACGGATCAGACGAGCTTGTCCATGATGCTATTTGTGTTTCCTTGCTTGTCCCTGCATTAGCAAATAGTCTCATATTAATTTGGTGAGTATCAGAAGGGTGATTGAAACTTTTCCATACATAGTTTTCGTTGAAAGCTTCCCTTCAGAACAAGGTTTCCATCATCCGCAAGTTGTGCAGCCAAATTGCTTTTACTTTTTGAAACATTTAATGAACGACGAATCGCTTTCTGATAATTTAGGACCACAATCAAAATTTATTTCTATTGAATTGGTCAAAGCTCTCAGGCGTAACCTTATGACGCAGAACGGAAGGTAAGATTTACCAACGTAAATCAATGGAATGAAAATACTTTATTCAGAAATGAAATTCAAATTTTTGATGATGTCTTCTGCCATTGTTTACAACCTTTATGTTGAAGATGAAGAATGTGTGTGCAGCCATTTCTGTTACAGTGTACATGTTGTTAGGCAGTTAGTTATTTTCCAGCTCATGGTCTGACATGCATAATGTAAATGCAGACCTATAGGATTAGTTTGTTATGATATTGTTACAACTCTTGTATATATATTAAGCTCAAGACATCAATACAAACACTGAATACATTTCAATCATCTCTTCTAATTTACATGGTATCAGAGCTTGTTTAGTAGATTTTTTTTTTCTTTTCCGAAAATCAATCCCAGAATCAGTCCCAGAATCAGTCCCAAAATCAGTCCCAAAATCAATTTCCCAGAATCATCTACTTCACACCCAGAATCAATTTCAAAATCAAATCAAAGTTCATCAAAGTTCTTATCATCACACAATTTCATCACAGATTCCAGTGTTCAAATTGTTTCTCAAACACAAATCACTCAAACTACTATCCAGTGTTCCCCTTTTCTCAAATCAAAATCCCTAACCTAAATCATCTACTCCTTCAATCCAGCCAACATGGCCCAAGACAACACATCATCAATTCACGGAAAAGAAATTGCCACAGACCCATCAAGATTCAACATCTCAAACCCTTACACCTCTCATCACTCAGATCACCCGGGGCTAGTTTTGATTTCCAAGCCCTTGAATGGAAACAACTACTCTACCTGGAAAAGAGCCATGACACTGGCTTTGAACTCTAAAAACAAGTTAGGGTTCGTTGATGGTTCAATTGAACAGCCACCACAAGCAACAGAACCTGAAAATCACGCAGCTTGGTCCCGCTGCAACGACATGGTCCATTCTTGGATCATCAACACCCTAGACCCAGAAATTTCAGACAGTGTAATTTATTACACCACTGCCAACGAAGTCTGGGAAGATCTTCGTGAACGTTTCTCACAAAGCAATGCCCCCAGAATTTTCGAAATTCAAAGGGACATCGCATATTTTCGCCAAGACCAACTCTCGGTCTCAGCCTATTACACGAGACTAAAGGGATTTTGGGATGAACTAAGTTCATACAGTGAAGTAATGCATGGTGCACAGCAAGATCAACAAAAAATGATGCAGTTTTTGATGGGCTTGAATGATACTTACAGTGGTATACGGGGACAAATCCTCTTGATGAGTCCTCTACCTTCCATTCGCCAAGCATACTCGTCTGTGTCTCAAGAGGAGAAGCAACGCCTGCTGAGTTCGACCCATTTTTCAGAGGTTGGGGGTGGCGCTGCCATGGCAGTCACAAGCAACAATGGCAGCAAGTTTGTCTCTTCAAGGCGTTACAATAATGGGTCGAGCAATTTCAGCTCACCCTCTCCAGAAAATCCCAGCTGGGGACGATTTGGGGGTGTGAATGGCAGGAGAGAGAGAGATGAAGAACGACGGCGTTTTGGAGGTCTGGTGGGTGTGAATGGCAGAGAAGAAAGGGAGACGCGTTTTGGGCGTGAAATGCAGCGTTTTAATGAAAGTGATGGGCTGCATTTCACGCGTGAAAGGGCTGGGCCGAACTTTGGGCGTGACAGAGCTGGGCTGGGCTTTGGGCGTGAGAGAGCTGGGCCGAGCAAGGGGCGCCCACAGTGCACCCACTGTGGGCTGATGGGCCATTGGGCCCAAACATGCTATGCCCTTAAGGGCTACCCGGCTGGTCATCCAAGGGGCAGGCCCATGGGCCCGGGCCCATTCCACAACAGGCCGGCTGTGAATAGTGTTTCTGATGGGCCCTCTAGCAGTCCAGTCATCGGCATTTCGGAGGCCCAGATAAAACAACTACTGTCCTTGCTTGACAATAAAAATGAGGCATCGACTTCTCAAGCACCTACCAAACCAGGTTTGTCCAAAATAATCCCCCGCAAATGGATTATTGACAGCGGGGCGACGGATCACATTTCCTCATCGTCAAAATTATTTTTCCACATGGAGAAAAATTGCTCATTACCTCCTGTGTCATTGCCCAGCGGAGAGCAAGCCAAAATTGTTGCGAGAGGATCCTTACCTCTTAATTCAATTTATTATTTAAAGAATGTGCTGTGTGTTCCCACATTCAAAGTGGATTTGATGTCGGTTAGCCGCCTGACCAGAGGATTGAATTGCTCAATAACTTTCTTTCCTTATTGGTGTATTTTGCAGGATCTGGCTACGAAGAGGATGATTGGTTTGGGGAAACAGCATGATGGGCTATATTACTTGGTGGCACTAGCAACAAAAAGAACCGACGCAGATATCTCACCTACCTGCAACCTCACCATTTCAACCACCGATCTCTGGCATCATCGATTAGGTCATGCATCACCATCTCGTTTAAATTTTATTGCTAAGAACTATTTAAATTTCTCAATTCAGTCAAGTACAATTTGTCCTGTTTGCCCTTTGGCAAAACAGAGTCATTTACCTTTTCGTCCTAGCGTCATTTCATCTGTAAAACCTTTTGAGATAATTCATTGTGATATTTGGGGTCGCTATCGCCATCCTTCAATTTCTGGTGCTTATTATTTTCTCACTATTGTTGATGATTATACACGTTTTACATGGATTTTTTTAATGCAACACAAAAGTGAGACGCAATTATTGCTCAAAAATTTTTTTAATTATGTTCACACCCAATTTGAGTCTAAAATCAAAATTTTTCGCAGTGATAATGGTGGGGAATTTATTTCCCTCCGTTCCTTTTTTAATGATCATGGTGTTATTTTTCAACATTCTTGTTTTTACACGCCTCAACAAAATGGGGTTGTGGAACGCAAACATCGACACATCTTACAAGTAGCTAGAGCCTTAAAATTTCAGGCTAGTCTTCCTACCCTTTTTTGGGGAGAATGTACTCTCACTGCTGTGCACTTAATCAATAGACTTCCTTCACCAATTCTTTTGTTCAAAACACCTTTCGAACTACTTTTTTTAAAACCTCCTTCTTTTTCCCATTTACGTGTTTTTGGTTGTTTAGCCTACGCTACTAATGTCCATCCTTCTCATAAATTTGATCATCGTTCTATACCCTCCATTTTTATCGGTTACCCTATTGGTCAAAAAGCTTATAAATTATATGATTTGTCACACAAAAAAATTTTTACAAGTCGTGATGTCAAATTTCATGAGACGGTATTCCCTTATGCTTCCCTCCCTTCATCTGACCCACAAACCCAGACCGGTCCATTACCACTTCCGGCCCCAGATACCTATGATCCTTACCCTTCACCCACTACAACCCAACCACCAGATCCTTCTCCTCACCCTCCCATATCTCCATCCTCTCCAATTCACCCCATCCCACATACACCTCTGTCCCCACCAAACACAGAATCACCATTATTACCTTCCCTACATGATCCACCTCCTGCACCATGTATTACCAACACCCCTGTCACAGCTCCTACTAGACGTTCCACCCGACCCACTGGTCCACCGGCCAAGCTTCACGACTATGTATGCTCCACCGTTTCCTCCTACCAACCATCCTCCTTGTTCCCCGGTCCAAGCAAAGGTACGAGGTATCCCATGGCTAATTTTCTATCTTATCACCGATATACACCTGCCCTTCACTCTTTTGTTGCACAGCTCAGCATGGCCACTAAACCCACCTCTCCAAAATAATGGTACATGGACCCTCGTCCCTCTTCCCACCGGGAAATCACCTATTGGATGCCGTTGGGTGTTTAAAATCAAACATCTCTCCGACGGTTCAATTGAGCGAAAAAAAAAGTCTACGTCTACAAGTTTCCGTGCTGAACTTTCATTTTCATCTGCCTTAATAAATTCCTATCTAAAAAGGCTACGATCAATTAAGAGAAACGCAGATTATAGTTACCGTTATGTCGTGACTGTCAGAATCAAACCCTGTATACACGGTACATTTACAATGCATGCATTGATTGCCACTATATACAATCGGGAAACAATTATTGTTAGTATTGATGCAACTAAGAAATTTCTGCATAATAATTTCCGCATCAAAGAGCTTGGTAAATTGAAATACTTCCTTGGCATTGAGGTATCTACTTCCGAGAGTGGAATTTTCATTTCTCAACGTAAGTATGCATTGGAGATCATTGCGGATGCAGGGCTATTAGGGGCAGCTCCACTAGATTAATACAGTGACTGGATTATAACTAAGAAAAAAGCTAGTCTATAGATAAATTCAAAATAAAGTAAATCACCTATTTACATGTTCTAATACACCCCCGTAATCGAAACTGGAGGTTGACGAACGTTGAGACTATGCCGAAAATCTTCAAAGAGTTGCAACGGAAGACCTTTAGTGAAGATGTCAGCAATCTGATAACGAGAAGGAACGTGTAAAACACGGACTTGACCACGAGCGACTTTCTCGCACACAAAGTGAATATCCATTTCAATGTGCTTAGTGCGCTGATGTTGGACTGGGTTGCCAGAGAGATAAACTGCACTAATATTGTCACAATAAACTAAGGTAGCTTTCGAAACAGGACAGTGTAACTCCAAAAGTAAATTGCGGATCCAACATGATTCAGAAACAACATTAGCCACCCGCGTTAGTTATTTTCACTCGGCCTCAGCACTAGATCGGGACAAAGTTTGTTATGATATTGTCTCTTGTATATATATTAAGTTGTTTCCAAGACATCAATACAAACCGAATACATTGTCGGATCATCTCCTAATTTACCTTTAAAATGCATTTTCAAGTATATGGAAAGTAGATCATGAGTCGAAGACGGATAGAGATGAAGACCAAAGGTACTAGTACCCTTAATATAGCGAATGATACGCTTCAAGGCAGTCATGTGTTGAGATCGCGAATCATGCATAAATAGACAAATTTGCTGAACTGCATAGGAAATATCTGGTCTAGACAAATTTGCTGAACTGCATAAGAAATATCTGGTCTGGTAAAAGTCAGATATTGGAGAGCACCAGCCAGACTGCGATACTCAGTGGGATCATGATAAGGATTTCCTGACGATAAACTGAGTTTAGCCTTTGTGTCCACTGGTGTAGAAGATGGTTTGGAAGAGGACATACTAGCCCGCTCAATAATTTCTTCGGCATACTTTTGTTGAGATAGAAAAATACCCGCTGAGTGTCTGGTAACTGAGATGCCGAGAAAATAACTGAGAGGCCCCAAATCTTTCATAGCAAACTCCGAGCCAAGCTTAGACATAATGGATTGGCGAAGAGTAGCTGAAGAAGCTGCAAGAATTATATCATTCACATAAAGAAGAATATATGCTATATCATTTCCCTGACGATAAATGAATAATGAATGATCTGAAACACTGTGAGAAAATCCCAAGGTAGCAACATAATCAGCAAATCGTTGATACCAAGCACGAGGAGCTTGCTTAAGTCCATAAAGAGACTTTTTGAGCAAGCAAACATAATCTGGGTGTTCAGAATTTCGGAAGCCAGGAGGTTGATGCATGTAGACCGTTTCATCGAGATTCCCATGTAAAAATGCATTTTTTACATCTAATTGATGAAGACACCAAGATTTTGATAAAGCAATACCGAGTACCGCGCGGATGGTAGCGGGTTTGACAACAGGGCTAAAAGTTTCCCCGCAATCAATGCCTGTTTGCTGACCGGCACCATCACCGACAAGACGTGCTTTGTACCGCGCAAAGGATCCATTAGAATTCTTTTTGTGCCTGAAAATCCATAAACTTCGAATGATATTAGCATTAGACGGACGGGGTACTAAGTCCCACGTCTTATTTTCAATAAGAGCATCGTATTCGTCGGTCATTGCCATTTTCCAATTCGGATCATGTAATGCATTAATGGGATTAGTGGGTAAAGGGGAGATGGATTTGGCGGCTGAAGTATGGAGGTTAAGTAGCTGACGAGGTTTAAAAATGCCATGTTGGGATCTAGTTGTCATTTGTGGAGAGTGAGGTGGAGGAGCAATCGGAAGAGGTTGGGAAGGTGCGAGTATTGGAGGAGGGTGGGGAGAAGGAGTGGGTGCGGTAGGGGAAATTAATGGGATAGGTAAGGGTGACCTAATTGGAGAAAGAGGACTTGAAAGAGGGGTTTGAGGAGGAGAGACTGGAGGATTAGGAGAAGTGGACGGAGTAGGGGAGGGAGGAAGAGGTATAAGACCTGTATCTAGAAATTCATAAGATGAAGATGTGGGAGCATGTAATTTAGAAAATGGGAAAACAGTTTCATCAAATGTGACATGCCTGGAAACAAGAATTTTACGACTCGATAAATCATAGCATTTATAGCCTCTATGATTTGATGGATATCCTAGAAAGATACACGGTGTTGACCTAGCTTGTAATTTATTTCGAGAAGTGGAGGGAAGAAAAGGATAGCATAAGCACCCAAAAACACGAAGGTGAGAGTATGACGGGTCTAGGAGATATAGAATTTTTGTGGGTGTTTGGAAAGCAAGCTTTTTGTTTGGGAGAATGTTAAGGAGATAAGTAGCCATTTGAAGGGCATGATGCCAAAAAGAGGGAGGTAGGGATGCATGAGCGAGAAGAGTGCGAATGATGTTATTGATGGTACGGATTTTTCTTTCAGCTTTTCCATTTTGAGATGATGTATGAGGGCAAGAGAATCAAAAAGTCATTCCATTTTGTTGACAAAATTTGTGAAATTGTCCATTGTCATATTCTGTGCCATTGTCACATTGGAAACATTTTATTTGTCTTTCGAATTGAGTGTGAATATGATTACGAAAAGTGAGAAAAATGGAATGTACTTGAGATTTTGAGGCAATGGGAGAAGTCCATAGAAAATTCGTGAAATCATCAAGAAATAAAACATAATACCGATGACCACCCGAACTGAGTGTGGGTGACGTCCAAAGATCACTATGCACAATATCAAAAGGAAATAAAGTGCGAGATAGAGAATCATTAAAAGGTAATTTAACTTGTTTTCCAAGAGTACATGACTGACATATAAAATTATCCGGAAATTTGTTAAAAACAAGTAAATTGTTTTTACGAAGGGAGCTTAAAACAGGAGCTCCTGGATGTCCTAAACGACTATGCCATAATTCAGGAGAAAAAGCAGTGAAAGCAGACTGTGTTGAAAAGCCAACGGAAGGACTGGTGATAACTGGATATAGGTCACCGGAGCTGTTACATCTCATTAAAGGTATCCCCGTCGGAAAATCCTTCACAGAAAAACCGAAAGGATCAAATTCAACTGAGGCATTATTGTCAATGGTGAATTTGCGCACAGACACAATTTTTAATTAATTTTGGAGCATGCAAGACATTGTTCAAAATAAGGGAAGAACTAGGGTGAGGTAATAATGCAGTTCCACAACCTAGAATAGGAATTTTATGGCCACTACCAACAGTAATATTATGATTTTTGCTCATATTGAAATAAGACGTAAGATTACCTCCGTGCGCGGTCATGTGCGATGTAGCTCCAGTGTCCATGTACCATTGATCATCCGGGGGAACCATGGAGAGAGTGTGCATAGCTGCTTGAATGTCAGTCGGAGCATATGAATTTTGGGCCAGCGATGGTGTGGCTGCCATATGTGGGGGCCGAGGCCCAAGCAAGCCGGGCTGGCGAGGATGAGTGGGCTGCTGGGTTGTTGGATAAGGGCATGGAGGCGTGGCCCAAGATGGCCAAGGCCCGGCCCAAGGTGAGGCAGCCCATGGCTACTGCGGCCCATGGCTGCCAATAAAGGGCGGCCCGTTTCTTCCAAAAGGGGGAGTCCCCTGTGTCTGCCACCATGACCCACGGGAAGAAGAAGATGGATGATTGCCACGGCCACCCGACGTGCGTCCCCTGTGTCTGCCACCACGAGCACCACCACCACCACCACGGCCATTACAGTGGTTGGGGGTTCGATTGAGGTTGTGGGTGTGTCGATTGACACTGTGGTTATCCACGGGAGCCACGAAGAAGGCAGAGGTTGAGGGATTTTGGGCTGCCTTCTTCGTCCTCGCCGTCTCCTCCAGAACCAGCATCGACCGAGCTTTGTAGAAGAGGGGAAGAGTGTCGCCATGGCAAATTTGAGAACCCACCCCTGCATAGGCATCTGTCAAGCCCGAGAGGAGCTGTAGAACCAGACGCTCGTTGGAGACAGGGGCACCGACATTGGACAGCTGATCGGAGAGAGATTTGAGGTGTTGACAGTATGAAGATGCATCCCCAAAATCTTCCATCTGAACTTTGGAGAACTCCTGTTCCAGGTAGAGTGCCCTGGAGTTTTTGTTGTCGGAGAAGATGTCTTTTAGGCGTGCCCAAGCAAGGGCAGCATTGGAGTCTCTCTCAAGAATGGTGTTGAGGAGGTCTTCGGAGATGGTTCCATAGATCCATTGGAGCACAATGGCGTCGACCCGTGACCAGAGAGTTGGGTCTGTAGGGGACGAATCAATCTTCAGTTGTTCTGCCGAGGGAGGAAGAATGTGGTTAAGAACTTGGTAAGCTCTAGCATGAATTTTAAATAGTTCTGACCATGTGATATATTGACCATTTTCAATATCTAAAGTGATTTTGATGAATGTGTTGATGTTTGATACTGCAAGAGCTGGGTGTGATGGATGAGATTTTGGAGGAGAAGAAGGAGAGGTTGCTGCAGATATTGATTGGTCTGCCATGGTGTGAAGAATTAGAGGTTGCTGCAGATATTGCAGAAGAAGAAGAAGGCAGAAAAGATGGGGATTGAGAAGGAGGAAACGACAGCTAGGGTTAGTGCTCTGATACCATGAAAGAGTTTTGAATTCCTTGCTTGTTCATTGATTTCTCTGTTGAATAAAATACATTGAAACTAATTGTTTTGTCCACTTGATTAATACAATAACTGGATATTAACTAAGAAAAAGGCTAGTCTATAGATAAATTCAAAATAAAGTAAATCACCTATTTACATGTTCTAATATTTATATATAGTATTTAAATTCTTATTAAGAATAATTTGTTCCCTTCTTTTTGAAGTTGAGGAGATATGCCTTAACTGGTATCGCTTGAATTCCACGGTATCAATTGCAAAGAAATGTTTTCAAGAACCTTGTGTGTAAGTACTAAATTATCCTCTACCGTCATCAGAACCTTTGTCTTTCCAAGGAAGCAAGGGAAATGAACTCCAAAATCTCACTTGTTGTAGTATTTGTAATTATATTTTTAAAAAAATATTTTTAAATAAAAAATATCAATCTCATTCCCATAATCGCTATATATGCTAATCTTTACACAAGAGTGCTATTGGTTACCTGCCGAGGTAGGGATAATGACGGGTGGTGTCCAGTCAGAGCTGGTTCCTTAACATGGTATCAGAGCCTTGTTGACGCAGCGGTCACGAGTTCGAATCTTATCACCCCTATTTTATTTGATAAAAACTAAGCACAAGGTGATGTGGGCCTGTGCAACTTTCAAGTCCAAATCTTTGCATGCTTGTTCGGAGGAGGACGGATATGACCAGTACTCGGCAAAGGCTGGAACTTTCATCATCTCTAGCTTCATAAATCTATCTTCTTTTCCCACTTCGCTACCATTCTGTATTCTATCACACTGCAACGATGTCATCCTAACACATCCGCTAGTCCAAATCCCTTTATTCCATTCATCTTGATTTTTTGGATCAAACCCTTTTAAACATCGGCAGATAGGTGAATTATGTGCTTCGCAGCTTCCAAACGGCCCGCACTTGCCATAAATATCAGAGTCAGTTGATGGAGCTTCCCAGTCATACCTCCAACCTCCCTTCTCATAATCCCAGAGTTGTTCGGTAAATTTTCCATGAGAAGTCAAAACATAGGCTAACCACGAAACTGGGTCTTCAATTGAACTCAGAGTGATAGTGCCATCGCCTTCATCTTGTCTAAAAATCCTGCTAAATACACATTGTTAGATGGTCTTTTTGTTCCAATGAATTTCTGACCAACCCATGGACCACTACGCCAATATGGATGACCATTGTACCACATGAACAACTCAGGAATTCCTGATGGATTGATACCAGTTGAGAAGTTTCCGACTGAAGGATCAGATGAGCTTCTCCATGACGTTAACAGTCTCTTTTTCCCTGTTCTTGCGTTAGCACTAAGTCTCATCTTTGTTAAGTAAGTATCCGTAGGCTCCTGGAAACTTGTCCATACTTGGTTTCCATTCGGTCCAGATTTCAAGACAAGGCTTCCATCATCATCAAGCTGTGCAGTTGACTGATTGGACCCAAGGGAAACATTTGATGACCACGTAACCTCTCCCTGGCCATTCAAAACCACAAGTTATTGAACTATAAGTTACAATTTGGTGTTTATTGATGAGGAAAAGAAAAGGGGTGAAGGAAAGATTAGGGGATGGAAATATAGATATATATATATATATAGGAAGAAACAAGCTGGTTGATATCGGCATTACTGATACATTGGTGGTGAGATATAGACCGTGATTAACTATTCATTTTCAGAATAGTTAATGATATCGGCGGGTGACGTCGATATCGGCATAATTTATAAACTTGATTTGCTATTTGGTTTCAGAATAGTTAATGATATCGGCGGGTGACATTGATATCGGCATAATTTATAAACTTGATTAGCTATTCGGTTTCAGAATAGTTAATGATATCGGCGGGTGACGTCGATATCGGTATAATTTATAAACATGATTAACTATTTGATTTCGGAATAGTTAATGATATCGGCAGGTGACGTCGATATCGGCAAAATTTATAGACTTGATTAGCTTTCTGAGATGAAAGCTAATGATGTCAAGAATCCTTGACATCGGCATACTCTAAAACCTCCTAAGGTAATAACAGAACAAAGATTAACTATTTTGGTTTTAAAAATAGTTAATGACACCAAAGGTTACGTTCATGTCGGCATTTTCATGAAATTGATTAGTTGTTTGTAGGACGGGCAACTAAAGACACTAATGGAGGTCATTAGTGTTGACTATAGTCTTTTCCATATGGAGAGGGGGGAGAAGTAGTCAAAGGAAATAAATTTTCTTTTATAACCTTAAAAGGGTGTATATGGTTGTGTTTAGCATATGATGTAAGTAGATTGATGGATATATTCTTTAGATTTCTTTTGTAAATTGCTAGTATTTACTTAATTGTTTTTACTTATATGGAAAATCTATATTTTGCAGGTTCCTCCCATTCTCTTCAGGAATAGATTTTAAGCCTTAATTCCTTTTTGTATAAGTTAGAAACTTAGGGAGTTATGATGAAATTTTGTTATGTAGAAGAACATATAAATTGTATAGAATAATATTTTTGTAAATTTTGTTCCTGGAATATTAAATGTATCAACCTACGCTTGGGATATTAGAAAGTACGAGATTATCTTAGAATATTAAACTGTGTTATGTTCTATGTATTCAGGAATAGATTTTAAGCCTTAATTCATTTTTGTATAAGTTAGGAACTTAGGGAGTTATGGTGAAATTTTGTTATGTAGAAGAACATGTAAATTGTATAGAATAGTATTTTTGTAAATTTTGTTCCTGGAATATTAAATATATCAACCTACGCTCGGGATATTAGAAAGTATGAGATTATCTTAGAATATTAAAATGTGTTATGTTCTATGTATATGTATATATGTATTTATATGTGAAATCTTCGTGCGCGAATTGGCTCTTTTAATTTTTATCTTATGCGTGTGATGTAAGATGGAGTTTGGGAATGAATATGGTCCTGAGCATATTCTAGATTGAATTATGCAGTTGATTGTATTAAACATAGATATGATTGTGGATGAGATGTGATTCAAATTGTGTGCAGATTGTGTTATTGATACGAAATTTCGGCGAGAGAAAAAAAAAATTCTCATGCTTCATCCACCCTTTTATAGGGGGAAAGATTAACAAATAAACAAATAGGAGAAAAAAGATTTAGGGTTGTTTTCACGTAACCTTAGCCATCAAGTTTATGAACAGATCCACTAAACACTCCATGACAAAAAAATCCATCTATTTTCCCTACATGACTACCATCTTGTACTCTTATCAACGGTGGAATAATGCCCTCCTAACACCCCTAGCCCAGTTTTCTATCCATTCACTTGCATTTTTGTGGTTCAAACCCTCTAAAACAGCTGCAAATTGGCGAATTCTGTGCGTCGCCGCTTCCAAATGCTCCACACATGCAAGAAAAAAAACAAAAATAAACTCGCAGTCACAGCATGGAACTGGCCAGTCGTATTCTCAACCTTCCTTCCCGAAATCACTGTATTAACTGTGTAAATTTTCCTTCAGGATTCAGGTCAAAGTGGCCGACATAACGTTTTGTCGAATAATCAGGGCAGAAAAATCCCAGTTGAAAAACATTGCTTTCCGAGACAATAGTTTCGGGATATTTGATGGGTAGAGATGTTGTCATTATGTCAATGGCAGCATCACATTATGAGCACAAGCAGGGTAGTAAAACAAACGGTACTGCTGAAATTTTGCTGCTGCTAACTATAAGTACCTGTCCTAGACGACAATGGAAAGCCTAACTTCCGGGCGCCTCACTTGCTGGCCAATCACATCAGTTCTCTTCCCATCTTGCTTTGTTCAACAAGAGCTCATAAATTGTTTTTAAGAAAACCGTTCAGTATTTCAAATCAGAAATCTGTGTTTTCATCCTTGAAGAAAACTCACCCAAATTATTTTGGATTTCGGCAAACCAAGGTGCTGCCTACCTCCAAGATGATTACAGTCTTTTGACATTACTGCTTTAAACTAAGCTTGATTTAGGACTTTTTTTGCCAAATGAAAACACATCATTTCTTAAAGGAGGTACAGAAACCATCGTTACGAACAGTTTTGAAGAAGCTGCATTGAGAAGGAGGGCATGTTGAATAATAAGCCTATCTACTGATTTCAACATGCAGCAGTTGAAGTACTTGACAGAGATGAAGGGAGCTGAAGGCATAAAGGGGAAGAAGTGTGTTTGTAATAAACTCAGTTCAGTTGTAATTCAGTTGATTGTAACTAACTTCTCTAAGGTAGTTAGTCAGTTACAAAGTAGTTAAACACATGGAAAATGTGTAAGTGTAATGTCCAGTATATAAGGGACAATCTGTCAAGCACTTGATATGCAACTTTCATAAACAATAAAGAGGTACATACGAAGTTAGTGAAGAAGAAGCCTACCTTCTCTCTCTCTCTGCCAAATATCTAAACTTCTTCTTCTCCTCATCTTCAATTAACAATACCTGAAACAAGAACACCCAAAATCACATAATCAAAACACAAAAATCAACATGGTATCAGAGCACCTAAACTGATTCTAGTAGAGGCGTAAATCTGTGAACAATTTTTCAAGCACCAAAGCAGCAAAATCATAGTAGTTCAGCAGCAAAGACATGACTGGATCATCAGACCTTCGAACACCATAATTTAATGGTGAGAACTATGATTTTTGGTCAGTTAAAATGAAAACTATTTTCAGAGCCTATGACCTGTGGGATGTAGTTGGATGTTGTGATGCATTAACCACAGTATCAAATGGCAGTGGTAGTGGAGAAGCTTCTGGTTCAAAGGACAAGAAAGCTGAACCAGAAGAGACAGCTGCTGAGACTAAGGAGAAAATGATCAAAGATGCCAAGGCTTTAAGTATTATCCAAGGAGCCTTGACTGATGATATTTTCCCTAGGATAAGAAATGAAGAGACAGCAAGAGGAGCTTGGGATCTGTTGAAAAGAGAATACAGAGGAGATGAGAAAGTTAGGGAAGTAAAGTTGCAGGCAGTAAGGGCAGAATTTGAGTATATGAGAATGTTAGATGGAGAAGGCTTAGATCATTACTTGACTAAGTTTTTTGGATTGATAAATGACTTGAAGTCTCTCGGAGAAGAGATAACTGAACAAAGGATTGTGCAAAAGATCTTGATGAGTCTTAGCAGAAAATACAAGTCCATAGTATCAATTATTGAAGAAACAAGAGATTTGAAAACTCTTAGAAGTGAAGAAGTAATTGCCTCTGTAAAGGTGTTTGATAAGAGAGAGGACTTACATGATGAAAGAGATAAGGTTGCTGGAATTGAGAGAGCTTTCAGTAGCTTTAAGGTTAGCAATCAGCCATTCCATGGCAGCAGAGGCTCACAGGGGAAGTCAAATGGAAAATGGCAGCAGCATCATAAAAAGGTTCAAAACTGGAACCAAGGAGAAAATATGCATAACAACCATGGTTCAAGCTGGAATCAAGGAACTGGAGCAAAGTACAGCAATGCATATAGTCCACAAAACAAGTTTGGCAGCAGTAGTCAAGCTGTGAAGCCTCAATGCAACACATGCCAAAAATTTCATTTTGGTGTGTGCAGATTCAAAGGCCAATCAAAGTGTATGAAATGCAACAGATTTGGCCACATTGCAAGGGATTGCAGCAGCAATTTGCAAAGAAAGAAGAAACAAACACAGCATCAATGTTCTATGTATGTCATGCTGCAACATTGCAGGACAAAAATACTTGGTTTGTGGATAGTGCATGCAGCAATCACATGACATCAAGGGAGGCTGAATTGATAAATGTTGATAAAACAGTAGCTTGCAAGGTTAAAATAGGCTCGGGAGAGCTTGTGCAAGCAACTGGAAAAGGAACACTTGTGGTGAACACTAAGCATGGTAAGAGGTACATACATGAAGTGTTGTTAGTGCCAGGGTTAGATGAAAACCTGCTGAGCATAGGCCAGATGATGGAGCATGGATATTATATCCTTTTTGGAGGCAACACTGCAGTGATCTTTGATGATGGCAGCCTCACGAATATGGTTGCAAAGGTGAAGATGAGTGGTAATAGATGTTTTCCACTCTCACTAGAGTCCATCATACCTGCAGCAATGAAGACAACTGTCAGTGAGGATACATGGATTTGGCATAGGAGATTTGGGCACTTAAACCTTGAGAGTTTAAGAAAAATGAAGCAAATGGAGATGGTATGTGGACTGCCTATGCTGACAGAATTGAAAAATGTGTGTGCAGGTTGTGTTCATGGCAAGCAACATAGAGAAAAATTTGACACATGAGGAGCATGGAGAGCAAAATGTCCACTGGAATTGATACACACAGATTTGTGTGGACCAATGCAGTGTGAGTCAGTTGGGGGAAACAAGTATTTCATCACATTCATTGATGATTTTTCAAGAATGTGTTGGATATACTTCCTCAGGAGCAAGGCTGATGTGTTCAATGTGTTCAGGAAGTTCAAGGCATTTGTTGAACTTCAAAGTGGCTATAAAATTAAGAAGTTGAGAAGTGATAGAGGTGGGGAGTACACCTCAACTGAATTCCAAGAATTCTGTGCAGATATGGGCATGGAGAGGCAGTTGACTATGTCCTATACTCCACAACAGAATGGAGTAGCCGAGAGAAGGAATAGAACAATCTGCGAAATGGCAAGATGCATGATGGCCGAGAAGGAAATGCCTACTGAATACTGGGCAGAAGCCGTGAATGTGGCTGTATATCTTCAAAATAGAAGTTATACATCAGTTATAGAGAAGAAGACACCATTTGAGGTGTTTACAGGAAGAAAGCCAGGAGTTAAACACCTAAAGGTGTTTGGATGCATATGTTACATGCATGTTCCATCAGTTATGAGACAAAAACTGGATGGAAAGTCAGAAAAAGGAGTGTTCATGGGCTATGGCAGCTGTGAGAAGGGCTATAGGGTGTATGTCTTGAACACTAAGAAGATTGTGTTGTCTAGGGATGTTATCTTTGATGAAGATAAATCCTGGAATTGGAAAGCAGAACAAGAATCTGTTTCAATGATTTTTCCTCTTGAAGACAGTGAAGCAAGAGGAGAAGGAAGTGCAGAACAAACAGATGAGGTCCAAGATGATGATGATGACAGTCATCATTCAGTGCAAACAGATACTGAAAGTGAAGATAAAGGCAGGGGTCATCCTTGTTCTTCTCCAGTGAAAATAAGGAGTCTAGAGGACATCTATGCAAGGTGTCACATGTGCATAATTGAGCCTGAAAACTACCAAGAAGCTGTGAAGGACATAGCTTGGCAGAAAGCTATGAATGTTGAGCTAGAGATGATTGATAAGAATGAAACATGGGAGTTAGTGAAAAGACCAGCTGAGAAGCCTGTCATATGGGTGAAATGGGTGTACAAAACCAAGCTAAACTTGGATGGAACCATACAAAAACACAAGGCTAGGCTGGTTGCTAAAGGTTATGCACAGAAACCTGGTGTGGACTACAATGAAACATTTGCACCAGTGGCTAGGCTTGATACAATTCGTATCATCATAGCACTGGCAGCACAGAAGGGGTGGAAGCTGTTCCAGTTGGATGTCAAGTCAGCTTTCCTAAATGGAGTCCTAGATGAAGAGGTCTATGTTGAGCAGCCAGAAGGGTATGAGTTGAAGGGTGCTGAACACAAGGTGTACAAGCTAAGAAAGGCCTTGTATGGACTTAAGCAGGCCCCTAGAGCCTGGTATAGTGAGATTGATAAACATCTCATGAATTGCAAATTCAAGAGAAGTGTTAGTGAACCTACACTATATACCAGAAGTGATGATAAAGGAGAAATCATTATAGTCTCAATCTATGTTGATGACATAGTCTACACTGGAAGCAGTGAGAGAATGCTAGCTAAGTTGAAGAGGGAAATGATGCAGAGGTATGAGATGACAGACCTTGGGTTGTTGCATCATTTTCGGTATGGGAATCATACAAACTAATCAAGGGATATTCATTCATCAAGGCAAGTATGCTAAGTCCTTGTTGATGAAGTTTGGGTTGGAAGATTGCAAACCAGTTGCAATTCCCTTGACTGTAGGGGAGAAGCTAAGGAAGGAAGATGGAAGTGAAGCTGCTGATGAAGGGGTGTATAGGAAGATAGTTGGCAGTCTATTGTACTTGACTGCAACTAGACCTGACCTAATGTACTCAGCTTCCTTACTATCAAGGTTTATGAGTAAGCCTACAAGGAAGCACATGGGGGTTGCAAGGAGAGTTCTTAGATATGTCCAAGGGACTCTCCACCATGGGATTGAATACAAAAGGGGTCAAACAGCCACACTTATTGGCTATTGTGACGCTGACTGGGCTGGAAGTGAGGATGACAGCAGGAGCACCTCAGGGTATACTTTCAGTTTTGGAAGTGGCATGTTTTCATGGGCATCACAGAAGCAAAACTCAGTAGCTTTATCTACAGCAGAAGCTGAATATGTTTCAGCCTCTGAAGCTACAGCACAAGCTATTTGGCTAAGGTATGTGCTTGAAGACTTAGGGGAAGCACAAGCAGAAGCAACACTTCTGCTATGTGATAATATGTCTGCAATCTCCATGACCAGAAATCCAGTCTTCCATCAGAAGACTAGACACATCAACAGGAGATTTCACTTCATTCGAGAAGCTTTGCAAGAAGGGGTGATAGATGTGAAATTCTGCAGAAGTGAAGATCAATTAGTAGATATTTTTACTAAGGCACTACCTAAAGAAAGATTCAATCAGTTAAGATTGAATCTAGGAGTGAAATCAGTAAATAGCTTAGGAGAGGCTGTTGAATAATAAGCCTATCTACTGATTTCAACATGCAGCAGTTGAAGTACTTGACAGAGATGAAGGGAGCTGAAGGCATAAAGGGGAAGAAGTGTGTTTGTAATAAACTCAGTTCAGTTGTAATTCAATTGATTGTAACTAACTTCTCTAAGGTAGTTAGTCAGTTACAAAGTAGTTAAACACATGGAAAATGTGTAAGTGTAATGTCCAGTATATAAGGGACAATCTGTCAAGCACTTGATATGCAACTTTCATAAACAATAAAGAGGTACATACGAAGTTAGTGAAGAAGAAGCCTACCTTCTCTCTCTCTCTGCCAAATATCTAAACTTCTTCTTCTCCTCATCTTCAATTAACAATACCTGAAACAAGAACACCAAAAATCACAGAATCAAAACACAAAAATCAACAGGGCACGGCCATTCTGAGTTTTCATCGGAGTAATAGATATTTTCTTCATTATGAATGAAGTCTACAAACACCACCGTAAAGCTAGCATCCCGATGCCAATCTTATTAAGTAATACCCAGCAATATAAGGTGCTATAAAATTTCAGAATGATCTGTCAATATATGGAAAGTAAATCAGCAATATATGGGTGGCAATTGTAACAGCAAATCTTGTATTTATTACATGCTACAAATCAGGATTCATAAACTGTAAATTAGGAAGTATTACATGTATTTTGAGGACTGAATTCCTCCTTGTAAAGGCAATGAAAATACAGAACAAATTTGATATTTGTGACATGGTATCAGAGCTTATTTTTCTGACCTAGACTTTTGATTTTCTTCAGTTTACATACTGAATTTCGTCAGTATTTTTTGGTGATATTTTTTTGGGTTTTCTACCATGTCTGGAGAGGCGTTTCTTACTCGATTCAATGGCAAAAACTATGCCAGTTGGGAATTTCAATTCTGAATGTTTGTAATAGCGAAAGAACTATGGGGGCATCTTGATGGGTCACTACCAGCACCAGCAGCAACTGATTCAGAGAAGCTGAGTGCATGGACTACCAACGATGCAAAAATCATCTCATGGATACTGGGGTCTGTTGAACCCCATATGATCAACAATCTCCGATCGTTTGGCACAGGGAAGGAAATCTGGGATTACTTTCGACACATCTATTCCCAGAACAAAAGGGGTCAAATTCTACACTGGATTTCTGAATTTATGGAGTGAATATACTGGCATAATTTACTCTAAAGTACCAAAGGAGAGTTTAACGGCACTTTACCTTGTTCATGCCGAGAGCCAGAGGGACCAATTTCTGATTAAACTCTGGTCAGAATTTGAGGCCGTGAGAGCCAGTCTGATCAATCAGAATCCAGTACCCAATTTAGATGAATGCTTAGGGGAATTACTACGGGAAGAACAAAGACTCACAACTCAACACGAGTTGACTTAGGACACTGCCACCGAGATGAATGTGGCTTACATGGCTCAGGGAAGGGGACGACGAGTTGACTCAGGGAAGAGGAGTATGGGTGTGGGTGCGCAATGTTTCAATTGCAAGGAATTAGGGCATATTTCCAGAAATTGCAGCAAGAAAATCTGCAATTACTGTAAGAAAGTAGGGCACCTAATCAAGGAATGCCGTCTGCGACCACAGAATCGAGGGTTAGGGTTTGGTGGTGGTGCTTCCATGGCCGCTGCAGCTGTCTCATCGTCGACAACAGAACCTTCATCGACGATGAGCTCTTCATCAACAACTCTCACGCCAGAGATGATGCAGCAGATGCAGCAGATGATTGTCTCAGCCCTCTCAGCATTTGGGTTCCAAGGTATGCAAACTAAATTCAATTATGTGTTTTTGGCAAATAACAAGAATCACGGGTTGGTAGAGAAATGTGAAATTAATCACGGGTTGGCTGAGAAATCTGCAATTGATCACGGGTTGGCAGTCGGGCACGGGCATGGGCAAGGGTCATATGATTTGGCAGTCGGGTCACATGGGTTGGCAGTCGGGTCACATGGGTTGGCAGTCGGGTCACATGAGAAATCTGAATTTAATTCAGATATAATTCCGGTTAATGATAAATACTGGTTAATGGATTCGGCAGCGTCAAATCATATGACTAGCAGTGAAAATGGGTTGTATAATGTGCAAAAATATATGGGCAATCAGCATATACAGGTGGCAAATGGTGATAATCTTCCGATTTTATCAATTGGTAATTTGGGTTCTCATTTCAAAAATATTTTTGTGTCACCAAAATTATCCACAAGTTTAATCTCTGTTGGGCAAATGGTAGAAAATAACTATAAAATTCAATTTGATCATAATGGTTATTGTGTGCAGGATCAAGTATCGGGGAAAGTGATTGCGAAGGGGCCTAAAGTGGGACGTTTATTTCCAATACAATTTTCTAGTATTAATTCTTGTGCTTATTCTACTGTCATTAATAATCCTCATTTTTGGCATAAAAAGTTGGGGCATCCCGATTCTACTGTATTGACTCATCTTATGAAACATGGATATTTGGGGAAAAATTTTTCAATGGAATTTTTGGATTGTAGTTCTTGCAAGTTGGGCAAAAGCAAAACATTATCCTTTCCTTCGCATGGTAGTCGTGCTTCTAAATGTTTTGATATTATACATACTGATGTGTGGGGCGTGAGTCCTGTTCTTTCTCATGCTCAGTATAAATATTTTGTCACATTTATTGATGACTTCAGTCGTTTCACTTGGATATATTTTCTCCGCTCTAAGGCTGATGTGTTCTCAACATTTCAAGCTTTTATTGCATTTGTTGAAAATCAATTTTCTGCTCATATTAAAATTCTACGATCTGACTCTGGGGGGGAATATGTGTCCAAAGAATTTCAGGACTATCTCAAAAATCTTGTCCTTACACTCCTCAACAAAATGGAGTTGCTGAGCGTAAGAATCGTCATCTTTTAGATGTTGTTCGCACCTTATTAATTGATTCTTCCGTACCTACTCGATTTTGGGTAGAAGCTTTGTCGACAGCCGTTCATCTAATTAATCGTTTGCCTTCCCAGGTTCTTAAATTTGCATCTCCATACTCTATTTTATTTGATGTTCTTCCTGAGTATGATTCTCTTCATGTTTTTGGATGTGTTTGTTTTGTTCATTTACCCTCTACTGAACGAAATAAACTTTCAGCCCAAGCTGCTCGTTGTGCTTTCCTAGGATACAGTAATTCTCATAAAGGGTTTGTGTGTTATGATGCAATTGCTCATAAAATTTGTATCTCTCGAAATGTGATTTTCTTTGAAAATCAGAATTTTTTTCCTTCTTGTACTCCTACAGAATCCACTCCTATCCAGCTTCCAACATTTGATGATGATAGTACATCTTATGTCTTTGAACGTTTTAAGCCAGGAATTGTATATCAAAGACGTCATCTACCATCCACTTTACCACTTCCGAACACGGAACCGACGCCTGATCATGCTCCTCAACTAAGACGATCAACTCGAGTTTCCCGTGCCCCCAACAGGTATGGATATTCAGCAACTACTATTGATAGTACTCTTGTGCCTAAGACTTATGCTCAGGCTTCTACCCAAGACTGTTGGGCACAAGCAATGCAGGAGGAACTTCAGGCTCCTAAGGATAATCACACATGGGATATTGTCTCTTGTCCATGTGGCACCAAACCTATTGGCTGCAAATGGGTATACACTGTCAAATTAAAACCTGATGGGTCTGTGGATCGGTACAAAGCACGGTTAGTTGCTCTTGAAAATTGCCAAGCATATGGAATTAATTATGAGGAGACATTTGCACCTGTTGCTAAAATGACGACCATACGAACTATTTTGGCAATTGCTGCTTCCAAAAGATGGTCACTTCGGCAAATGGATGTAAAAAATGCGTTTTTACATGGCGATCTAAAAGAAGAGATCTATATGACTCCTCCTCCCGATATGTTTACTCACCCATCTGATAAAGTTTGTTGGTTGAAACGTTCACTGTATGGTCTAAAACAAGCACCTCGAGCATGGTTTGAAAAGTTCCGTACTACTCTGCTGGATCTGCAATTTATTTAGAGTCAATATGATTCCTCCCTATTTCTTCAGCATACTGCTAATGGTATTGTTGCTCTTCTGGTATATGTGGATGATATTATTATCACAGGATCTGATATTCCCTTGGAAATGCTTTAATTTCATGGAAAAGCAAAAAGCAGGATCGTACTTCAAAATCTTCCACAGAATCTGAGTATCGAGCTATGTCCGCTGCATGTTCTGAAATTGTGTGGCTCCGGGGTTTGTTACAAGAACTTGGATTTCCTCAACATCATCCTACATCACTTCATGCTGATAACACGAGTGCTATTCAGATTGCCACTAATCCCGTGTTTCATGAACGCACCAAACATATTGAGGTTGATTGTCACTATATTCGTGAAGCTCTTGATAATAATATTCTTACATTTCCTCATATTTCCACTGAGCATCAAACGGCTGATGTCTTTACGAAGGCTTTGTCTCGGCATCGACATCAATTCATGATTGACAAATTGATGCTTCTTGATCGGCCAGCATCAATTTGAGGGGGATGTCAATATATGGAAAGTAAATCAGCAATATATGGGTGGCAATTGTAACAGCAAATCTTGTATTTATTACATGCTACAAATCAGGATTCATAAACTGTAAATTAGGAAGTATTACATGTATTTAGAGGAATGAATTCCTCCTTGTAAAGGCAATGAAAATACAGAACAAATTTGATATTTGTGACATGATCAACTATATCAATATCTAATAGAAATGTAAACTTGTTCTAAACTCTATCGACCGTAAATATCAGAAATTGTCACATTGTTAATCGAATTTATCTTTTGGTCCTGTGCAATGGGCTCAGTATCCAAGGAACTCTGCCTTTCAGCAAATGCTGGTTTCTTCGGAGTAGGAAGATCCACAATTTCACTATTTAGCATGGAAGTGATGGTAGACACGACCGGTCTATCTTTCGCCAATTCTTGCACACACAACAGACCGATTTGTATGCATCGGAATATTTCCACCAGAAAACATGGATCTGATATTGCAGGATCGGCGAAAGCTGTAAGGTCACCTTCATTCCACAGTTTCCAGGCCTGAAAATTTAGATACAGTCATACAAGTAAGAGCTTGCAAGTTTAATGGTATCAGAAATTGAAAGGCATGCACTTCGGCTGAAATACATACAAATCCTGTAAGACTCAAATCATTTTCGTTTTCATAAAAATGAGCGTTCCTTCTTCCGCTCACGATCTCCAGCAACAACACTCCAAAGCTAAACACATCTGATTTCTCTGAAAATCTTCCTTTCATTAAATATTCAGGGGGCATAAAGCCGCTGCATAAGCATCTCAGCTTCTGAGCTCAAATTAGAGAAACAGTAAGTGGAGTGCAAAACAAAAACAGCTGCTTACAATGTTCCAACAACCCTGGTAGTATTCACTTCATTGCCGCCAAAAATCCTGGCAAGTCCAAAGTCTGAAATTTTTGGATTCATCCCGTGGTCCAGTAAGATGTTACTTGGCTTGAGATCTCTATGAATAATTCTTAGTCTGGAATCTCTGTGAAGGTAAAGCAGGCCTCGACAAATTCCGTTAATAATGTTGAAGCGTCTTTCCCAATCTAGTTTCCCTTTCCTGATTGAATCTAAGAACATTGTATCCCGAAACATTTATGAGAAAACAAGGAAAAATGAAATGAGTCAAGTAAAGTAGTCGCTAAACAAAGAAGGGCAGTAGTAGCTCTAACCAAAGATAAACGCATCCAAGCTTTTATTCGGCATGTACTCATAAACCAACATCATCTCTTCTCCTTCAACACAGCAACCAAGAAGTCTCACAAGATTCCTGTGTTGGAGTTTCGAAATCACCACAACTTCATTCATGAGCTCTTCAAGCCCTTGACCAGATGTTCTAGAGAGTCTTTTCACAGCTATTTCCTGTCCATCTGGCAATGTTCCCTACAATGATGTCATATCAAACTGATAAATACCTCTTTGCTCTAAATAACTACAACGAACCTTTATTCGAGAAGAGTTACCCTGTATACTGCACCAAAACCGCCCTGCCCAAGCTTCTTGGATATGTCAAAGTTGTTTGTAGCAGTTTCAAGAACTTGTAATTTGAAGAGTGGTTCAAGTTTAACTTCCTTGACGTTTTCGGGCAAGTTTCCATCAAAAACAGTTGCTTGTGCTCCTCTCGTTTTGAGCGACAAGGTCTCCTTGCTTCTCACCTTCCTTTCTGAATTCAAGCGGAAGTATCGTTATTATTTGCTAATTGTGTTTTTCTTTACCTGTAAAAATTATAAAGTTTAGAAGTCAAGTAACTAATAAGACGTGGAATATTACCTCTATGTGTCGCCATCCACTTCCAAGAAAAGAACACACAGATGAAGATGGCTGTGGCTCCGCCGATCACTGACATACTGATGATCACTTTCAAGTTTCTCTTCTTATCTGCTACTAAAATATTGTACTGATGGTTATTTGGAAAAAAAGTAATGAAAATATGAAAAACGTCTATCAATATTTTCTCATAATGATACAGAACTTGTTGTATCTACACTAGTTATGTATGCCTGATAAAGGAAACACTGGCGAATGAAAATCAGAAAATATTATAATAATTACCAAGTTCTGTATACGCCAGGCGAATGTTGAGATCTGTCCCTTCTTCAGAGAACTTTTGTATATCAATCAAGTTTCCTGTCCATGCCATACAGCCAAAATCATTATAATATGAATAAGCGACACAGGAACAATTCTTCAAGCACTCATCTTTGCATGCTTGTTCGGAGGAGGACGGATATGACCAGTACTCGGCAAAGGCTGGAACTTTCATCATCTCTAGCTTCATAAATCTATCTTCTTTTCCCACTTCGCTACCATTCTGTATTCTATCACACTGCAACGATGTCATCCTAACACATCCGCTAGTCCAAATCTCTTTATTCCATTCATCTTGATTTTTTGGATCAAACCCTTTTAAACATCGGCAGATAGGTGAATTATGTGCTTCGCAGCTTCCAAACGGCCCGCACTTGCCATAAATATCACAGTCAGTTGATGGAGCTTCCCAGTCATACCTCCAACCTCCCTTCTCATAATCCCAGAGTTGTTCGGTATATTTTCCATGAGAAGTCAAAACATAGGCTAACCGCGAAACTGGGTCTTCAATTGAACTCAGAGTTATAGTGCCATCGCCTTCATCTTGTACAGAAAATCCTGTTATATACACATTGTTAGATGGTCTTTGTACTCCAATGAATTTCTGACCAACCCATGGACCACTACGCCAATATGGATGACCATTGTACCACATGAACAACTCAGGAATTCCTGATGGATTGATACCAGTTGAGAAGTTTCCAACAGAAGGATCAGATGAGCTTCTCCATGACGTTAACAGTCTCTTTTTCCCAGTTCTTGCGTTAGCACTAAGTCTCATCTTTGTTAAGTAAGTATCCGTAGGCTCCTGGAAACTTGTCCATACTTGGTTTCCATTCGGTCCAGATTTCAAGACAAGGCTTCCATCATCATCAAGCTGTGCAGTTGACTGATTGGAGCCAAGGGAAACATTTGATGACCACAGAACCTTTCCCTGGCCATTCGAAACCACAATATTTCCATCTTCAGCTATTGTCATCATCCCTGAAGAATCGTTGATTGGCATGTCTCTGTTCGCTACCCATACCACCTGATGAGTTTCTGCTGATATATCACTGTACCATATTCCGACATATCGATCTGTTGAATTAAGTGGCTTGAAAAATCCCAGTTTGAACTTATTGCCGGCAGATACAATAGCTTCTGGATCTTTGAGGGGTTGAGAAGAAGTAATGGTATCTCCTGCATCGCCATAAAATGAACAGGAACATGATAGAAACAGAAGAAGAGCTGCTGAAACCTTGCAGTTTCCAAGTGCCATAACTTTTGGATGAGAATGGAAGACTAAGAAATGGCTTAATGACTATTCAGAGAATATTTTTCTTAATTCCAAGTGCCATGTACAAGAATATTTCTCTTCCTCTTCCTTTTCTTAATTCCAATCAAGAGACTATTTTTCAAAGAGAAACCTTGTTTAACAATTAAAGGTAAGAAACTTCACAACATATGTAATTATAGATGAGTTCACTCAATAAAGAAATAAGATGATTATTTAGTTTAGTTTTTTTTTTTTTTACTTTTATGTCTTTATTTAATATTTTTAACTTTTAATTTTTATTAAAATGTTCTAGAATTATTTTGATATAACAATTTGATTTGGATTTTATTTGTATCGATATAGCTTGCACTCTCAGGCTACAATTTCGTGGTCCACCTTGCACGTGCCTCAATATGATTGCTCATAGCATTCTTATTTTAAGCTAAGCTATATTCTTGTTCTATGTTGACTTTGCCTGCAATATTTAAGTGGCTGCTAATTAAAGTACCTTATACTTTAAATTTTATCTTTGTATGTCAATTGAAAACATCGGAACATGGAATTGGTCAGAAAAGCATCAAATAAAAAGAATCCAAAAATGAAATTGAAAAAAAAGGAGGACGAGGAGGAGGAGTTTCACTACTTTTATAAAGAGTGAAGGAGGTGGCTTTTTTTCATTTTCCTTTTTGGATTCTTTTTATTTGATATATTTTAAAATTCAATAGTTGTAAAACTATAATGAGAATAACATACCAACTGTTTATATAGTATAAATAGTTGATAAATTGACTTATATTATTGACATAAAATAAATTAAAATCAACTAAGAAACAACCTTAGCCTATTAAATCAAACTAAAATCGGGTTGTGATATAAATAAAAAAAATCTAAAAATATAAATAAAATTCCAAAATAGAATCTTATGGGCCTATTTTGGAGTGTTTGTCACTGCTTGTGTAATTGTTTTGAACAATTTATTCCAATTCAATAATCAATAAAAATTTAAGTCTATGGAAGTGGTCAAAGCTCTAAGGCGTAACCTTAGCCATCAAGTTTATAAACACTAAACACTCCATGACAGAAAATCTATCTATTTTCCCTGCATGACTACCATCTTGTCCATGATGTTATTAGCAAATAGTCTCAGAAGGTTGATTGAAACTTTTCCATACATCGTTTTCGTTGAAGCTTCCCTTCAGAACAAGGTTTCCATCATTTTAATAATACCATGAATTTGCTTGCAATATTTATGTGGTTGCTGATTAAAGCACCTTAAATACCATGAGTTTTCTGTATTTTACATTTTGACCCTTCTACTTTAAATTTTGTCTTTTAAAGTCAATTAAAAACATCGGCACATGAAATTAGGTCAAAAAAGCATCAAATAAAAAAAATCTAAACATGAAATTGAAAAAAAACAGAGGAGGAGGAGGAGTTTCACTGTTTTTATAAAGAGTGGAGGTGGTGGCTTTTTTTCATTTTCCTTTTATTTGTTTTTGCATTTCACTTTTTTTCTTTCATTTTCATCATTTTCTTTTTTAATTTTATTTCTTTAACACTCGCTTGATTTAAAATGTATCTTCATAAATTATTTCACTATGATTTGGACAAGTTCATCGTAACCTCAAATAAATATCTCGATGTTTAGTTTAATCTTAGTTGTCAGGGTGGTTGTTTCTGTTAGCAACCCACACCGGTCACTATCTGATGCAGAAACATTATTGTACATATTCAAACATAGCGATTTGTCAAATTAACACGGCGGAAAATTCCCATTTCAAAAATATTGCCTGCAGAGACAGTTTCAGGATCTTTGATGGGTTGAGATGACGTTATTGTATCTATTGCAGCATCATAACCTGAACATGAGCAGGGTAGCATGAGAATCAAGGCAGGTACAACTTGTCAGTTGCCAATCCCCATAACTCTTATCTAAATGTTCTTGATGTGAATCAAACTCAAATTTATGTTTACTGATATTACAAGCATTATGATTTACAATGAAAAAAGAATTCCTAAATCCTGTCATGTACTCAAGGTAAACAGAAACCTGTCCAGTTTCTGGAGTCACTAGCAACCTTATAACCTGAAACTCTTCTCTATCAGTATACAAAAACTTTCATAGGCCTAAAGAATTCAACTACTGACACCATATACAGAATAAAGAACTTTGATTTAGCTGAAAAATAACTATTCAAGAAATAGTTATCGGCCAGTGAAAAGTGTAGTTGAAACGAAGTTCATGGAGTCTCTCCTCATCTCTGTTTTTAAACCAATAGACCTTTCTGTATATGCTGGGTTGTTAGGAAGAGGAAGATCCACGATTTCACTATTCAGCATTGAAATGATGGTAGAGATAGCTGGCCTATCTTTTGGGAATTCCTGAACACACAGAAAACCTACATGTATGCATCTATAAATTTCTACCTTGGAATGTTGATCTAATGTTAGTGCAGGATCGACTAGAGCTAGAGCATTCCCTTCATTCCACAGCTTCCATGCCTGAAATATACTAATTAAAGTGAGAGAGCTGCGATTTTAAACTCATCAAGAATGAAAATAAAGGAGATTGGTGGACGAACATACAGATTCAAAAAGGCTCAAACCCTGTTCATTGCCATCAATTTTGTTACTTCTTCCACTCACAATCTCTAAGAGCAACACTCCAAAGCTGAAAACATCTGATTTCTCTGAAAATCGCCCATGCATTGCGTATTCAGGGGACATATAGCCACTGCAGGACATGATACAGATTTTCGATCTCAAACAGTGATGATGAACTAGGATTAGAGTCGGAGAAAAAGTGAAATTACAACTTACTAGGTCCCAACAACCCTTCTCGTTTTAACATGGTCTTCATTGCCTCCAAATATCCTAGCCATCCCAAAGTCTGAAATTTTTGGGTTTAGTTCTTGGTCCAACAAGATGTTATTTGGCTTCAGATCTCTATGAATAATTCTTAGTCTGGAATCCCTGTGAAGGTAAAGCAGAACTCGACAAATTCCATCTATCATGTTGATGCGTTTTTTCCAGTCTAGAACTTCTTTTCTAACCGGATCTATATTGTAGAATCAAAAAAACACAGACCACGTAAGGGTAAGCCAAAATTAAAGTAAGAAATTGTAAGACTTCCATGAAGCAACAAAATGAATTGACAGAGATTTTCCCTCCATAGCATACAACCAATACCAGTATGATATGAGTAAGCTATACATGAGCAATTATTCAAGCACCCATCCTTACAGTTTTGTTCTGATGCTGAAGATGACCACTCAGAAAAGTCCGGCACTTTCACCTTATCCATTTTTAAAAAAATAATCTTCTTTGGGCACTTGACCATCATTTTGTGCTCTTTCGCATTTCAATTCCCTCCCCCTGACAACCATTTGTCCAATTTCTTCTATTCCACTCATCAGAATTTATTGGTTCGAACCCTTTCAAGCACCTGCAAATTAGCGAGTTCTGTGTATTACAGAATCCAAAAGGCCCACATGTGCCATAATTATCACAATCATCACCTGGATATTGCTTCTTATGTTCCCACCTCTCATTGGCAGAATCCCAATATATTTCTCCAAATTTTCCTTCATAACTCAAAGCAAAAGTGGTGATATAAGATTCATTGGCCAACCCAACACTTAGTGAAAAAGTTCCATCTCCATCCTCTACAAGATTATACCCATTAAGATAAACTGAACTCATTTCTGGAATTCCTATAAAGGCTTGACCATTCCATGGACCACTCCGCCAGTGTGGACGACTATCATTCCAAACGAAAACCTCAGGAATGCTTCTGGGTTCAATACCAGAAGAAAAGCTTCCAACTGATGGATCAGAAGGATTTTTCCATGATGTTATTTGCGTCTTCTTACCCGTTCTTCTGTTAGCAGTAAGTCTCATCTTCGGCATGAAAGTATCAGATGGTTCCTGGAAACTCTGCCATAAGCTGTTTCCGATTTCGCCCCCTCGCAGGATTAGGTTTCCATCATCCGTAAGCTGTGCACTTGAGTTACTGGCCCCATTTGAAACATTTGAAGACCATACAATCTCTTTCCGACCGTTCAAAACTATAAGGTTTCCATCTTCAGATATCGTCATAATCCCAGAAGAATCAATGAGTGGCTTGTTTCTATTAGCTATCCAGACTGGAGTTGTAACACAGGAATACTATTGTACCATATTCCTACATACCGATTTGTTGAATTACCAGGGCTAAAAAATCCCAGTTTGAATTTGTTTCCAGCAGAAACTACAGCTTCAGGATCTTTGATGTATTGCGATGATGTTATGGTATCTACGGCAGCACAAAGTTGCCAACAAAAACAACATAATAAGAGACGAAGAACTGCCATGAAGTTGCAGCTGCTATTTCCCTATTTAAATATTCAGTAATTTCTGCCTGTGCTTGATAAGTCTGAACAGTTTTATAGATTCAAAGTATGCATGCCATAGACATAATGGCTTCCATTCCTTTTATTTTATTTGTGACTTCCTCTTTTTTATACAGAACTTCTCGTTTCAATCAAAGTCATTTTTACCTTTTAAAAAAACCACTTAGAGCGTTCAAAAATATCCATCATGAAGTCAAATGTCAAATTTTAAGGTTTTTACTTGACAAAAATTTGTTAAGCCGAACAAGTTTTAAGGTTTTTTATAGGATTAGCCCAGCCACACAGTCTAGACTTTTTAACAAGGCCCAAATTTAATACGAATTATATGTATATATATTTGTGTGATCAAATGGGTCAGGCTTAACACAAGCAATTACGTCTTTTTAGAGACCAAAAGACCTTGAAGGCCGAGTCCACTAACAAGAAAACAAGTTTCCTTTATTTCGGGAAGATCAAAAACACTAATATAAAGAGTTTTCTGTAACTTACGAATTAAAAACCATATTCATCCAAAAAATCATAAAATAATTTTTAAAAAATAAAAAAACATAATTTTAATGTATTTTTGAACGAAAAGCACTTGAAATAACAACCGAAACCACACTCCCAAACAGGCACTTTGATCCACTAAACACTCCCTGACAAAAAAGGCATCTAGTTTCCCTGCATGACTACCATCTTGTACTCTTATCAACGGTGGAATAATGCCCTCCTAACACCGCTAGTCCAGTTTTCTATCCATTCACTTGCATTACCCTCCAAAACACGCGTGGAATTGGCCACTCGTATTCTGACCCTTCCTTCCCGTAATCACTGTATTAGCTGTGTAAATTTTCCTTCAGGATTCTGGTCAAAGTGGCCGACATAACGTTTTGTCGAATAATCAGGGCTGAAAAATCCCAGTTGAAAAACATTGCTTTCCGAGACAATAGTTTCAGGATATTTGATGGGTAGAGATGTTGTCATTATGTCAATGGCAGTATCAAATTATGAGCACAAGCAGGGTAGTAAGACAAACGGTACTGCTGAAATTTTGCTGCTGCTAACTATAAATACCTGTCCTAGACGACAATGGAAAGCCTAACTTCCGGGCGCCTCACTTGCTGGCCAATCACATCAGTTCTCTTCCCATCTTGCTTTGTTCAACAAGAGCTCATAAATTGTTTTTAAGAAAACCGTCCATTATTTCAAAGTCAGAAATCTGTGTTTTCATCCTTGAAGAAAACTCACCCAAATTATTTTGGATTTCGGCAAACCAAGGTGCTGCCTACCTCCAAGATGATTACAGTCTTTTGACATTACTGCTTTAAACTAAGCTTGATTTAGGACTTTTTTTGCCAAATGAAAACACATCATTTCTTAAAGGAGGTACAGAAACCATCGTTACGAACACTTTTGAAGAAGCTGCATTGAGATGGAGGGCACGGCCATTCTGAGTTTTCATCCGAGTAATAGATATTTTCTTCATTATGAAGGAAGTCTACAAAGACCACCGTAAAGCTAGCATCCCGATGCCAATCTTATTAAGTCATACCCAGCAATATAAGGTGCTATAAAGTTTCAGAATGATCAACTATATTAATATCTAATAGAAATGTAAACTTGTTCTAAACTCTATCGACCGTAAACATCAGAAATTGTCACATTGTTAATCGAATTTATCTTTTGGTCCTGTGTAATGGGCTCAGTATCCAAGATACTCTGCCTTTCAACAAATGCTGGTTTCTTCGGAGTAGGAAGATCCACAATTTCACTATTTAGCATGGAAATGATGGTAGACACGACCGGTCTATCATTCGCCAATTCTTGCACACACAACAGACCAATTTGTATGCATCGGAATATTTCCACCACAAAACATGGATCTGATATTGCGGGATCGACGAAAGCTGTAATGTCACCTTCATTCCACACTTTCCAGGCCTGAAAATTTAGATGCAGTCATACAAGTTAGAGCTTGCAAGTTTAATAGTATCAGAAATTGAAAGGCAGTGTGGCGGACAGACATACATATCCTATAAGACTCAAACCATGTTCGTTTCCGTAAAAATGATCGTTCCTTTTTCCGCTCACGATCTGCAGCAACAACACTCCAAAGCTAAACACATCTGATTTCTCTGAAAATCTTCCTTCCATTAAATATTCAGGGGGCATAAAGCCGCTGCAAAAGCATCTCAGCTTCTGAGCTCAAATTAGAGTAACAGTAAGAGTAGTGCACAAAAAACAAAACAGCTACTTACAATGTTCCAACAACCCTGGTAGTATTCACTTCATTGCCGCCAAAAATCCTGGCAAGTCCAAAGTCTGAAATTTTTGGATTCAGCTCGTGGTCCAATAAGATGTTACTTGGCTTGAGATCTCTATGAATAATTCTTAGTCTGGAATCTCTGTGAAGGTAAAGGAGGCCTCGACAAATTCCGTTTATAATGCTGAAGCGTCTTTCCCAATCTAGTCGTTCTTTCCTGAGTGAATCTAAGCAAATTGTATCCCGAAACATATATGAGAAAACAGGGTCAAAGGAAAAGTAGTCGCTAAACATTAAAGGGCAGTAGCTCTAACCAAAGAGAAATGCATCCAAGCTTTTATTCGGCATGTACTCATAAACCAACATCATCTCTTCTCCTTCAACACAGCAACCAAGAAGTCTCACAAGATTCCTGTGTTGGAGTTTTGAAATCACCACAACTTCATTCATGAGCTCTTCAAGCCCTTGACCAGATGTTCTAGAGAGTCTTTTCACAGCTATTTCCTGTCCATCTAGCAATTTCCCCTACAATGATGTTATATCAAACTGATAAATATCTCTTTGCTCTGAATAACTACAACGAACCTTCAGTCGAGAAGAGTTACCCTGTATACTCCACCAAAGCCGCCCTGCCCAAGCTTGTTGGATATGTCAAAGTTGTTTGTAGCTGTTTCAAGAGCTTGTAATTTGAATAGTGGTTCAAGTTTAACTTCATTGACATTTTTGGGAAAGTTTCCTCTCGTTTTGAGCGACAAGGTCTCCTCGCTTCTCACGTTCCTTTCTGAATTCATGCGGAAGTATCGTTATTATTTGCTAATTGTGTTTTTCTTTACCTGTAAAAATTGTAAAGTTTAGAAGTCCAGTAAGCTAATAAGACGTGTAAAATATTACCTCTATGTGTCGCCATCCACTTCCAAGAAAAGAACACACAGATGAAGATGGCTGTGGCTCCTCCAATCACTGATACACTGATGATTACTTTTAAGTTTCTATTCTTATCTGCAACCAAAATATTGTACTGATGGTTATTTGGGGAAAATGTAATGACAATATGAAAAACACTTGTCAATCTTAGAATGATACAGAACTTGATGTATATACAGTGGTTATGCATACCTGATAACCGAAACACTGGTGAAAGAAAGTTAGAAAAAAAAAAAACAGAGAATAATTACCAAATTCTGTATACGCCAGGCGAATGTTGAGATCTGCCCCTCCTTCAGAGAACTTTTGTATATCAATCAAGTTTCCTGTCCATGCCATACATCCAAAACCATTATAATATGAATAAGCGACACATGAACAGTTCTTCAAGCACTCATCTTTGCAGTCTTGTTCGGAGCCGGAGGAGGGCACATATGACCAGTACTCGGCAAAGGTTGGCACCTTCATCGTCTCTAGCTTCATAAATCCATCTTCTTTTCCCACTTCACTACCATTCCGTATTCTATCACACTGCAACGATGTCTTCCTAACACATCCGCTTGTCCAAATCCCTTTATTCCATTCATCTTGATTTTTTGGGACAAACCCTATTAAACACCTGCAGATAGGAGAATTCTGTGCATCACATCTTCCAAACTGCCCGCACTTGCCATAAAAATCACAGTCAGTTGATGGAACTTCCAAGCTATAATTCCAACCTTGCTTCTCATAATCCCAGAATTGTTCGGTACATTTTCCACGTGAAGTCAAAACATAAGTTAACCGCCAAACTGGGTCTACAATTGAACTCAGAGTGATAGTGCCATCGCCTTCATCTTGTACAGAAAATCCACGTAGATACACATTTGTAGACATTCCTGGTATTCCAATGAATTTCTGACCAACCCATGGACCACTACGCCAATATGGATGACCATTGTACCACATGAACAACTCAGGAATTCCTGATGGATTGATACCAGTTGAGAAGTTTCCAACAGAAGGATCAGATGAGCTTCTCCATGACGTTAGCAGTCTCTTTTTCCCAGTTCTTGCGTTAGCACTAAGTCTAATCTTTGTTAAGTAAGTATCCGTAGGCTCCTGGAAACTTGTCCATCGTTGGTTTCCATTCGGTCCAGATTTCAAGACAAGGCTTCCATCATCATCAAGCTGTGCAGTTGACTGATTGGACCCATGGGAAACATTTGATGACCACAGAACCTCTCCCTGGCCATTCAAAACCACAAGTTTCCCTTCGTCAGATATAGTCATCATCCCGGAAGAATCGTTGATAGGCATGTCTCTGTTCGCTACCCATACCACCTGAGTTTTATCTGCTGATATATTACTGTACCATATTCCGACATATCGATATGTTGAATTAAGTGGGCTGAAAAATCCCAGTTTGAACTTATTGCCGGCAGAGACTATAACTTCTGGATCTCTGATGGGTTGAGAAGAAGTAATGGTATCTCCTGCATCACCATAAAATGAACAGGAACATGATAGAAGCAGAAGAAGAGCTGCTGCAACTTTGCAGTTTCCAAGTGCCATAACTTTTGGATGAGAATGGAAGACTAAGAGCATCTCCAGCGGGCATGCCAAATTGAGGAGGCAAAAATAAAAAAATAATATTTTGATAATTTTGAGTACTTTTCAGCACTCCAACGGGAGTGCCAAAAGGGGAGGTAAAAATACCCCCCCTTCCCGAGCTGCTACTAAAAAAGATGGCCCCACCTTGGGGCCACCTTTTATATATATATATATATATATATATATATATATATTAGAAAATAATATAATTATATCAAAAATATTTATTTTTATTTACAAATACCTTAACAAGAGAGTAAAAATTTATATATAAAATTAATAATTATAGTGTTGGAGGGTTTTTTAAAAACAATTATTTAATTATATAACTTACTCCTATTAATCGTATAATCAATGTAATATATATATATCAGAAAATAATATAATTATATCAAAAATATTTATTTTTATTTACAAATACCTTAACAAGAAATATATAAAATTAATAATTATATTGTTGGAGGGTTTTTTAAAAGCAATTATTTAATTATATAATTTACTCTTATTAATTATATAATTAATTGCATGATTAAACTACATACAAAATAATTGCACTATATTTAAAATAATATAAAAATAAATGGCTCTCCAAAATGACTTTTACCACTGGAGCACGCATCAACAAAAATACCATTTTTACACTATTCAAAATGTCATTTTAGAGATTTACCTCTCCAAAATGGCACTCCCCACTGGAGATGCTCTAAGAAATGGCTAAATGACTATTCAGAGAAAGGATGCCGTGAACAACAATATTTCTCTTCCTGTCCCTTTTCTTAATTCCAATCAAGAGACGATTTTTCAAAGAGAAACCTTGTTTAACAATTAAAGGTCTGAAACATAAACAGGGTTATATTTTGCTACAATTTCTTGGTCCACCCTGCACGTGCCTCAACATGATTGCTATATTCTCGGTCTATGATGATTTTGCCTGCAATATTTAAGTGGTTGCTAATTAAAGTACCTTACTGCTCTAAAATACCATGAATTTTCTCGCATTTTGACCCTTATACTTTAAATTTTATCTTTTAAAGTCAATTGAAAACATCGGCACATGGAATTAGGTAAAAAAGCATCAAATCAAAAAAATATAAAAATGAAATTAAAAAAGAGAGAGGAAGACGAGGAGGGGTTTCACTGTTTTTATAAAGAGTGAAGGAGGTGGCTTTTTTTCATTTTCCTTTTATTTGTTTTTGCATTTCACTTTTTTTCTTTCATTTTCATCATTTCCTTTTTTAATTTTATTTCTTTAGCACTTGCTTGATTTAAAATTTATCTTCATAAATTATTTCACTTTGATTTTGACAAATTCATCATAATCTCAAATAAATATCTCGATGTTTAGTTTATTCTTAGTTGTCAGGGTGGTTGTTTCTGTTACCAACCCATACTGGTTTCTATCAGATGAAGAAACATTATTGTACATATTCCAACAGTAGGGTTTTGAAAACTTTGAATAGGAAAAGTCATTAATGCCCTTAATGGCTTAAGATTAGGTATAAATAAATTAAGGGTATAGTAGTAACTTGTAAAATATAAATAGAAAAATAAGAAAATAGAAGTAAATCTGAAAATTTTGAGAGAGAAGAGAAACGGGAAGAGAGAAGAAAGAAGAAGAAGCGAAAAGAGGAAAGGAGAAAGGAAGGAGGAGAAATAAGTTATTAAGGTAATGTGTATGTGTTATTATATAAAAATTTTGTTTATTAGTTAAGCTTTTTGCTTGGATTGATAGTTAGGGTTTGAAGATTTTATTTGGGTTTGATTGATGAATGGATTGAGATGTTAAGGGTTTAATGTGTTGGGTAATAGTTTAATGGGTTTGATTGTAGATGATTTTGAAGTTATTTAATATGTTTGGTGTAAGAAAATGTTGAGAAATGGTGAAAAATCCCAGTTTGAATTTGTTTCCAGCAGAAACTACAGCTTCAGGATCTTTGATGTATTGCGATGATGTTATGGTATCTACGGCAGCACAAAGTTGCCAACAAAAACAACATAATAAGAGACGAAGAACTGCCATGAAGTTGCAGCTGCTATTTCCCTATTTAAATATTCAGTAATTTCTGCCTGTGCTTGATAAGTCTGAACAGTTTTATAGATTCAAAGTATGCATGCCATTGACAGAATGGCTTCCATTCCTTTTATTTTACTTGTGACTTCCTCTTTTTCTTACAGAACTTCTCGTTTCAATCAAAGTCATTTTTACCTTTTAAAAAAACCACTTAGAGCTTTAAAAAATATCCATCCTGAAGTCAAATGTCAAATTTGTATACTCCAATTTCAAACAGGGTTGTTGGAGATTTTCTTATATCCATCCAGAAGTCAAAAGTCAAATTTAAATAAATGGGGCACGAAGACTAATCGTCGAGGAAAAAGACCCCCTCAATAATACACTTTATTGGGCTCCGACTAGATAAATGCCGTGATATTGATCAATGTTTTGAAGTGAACATACATCAGGCAATTAGGATTGAGAATTCTTCAAATTTATAAGTAATTTTTTAATAATAATTAATGTTCTTGTTTTTTATTAACTAATATTGTAAGAATTTGAAGTTCGATTTATTTTGATATATTCAGGGGGTTTATATAAGAAATAATTACAATATAATTTTAGCTAAAATACAATACGCATTAAACACTCAGAAATATTTTCCCTAAATGGCCATATTTCAACAAATATAATCATAGTCAAACTATGCGAAGAACATGTCTATTAACAACTCTCCAACGTAATGATTTCCTTAATGTCTAGCTAGGATTGCATTAAAAATGTTATTGGGTACATCATGATGTCATTGATCATTTTCAAAGTTGAATTATCGTTTTATAGTAACAATATATTTTGAAAAATACCATTCTTCATGACCAAGTCAATAGCTTCTTTCTTTATTTATTTATTTTAATGTATCAAGCTCAAGATAAAAGAAGAGAGAACGATGAGTGGGAGAATTATGGAAGTAAATTATAGTGGGAGACTTTTGGTGGATATAAATGTGATTTTTCTCTCTTTTTGTAGCTATATTTGTTTTTCCATGTTGTAAGTATTGACGATTACAGCACAAGAACCATATAAATTTTTCATCATTTGAAACCAAAATAAAATTAAAAAAATTGTTGCAATAAAAAAAAGAGTATAGTGAGCAAATTAAGACAACCTTTTTTCAGATACCCTTGAAAATTATAGAAACCATCCAAGAATTTAAAGATATTACAAATATTCTTGGACTCAAGACTAATTACAGTATGAGTTACACACCAATCAGATCACCAAGAACCAATATTCTAGGTGAAGCAATGGGCTTGAGTGTGAGAATATATGATTGCAAGTCTTGCCATTACTTTGCTATGCCTAAACAGTTCATCGTTGAAACTCTTACAAGTGGCCGATCAGCTATGAACCCAGCAGAAAAATAATCATGTCATGAATTTCGTCTATCTGCCGGAAAGAAGTGTAACCGTGACATTGTTGATGGATTCTTGTCTCGGGTCGCGCTGAAAGGACTCTGTGTCTAACTCACCCCGCCTTTCTGAAAATGCAGGCTGCTTGGGAGTGGGAAGATCCACAATTTCACTTTTTAGCATGGAAATGACAGTGAATATAGCTGGCCTATCTTTTGCGAATTCCTGAACACATAGCAATCCAACGTGTACGCAACGAAAAATTTCCTCGTGGAAAGAAGGATATGAAATTCCAGGATCTACCAGAGCTGCAATGTTGCCCTGGTTCCATAATTTCCAGGCCTGGAAAGTCAAAATATGTTTCAAGTTATTGCAGTTTTAATAATTTTGTATCATTAATCAACGGGTTGGATGGACATACATATCCTAGCAGGCTCAAATCCTCCTCGTCTCCATAGAAACTGCTATTTTTTCTTCCACTTATAATCTCTAACAACAAAACTCCAAAGCTAAAGACATCGGATTTCTCTGAAAATCGACCTTCCATGGCATATTCAGGGGGCATATAGCCGCTGCATCTCCAAAAAATTGATCTCAGGAAAAAAAAAAAAAGGTGATAGATAACAGGAAAGGAACTGATAAGGGAACAGTACTTACTATGTTCCAACAACCCTTGTAGTGTTAGCTTGGTTTTCGTGGTTACCAAATATCCTAGCCATTCCGAAATCTGAGATTTTCGGATTCAGTTCTTGGTCCAGTAGGATGTTACTTGCCTTCAGATCTCGATGAATAATCCGTAGCCTAGAATCCCTGTGAAGGTACAGCAAACCTCGGCAGATTCCTTCGACAATGTTGAAACGTTTTTTCCAATCTAGAAGTTGCTTTCTTGAAGGATCTAGACAAATTGCAGTGCAAAAGAAATGTACGAGGGTAAATAAATGACTAGATAAACGATAGTAATCACTTTGGAGATATAAAAATTGCCTAACCAAAAAGAAATGCATCCAAGCTTTTATTTGGCATGTATTCATAGAGCAACATCTTTTCCTCTCCTTCAACACAACCACCAAGAATTCTCACAAGATTTCTGTGCTGCAGTTTAGAAATCACCACAACCTCATTCATGAATTCCTCAAGTCCTTGTCCAGATGATCTTGAGAGTCTTTTCACAGCTATTTCCTGTCCATCTGACAATATTCCCTGCAAGATTTCTATCTAGTGTATAGTTAGACGTTCAATTCAGTATTAACCATAAAAACTCCATTGGAGCAAAATTAATTTTACCTTGTAAACTGGACCAAATCCACCCTGCCCAAGCTTATTGGCTGTATTAAAGTTGTCTGTTGCAGCTATCAGCGTTTGTAAACTGAACAGAGGTAGTTCTTGAAGTTTAACATGGTTCAAGTTGTCTTGGATCGTGTTTTCATTTGATAATATCGGATATCCTACCTTCCTTTTTGATAAGAATACCTTCTTGCTTTTCCTCTTCCTGTCTAGTTAAGTTATAAGTAAGCATCACTTGTAAATTTCATTTTACTTTTGAGTGAAACTTTGAGAATGTTTAAAAAATTCTAGCAAGCTAATACTAATATGCAATTTACCTATCCGCCTCCAGGAAAAAAACACACAGATCGCAACGGCAATGACTCCCACAACCACTGTTAAACTGATAATTACTTTCATGTTAGTCTTCTTATTATCTGCAAAAAATAAAATGTTGTATGTTTAGAATTTGCAAAAAAAGAAGCTAGTTTATGACCAACAGCTACGAATAATGCTATAAAGGAGATGAACATTGAATAGAAAATGAAAAGTTACCAATTTCTGAATCAGCTAGGCGAATGTAAAGATCTGCCGCTTCTATGTGAAACTTTTTTAAATCTGTCAAGTTTCCCCTCCATAACATACAACCAAAACCTGAATAATATGAATAAGCTATGCAAGAGCAATTAATATTCAAGCACTCATTTTTACAAGTTTGCTCGGATTTCGAAGATAACCACTCAGAAAAGTCTGGCACTTTCATTCTCTCCAGTTTCAAAAACCCGTCTTCTTTGCCCACTTGACCACCATTTTGTATTCTTTCACATTGCAATTCCCTCCTCCTAAAACAACCACTAGTCCAATTTCCATTATTCCACTCGTCTGCATTTTTTGGTTCAAAACCTTTTAAACAACTGCAAATTGGTGAATCTCTTGCGTCACAGCTTCCAAATGGCCCGCACTTTCCATAAAAATCACACTCATCCTTAGGAAATTGCCACTCATATCTCCATGACCCCTTCGAATCATCCCAAAGTACTTTTCCGAATTTACCTTCAGAACTCAGGATATAATTGCTGATTAAAGACTCGTTAGCGAAACCAAGACTTAGAGTAAAAGTTCCATTTCCTTCATCTGCAATATTAAATCCATCAAAATAAACAGATACCATTTCAGGAATTCCAATAAAAACCTGACCATTCCAGGGACCTGTCCGCCAGATTGGACGAGTACCATTCCAAATTAAAAACTGAGGAATTCTTGAAGGATCAATACCACCAGAGATGTTTCCGATGGATGGATCCGAAACGCTTGTCCATGATGTTAGTAGCATCTTCTTACCTGTTCTAGAATTAGCAGTAAGTTTCATCTGAGGCATGTATGTATCTGAAGGTTCCTGGAAACTCTGCCATAAGCTGTTCCCGTTTTCACTCCCTCCCAAGACAAGGTTTCCATCATCCATAAGCTGCGCTCTTGAATCATTGATTCCAATCGAGACAATTGATGACCACAGAATTTCTTTCTGGCCATTCAAAACAACAAGATTTCCATCTTCAGATATTGTCATAATCCCAGAAGAATCATTGAGTGGCTTATTTCTGTTAGCCACCCAAACTGGAGTTGTAATAGAAATATTACTGTACCATATCGCTACATAACGATTTGTGGAATTAACAGGGCTGAAAAATCCCAGTGTGAACTTGTTCCCAGCAGAGACTATAGCTTCTGGATCTTTGATATACTGAGATGATGTAATGGTATCTACGGAAGCTCCAAATTCCAAACAAAAACAATATAGTATTAGAAGAAGAGCTACTATGGATGTGCAGCTGCCAAGATCCATAATTCTTTTATAAAAAGAATATTTGGCTAATTGCTTGTTCTTGGTTGGAATAAAAGCTTTGTTATATGATGATTTATTGACCATTCACTATATAGATGTCATTGTGGCTCAGCTGTGACTTCCTGCCTTCTTACTTTTCTGATGTAGGAACAAAATTATTCCAATCAACTTTCCTTGGCAAATATATATGTGCTAGTCAATTATGTACTCTGATTGTTAGTCATCCAACTCAATGTGTGGCAGGAAGGACTTATCAAACTCGAAGTGTGTCGGCTCATAGTCAGAGACTACATAATTGACTACCACACACATATTTGCCAAGGCAAGTTCGCATTAGGTGTAGTGTTTTGAAATTTTTAAGAAGGAAAATACATGAATACCCTTAGTGGCTTAGAATTAGGTTAAGGGTGTTGTAGTAATTGTATAAATTTGTAAATATAAATAGAAAAGAAAAACAAAAAAAAACAAAGGAAATAGATCTGAAATTTGAGAGAGAAACGGGAAGAGAAAAAAAGAAGAAGAAGAAAAGAAAAGAGGGAAAGAAAAGAGGAGGAGAAAAGAAGAAGGAGAAATAATTGTTAAGGTAATGTGTATGTTTTATTATGGATAAATGTGGTTATTAGTTACGATTTTTGCTTGTATTGATTGTTAGGGTTTGAGGATTTTATTTGGGTTTGATTGATGAATTAAGAGAGATGTTAAGGGTTAAATGTGTTGGTTAATGGTTTAATTAGTTTGATTGTAGATGATTTTGAAGTTATTTGATGTGTTTAGTGTAAGAAAATGTTGATAAATGGTGAAATAATATTGAGAAATTTCGAAAATCCCATGCTGGAATTCTGGGTTGAGGTTGAAGATGATGAAAATTCACTTTGGACCTTTTTGTGAAAAATTACAGTTTAGTCCCTGAACTTTGGAAAAATTACAGTTTGGTCCCTGGAGTAAAATTGGAGATTCTGGACAGAATTGAGGTTGAATTAGGGGCAAAATTTCAGTATTGTTATGAAATTATGAGGAGTTCAATTGGTCACTCAATTTGGTAAAATTACAATTTGACCCTAAAAATATAAGAAAAAATCAGAATAGTCCCTAGGTGAAATAATAGCATTTCAGATTGGCTTGATGGATAATTGAAGCTTATTTGATGAATTATTATCAATTTTATGAATTGTGTATTTGGAATTAGATTTCGGAAGAAACCTTTGTTTTAGGTTTTTGCAAAAAATGGATAGTTTGATTCAAAAACACATAGGATTATGAAATGAACTCTTAGATATGTTATTAAAGGTATTTTACTTCTTTTGAGTCATTTTTGAGTATATCTTCTTTTATATATTCAGATAATCCTGATATTCAACCTGCGGAACGTCAGTAAGATTTCGTCAGCATTCTGCTTTTGAACCTTGTTTGCTTTTGGGTCAAGTGAGTGGATAATATTTAATATGCATGAGAAATAGTATAAATATTTGAATTGCTAGTATGAATTGGATTATGCTTTTTGATAATAGATACATTGATTACTATTCTTGATACTATAATGCATAATCAATTGTTGAATATACATTCTTGATATGAGCCTATATCTGTTTGTGAATTGATAGCTCCTCATTTGATTGATACCATGAGTTGAGCCTTGAGATATGAATATGTCTGTTTGATTATAATATATACCTACTGTAGTGTTTTGAATTTTTTTTATAAGGAGAATACAATAATGCCCTTAGTGGCTTAGGATTAGGTTAAGGGTAGGGTAGTAATTGCACAAGCTAGTAAATATAAATAGAAAAGAAAAGAAAAGAAAAGGAAAAAGAGAGGTAATCTGAAAATTGAGAGAGAGAGAACCGGGAAGAGAGAAAGAAGAAGAAGAAGAAAAAAGAGGGAAAGAGAAGAAGAAGAGAAAGGAAGAAGGAGAAATAAGTTGTTAAGGTAATGTGTGTGTTTATTATGTATAAATAAGATTATTAGCTATGATTTTGCTTGTATGGGTTGTTAGGGTTTGAGAATTTGTTTGGGTTTGATTGATGAATTAGGAGAGATGTTAAGGTTTGAATGTGTTGGATAATAGTTTAATTAGTTTGATTGTAGATGATTTTGAAGTTTTGAGATGTTTGGTTTGAGAAAATATTGAGAAAAAAATGGTGAAATAATGTTGATAAATTCGAAATCCTTTGCTGGAAATTCTGGGTTGAGGTTGAAGATGACAGAAATTCATTTTGGTCCTTTTGGTGAAAAAAATTCAGTTTAGTCCCTGAACTTTGGAAAAATTACAGTTTGGTCCCTGGGGTGAAATTGAAGATTCTGGACAGAATTGGGGATGAATTATGGACAAGATTTTAGGATAGCTATGAATTTATGAAGTGTTCAATTTAGTCCTTCAATTTGATAAAATTACAATTTGATCCCAAAAATATAAGAAAATTTCAGAATGGTCCCTAAGAGAAATATTAGTATTTCAGATTGGTTTGATGGATAATTGAAGCTCATTTGATGGATTAATATCAATTTTACGAATTGTGTATTTTGGAATTTGATTTCGGAAGAAACCTTTGATTTAGGTTTTACGAAGAAATGGATAGTTGATTCAAAACACATAGGATTATGATTTGAACTCTTAGATATGGTATTAAAGGTATTTTACTTCTTTTGAGTCATTTCTTGAGTATATCTTCTTTTATATATTCAGATAATCCCGATCTTCTACCCGCGGGACATCAGTAGGATTTCGTCAACACTCTGCTTCTGAACCTTGTTTGTTCTTAAGTCAGGTGAGTGGATAATATTTAATATGCATGAGAAATAGTATAAATATTTGAATTTGCTAGTATGAATTGGATTATGCTTTTTGATAATATATACCTTGATTATATTCTTGATACGATAAAGCATAATCATTTGTTGAATATCCGTTCTTGATATGAGCCTATATCTGTTTGTGAATTGATAGCTCCTCATTTGATTGATACCATGAGTTGAGCCTTGAGATATGGATATGTTTGATTGATTATGAGATATGCCTATGGTATGCTAGTCAGAATACCCATGCTAACAGGGTAATGTTAGCCTTTGTGCACATCGTATCTGAAACCCTAGTTGGTCGGGGGAGTCACCAACCTGTGTGGACTGATCATCCCACAGTACGGAGCCTCATGCTCATTGCATTCTGATTTTCTGACGAGCTTTACCTATCACATGTTTGTTATGACCTATTTGAGAAATTTGTTGTAAGAACCTTGAGCCGATTTGATATTATACTTCTCTTTGCTATATTATCTCGTATGTGTATATTGGATATTATCTACTCACTGAGTTGTTGAACTCACTCCCTCATTATTTATCATTTTCAGGGTCATAGCTTGCTAGCAGGTCATTTTTGTCCAACTCTTGGAACCTGCTATTTTGGTTGTAGTCGACACTTTTGTTCATATGTCTAGGTAGTGCTCCACAATTTTAACAATATGTAATCAACTCTTGTACAAAGACAATCGAATTATGTTATAAAGTTTATTTTGATATCTCCGCTGCGTTGAACTCTGAATATGGATGATAAGTTTGTGTGTGAGTTTGGGTTCGCATAGGTGCGGGACCCTGGAGGGGGACCATGCCTATGTGCCGGTCACGGATCCGGGAATCGGGTCGTGACAGAGATGGTATCAGAGCTAAAATTTATAAATGAATAAAAGTAAAAGAGTATGTGACAAAAGATAAAAAGAAGGGTAGTAGTTACGACTTAGTATCAAAGCTTGTTATTCATGAAATAATAGTAAAGTTAGGATTCGTATTGTGGAGCATTAGGATTCGTTTTGTCTTGTTTGTTATCCTTGAAATTCTGAATTCTCATCAAGCATATCTTCTTGATTCCTTATGTCTTCTATTGATATGCTTTCCGATAATTATTCGATAACTATTGTGCTATTGTTCTAGAATGACAAGAGTGTGTTATTTCTTCTAGGATATGTCGAGGAATAGACGTGTAGCTGATAATATTAGAGTAGGTGACGATCAGGATGATGTCCCTATTGTACGATTGAGAAATACTAGGCAAAGAAGAGGAGGTGCACCAGCGCCTCAATATGTTGAAAAGATACCTCCATCAGTAGAGGAGGAGTCTTATGAGATTGAAGAGGAAAATGAGGTTGATGAAACAGGTGCAGGAGAGGCTGCCACTGCAATAATGACAGAGTTGCGGCAGCTTAGCAGGACTATGCGAACTTGGATGGAATCTAATATGGGGAGAGATAGTAGAAGGGATAGAGATGTGCCATCATCATCTCATACTGTTCAAGGAGTTAATGTGCCATTGAATGATTTCATGAAGTTGGCACCTCCTACCTTCACTGGGATGAATAGTTCAGAGGATCCTCAAAGGTTCCTTGATGATATCTGGCGTTGATGTGAAATTTTGGGATGTACAGACCATCGGGCTGTAAGTTTGGCGTCATTTAGGTTGGAGGGAGATGTGGCAATTTCTTGGTTTGAGTCTAGGAAGAGGGCAAGACCAACAGAGGCTCAGTGGACATGGAATGAGTTTAGCACCATGTTTTTAGACAGATTTCTCCCTCAGAGTGTTAGAGATGCTCGGCTTTATGAATTTGAGAGGTTATCTCAAGGGAGTATGACGGTAGATGAATATGATCTAAAATTTACCCAGTTGTCTAGATATGCTGAATGTCTTCTACCTACGGAAGAGTGGAGAGTCAAAAGGTTCATAAGAGGGCTTAAATCCTCTATATTTATAGCGATGGTGTCCCAGGTGTTTCCATCGTACTCCTCAGCTGTTGACTGCGCCAGACAGATAGAGGCGCGAGAATTTGAGGACATAGTTACAAGTCAGCCTAAAAGGTCTAGAGAGGAGGGTCAGTCCTCTAGACAATCAGGAGGATCAAGTGTGGGTCCATTTAGGGGACGGAGTGGTCGTCAAGATTCTGGGGTTCAGAGGAGGTTCAGACCGAGAACAACAGTTAGTGGCTCGGGTAATCAAAGTGGTAGTAGTGATGCTCGGAGTTATGGCCAAAGTCCAGTTCAAACTGCACCCCGTAGCTCATTTATTCCATCTGGGAACAATTCTTTATGCCAGTACTGTGGAGGAGGTCATACTGGTGCAGAATGTTATAGAATGACCGGAGCTTGTTTTAACTGCGGCCAGCTAGGCCATAAGATTAGGGAGTGCCCTAGGAGACAAGCATCAGCTTCAGGGGCATCTAGTTCAGCTCAACGTCCTATTCAGTCACCATCAACGGGTCAGTCTATAGCACATGGTGGAAGAGGTTTTGGTGGACGTGGTCAGAGGGGCCGAGGGGGCAGAGGTCAGAGGCAACAGGATCAGAGGCATGCTAGAGTCTTTACCTTGACTCAACAGGATGCTCAGACATCCAACACTGTTGTCTCAGGTATTCTTCCTGTTTGCTCTTTTGAAGCAAAAGTTTTATTTGATACTGGTGCCACCCATTCATTTGTGTCCCTATATTTTGCCATGAGGTTAGATAGACAACCAACTCTATTAGAAATTCCCATTTCAGTTTCTACTCCTTTGGATGAATCAATATTGGTGAAGTATGTGTATCAAAATTGTGAGATAGAAATTGGAAATAAGATTCTTATGGGAGACTTGAATGTTTTAGATATGATTGATTTTGATGTGATTTTGGGAATGGATTGGTTGTCAAAGCATAGGGCTGTAGTAAATTGTTGGGGTAAGGAGGTAGTATTTGAATTAGATGGAGAAACAGGGTTAGTATTTCGAGGAGATAAAATTGTGTCTTCATCAATTATGTTGTCGACTATCACTAGGAGAATGGCACGAAAAGGGGTACAATGTTACCTAGCACACATAGTGGATGTAGATAAGGAAATTCCCCAATTAGACCAAGTGCCTATAGCTAAGGAGTTCATTGATGTATTTCCTGATGAGTTACCTGGATTGCCTCCGTATAGGGAGATTGATTTTTCTATTAATTTGGTTCCGGGTACCGAACCAATATCAATGGCACCATATAGAATGGCACCAGCAGAATTGAGAGAGCTAAAGGAACAATTGCAGGATTTATTAGATAAAAAGTTCATTCGGCCAAGTGTGTCTCCTTGGGGAGCCCCAGTGTTGTTTGTGAAGAAGAAAGATGGGTCATTGAGGTTATGTATAGATTATAGACAACTAAATCGAGTGACAATTCGAAATAGATACCCACTCCCTCGAATAGATGACTTGTTTGATCAGTTGCAGGGAGCTCAATTCTTTTCTAAGATTGATCTTCGATCTGGGTATCATCAGTTGAGGATAAGGAAGGAAGACATTCCAAAAACCGCCTTTAGAACTCGGTATGGTCACTATGAGTTCTTGGTGATGTCTTTTGGATTAACGAATGCGCCAGCAGCTTTTATGGACTTGATGAACAGAGTGTTTAAACAGTTTATTGATCAATTTGTGATAGTTTTTATTGATGATATTTTGATTTATTCAAAGTCTAGAGATGAGCATGAGCAACACTTGAGGATTGTGCTTCAAACTCTGCGGGAACATCAATTGTATGGTAAATTCTCAAAAAGTGAGTTCTGGCTGGAGAGGGTAGCATTTCTTGGACATGTAGTGTCAAGAAATGGGATTGAGGTTGATCCTCAAAAGATTGAAGCAGTAAAGCAATGGCTTAGGCCTACTTCAGCAACAGAAATTAGGAGTTTCTTGGGCTTGGCTGGATACTATAGGAGGTTTGTGGAGAACTTTTCTCGGATTTCTGCACCATTGACTAAGTTAACACAGAAAAATGTTAAGTTTCAGTGGTCTGAAGCTTGTGAGAAAAGCTTCTTGGAATTGAAGCAGAGATTGACTACAGCTCCTGTTCTAGCAGTACCATCGGGTTCTGGTGGTTACACAGTTTATTGTGATGCCTCGAGAGTAGGGTTAGGATGTGTTTTAATGCAAAATGGCAAGGTTATTGCTTATGCTTCGCGGCAGCTGAAGAAGCATGAACAAAACTACCCTACACATGATTTAGAGATGGCCGCTGTAGTTTTTGCTTTGAAGATTTGGAGGCATTACCTATATGGAGAAACTTGCGAAATCTTTACGGATCATAAAAGTTTGAAGTACATCTTTCAGCAGAGAGATCTGAATATGAGGCAAAGGAGATGGATGGAACTGTTGAAAGATTATGATTGTACTATACAGTATCACCCAGGCAAGGCAAATGTAGTTGCCGATGCTTTGAGTAGGAAATCATCAGGGAGCCTAGCTCATATTCAAGAGGTACGAAGGCCTTTGATTAAGGAGTTGCATGGATTAGTGGATGAAGGAGTTAAATTTAACCTTAGCAAAGGTAGAGCAATGATTGCTCACTTTCAGGTTAAGTCAGACTTGTTTGAGAGGATAAAAGCAGCTCAGAAGGAAGATGATTCACTACTCAGGATTAGAAGTGAGGTTGAGCAGGGTAAAACTGCAGGTTTTGTGATTGGTGATGATGATGTGTTGAGATTTGGGGATAGACTTTGTGTACCTGATGTTGATGATCTGAAGAGAGAACTGATGACAGAGGCACATCAGACAGTCTATACAGTACATCCGGGTTCCACCAAGATGTATAAAGATCTTAAGGTGTGCTATTGGTGGAATAAGATGAAGGCTGATGTAGCAGACTTTGTTTCTAGGTGTTTGACCTGTCAAAGGGTAAAAGGTGAACATCAAAGACCTCCTGGATTGCTGCAACCATTGTTGATACCAGAATGGAAGTGGGAAAGGATCACAATGGACTTTGTGACTGGGTTGCCTAGGAGTCAGGAGGGTTATGATTCGATATGGGTGATTGTTGATAGATTGACAAAATCAGCCCATTTTCTACCAGTTAAGATTACTTATGGGTATGCAAAGTTGGCAGAATTGTTTATTAGCGAGATTGTACGATTGCATGGAGTGCCAATCTTGATAATTTCAGATAGAGGTCCACAATTCACATCGCGATTTTGGGTGAAGTTTCAGGAAGCGATGGGTACTAAAGTGCAGTTGAGCACAGCTTTTCACCCTCAGACTGATGGTCAGTCTGAAAGGACTATTCAGATATTGGAGGATATGTTGAGAGCCTGTGTTATGGATTTTGGGGTTGGTTGGAGTAAGTTCCTATCATTAGTGGAATTTGCTTACAACAATAGTTATCAGGCTAGCATAGAGATGGCACCTTATGAGGCTTTGTACGGACGAAAATGTAGATCACCAGTTTGTTGGTTTGAGGTTGGTGAGAAAAGGCTAATGGGACCTGAGTTGATTCAAATTACCTCAGAGAAGATAGAGGGGATCAGAAAGAGGCTTCAGACAGCTCAAAGTAGGCAGAAAAGTTACGCGGGTAAAAGGAGACGTGACTTAGAGTTTTCAGTGGGTGATTGTGTGTTCTTAAAGGTCTCACCGACCAAGGGAGTATTCAGGTTTGGAAAGAAAGGCAAGCTAAGTCCTCGATTTATTGGGCCGTATGAGATTTTGGAGAGAATTGGAGCAGTTGCTTATAGGTTGGCCTTACCGCCAAATTTGTCGGCCATACATCCAGTATTTCATGTTTCTATGCTACGGAAGTATATGCCGGATCCATCTCATGTGTTAGAAGTGCATCCAGTTGAGTTACGAGATGATGTGACTTATGAGGTGCAACCAGAAACTATAGTGGACCGACAAGTGAGAAAGCTAAGGTCGAAGAATATAGCTTCGGTGAAGGTGAAGTGGAAAGGTCATTCAATTGAAGAAGCGACATGGGAACTTGAGGATAAGATGCGTGAGGAATATCCTCATCTTTTTGATAATCTCGGTACGTATTTAAATATTTATTTAGTTTCGAGGACGAAACTTTTATAAGGTGGGGAGATTGTAGTGTTTTGAATTTTTTTTATAAGGAGAATACAATAATGCCCTTAGTGGCTTAGGATTAGGTTAAGGGTAGGGTAGTAATTGCACAAGCTAGTAAATATAAATAGAAAAGAAAAGAAAAGAAAAGGAAAAAGAGAGGTAATCTGAAAATTGAGAGAGAGAGAACCGGGAAGAGAGAAAGAAGAAGAAGAAGAAAAAAGAGGGAAAGAGAAGAAGAAGAGAAAGGAAGAAGGAGAAATAAGTTGTTAAGGTAATGTGTGTGTTTATTATGTATAAATAAGATTATTAGCTATGATTTTGCTTGTATGGGTTGTTAGGGTTTGAGAATTTGTTTGGGTTTGATTGATGAATTAGGAGAGATGTTAAGGTTTGAATGTGTTGGATAATAGTTTAATTAGTTTGATTGTAGATGATTTTGAAGTTTTGAGATGTTTGGTTTGAGAAAATATTGAGAAAAAAATGGTGAAATAATGTTGATAAATTCGAAATCCTTTGCTGGAAATTCTGGGTTGAGGTTGAAGATGACAGAAATTCATTTTGGTCCTTTTGGTGAAAAAAATTCAGTTTAGTCCCTGAACTTTGGAAAAATTACAGTTTGGTCCCTGGGGTGAAATTGAAGATTCTGGACAGAATTGGGGATGAATTATGGACAAGATTTTAGGATAGCTATGAATTTATGAAGTGTTCAATTTAGTCCTTCAATTTGATAAAATTACAATTTGATCCCAAAAATATAAGAAAATTTCAGAATGGTCCCTAAGAGAAATATTAGTATTTCAGATTGGTTTGATGGATAATTGAAGCTCATTTGATGGATTAATATCAATTTTACGAATTGTGTATTTTGGAATTTGATTTCGGAAGAAACCTTTGATTTAGGTTTTACGAAGAAATGGATAGTTGATTCAAAACACATAGGATTATGATTTGAACTCTTAGATATGGTATTAAAGGTATTTTACTTCTTTTGAGTCATTTCTTGAGTATATCTTCTTTTATATATTCAGATAATCCCGATCTTCTACCCGCGGGACATCAGTAGGATTTCGTCAACACTCTGCTTCTGAACCTTGTTTGTTCTTAAGTCAGGTGAGTGGATAATATTTAATATGCATGAGAAATAGTATAAATATTTGAATTTGCTAGTATGAATTGGATTATGCTTTTTGATAATATATACCTTGATTATATTCTTGATACGATAAAGCATAATCATTTGTTGAATATCCGTTCTTGATATGAGCCTATATCTGTTTGTGAATTGATAGCTCCTCATTTGATTGATACCATGAGTTGAGCCTTGAGATATGGATATGTTTGATTGATTATGAGATATGCCTATGGTATGCTAGTCAGAATACCCATGCTAACAGGGTAATGTTAGCCTTTGTGCACATCGTATCTGAAACCCTAGTTGGTCGGGGGAGTCACCAACCTGTGTGGACTGATCATCCCACAGTACGGAGCCTCATGCTCATTGCATTCTGATTTTCTGACGAGCTTTACCTATCACATGTTTGTTATGACCTATTTGAGAAATTTGTTGTAAGAACCTTGAGCCGATTTGATATTATACTTCTCTTTGCTATATTATCTCGTATGTGTATATTGGATATTATCTACTCACTGAGTTGTTGAACTCACTCCCTCATTATTTATCATTTTCAGGGTCATAGCTTGCTAGCAGGTCATTTTTGTCCAACTCTTGGAACCTGCTATTTTGGTTGTAGTCGACACTTTTGTTCATATGTCTAGGTAGTGCTCCACAATTTTAACAATATGTAATCAACTCTTGTACAAAGACAATCGAATTATGTTATAAAGTTTATTTTGATATCTCCGCTGCGTTGAACTCTGAATATGGATGATAAGTTTGTGTGTGAGTTTGGGTTCGCATAGGTGCGGGACCCTGGAGGGGGACCATGCCTATGTGCCGGTCACGGATCCGGGAATCGGGTCGTGACACCTACGGTATGCCAGTCAGAATACCCATGCTAACAGGGTAGTGTTAGCCTTTGTGCACATCGTATCTGAAACCCTAGTTGGTTGGGGGAGTCACCAACCTGTGTGGACTGATCATCCCACAGTACGGAGCCTCATGTTTATTGCATTTTGATTTTCTGACGAGCTTTACCTATTAATTTCTTGTTATGACCTATTTGAGAAATTTCTTTTAAGAACTTTGAGCCAATTCGATAATATACTTCTCATTGTTGTATTATCTCGTATGTGTATATTAGATGTTATCTACTCACTAAGTTGTTGAACTCACCCCCTCATTATTTATCATTTTCAGGCTTGTAGCTTGCTAATCACGACCCGATTCCCGGATCCGTGACCGGCACATAGGCATAGTCCCCCTCCAAGGTTCCACACCTATGCTAACCCAAACTTACACACAAACTTATCATTCAACTTTAGAATTTAACGCAGCGGAAATAACAAAATAAACTTTATAACATAATTCGATTGTCTTTATACAAGAGTTGATTACATACAGTTATAATTGTGGAGCACTAACTAGACATATGAACAAAAGTATCAAGTACAACCAAAATAGCAGGTTCCAAGAGTAGGACAAAAATGACCTGCTAGCAAGCTACGACCCTGAAAATAATGAATAATAAGGGGGTGAGTTCAACAACTCAGTGAGTAGATAATATCTAATATACACATACGAGATAATATAGCAATGAGAAGTATATTATCGAATCGGCTCAAAGTTCTTACAACAAGTTTCTCAAATAGGTCATAACAAGAATGTATAGGTAAAGCTCGTCAGAAAATCAGAATGCAATGAGCATGAGGCTCCGTACTATGGGATGATCAGTCCACACAGGTTGGTGACTCCCCCAACCAACTAGGGTTTCAGATACGATGTGCACAAAGGCTAACATTACCCTGTTAGCATGGGTATTCTGACTGGCATACCATAGGTATATCTTATAATCAAACAAACATGTTCATATCTCAAGGCTCAACTCATGGTATCAATCAAATGAGGAGCTATCAATTCACAAACAGATATAGGCTCATATCAAGAACGTATATTCAACAAATGATTATGTTTTATCGTATCAAGAATATAATCAATGTATATATTATCAAAAAGCATAATCCAATTCATACTAGAAAATTCAAATATTTATATTATTTCTCATGCATATTAAATATTATTCACTCACCGGATTCAAAAGCAGACAAGGTCCAAAAGCAGAATGTTGATGAAACTTTACTGATGTCCCGCGGGTAAAATATCGGGATTATCTGAATATATAAAAGAAGATATATTCAAAAATGACTCAAAAGAAGTAAAATACATTTAATAACATATCTAAGAGTTCAAATCATAATCCTATGTGTTTTTGAATCAAACTATCCATTTCTTCGCAAAAACCTAAAACAAAGGTTTCTTCCGAAATCTAATTCCAAAATAAAAAATTCGTAAAATTGATATTAATCCATCAAATGAGCTTCAATTATCCATCAAACCAATCTGAAATACTAATATTTCTCTTAGGGACCATTCTGAAATTTTCTTATATTTTTAGGGTCAAATTGTAATTTTATCAAATTGAACACTTCATAAATTCATAGCTATCCTAAAATCTTGTCCATAATTCATCCTCAATTCTGTCCAGAATCTCCAATTTCACCCAAGGGACCAAACTGAAATTTTTCCAAAGTTCAGGGACAAAATTGAAATTTTCACAAAAAGGACCAAAATGAATTTTCATCATCTTCAACCCAGAATTTCCAGCAAGGGATTTTCGAATTTTCTCAACATTATTTCACCATTTATCAATATTTTCTTACACCAAATACCTTCAAAATCATCTACAATCAAACTAATTAAACCATTACCCAACACATTCAACCCTTAACATCTCTCTTAATTCATCAATCAAACCCAAATAAAATTCTCAAACCCTAACAATCAATACAAGCAAAAATCATAGCTAATAATCACATTTATACATAATAAAACATATACATTACCTTAACAACTTATTTCTCCTTCTTCTCTTCTTCTTTCTTCCTCTCTTCCCGATTCTCTCTCTCAAATTTCAGATCTATTTCCTTTCTTTTTTGTTTTTCTTTTTCTTTTCTCTTCTTTTCTATTTATATTTATAAGCTTATGCAATTACTACCCTGCCCTTAATTTATTTACACACCTAATTCTAAGCCACCAAGGGGACTCATGTATTTTCCCTTTTCAAATACTACATTGCTAGCAGGTCATTTTTGTTGTGCTCTCAGAACCTGCTATTTTGGTTGTAGTCGACACTTTTTGTTCTTATGTCTAGTTAGTGCTCCACAATTATATTTGTATACAATCAACTCTTGTATGAAGACAATCGAATTATGTTATAAAGTTTACTTTGTTATTTCCGTTGCGTTGAACTCTGAAAGTTAAATAATAAGTTTGGGTTCGCATAAGTGTGGAACCTTGGAGGGGGACCATGCCTATGTGCCGGTCACGGATCCGGGAATCGGGTCGTGACATTAGGGTTAATTGAGACCATGCAAAACCAACATATGGTTAGAGTCTGGTGTGAAAGCAAGATGGAGAGTGAGAGCGCTGCATTGATAAGATGAAATAAATTGAAAATTTATTGCAAACAAATGAATATTTTGATAAACAAACAAATGTAATTAATATATATGATCAAAATCTTGCCATTACTTGGCTATGTCTAAGCTATTCATCGTTGAACTCTTACAAGTGGCCGATCAGCTATGAGCTTTGCAGAAAAATAATCACCATTAGCATGAATTTTGTCTATCTGGCGGAAAGAAGTGTAACCGTGACATTGTTGATGGATTCTGGTCTCGGGTCGTGCTGAAAGGACTCTGTGTCTAACTCACCCCGCCTTTCTGAAAATGCAGGCTGCTTGGGAGTGGGAAGATCCACAATTTCACTTTTTAGCATGGAAATGACAGTGAATATAGCTGGCCTATCTTTTGCGAATTCCTGAACACATAGCAAACCAACGTGTACGCAACGAAAAATTTCCTCATGAAAAGGATATGAAATTCCAGGATCTACCAGAGCTGCAATGTTGCCCTGGTTCCATAATTTCCAAGCCTGGAAAGTCAAACAATATGCTCAAGTTATTGCAGTTTTAATAATTTTGTATCATTAAAACAACGAGTTGGATGGACATACATATCCTAGCAGGCTCAAAGCCTCCTCATTTCCATAGAAACTGCTATTTTTCCTTCCACTTATAATCTCTAACAGCAAAACTCCAAAGCTAAAGACATCGGATTTCTCTGAAAATCGACCTTCCATGGCATATTCTGGGGACATGTAGCCGCTGCACCACCAAAAACATAGATTTCTTGGGTGGGGAAAAAGGATAGATAACAGGATAGGAATTAATAACGGTACTTACTATGTTCCAACAACCCTTCTAGTGTTAGCTTGGTCTTCGTTCCGACCAAATATCCTAGCCATTCCGAAATCTGAGATTTTTGGATTCAGTGCTTGGTCCAGTAGGATGTTACTTGCCTTCAGATCTCGATGAATAATCCGCAGCCTAGAATCCCTGTGAAGGTAAAGCAAACCTCGACAGATTCCTTCGACAATGTTGAGACGTTTTTTCCAATCTAGAAGTTGCTTTCTTGAAGGATCTGGACAAATTGCAGCGCAAAATAAAATGTTGATGTTGTGAGGCTAAGCATAAAGACTCCATGAAAGATGTTAATCTACTTCTAATAATTTGAGCCGCATGTTTGGTTGCAAATCTGGAAAACTATAATGAATGTACTTAAGAATTAGGGCAGGAACACTAACCAAAAAGAAAAGCATCCAGGCTCTTATTTGGCATGTACTCATAAACCAACAACTTCTCTTCTCCTTCAACACAGCAACCAAGAAGTCTCACAAGATTCATATGTTGCAGTTTTGAAATCACCACAACCTCAGTCATAAATTCGTCCTGCCCTTGTCCAGATGCTCTTGACAGTCTTTTCAGAGCTATTTCCTGTCCATCTGGCAATACTCCCTGCAAGTTCAACCAAACCAATATCTAGCTGTTCAGTTCACTGAACCATAAAAACTAATCTACAACACAAGCATTACCTTGTACACTGGACCAAAACCCCCCTGACCGAGCTTATTGGAATTATCGAAATTGTCTGTTGCAGCTGACAGCATTTGTAAATTGAACATGGGTAGTTCTTGAAGCTTAACTCTGTTGAAGTTGTCTTGGATTATGTTTTCATCTGATGATAATGGATAACCTCCCTTCGTTTTTGATAAAAATACCTGCTTGTTTTTCCTCTTCCTTTCTGGTTAAATCCACAAGTAAGCATCACTTGTGCATTTCATTTTAGTTTTGAATGAAAGTTGAGAATGTTTAAAAAAAATCCACCAAGCTAATACTAATAAGCAATTTACCTTTGTATTCAGCAATCCACCTCCACGAATAAAACACTGAGATTGCTATGGCAATGGCTCCCCCAACCACTGTTAAACTGATAATTAATTTCAGGTTTATCTTTTTATTATCTGCAGAAAACAAATTGTGGTATATTTAAATTTGGCAAAAGCAAAATATGGCAGACGATCAAGTTTCTTCACCTTATCAGTAATTTTGTGTAACAGGAAATGGATTGGACGCAACATTGTAAATGAGAATTAGATAGAAAATGAAACACTTACCAAGTTCTGTATAAGCAAGGCGAATGTAAAGATCTGCCCCTCCACTAGAAAACTTCTTTATATCAGTTAAGTTTCCCCTCCATAACATACAAGATATACCACTGTAATAGGCATAAGCTATACAAGAACAATTATTCAAGCAGTCATTCATGCATTTTTGTTCAGTAATCGAAGATGACCACTCAGCAAAGTCTGGCACTTTCACTCTCTCCAGCTTCGAAAATCCATCTTCTTTGGGCACTTGACCATCATTTTGTGTTCTTTCACACAGCGTCGCAGTCCTTCGAACACAACCATTAGTCCAGTTTCTGCTATTCCATTCATCAGAATTTTTAGGTTCAAACCTTTCAAGCAACTGCATATTGGCGAGTTATTTGCATCACAGCTTGCAAATGACCCACACTTTCCATAAACATCACACTCATCTTGAGCAGTTGCCCATCGATAATCCCATGATCCCTCGTTCCTATCATCCCAAAATACTTGTCCAAATTTACCTTCAGAACTCAAAACAAAATTGGTGATATCAGACTCATCAGCCAAACCTAAACTGAGAGTAAAACCTCCATTTCTATCATCTGCAAGATTAAATCCATCAAGATAAACAGAATTCATTTCAGGAACTCCAATAAAAACCTGGTTATTCCAGGGACCACTACGCCAGATTGGACGACTACCATTCCAAATTAAAAACTGAGGAATTCCTGAAGGATCGATACCGGCAGAGAAGCTTCCTATGGATGGATCCGAAACGCTTTTCCATGATCTTAATAGCGTCTTCTTGCCAGTTCTGAGATTAGCAGCTAGTCTCATCTTTGGAATGTAAGTATTTGAAGGTTCCTGGAAACTCTCCCATAAGCTGTTCCCATTTTCACTCCCTCCCAAGACAAGGTTTCCACTATCCATAAGCTGCGCTCTTGAATCATTGATTCCAATGGAGACATTTGATGACCAAACAACTTCTTTCTGACCATTCAAAACAACAAGATTCCCATCTTCAGATATTTTCATAATCCCAGAAGAATCATTGAGTGGCTTATTTCTGTTAGCCACCCAAACTGGAGTTGTAATAGAAATATTACTGTACCATATAGCTACATAACGATTTGTGGAATTAACAGGGCTGAAAAATCCCAGTTCGAACCTTTTCCCAGCAGAGACTATAGTTTCATTATCTCTGATAAACTGAGATGATGAAATAGTATCTATGGAAGCTCCAAATTCCAAACAAAAACAATGTAGTATTAGAAGAAGAGCAACTATGGATGTGCAGCTGCCAAAATCCATAATTGTCAATTTAATAGCACAAAAGTAAAAACAAAAAGAAAGGGTAATTGCTTGATCTTTATGGGATTGAATGCCTTGCTAGTTTATGTGGGAATAAAATGATTCCGATCACGGTCTTATCTTATGAATTAATTAATTAATCAGTCAACTATATCAACTCTGATTGGAAGTCATCCAACTTAACGTGGAAAGGAGCTTTCCGAGGGTCTGTTTGCATTCCCACCAAGAGGAGAGGGTGGTTCAAACTCATTTTTTAAAAAACAATAATTATTTTTTATGTTTTTATTATTATTTTGACGTACTTCAATTATTTTGATGTAATTTTAAATAAATAAAAAATTATTATTATTATGTATTATTTATCGAGTAAGTCAACCTATAAACAGCACAGAGAAGTCAGCTTTGGCAGCTTAGATTATTCAACAATTGTAACCGAATTCTTCTTAAAGCGTCTCAAAAGTAAAGCATGACCACAATGCATTTGTTCATCCTCGAGTCGCTTCAAATTTGTGATGGCCGAAGTTTCTCGCAAGTGTAATCAATGTACATCCATCTCGAAATAAAAAAAAAAAAAAAAAAGTATTTGTCTCAAACCTGTAAAGTTGAAAAGAATTGGCAATCGGATTTGGGTATGATTTTTGCTAAATGGGAGGGGTTGAATTTATTTTAGGGGTTTTATTGCATAAAAATAGATAATTACAAGGGTAAGATTAAAAAAAAAACTATCCAGCTATTTTGTTCCAAATCAATCCACTAATTTTTAAAAAACCCTTATGACATTTGTTAATGTTCAACGCGTTGATGAAATCCATATTTTATTATTTCATTGGAAGTGTTGTGGTGTCTTTATCTCAAGACACGACACGTGTTAGTTGTGATTGAATGATTTGTTGTGAGCCTCGGCTCGTCTTGACTGGCTCGTGTAGGCCTGATTCTTGTAGTAGATACTAAGCCCATTTTCATCCGAGCCGAATCTCCAGGGGTTCACATAGACTCAAACACAAGTGTCAAGGATGTATGGGTGTTTTTAATCATTGTTATAAGACACAAATTTGACTTGGATTAAGGTTTAGATTATAGGTTTGATGGATTAGTCTAATTTAACTTGAATTTTTTTTTAAATCTCATTAAACAATGTCATTTCAAGCCTTTTCTATATAAAAAAAAAACTAAAATAATTTAATTTATTACCCTATCAAGTTTTGATAGGAGGACAGAGGCTTATTATAGTGGTGACTAGCAATGTAAAATTAAGATTCAATTTTGAAGAGGAAGTTTGGAAAACAGCTACTACTTTCAAGGAAAGAAATAGATGCAAAAATTATCTAATACTGACAAGGAAAGGTAATGACAATAAATAACTATATTAATTTCTTTAAATTTGACAATTGAGATTAGTACAATCTAAATTATTTAATGAGAATCCGTTAAAAGACAAGTTTAGTGTTACCAACGTCATATATTCCAACTCTAATAATGTATATTTAAGTTGTTATAGTTAAAACGTTCATAGTTGGATTTTAAACGATCTCGGCCAGTTTGCCTCAAGTGTAACCGAATGTCTTGTCTCTTATACTAGTGATGCACTCATGGCCTTAACTAGTCGGATCAAGTCTTTGGTGTTATTGCTTTAAAAAAAATTAGATTGTTTAAAACAGATGTACACTTGGATATATTAGTATGGGAAAACATTACACAATTTAAATTTTATTATGCTAGCCTTTTGAATCAAAGTAATGATTATCAAAAATAATCTGAGACATTCATATTTATAGTTAGAGATGAGATTATTGGATTTATAAATAAAAAAGTTAAACATAAGTCTCTTAGTTACAAAAATAAATAAGAAAGTGGTTAGATTAGTTAAATCATTTGAAAAGATTAGGAATTCCTTCTTATAGATCTGAAATTAATAGTTAAATCTTCATTTCATTTGCAGAAAAAAGCTAAGTTATGACATTTCCAAGACTCTTACTAGCTAGATGGCAAATTGTGGTTATAGCTTATTATTGTCTATCTCTTCATATTTGTTTAATACAAAGAACTATCATTTGTGTCAATTTATTTATTATTGATATTATTATGCATGCTTATAATTCAGTTTTGAGAGTGTTAATTTTCATACTTGGATCCAATCCATTAAGATAAAGGATATATTTTATTATTATTATTCTGGTTTTGCTAGTTTCTTAACAAGATAAATTGAACCGAAACAAAAGGGAAACTAGTTTCGGTTGGTTTGAACTAGTTGTGGTTCGGTTTTAATTTTTAATTTTTTTAAAATTAATTTGGTTATTTTTTAGTAAAATCTGAACCAAACCGAAAATGTTCACTCTATTCTTAATTATCTTTCTCCATTATTAGTAATTTCATTTCAAAACAAGTTTAGGATGTCATTGACCTCAATTTACCTTTGATAATCTCCGGTCTCCATTAACTTTTTTTCTTAAACAAATTGTAAAAAACTTTAAATAGCTACATGCTAAAGTCTATCAACTATTTTTTTCAATTAACTGAAAACAGAACTATAAATAAAAAAGTTAGGGTATTGATGGCAGTGTTTTCTATTTATTAGTTTATGAAAAAACAATAATTCCTGCTAATTATGAATTTGTAATTCAACTTACACATGCATCCTACTTTTACAACGACATAGTATTTGAATATTTCTCCTTAATTTAAGATCGATTTTAGTTTTGACTTGTTTCATGTCAAAAAAATTAGTAAATTCGTAAAACAAGACTAATTTTACACAAATTAAGTCTAATTTTATTTTATATATTTATATTAAAAATAATTTTTAAAAATAAAAAAAATATTATTTCAATATGTTTTCAGGTGAAAATATCTCAAAAAAACCTCCCTCCCGCTACTGCTAGTCCTAATTAAACTCTCAAAAAGTACCTGCAATGCACGAACTATAAAGAAGATACTACACCCGCACCCCTTTTCATCGAAGCAACGGGCATTTTGGAAGTGTTGGGCAAGCTCACACCTTCTCTGGCAATAATTCCCTGGACGAGCAGCTTCAAGATTTGTAAAGGTCCAAAACCCAACTTCAGAGAAATAACGCCCTTTACTGGCATTGTTCTTGTTTCAATAAACAGCCAAAAAATCTACGACGTACGCTGCTTGTCAGGCTCACTTGTTCATCCTCTTTTCGAATTTATAGACAAATTAATCAAGGGTTTATCATATGTTCTTGCCTAAATGTTTGGAGCTGGTGGTGTTGACAGAACATGAAAGTTGTAGGAAATTTTGAAGAGATCAGAGTTTAAGATCTGTCTTACAAGTTTTGGGTTCGAGTCAAGGCATGTTTATCTTATAAAAACCTGGAATAACCGGAATTTTACTCACTTAATTTGAACTCACAAAAAATATCTAAAAAAAAAGTAAAATTCTCCTGAATTCAAAAATAAATGTTTTATATCTGTGATAATGTTTTTGTTCTATTGTAAAGAACCAGATTTAATTTCTTTTCTTAATTTTTTTTCTCTTGCTTTTGAGGAATAGTATCACTGCATTATATACATACATTTATCATCTATGATTATGATTACAAAAGTTGATAGCAATCTGTTTTTTTTTTCTTCTAATACATAATTGATTTTTTTATTTAGATTCCACTAAAAAAGGACCGACTTTAATTGTATAATCTCAATTGTCTTAGACTCTTATAAGAGGTACATGTTCTGACTCGAGCTCGAGATCTACGATATAAATCACAAATTCTCTATTATCACGTCACACCCCTTGTAGACTTTAATTGTGTACTTGAAAATACATTAGATTAATTTTTCTTATATGGCATATTAGAACCATTAAAATATACTAAAAAAATATCAATTTGATATTTTTCAAAACAAATATATTTTTAAAAAACATCTAAAACATAAATTATTGAACTCCCAGACGAGGTCTAAGAGGGATGGAGGAAAAACTATGATAAATCGGAAACAAAACTGTGAAAAATATTTACTATATAAATAATATTAATATTCTACCAAACAAATAAATGATTCATATAATACCATTTATCATTAGCAAGTCTTTCATGTATCACTTTTGATTCAAACATACTCTTCCTTGTGTTTGCCATATCGACTAGACCCAAAAACAAATCCCAAGTTACTTCAAGAAAAGACAAGGAAAGGAAGCTATCTCGAACCGTTGTTCCAAAAGACAAAAACATGGGTGTGATTGGGGATAGATACTTCAAAAAAGAAAAAGAAAAACCATGTTGACCCTGGAATTAATGTATTCGCTTAGTGTCAAAGACTTTATGGTTAAGGGATTATACCTAGATTGCTAAAGATTTTCTCTAGGCTCAAGCCCTACAAGGCAACATTCATCATTTCATGCTTCCCTACGATCTTTGTTGTGAAGCCAACTCTTTGAATTCTTTAAGGTTTAAAATGCCGGTGGGTCAAAACCAGTGTTTTATATATGGTTTATTTTATTCTTCATCATTTTTTTAAAGATACCTTTACATTAATTGAGTGGCGTAATTGGAAATAATGCCGTCCGAAACGAGCTCAACTTTTTGGTAAGGAAGATGCTAGCTAGCAACCCCGTGACCAAAAATTAAATTCGGTACCTTCCCATGCAACTTCGAGGAAGGAGAACGATTTAATGGAAGAAATGGTCACGGATCATACGCTGCAAAAGCTTGCCAGAACAACCTTCCTTCCCAACTAACCTCTATTATCTGTACCTTCGGTGCCATTGACATCTATCCGATCGATGATCTTTCCTCGAATACTTATTTTGATCCTTTCCTATCTTCGGTGTCGTTGACATCTATCCGATCGATGATCTTTCCTCGAATACTTCTTTTGATCCTTCCCTCGTAAGCTAGCCTTGATATTCTCTTTACAGACTATAAATATGGAGCCCTACCCAGCCACATTTCCATCAAAACCCGGTTCCATCTTGTATTCAATCCACACACAAATAACTAGTTGAGAACTAACTAGTTTGCTGCGCCTGATTGGTTTCGAATGGCGTCGCGAAATGGGATTGTGTTCGAGGATTTCTTCCCCGCCATGGTGGACAAGTTGGGTGCGGAAGGGTTTATGAAGGAGCTGTCTAATGGGTTTCAATTGTTGGTGGATGAAGACAGGGGTCTGATCACATTCGAGAGTTTGAAGAGGAATTCAGCATTGCTTGGGCTGCAAGATATGAGTGACGATGAGGTGAAGTGCATGGTAAGAGAAGGTGATTTGGATGGCGATGGAGCTCTGAATGAGATGGAATTTTGTACACTTATGTTCAGGTTGAGTCCTGGGTTGATGATGAACTCGACAAAATGGCTGGTAGAGGCTATTATTAGTGAGATGTAGGCCTTTTACATCGTTCTTCTTCTTCTTTCTTTCTAAAGATCTTGTATCTTTCCATGTAATTCTTTGCAATGCAGCCATTTTATTCTTCTCTTCCATTTTCATTACATAGTACACATTAAAATTTTAATATGAATCTTATTGATGGTGTAGTCATCGTTTTGGCTTTGTGGATTGCAATATATATCAATTAATACTCTTCCTTTTTCAAGCATGTTACACTATAATTGATGTACCAACAAAATTATTATTTTTATTTTTCCAGCCGCTTGTGCTAGGCCCAGAAGCTGAAATTTCTTGGTTCTAGCCACTTGGGCTTACCCGATGCAGCTAGAATTTCTTTGAATGCCCATTTGGTTCGACTTTTTCAGCCTCCTTCTATGCTGAAGCTGACAATTTTAAAACATGTAAAACCGGAGGAGAGGTTTTTTAAACATGGATCTATCTGATTAATCGACACAAATACAAAAAAAAAAAAAAAAGGTTTAGCCATCAAAGAATCCCCAAATCATAGAAGGGACCTTGTTTTTCATGTAAATCAGATCGAGGAGCAATCGAGTCCCTGGTTGTCAAAATCGTGAGTCAACTCGCAAACTCGTACGAGTTTGCGAGTTGGCTCAGCAAACCTGGTTGGACCGGTAGAAAAATCGAAACCGGTCAAACTCGGTCAAAATCGGGTTGACTCGTAAAATCGGACCGAATCGGTCCGATTTTACGAGTTCAAGAATTCAGCCTTCGCAGCCGTTCTCTTCTTCCCCAAACGCAAAAAACCATTTGCCCCAAACCGTTCATTTCGATTTCGTTCAAGACATACTGCACATTTTCAGCTCGAAATTCTCTTCTCTTCTCAGCATAAAACACCCAAATCATCAGCCCTAAACCCCAAAATCTTCTCTTCTCTTCTCAGCTCAAAACCCCCAAAATCGTACTGCTATTTATTGAGAAGGAAGAGAGTAAAGGAGAAGAGGATGAGTCTTCCTGAGCTGTTTATTCAAAGCTTCTCCATGATTTAACGAATATATTCAAAGAAAATGGAGAAGAGGATATGAGGAGATGACTCAGAGTCTCAGATGAGGGTGGGCGGCGTGGGAGAAGGAAAATGAGATTTAGGGTTATGTAGGCTTTTATACTTAGTTATTATAATAATAATAATAATAATAATAATAATAATAAATAAAAAAAGAAAAGAAGAAGGTTACCAACAAACGTTTCTACGGGGGAGGGGTACGGGGGGGTTGTATAAATTAATAATAATAATAATAAAAATAATAATAATAATAATAATTAATAATAATAATAATAATAATTAGCATAAAAAATAATTTTAAAAAAATCCTATTAATTTAAGATAATAAATAACATTAATTAATTTCAAATACAACAACCATAAAAAAAATATACAATTACTTGAAAAACATAAAATAAATAGTTTAAATTTCAAATCTCAAATACTGTGGGTCTTTTAATTATATTTAAATTCATTTTTTAAATTTAAATATAATTAAAAATAATAATTTTTGTACGGACATATTCGGGTACGATCTTTCTACGATTTTACGATCCGATTTTTTGGAGCCCTTTCCGATTCGTGTCAAAATCTCGATTTTGACTATCTTGATTACCAGCTATGAGGCTCAAAATCGATTAGAGTTTTTCTACAAATTCATCATTGGTGATCTTTGACAGGAACTTGGATATGTCATGTTGAGTCTGTCAGAATCATATATAACGACTGTTGTATAATTTGATTAAAGCCAGATTGTATTAAGCAGTAGGATAAAATCGTGAGACCACCTCACTGAAGCATATAATAATTTTGCGAGAATTGGAGCTAAATCCTTACATGTAAGGATTGAAAAAACCATCAGCCATCATTTCGTACTTGCTTCCCTCTTTTTAAAATATTTTTGAAAAAAATAGAAAAAAAAATAGACCAAAAAAATATGTTTTTCATGTATTTGTGTTGTTTTATTTTCAGTGATGTCTCAAAACAAATTGAGTTCTATATCTTTTTAACATGTAAATAATTAATTTCTCTCTTTGATTTGACTTGATGTTTTTCTATTTAAGAAAAAAAAAATTTGGACGGACGGACTAAAGTTGAAGGAAAAAAACAACAGAACAAAAATCGAGTTTTAATCTAGTTCCTCACAAGTGCCTCACTTCAATCTCCACTTAACATTTTTTTTTTGATTTGGTCAGCTTATGGTGGGCAGTGACTTGTCCCATATTTAATCTAGTTCCCACCCATCAAAACACAATGCAAGACTCATCTCTAATGGAAAAAATCGAGGTAAACTATATATAAGAAAAAATTGAAAAAAAATAATTGTTTTCTAATTTTAAGGCAATGAAAATCTTAACTGAGTTTTAGACCTTTGGGATAAACAATTAATATATTTATTATGATTATATGCTAAAATTTGTCTAAACTAATATATGTGTGTTTTTGTTATTGAAGATAAAACTATATTTATTTATTTATTTATTTGAAAATTCATCAATGAGTGCATGAAAAGCATAAGAGTTGAAACTTTTACTAAATAGATAAAAATTAGCATTGAAAATATATGTTTTTAATTTTTTTGTATTTATAGAACTTAAAATATATAATTAAAAGGGGAGTCAAATCGAGTTGTATACAATAATTTAAATTATATAAGATTAATTTAAAAGCATCAATTATTGTTAATTTTCTCCATCCAATCCGAAATAATCATCACCGTTAGCAGGAAACACGGGGACCGAGATTCCCATTGTGAAAGGGACTTTTGACGATTAAAGTTAATTTTCTCCATCTATAATAAATAATTATCAATTCTTTATTAAAAGGAAGAAATTAAGATCAACAAACAATAATCGATGGCCTAGGTCAGCTTCGATGTGCAGGGAAGTGATGATAAAACTATGAATAAAAAACAAAAGGAGTTGTTGCTGATAGAAGTCTCCGGCCGTAGTTTGAGGGCTACTTTATGAAAGATTAAATTTTTTTCAGGGTTTGTTCTTGTAAATATAAGTGCCTGTTTGGGAGAGCTGTTGCGGTAGCTTTTCAAAGTGTTTTTCGTGCCGAAATATATCAAAAATATATTATTTTTTTTTTAAATCATTTTTGACATCAGCACATCAAAATGATTTAAAAACACCAAACCATATTCATTTAAAATAAATAAAAAATTTACCAAAAGCTGCGGCACGGCGGGTGAAACGCCGCGCCAAACAGCTTCTAAGCCTATGCAACTGCAAGTTAAGCCAGGATTCCATAAAATTAACTGCGAAAATAATCGAAAAGTTTATTTCAATTCTTAGAAATGAATCTTATGCTTATAGTTCAATTCTTAGAATATAAAAAATATATAAATCCATAGGAATTGAATAGAGGCAAGGGAAAGACGGGCCGGGCATGATATCGCAAGAATATGCATGGAGATTCTCTTAAGCCAACTTACAAGAACAAATGATCGATGGCCTGGGTCAGCTTCGATGTGCAGGGAAGTGATGGGATAGCTTTCTATCAGCTCGGCAGAACTTTTTTCCGCGCAAAATACTTGATGGGCCCGTCGACGTCTGAATTAGCTCAAACTTCAGCCTCATAATGCATCTCCAAGTTGCATTGAAAAGGTGCGATAATAATTGACACTATTTTTTTTATTATTATAGTTAGTGAGTGTTCGGAACAATTTGTGCGTCCCTTAATTATTTTTATTAATTCTAAAATTAACAATTATTATATAATTCTCCATTAATTATTATATTAATAATCACAGAGCTCAAACCTAAATTTTTTAATTTCAAACTCTTATCACTAGTTCATCTCCTTAGATGATTACACTAATAATTTTGAGAAAGGGAAAAGATGAGGAACAATGATGCAAGGATGGCACAAGAGACCTGGCTAGTGAACCTTCTGTGTGGAAAGAAATGGAAGCATATTCCCTGGTTGGAAATGCTGTATGCTTTCCACTACCTGGTGATCACTAAAAGGGATGCTTCTTTAGCATGCAAATTTATGAATCCATCTGCTTCTAGCTAGAGAGGTCATATTTTCATCAAAATTAGAATTTTTGTGGTTAAGAAGACATGAGACATGTGCTCGTACAAAGATATTAGTTCCTGTTTAGAAGTGTGGTTACAGTCGTTTTTTAAAGTGTTTTTGTTCAAAAATGCATGAAAATGATATTTAAAAAAAATATTTTTGACATCAGTACATCAAAATGATCTAAAAAGATCAAAAAAATTAATTTAAAATAAAAATAAAATAAAAATAATTCAAATTTTTTAAAATCGTTTTTAAAAACGCGGTGTCAAACACCCCTTAGTGTGCATGGTTATTATCTCTAGAAATATTTTGGTAGTTGTTTATGCTTGTTAATCCCTAGCGATGACATATTTAGCTCTTACTCGTACCCAGAAAAGATATCGCATACTTCACCTATGATCACTTCCTATTTGTGATTTATAACAAAAGCAATTGAAGTCATCAGTGCATGGAAGTTGGCGAGTAACAATTACCATAGCCTATACAAGCTTTTGCATCTTTTCTTTCACTTTTCATATTTTTCCTCTCAAAAATTCAACGCAACATATTTCCTTAATTGACGATACAAAACTTGACTCGCTTGACTCAGTAATATTTAAATCACAATGTGTGTGTACTCACACATGAAGAAATGCAATATATTAGATATCTTGTGCGCATCACAACTAAATCTCCGGGTCCACTGAACATCCTGCAAACCCAATGAGCATGTAAGGCACCGCGGGGTGACAGGCGTGTCTGGCAAGGCTTGAATCTGAGGTGAGAGGAAGGGAGAAGCCCTTCACCCTGCTGGCATTAGATGCCCTTCATTGATATATGTGGTGGTGGTTGTTTTTTAAGAGTATTTTATTTTAAAATATATTAAATAATTATTTTATTTTAAAAAAAATATTTTTGATATCCGTATAATAAAATGGTCTAAAAATACTATAGATAATTTGATTGTGAGATATTTTTATATGTGAGTAATATCATGTGATTGGTTCTATATAAAATTGTGAGATATCTATCACGAATTAAATATCTAACGTATTGAATCTATCAAGTCTCTTATGTATCTAATGTTTATTAAAATAATTATAAGGTTATATCGATAGTGATGCCATCACTAAATTATATATTAATGAAGAAGGATTGGAGCTTCATCATTAAAAGTGAGGATTGGAAATAGCATATGGTATGCTAACACAATCACTTTCAGAGATTTTAAAAATAGCAGTAGAAATACATATGAAAACTACTTCATCCTTGCTTTACCATAGAAGAAACAATAAAAAAGGTAATTTCTAATGAGATTTTTTCATGGGAGTGTAGAAAAACAAAATCATCGAAAATTCCATCAAAAACTAACTCATCTGGACATGATCAGACGACAACCCTATCAACATCGCGTTTCTTATCAGTACAGAAGCAAAATAGTCAAATAAATCAGCAAGAAAGCTTATCTGAATTTTAATCTGATGCATGAACAAGAGAAAGAAAATACAAGAAAAGCGGGGACCTGGGTGGGAGGTCCAGAGCTTGACCACAAGGTCCTGCTCCCTTCAATCCCCACGTTAGCGTTTTGATTTGGTGAGACTTTGGTGGACACTGACTCGTCCAATAGCTAACCTAATCCCCACCCAATAAAACAAAATGCAAGAAAAACTGATATTTTTGGCTCACGATGGCTTAGTCGAGTTTCTACTTTCTGTAGCACGCCATTTTGAACAATCCATTGGCTGAGGATTGTTTTTTACAGCAACTTGACGTTATTCATATAATCTTTAGGGTTGTGAAAGTTTCAAATCCAAAAAGTTTTTATTTAAGAGGCAGTTAGAAAATAATATAAATCATATTTTAAAATTTCATCTAACAGTTTAAATTCTTAAATAAGATGGTTACTTGACAATTAATATTTACATTGAATTTGAATAAATTCTTAAACGATGAGAGATGAGAGATGGATACCAGAGGATCGAATTTTTAATATTGCATTGAACTCCGGCCATTGATTGCAAGAGATTCTTTTTTACATATAAAATTTTGTCAATATCCTTTTTTTATTATTGTTATTTACTTTTATTACATTTGAATTTACAAATATGAAATTCAAACGTGAAACTTCTTTCTTTATAATTCCTCATATGCAAGAATATCCTCGTTGATATTTTAAATATATATTTTTTTACTATAATGTTTTGATGTAAGATCATCAAGTGACCTCTTTTTCTATTTTAAAGCATTAAAATTTTAAATTATTACAAGATAAAGTTGACACGAGAATATCTTTTAATTCTAAAATTTAAAAATCACCATTAACAAGTACTAATCTATCTTGATTACAGCTAATAAGATTTATTAAAGTCAGCATACTAACATCAAGTCTATCTGAACACAATAATTTCTGAAATCAAGCAGCAAGAATTAGGGAGTTGGTGCAATATTCCAAGCTAAAAAGAAAATTTCCTTCTCTTTTTTTTTGTCATTTTAGGAGGGGAAAAAACAGAGAAGCTAAGGAGGTCTTAAATATGAACAATTGCAAGTTGTCCTGAACCATGTGTTCTGTTTTTTTAGGCCCAAACAGACACAGATAAAAGTAGGACATGCACATAGAAATTTGCAGCTTAGTTTAGTCTATCTCCAAATAGAGAGGAAATAAATGAAAAGGTGTGAGCTCTGTGATTCTTTAGCAAAGGTGTACTGTGAATCAGATCAAGCTAATCTATGTTGGGACTGTGATGCCAATGTTCATAGTGCAAATTTTCTTGTTGCCAAACATTCAAGATCACTTCTTTGTCATGTTTGTCAATCCCTCACGCCCTGGTCTGGAACCGGACCCAAGTTAGGCCCTACCCTTTCAGTCTGCAACGACTGCGTAAGCAACTCGAGTTGCAGAGAAGAGAGAAGAAGCGAAGAGGACGAAGAAGGCGACAGTGATGATGGAGAAGAAGATGGTGATGAAGAAGAAGATAGTGATGAAGATGAAGAAAATGGTGATGGTGGAAATGATCTCGGGGGTGAAGATGAAGAAGAAAATCAAGTAGTTCCATGGTCTTCTACGCCGCCTCCGCCTGTTTCAAGCCCTTCTAATAATAGTGAAGGATGTTCAGACAGATTTTGTGACAGTGGTGGAGGGGAATAAAAATCAAGAAGAGCATTTTCTTCGAAACACAGGCGTGGAACTGTGCCTTAGCCAACTAATTCTCATCAGGTTTAGGCTACGAGTCTTCTGTATTTGATGTTAATTTTGATGATCAAAATCTTTCATCTAAGCCCTTTTAAATCTTGAACCGAAATTGAAGATTGTAATGAAAGAAATCTCTCTTCTGAATCAGGATCCTGTAGGGTAGCTAGGCTGCTTCTTGTTGCCAGATAACCCGAATGTGTTGAAGTCAACTCAACTTACTTTTATGGGTACCTTGAGCTTAAGACTAGCTAGAATTTCCCATGTCACAACAAGCTCAGCAAATCAAGAACCTGGATTTGCTGGATGATAGGTTTAATTGTAATCGCCAGATAATTTTGCTGTAATAGCAAAGTTGTAAAACTTCAATCTCAGAATGATCTTTATTTACTCTCTGATATTTGACCTCTCATTAAGACGATTCTATTGCATTAATCATGAGTTCCTGCAACATTTCCTGCAGCAATGCATATATCTTTCTCCAAACTGAAACACAAATTCTACTGTAAAATCTTATCTGCACTATACAACATGTTTTGGCTCAGTTTTTTCTTCAAGAAATTGTCCATAATAATGGAATCACCAGGTGTTTGAATGGGCCATGTCAAAAACTCTTCTGTGGTGCAGATTTAGTCCCCGACTGAATGCGGGACCCTACTGTAGAAGGAATGTGGATACCATGATCTCTCTCATCGACTTACAGGAAATGGTTTTGATTCTTTGACCAACGAAACGAATATATATATAAACGTAGCAGATCATGAAAAAATCCGTTGACTCTGGGGGTGATGGTGGTATGCATACATAGATTCTTTTGCATGAACCACAAGTTTTGTTGCTGAAGTCCTCTCTGCTGTTCTTAGTTTCATCGCCCTCCTTTGATTTGAATTCTTTAATGAAGTGGTAATAAAAAATTGAGTGGTTTCAGGTTTCAGGTGAGAGATTAGTGCCTCACCTGGGCCACATGCATGGCACTAGGTTTTAAATTACAAAAAAAAAAAATCATTCCTGCCAACAGGAGGACATGGTTTCCCATATAATAATGAATAATTTGTGGCTGTAACATGGTGAAAGATCTTCCGATCGGGATCTCCACTAGAGCTTAAGATCAATCTTTCAATCTCCTTCTGACCTATAGTTTAGTCGTCATTTACGATGATATTTAGCTTAGCTTTTCATATTTTTATCTTTTACTCCAGTTTAATTTCAGATTTTGAAGAAGAAGAATTACTAATTTAGATGGAGGTCTAAACCTGGCTATTAATAATTTGATTTTGAAAAAGAAAAATAATTCGTGGATATTATGGAACAATTATATATATATATATAAAAGATAATATAATATAAAATAAATCAATGCACCACGTCCGACCACTTACAATCAAGATTTAGGAGGTTTATGTAGGCAGATTGCGGCTAGATTATTGGAGGTCATTAAAAAAATGCTATTATGTGATTACAATTATATATAATAGTTATTTTTCCGACAGCTCCACCTGCCCACCATGGATAATTATTCTCTTTTTTAAAAGCAATTATCAGTTTATTTAAGAGCATAAAGATGGAATCATGAAAGTGAACAGTTGATTGCTTTAATAAAGGTGAGTTCATTTCTATTTGAGGAGCAGTTTTTAAATATAAATCAATTAATATTATGTAGTTTTAAATTATATTTATTATTTTGATTCTAATACATAATATAATATAATAGTTAAGATTACTCTTGGTTTATTGACATCGAAATTTTTAATATAATATTAAAAAATCTAGTTAATTTAAAATCTTAAATATTTAGGTGAAATTATAATATAGAATTTATATTGGTTTGTTTTACATTTATATAATCACCATGATACACATTTGTGGTTAAATAATAAATTAGAACAATTTTAAAAATCTCTTAACTATACATAACTAATGAGCTATTTTTTTTGGTATTAAATAAAACGAGTCTAGCGAACACATCGGACCCTAAATAATTGGGTCTGGTAATTAATCAGATTCAAAGATACGTGGGTATGATGAACACCCCACCATATCCAAGTATTGCCAAATTCAAAGGCTTTATACTCTTTTTTTTTGGTCTAGCCATCCGGTATCCGGTTTCGTCGACTACTCCGGATTCGAGCCGGGTGGGACCACAAGGGTGGCAAAGCTCTCCGTGCCGAGAATTTAACGCAGCTGCATATCCAAGGCTCAAACACGAGACCTTGGTTAAGCTGGGACGACCCCCTTACCAGTCAACCCACACATCCGGTGGTCAAAGGCTTTATTGGATAATCCCCTACATGAGCATTAAAGCTATGATAAATCAACATGTTTATCTTTTTTATAATAACTATTCATATCAAGGTGATGATTCTTCTATATTTATAGGTATATACAAGGTTTCTTAAAAAAACATACCATGCTTATTATTTTATTAATCATATATAAAAGATATTTATCTCTCATTAATATTGCTAAAAGTAAAAGACTTTACAACCCTTCATTTCTCTAAAAAGATAAGGTTCAAGAAGTATACATGTTCCTTTAACAATCCAAGTAAGAAGTTCATAATTTTTCCATCTCTTAAGATAAAAACATATAGATCTTAAAGCATTCATCAACTTAAAACTCAAGAATAAATATTTTGTTCCTTGAATTTAAGGCTCTTTTAAGTCATTCATTACCTTAAGTCATTAATACATTTTCTCATAAAAATATTGATTTTATCATCGGACGGTCTTTAAGTCCTTCTGATTGAGACTGTTTTTGCATGTGCTTAAAGCTTTTATTGTAAACTTGGAGTTTCTTAGATTAAGAAGAAAAGGTTTAGACATTTGATCAAATTGACTAATCATTATCCCAAACACTAAATAATCATTTACTTACATATCTTAGGTTTTAGGACACCATTAATAACTTACTCTAACGATATCTAGATGGAGAACTTAATCTCGATATATATAATCTAGACACACAAAAAAACACATTTATCTAGCTCCATAAGATTTTAAGATTTTCTATATGAGTAATTGAAACTACAACCATAAATATATATATATATAGTGTTGTTGAATGTTTGTGAAAATAATCATCCACCACCAATAATATCAGAGATATTTATGTCACCTTTGCTGATGTTTTGATTCTGTTTGTGATCACTATGGATAGCTGCCATATATATATATATATATATATATATTAACAAAACACTAAAAGCCGTCGAGGAATTACTGTGCAAAACCCTGTGCACTGCCTCACAATCCACTGTGGATTGTGGCAGTGCACAGGCGAAAGTCTTGGTGCTCCGGCGTTGTGTGTATATTTTATGGGGGTATTTTCGGTTTTTGGCTTTTTTTTTTAATAGCCGCAATGTGCACAGTAGATTGACGCCCCTGCCCCCCGAAAAAGACAAAACACCGCACAGGACACAGGGGCTCCGTCGGTTTTACACATTTTTGTGCACAGTGCACTGACGGAAAAAGCCCCTGAAAAAGACAAAAAATTGCACAGTAAACGGGGGCTGCGGCGTCTTCCCCCCCCCCCCCGGTATTTTTGTAAATACCAGTGGGGACAGGGTTCTTTGGGTCATTAGCCAGGGGGACAGCTGGCGCGTCGCTGGCCGCGCCAACGGTGTTCCAGGCGAACGCGCCCTGGAGGCGGCGCGTGCGACGTCTTCCCGTCGTCAGAAACGCACTTCCGCCATGACAGGAGATGCGCCGGGATGTGCTCTCTCCTCCGTCTCGGCGCGTTCGCTGAACTGATGTCCGGTTAAGCCGCGGCGGACGGGTTTCTCTCCGGCATCGCCTTTCTCTCTCCTTCCGCCCCCAAATTCAGGTTAGGTCACTGATGTTTGTGTGGAGTTCCATTTGGTCCCTGAGGTTTTTATTTCGTTTTTATTACTGATTTATTCAAATTCAAGTTTTATGTTTTTCAATTGTGCCCCTCAATTAAAACTGATTATATAAGAAAGTTTGATTTCAGTCCTTATACTTTTGATTTTGTTTTTGTTTTTTATTCCTTCAATTATTCCGGTACAGATGTTTTGATTTCTTTGATTTGGTCCTCCGATTGAAATTGCTAATATATACAAAGTTTGATTTCAGTCCCTCTTCTTCTGATTTTTCTAAAAATGGCAGCAGTTGTCATTATTTATTGTTGGTTCTCCAAATTTTTTTTTTTAATTTTATCCTTCAATTGGAATTAATTTCATATATGTTATTTTTCATTTCAGTCCTTATTCTTTTAATTTTTTATTTGTTATTAATTCATTGTTTTTTAATGTTTATTTTGTATTTTTTTATTGGTTGATTTTTTTATTGTTTTTTATACATATATTATGCTTTTTTGTAATAATTTTCCCGGGCAATTTAATTATTTTAATTCCTTTTTTATTAAAATTGCTCCTTTTTTCTATAAATCTTTTGGTTTTTTTAAATTTTTCAAGGCAATTAAATTCTTTTTCAAACCAATTAATTTATATTCATGTGAAATTTATATATTTTATACAAAACTTCCACTTCATAAAAATGATATACAAATTTATTCTTTTTTTCTAAATTTATGCTATGATAAAAAAATTCATACATAATAAATATTTTTTTACGTTCAAAAAAATATGATTCCGCCCGCGACAAGGCGCGGGTGCCATGGCTAGATGTTTTCTTTTATTTCTATTTGTTCTTGGGCTTAGATCATTGTTATAATTTTATTATTTGCGCAATGATGATGATAATTTTAGTGTTGTTTTTTAATAAAAATCTTTTTCATTTTTTTTAAGATTTTTCGGAAATTTTAATTTATATCGGTGATCATTTTAAGAGTAATATTACTCTATTTTTCCCTTTATTCGTTTTTCTTTTGTTCTCTGTTTATTTATTTGTTCTTTAGATTATATTATTTTTATAATTTCTTTATTTATGCAATAATAATGATAATTTTAGTTATTGTTTTTTTATTGTTTTTTTTATAAAAAACTTTTGCTTTGTTTTTTTTTATTTTTCAAGGCAATTTAATTATTTCAATTCTTCTGACAGTAATGTTAGTAATAATTTTAGCTTTTATAGCAATGATAATGGCAATAACGTCAGGATGAATTTTCAGTCTGTGTTGTCGTATTTTTATTGATAGAAAATTAACAATTGATTTTTTAAAATTTAATTATTGTGGGTATGTTCACAATTTATATATATATATTTTTTATCTGCACAATAATGATTTCAGTAATTTTTTATCTGCACAATAATGTTTTTTATAATTGTTTCAATTATATTTTGTATAATTTTATTATCTGCACAATAATGATTTCAGTAATTTTTTTTTCCTTATTCAAATATTTTGCTCTTTTTTCTAATGTTAGTGCGCGCTTTTTTGTGGTCGTTTATGACGCAATACCTATATTATAAAAGATGTCATCTATGCTTACGTGACAAACTCAACTTCAAATTTTAAACATTTTATCTCCTAATCTATAACTTTTACTTACTATATCATATAAATTTATCGTTGTAGATTTAATTATGTTAAATTTTATACAAAAAAAATACCCGCGGCAACGCGCGGGCAATTTGCTAGTATATATATATATATAGTGCTTTGAATGTTTGTGAAAAATAATCATCCACCACCAAGAATATCAGAGATATTTATGCCACCTTTGCTGATTCTGTTCGTGATCGCTATGGATATCTGCCAGAAACAGAATTATTCATTTATTCTTCACCGTGTTCATGGCCTTTGTAAGTTCCAACGATAGCCACTTCTTACTCATTATTCTCTAGAATATTATCAAATAAAAATAGACCATGTGAGGCTCTTCTGCATTTCCTTACTTCCCCATCGTCACACCACCAAAGTGATGCCAGCTTATCCCATATGATGTCTCAATCAATCATGGGTCACCCTACTGGATGAGTTTCAAAAATTTGCTACTTCATAATGTCATTCGAACTAGGAGGCTAATAAAATTGATTAGGTGAATGAAGAAATCCAAATTCGATTCAGTAATGTTTGGCATCTTTTTCTCAGTTGTCAATTTTTTGAGGTCCCTAGTAGGTTATCTTCTTTGAGACAGTGGCAAATGGCAGCATGGACCATTTATCTCTTAATTTGTCCTGTCATCGAGTCCCAGATGTAATGATTTGCTGGAAAATGAGATGAGCTCAGTTTCTAGCAAGTTTGACAATAACGTTATCTTTATCTTCTTGAAAGCGTTGCATTGAGTTCCGAAGTAAAAAAAAAAAAAAAAATCTGAATCATGCCAAACCACCTCCATTGGACACCGTTTGGGAGAGGTACGCAATGATTTTTGTTTTCTTTTTGTTTCTTTTTAAAAAAATATATATTTTTAAAAAAGATATACCAAATCAAATTCTACTAATTCATCACTCTGAGGTAGGATAATTTACTCAACTATATGTATAAAAATTGATTAAAAAAAGCAGCCTCCATGCAGATAACCTCTAGGGTGAACTTTTGAGAGGGGAAAGTATAGTTTGTTTCTGCATGATAAAAAGAATATTGTTAAGAATTCCCAGTCAAATTTATTGTCTAATTAAGCCATTTTATTGTTGTTGTGCAAGTCTTGCAGGATTTTAGTTATGTAGCATAAATAAGGTGTGTTTTGTGACACTGAGATGTGCAAAATCCCTATAAAAAGCTTGAAAGAAGAGTTCGATGATTACGACAGAAATGGTTAAGATATGGAGAGAACGCCATATTTGACTGTCGGGTAGCACCTCTTTTGACAGACGAGGATGATCCACTCACGGAACTCATTCTAAATACCAAAAAAGTTACTGGGTTTTCTTCCAACACCACCTTGCCAATCTGTGTTTTCTGCAATGAATGGCCATGAGAAACTCACTAGGATAGGGTGGAGCATTTCCCGAGTATGAATGCCAAGAAAGATAGTAGACCAGCTGTGGTCGAGGTCGACGAGTGAGGGCAGCATTTCACCGTTAATTTCTTTTTTTTTTTTTTTAGATTCGAGGAAACTCCGTCTCCTAGAAAACATAGTTTGTGGGTCCAGTTGAGTGAGTAAAACTTCGGCAGTTTTAGGCTCTTACAAGAGTGTACGCCATGATCCAAACTCGAGATCTGCTGTATAGATCGCAAGTTATTTATCATCACGTCATGCCCTTTGGAGACATTTAATCATGCAGCCATCAATCCCCATATATATTAAGCAATGAGTATGACCCTTCATTTTTCAATGAGTTAATTATAATTTGATTCCTGTGTTTAATGAAATAATTGTTGTTATTTGTTTTGTTAAGAATTCCCAACAATGAGCCTTATGTAAAACAAATTGACAGAAAATTAACAAAATAAGAGAAATGAAATAGAACAGAGATCAAAATCACCAACGAAGGAGATACACTCGATCTTCTAGAGACTATTTACTATTTAGAAATACTAATGTTAGATAGATTTTACTAGTAAAGTAAATTTTAAATAACATTTTTCTCTATGAAGATATTTTATTTTAATTAAGAATAATTTCCTATAAAGAACTTTAGAACTAATATAAATACAATGCCAAGTTTATTATAATATGAAGATTGTTATTAAGATTTTATAAACACTAGAGAGTTTTCTTTAAATTCCTCTAAAGCTTAGGTCTTAACTTTAAAGGTTGAGAATCCTAACTTTTATCTATGTTCTAGATCATATTAGTTGGTATTAGAGCTGGTTGGTCTCTTTAATGAATAGACATGATAGCAACCCACCTCATAATGCAGGAGTAAAGGACCTTTAGGGCATTTTGTGGGTTCAAAAGCAAAAACTAGATAATCAAAAACAAAAATTTGATTTGTACTGCAGGTCTTGAGTTCGAGTCAGGACGTGCACCTCTTATAAGATCCTGTAACAGTCGGGGTTTTACTTGCTCACCTGGACCCACAAAGTGTGTTTTCCGGGGATGTGATTTCCTCGAATCCAAAAAAAAAAACAGATCTAGCTCAGCTAATGGGTAATGCAAATAGTGACCGTGAACGGGAGAAGAACTTGCATGGAGACTTAGCTCGAGGTGGGCCAAACCTTAGATCTATTCTTGAATTTGATGATGGATGTTTTAAAAGAAAAGATTTATTGAGTGGTTAATAGAGTTAGAAGCTTTTTTATTTCAACAATGTTCTTTATCATTAAAGGTATGACTTACACAAACTTTCTTATGATGCAATAAAATGGTGGTTTGAATTTCTAGACTTTAGAACTTGTATTGGTATGTCTTTAATTTCATCTTGGCAAAACTTAATACAACGATTAATTTTAGAGTTTATACAAAATGATCATAATAATTTTTTTATATCTAGTAGATAAGTAAATGAATTATTATTATTATTATTATTATTATTATTATTATTATTATTATTATTATTATTATTCGCCTTATGTTCAACATTCTCGAAAGGCAAAGAGAAAAAATGTGGAGAGGTTAGGTGAAAACAAAATATCAAAGTTATCTAATCATGTTAAAGATAACTTTATTAAAGAGGGTGCTAATAAATAATTTCAGTCTTTTTAACTTAAGTTGAAAAGGTCAGTGGGAGATGATGTGTTTTTATTTACATATGAAGATCTTGCAAACAAGGACATGAAGGATATGGTGATTTTTGGCAATTCTCCTAAGGATATTGTGGAAGATTATTTTCATGTTCTTTTACATACAATGGTTAATGTATTGAAGGTCATAGATAAGCAAGGCAGTCAAAATCAAGATTTTGACACGGATCGGAAAGGGCTCTGAAAAATCGGATCGTAAAATCGGATCGTAAAATCGTAGAAAGATCGTACCCGAAATGTCCGTACAAAAATCGAAAAATCATAAAATCGTGTGAGAAGAAAAACCGTAAAATCGTAAAATCGTGTGAGAAGAAAAATCATAAATTGTTTGTAAAATATTTCTGAATACAAAATAGCATAATTATGGACATAAAACTTAATTAGTTTAGGTTCATACATGATGTAAAATAACTTCAAAACACATTACAAAATAATTATGTCCCTAAAAGTTCATAAGTTAAAAACTAACAAATTTGAAACAAATCTCCAGCTGGCGTACAATGTAAACTAAAACCAGCTTCAGTTTCACTTTCACCCCCCTCACTATGTCCAGGAATTGCATCAATAGCATCACAATGAAAAAGATTACTAGTACTACCGGTGCCAACATTATTTAACTCTAAACTCCTTGAATGCAAAGTTTCAAAATAATCTTCAGTGGCTTCAGTACTCATCTCAACACCATTAAAATTATCTTCATCACTATCGTCTTCTGTTCCATTTTGTCTTCGTGTTGCACTATCAATAGTTTGAAGAAATTAATGTTCGATGAACCACCATGTCCTTCTCCTTCAGTCACCCATTCATCATCAGATGGAAGATCATCTACAACGTCATCAAAATCAATGACTTGCTTTTTGTCCTTATCATTCATTTTCAAATTACACATCACAAAAACCAAGTCATTCATTTTTTTCTGCTGTAGACAATTTCTTTGTTTAGTATGAACCTATAAAAAAAATTCACAATTGATAAAATATAAGATTCTTATAAAAAATGAAAACAATATTTGTTTTTTTTTTAAAAAAACTTACCATCTCAAACGCACTCCAGTTACGCTCACATCCAGATGAACTGCAAGTCAAGCTTAGAACTCGAATTGCAAGATTTTGTAGCTCTGGACATTCATCTCCATAAGAATCCCACCATCTAGCTGGAGTCTTTTTATCCCTTGCTTTTTTGGCAGCCTCAATGCCAAATAACCCCTTTGCTTCGGAGAATATATTAAGTTGTAAATCAATTTTATCCCTCTCTACTTCATCAGGCACCATCCGAGACAAGCAGTCATACATTCCATATTTAATATTTTTGTCTTGTTTATAATCAGTAATATAATGATAATGAGGATTCAACCAATAAGCAAATGCATGCAAAGGTCTGTGAAGTTGAAGCTCCCATCTTGCATCAATAATATCCAATACAGGTATATATCTACAAAAGAAAATAAAAATTAGGATATTAACATCAACATTAAATAACATAAGATAAAACAATAGTTATATTAAATAAACAATTGACATAATAGATAATTTGCACCTTTTTTGCACATTTCCAAAATCCACTTTTATCTTCTCTTTCGCTTCCTTCATGGCTTTATATATAAAACCCATGGCCGGTATCTCATCTGAATCAACTAATCGAAGAACTTTTATAAGAGGAAATGCTGCCTTGATGCATTCAGAGACATCATGCCAAAAGTTGCTGTCCAAAACACAATTTTGAATTTGTCGCCCTTCTTCACTTTTTGAATACCGACTTGACCTCCATTGGACGGAAGTGAACATTGACATCAGTGTAATCTTACAATTGCTCAAACATCCAAGAGTCAAGTATGCAGTGGCAAATCGAGTGGCACCAAGCCTGATCAAATCTTGTCCTTTTGTGAACTTTCTTAGCATGGAAATAAGGAGAGATCTTGAATAAATATAAGTGGTGATTCTCCTCCCCTTACCAATGGTTAAGGCATGCAGCTCTAGTTTCTTCTCAAAATCTTCCAAAATCAAATCAATACAATGAGCAGAGCATGGTGTCCAATACAAGGTTTTTCTTTTTTCCATCAACAAATGCCCAGCTGCCTTATAGTTCGCAGCATTATCAGTAATGACCTGCACCACATTTGCCTCTCCAATCCTTTCAACAATAACATCTAACATCTCAAATAGTTTAAAAGTTGTTTTGGATATATGAGATGTGTCTACAGATGATAAAAAAAAAGTTCCTCTAGGACTATTAACCAAAAAATTACAAATAGAGCGTCTTTTCCTATTAGTCCATCCATCAGACATTATTGAGCAGCCTGTTTTTTTCCATTCCAGCTTATAGTCATCAAGCAAATGCATTGTTTTATCTACTTCTTGCTTTAAGTACTTCTCTCTAATATCATGGTAAGATGGAGGCTTAAATCCAGGTCCATGTTTTGCAACTAATTCAAGCGCTTTAACAAACTCAGGGTTTCTAGCACAATTAAAAGGAATAGCACTAGTGTAAAAAAACCTTGCTATTTGTTGACATGCTTCTTCTCTAATATCCTTCTTTAGCATGTGATTGATGGTCAGTTGAGTACTTCCACTTCCACTTATTGGTTTCTTTCCCTTGTTCATTGAGCTAATTTCAAAATCTTCGTCTGCATCTTCGCCACTTGTAAAAAACAAAGAAGCCTTTCTTTTCTTCTCAAATTCTTCTAGACTTTTCACCAACACATTTAACATCATCTGCTTCACATCTGCTGGTACTTGATGGCATGGCTCAACATCCTTTCGAGTGCAAGCCAAATGATGCTTTAAACGATAAATGCCTCCGCTGAAAATTTTCTGACAATACTTGCATTGAACTTTTCTTGAAGTATTCTCAATATCTATACCATGCTGCCATCCCACATCAAGTCTATTGCCACTGGTAGTTTTTTTGGATGCCATGTAATCTGCAATTCATTGAAATAATACATCAAATAAGGTAACTTGGAAATTCGACAATTACAAGCCACGCAATAAAATCTCAGCTACACAATGAAATTCCCATGCATGACATCCAATAATCTGAAACTTGAGATATATTTTGAAATGCAGGAGAACAAGAGATTTAGTATAGGCTCTTTCTGTTCAACGTACTATGATTTCTCAAATTGACTCCCGCAAGTAATATGCTCATATTGGATAATGAAGTTGTGTTTTGCTGAGTATCATCGTGTTTGTTTTTGACCCAAAAGTACATGAATGAATTGATAATTTTAGGTATGAATTGATAACTGCATGAATAGTGGCCGGGTTATGGATATCTAATGCATTTTTGAAACCTGATCGGGTTCAAGTTTGGGTATCTAAAACCCATACGCATTGTGTTTCGGGTTGGGTATGGATGATAATTTTGTGTTCAGATTCGGGTATGGAGGGTAGCAAAACCGATCCATGGCTACCTATTGCCATCCCTAATAATCTATTACGTTGAAGTTCTGTTGGTGTGAGTTTTCAGCTGAGCTGGGGAGTTTATCATTGATTTCTGAATGTTGGTTGCAACATTTATGATGTTCTAAGACCAAAATCTTGCTCTATCAACAGAACCACTGACAAAAACTTTCTGCTTTGTCTTACAGCCACCCATCTCAACCTAAAAAAGCAGATCCAATTTGCACATCAATCTAAAATCTAACCAGACAAACAAAAGAACGAACTTTCATGCAATTCAATCCAAAATATCACCTCTGCACCAAGGCGTGCTTTCACAAATTCAGCAACTTGAGCTAGATCTAAATTCAACACTCCCATTATCTCATTACCTAGACACAACAACAGATTATCTTATTGCTTGTAACATCAATCCAAAATAACACCACTCCCATTACCAAGCTTCAATTTTTAACAGACCCGATAAAAAAAAAAGATGCAATTATAGCCGAAACCCAGCTAGAATTTAATCAAAACCAAGCTGAAGTCAGCAGCTTTACCAAAATATGACATCGCTAATCACTAACTCCAAACTTGAGCTTCGAAAAAACCCAGTTGAAGATTGAGTGCATATCAGAAATCCAGTTTCAATTCCACTAAAATTAAGCTAGAGTTGCAAAATTTAATCAAATGAGATCCAATTATCAATCCAAAGTAATCAAATTTCAACTTAATAAAAGCATAAAATACCAAATGACCATAACAACCATGGTCAAATAAAAAAAGAAGATCAAATCACACACATTGATAAATGATAAAACCAAAATCAAGCAACTGAGAACGACGAGAAGCACTAACCTTTAATGGCGATGAGAAGGATGAGAACAACAGCTGGGGTCCTGGGGAGGAGGCCACCGAACTCAGAACTGATGATTTTGGGGGTTTTGAGCTGAGAAGAGAAGAGAAGATTTTGGGGTTTAGGGCTGATGATTTGGGTGTTTTGTGCTGAGAAGAGAAAAGAATTTCTAGCTGAGAATTTAGGGCAAATGGTGTTTTTGTGCTAAGAAGAAGAGAACGGCTGAACGGGTGTGTGTGAAAAATCGAATTGAAGAATGAAGAAAGAAGAAAACCACGCTGCGCACAGTGCAATATGACGAACGCGTAAAATCATTCCGATTTTTACGCGTTTACGATTTTGGACGATTTTGCTACGAGTTTGACCGAGTTTGACCGGGTTTCGGTTTTTCTACCGGTTCAACCAGGTTTTCGGAGCCAACTCGCAAAATCGTACGATTTTGCGAGTTGGCTCGCGATTTTGACTGCCTTGTAGATAAGGATAAACTCGAGTTTAAAATAAAAGAAAGTGTAAATAAAATACAAGTGAACTTTATAGGAATAGAAAGTACAACATATGAAACTTTCTTTTACATATACATATCATAAATTAAGTTTCGAAGCTGATAAATTAAAGACATGCTACTTTATGAATATGCTAGCTACAATACAATTTCGAGGCATTTATTTCTTTAGTGGTCATTTTATTTTTTGATAGATAAGTCAAGGACAAGCTTTTCGGAAGTAGAGGGTGTTGAATTAAAATACAAAGTCTCTTCTTAGCACACTTAAGGTTTCAACTTGGTTTCTCTCTTTATAGGAACTTAGGTGAAGTTCTAGGCTTGTCACCTATTTAGAAATGTGGTTGAGATTGTTGTTTAAAGTGTTTTTCATTCAAAAATACATCAAAATAATTTTTTAATTTTTTAAAAATTATTTTTGTCATCAGTACATAAAAATAATTTAAAAACACTAAATTTTTTTAATTTAAATAAAAAAAATATTTTTTTTCATAAACATTTTTAAAAACCAATGTGAGACACTCAATCATTCTTGTTTTGAAGTTTTGCAAGGCCCAAAATAATATTTTTAGCCCTGTACTTGAAAGAGCAAGTGATGTGATTAACAATCATAAAGCTAAAGGTGACCCAAAAGAATATGAGCTATAAAACATCATCGTAAATTCCTTTTTATTTTTTTGTCACATACATGCTACTCGAAAGAAATTGGATGTTTTTTTTCAACTTACAAGATCGATTGTCGCTCTTAATATATGTATGGAAAATGCTAGTAAGTCCTCATTCATCATCACTCATAATAGTAGATAAAATGCACTTTGACACATGTTGATCCATAGCTTGGTTCATAACAATTCTCAATTCCTGAGAACTTCACAGATCCATAACTTGGTTCTCGCACTTTTATTTGTCAGTATTCTCATATTTCTACTCTAAAACTAAGGTGTGATTCAAACAATCAGCAGTCATATGACCTCTATCATAACGATAATAACAATGAAAGGAAGAGCTACTGAAACGTGAACCACTAGACCAACCACTAGTGCTATCCCTTAAGCCAGGTTGACGAACAACATTAGTGGACGAGACTGTTGATTGGAACATTTGATAAGTCTCCTGAGAAAAAGAAAAGGGCCCTCGTGTACCTCTCGACTATAGTAAAGTTCATAGAATCGTTTTGATTATTTTTTTTTTTATGTGAAGAAACTTCATCCCCTCGTAAAGCACAATTTGTTAGCCCATATGAGCAAGTAAAATCCCGATTGTTCCAGACTCATACAGTAAGTGCACATCCTGACTAGAACTTGATACCTGTTATACAAATCACAAGCTTTTTACCATCATATCACGCTCTTTGAAAATTGTTTCATGTATTCGAACACACTAAGAGTGGACTGTCTAATTATTCAATTAATTGACCTCTGTGATAGCTAGGAAGATATCTCTTTTTGTTTCATAATATCCCACCGACTTATAATTTCAGAACTTTCATTTCTTTTCTTGAAATGGACTTCGTTTATAATTTACTCTTTGTTTAATTTAGGATGTCATGAATTACCCACCTGTTCAAGCTCTAAGAAATGTTCATTTCTCAATCAATTCACATACTAAAACATATTGGAAATAAAGAAAACCAAATATGCATAACAGTAAATGAGGTTCTTAGCAAATATTTCACCAGTCCATCAAAAAGTGCAGCTTATTTACACTAAGACCTCCATAGGAACAGTTCATCATCACCAATCCATCATCCAAACCACACATTTAAGAAAACTGCACATTTCAAAAGGTAGTATTCAGATGATAGAGAACAGTACTTCCAAGCATTTTTCAAAAACATGATCAAGCAACCAACAGGACGCATGGAACACCTCATCTATCCTTTCAAGAAGCTGCCTACATATCTGCGAGACACAGAAAAGGTTGTTGGAATTTAGCCTTAACTCAAGAGAAGGAATACTGAAATCAATTTTCTTATACGTACATCATGTTCGTATATTTTTGTGCATTATATATGAGGGTATGTGATCTTGAATAGAGAGAGAGAGAGAGAGAGAGAGAGAGAGAAGTATTTGGCACTTCGATTCTATTGCACTCATAGAATTGCAATTTTAGCCTCCATGAAGGTCATAAGTATCAGAATCCTCCCGTTGGTCTCATGATAATGAGCTAACCCAATACACCCCAAAAGGGGAATCAAAAAAATCATGGAACTTTGATGTGCTTCCCAGCATAACTTGTAGTCTGGTAACGGTAGCACATAAAGAACTTGAGAAAGGATGTTGTATTTAAAACATTGAGAAGAATAGTCACATATCATGATGGAACACTATACAACTACACGAGAATTGAATCTAATGTTAGCATGAAATGCTAACTTAGAGCAGCTTCATTTACTGGCTTTTCAGGAGTTTGAATGAGTTTGGACGCTACATTTTACTGACAGCCACTTTAATGTTTGTGATTAAGCTCACATGTATTTAAACCCAGCAGAAGTAACAGGCTGGGTGATAATATCCCCACTACCAGTTAGCTTTAAAAAACCATATCAACCCAAAAGTTTAAGCTGTAAGGAAGGCTTCAAAATACAATTTATATTATTCTCTAACAGGCTGCATGATATGACTAGATATAAGTTCAAACACATTATTCTTCTTGCTAACAGCCCTCGATCAACCCAAAAACTGAACATATCGATAGGGATATGTGCCAGAAGTACATTTTTTTTCATTTTGAGAATGTAGTTGGAGTTTGTCAGTGTTGCAAATTGAAAAAAGAAATCATATATACAACAGCTCTTAAACACTAGCAGTATTTATCACAATACAAGAGAAAATGCAAGTTGATTGAAACTAAAAGGCAGACTGGTGACAATGAGTTCCAAAAACTTTGAGGTAAATTTAAAGGTCAAAAAGTTTAATGGTATTTGAACAAGAGCCCTAAAGTTGCGTCATTGAACTAAGCAACTAAGACTTGAAACATGGAATGTTATCTAAGTTGACACTTTATGAATTTATCTGGTAAATAGACTTAAGGTCTGGAATAGCACAAGGGAAAAGGCATTTGAAAGTAGGATAATGAAAGAGGCAGAGCAAAAGAAAAGGGAACATCTGAAATATGCCTTTAACACAACACCACTCATTAAAAAAACAAACAGGCCCCTATTGAGTTGTGTGAATCGTAAAACATGTTGGGAAACGACAAAGACGCAGGAGCAGTTGGATTTATTTGAAACGCACTAAATTAAAAGAGACACAAAATCTAAGGTTGTCTTCTTTTTTCTTAGTTCTCATAATAAAAAAACAGCCAAATTGGCAGAAACAGAAGTTCACAGCATTCACAAGTAGTCCATTTTACATTGTGCAAGTAGTGTGATGTTGTAAGCAAACATCAAAATTCTATGAAAGAGTTACTGAAGTGGTCATATTTTGATATTATTCCTTAATCATCAGTTGAAACAATAAATGCAGAAGTATAACGTTCATCAAGTTTATTCTTGCTTGTCATTTGAAAAGACTTAAGTCTATTGTTAAATATAAAAAATCCTCTAAAAAAGCATTCGATGTATTTTCTTTATAAATCATCACCATCGATGTTATTGAGTCAAGCTGTTCTGGAATGGCAATAAGGTATGGATTGACACAGAGGAAAAGTATTAATATCCAATAAAAAAAGACCCCAAAAAACTAGTAGCAACAACAAAAAAGTCTTTCATACCAATATCATTTATCACTGATCAGAAATCATCCCTAGCGTAGTCCTAAACACCCAGCTCAAAATCATTACCATTAAGAGGAAAAAAAGCTCTGACCTAGTAGTTATTCAATGGCCACATTTAAAGGAAATCTCACTATCCAATGCACTCTCCTAGTTATCTGCACTATCAATCTTGCATAAGATTGCCTTTATAATCATAAAGATGACAATTTGGACCTAAAATGGAAACAAGCTTTTGACTGAATAATCACATTCAATGATCTAAACCTAAACGGAAAGAAGCTAAACTGAAGAAACTAATGGCATAGATTCAACATGTTTTTCTTCTGCTAACAATCATAAAGATGATCATACTTATTACTAGCTTCACAGCACCATTAGGCATATAACACACTTGAACTACCCAATGATCGCACCTAATGAAAAGACCATTAGCCTTAATGACAGTAATCAATCCAAGAGAATCATAAGTCAATTAACCATAACAAAACAACAAACAAACTCAAACCTGATTGTTTATCACCCATGTCGAGCTCCTCCTGCTCCTCCTTCATCACCGGACCCAACGCCGCCCCACCGTCCCTCTCTGACTGCTCACCAGCACCATCTTTCTCATCGGGAAACCTCACAACAATAACAGGGCAAACGCAATGATGAACACAATAATCACTAACACTCCCTAACCTCCCTTTACTACTCCTTCTTGAAGCTCCAAACCCTCTACTCCCCATTACGACAGTACTCAACCCCAACCTCTCAACCTCCAAACAAAGCCTTTCTTTCATATCATGATCCTTCACAATATGAATTTTAAAGGGTATGTTTGCATCAACAAGAGGCTGTGCTATATCATTGGCCTTGGTGCTTGTAAACAGATTAAAATCCTCTTCAATCTTTTGCTGAATCGCTTCATTTTGATCATCTAAATTGTAATTCTCTTTAATCGGCAACGAGCCCCAATCAGCACCATAAAGAACATTTGTGGGGCTAACATGGACTAAGATCACTGCATCACCAGAACGTAAGTAGTTTTGAACAGCCCATTTGACAGCAAACGCACTTTCATCACTGAGATCAACAGCAATTCCTATTCTTCTTTGAGCACCAGTTGTCGGAGTGGTGACATGTAAACGTGGGGAAGGGGGTTGGACTTGAACCACCACGGCTGATTCTGTTGGTGGGTTTTTCCTAGGTGATGGTGAAGATGCCATAGCTGCTGAAAAACAGGAAAAACAGGACACAGAAGCAAATAAACAAGTGCTCTTGCTTTTGGGTTTCTGTTTTTGTGGATTTTGAGAAGTGAATATCTGGGGGAAGAAGCTGTGTTAGAAAGATTGGTGCTTTGGCTGTTTTTGGAGATGGAGAGAAGAAGAGGAAAGGAAGGTTCTTTGAGTTTGGATGTGAAGGACAAGAGAAGCGTTAGATGTCTTGATTGGACTTGACAAGTGGAGAGGTGGCCGTACTTTTGTTTGAAAGAAGTTAGGAGGAGGTTTTTATTTTATCCACAGTATACTTTTTGGATGCTCGATTGGATTTGGGTAAATATATACACTTTTTGGACCCTATAGATTTATCAATGTTTCAGTTTTTCCCCCGTATTTTAAATGTTTTCAAATTTGTCCTTATATACTTAAAATAGGTCTCAATTTTGCTCTTTATATATATATATATATATATATATAGAGAGAGAGAGAGAGAGAGAGCTTAAGCTAGTAATGATTATTATTAATTTTTTTATTTAAAGTGACTTGCAATGGAATCGATCCTTCTTGATTTGCCGATGAAGTTTTCTTATGGATAACTATCATGGACTTCGACCATTATTCATAGGGTGAATTACACTTCTTCTTCTTTTATGAGTATGCCATGAATCATATCTTTTAAAGATAATATTATTAAAAAACAATATTTTTTTATATTTTTAAATAAAAAATGGATAATTTTATTAACTAATCCAGCTATTAGACTTACTTACAAATGACAAATATTATCAAACTTAATTTACATCACATTAGTTGACTTAAAATTTAAAATGCTAGTAATTTAGGTTAGGTTGGAGTGCGTTAAAATACACCTAAAAGAATCACATGTCTTTTTTTAATTCAATCCAATCAAGTGGATCAAACAAATAACTTTTTTCATTCTCTAAATGCTCACTAATACCAAGACTAAATAATTTTTAAAAAAGAGATAAAATCATTATTATGCACATATCAAATCATAAAAAATCAAAGCATATAAATAATAAATCTTCATCCTTGAATCACAATATTATAAAACAAATCTTTATATAAACTAGGAAATACAATATCTAAATTGGATATTAATAAAAATAATAATTAAATAATAAAAATATTGAGGTTGTGATGGCCAACTTTAATACAACCAAATCAATTATATCCCTTTGTGAATTAAATGAATAATATTTGTATATAATCAAAATATTAAATAATAAAAATATTGAGCTTGATTATATATTGAATGAATGAAAAATCAATTCAATCATACTAGACAACGGATATCTTTGTGAATTAAATGAAATACCTAAGACACTAAAAATTGGGAAAATATGTGGATTTGATGCTGGTTTGAGTGTGTGGGAAGAAGTAGATTTAATTAGTGTGGTTATGATTGATTTTTTATTTTTCTTTGATTTCAACAGTCCTTGTTTTTCTGGAAAATTGCACAATTTATGTTATTGATCTGAAGAGTAACAGTTTGTGCTTCAGGAATTTTTGTTTCTTTTCCAACAAATTGGTTAAAATTATTTTTATTTAAAAATACATTTAAATATTTTTTTTAAAATATTTTTAATATCACATCAAAACAATCTAAAAATCTATAAATATTATTTTTAAGCAAAAAATATTGAATTCTTGTAGACTACCATTTGGGTCACAATCTAAACGGGGTCTTAGATTTTTTTTGTTCTTGTCTAGTTTAACAAAATTCTTATTTTTCTTTCTTCCTTAAGATATTGTCCACGGATGCTTCATTTAGGTTTTTGGAACTCTTACCTTTTTAAAGATATACTAGGCTTTCAAAAAGTTTTAAAAGGTAATCCTACATAATAATGATGAATTTATAATGATTTAGACATTATTTTCCCATGAAAGCTATCATTTGTAAAGAATATTAATTAAAATAATATGTAAAAAAAGATATAAAATATTATCATTTTCAAACTATAAGATCATTATGTCATTCAATTTAATTTTTAATTTATAGATTTCAAAGTTTGATTTAATTCATAAACCATTAATATATCTCTAACTTCACTTATTTTTATCATAAGTTATTTATCATATATTTTTTCATAATTTATTCTAAACAAATTTTTAATTATTAGGAAGTCTGACTTTCCATGTGGGTGTGGGTGTAAATCAAATGAAAAGGGTTTAGTTTCAGTAATATAATTAATTAGAGGAGTTAAGTGACTAAATATTCTTCCTGAGGGACTGTAAGCAACTCCTATCATTTTTAAGTAGCGACGACATGTCGCCTCTCATTCGGTTAGCATTTAAAACCCCCCAAAATCCCCAAATTATTTATCACAATCCGTGCAGCTTCGTCGGCTATACCCATCTCAAATTCAATATTTTATTTAGGGTTTCTGTAAAAAAATGCCGCAAAGACACTCAAAAAACAACAATGATTTAGCTTTTTTCACCTACGATGAGAAGAAGAAGTTGGGTTATGGGACACAAAAGGAGAGGCTTGGAAAGGATTCGATCAAGCCATTTGATGCTTGCTGTCTCTGCTTGAAACCATTTATAGATCCAATGTCTTGTCAAAAAGGCCATGTCTTTTGTAAAGAGTGCATCTTAGAATGCCTCTTAGCCCAAAAGAAAGACATTCAAAGGTAATAGCTACTTATTTTATACGAATTCATTTGTTTTTTTGTTTGTGATTTTGTTTTGTTTTATGATTTTTTTTTTGTTTTGAATTTCATGTCGGTAATAGAGGAACCTGTTTTTTGAGTTCTGGGTTTTGTTTTGGATGGAGTTTTGTTTTGGCAATGTTAAGTGCTTATCTTTGTGAGGTTTTCTTTTGTTGGCGATTTGTAGTGAGATTTGAGCTGAATTAAGTAGAGTTTTGAGCTTAATGTGAAGTTGGGAACTGGAATTGAAATGAAAAGTGAGAGAGATCATTGTTTAAATATTGTCTGGAAGGTTAAAATGTGAGTTGGAGGTTAAATTGGGAAGTTTTGTTGTGGCAGGCCGTGCTTTTGTGTGTTGATAAGTGCAGGCTGTTTGAATTTTTGTAATGAATAATGATAAGTGAATAGAATGTTTTTGTAATGAATAGAAGTTTTTCAGTTCTCTGATTTATTTGGTTAGGAACTTTATGGTTTTGTTTGAACTTAAATGGTGTGTGGTGAAGGTTTTCGTTGAGCTGCATAATGATGGGAAGGGAACTCATGATTTAAGTTTTTCCCCACCTTTTGCATTTGTCTCTTCTGAATATTGCTTCATATGTGTATGGATATGGTCTTCTAACTGACCTGACTCTGGCACAATTTCTTAGAATTGGGAAATTAGGATCGTAGGCAATTGAGTGGTTGGAATTCATGGTGAAAAAGAAGGCTGGTCATTTTAACAGAAAAAAATTGTCATCTTAGGCCACCAGCCAGGTTCAACAATTCTCATAGTGATTATGCTTTCATCATCACAAGTGGTCTTCAAGGCTTAAGCTATTTACTACTGGATTTTTTGACAGAGGTCGCCATAAAAGTGCAGTGTGGAATGCCAAAATCTAATTTTAGAAGTTCACTTATGTGCATATACAATACTTTGCTCCTTCTTTCCTGATTAGTAGTTAACAATTTCAGATGTGAAGATATTGGTCGTTGTACTTAATGAGAAAGATTTAGATGGAAAAGCGGTCATGTGACAATTTTATTTTAGACCTCAATTGGAACTGGCTCTAAGTGCAATTCGTTCCCCTTTCTTTTACTGTTATGGACTGAAAGTAGGCAGATTGGAACTTTAATTAAAGATAAGAGAGCCTATGCTAGCCCATCCTTTTTACCTGAAGGAAAGGCAGTTGCCTACATTATTTTTACCTGTGTTGATGTAGTGTGTTATCTTCTTTTATTCTCCGCTGTACCAATTTTGCAATAAGAAGTGAGTTTTTCTGCTATCTGCCAGGAAACTAGCTTCCCATGAATTGCAGAAGAAAAATGAAAAGGAGGAGGAAGCAGAGAAATTGATGTTGCAGAAGGCTAGAGAGCTTGATGCATTTGATCAGCAAAATCACGGTGCAGTTCCACAGTACAGCGATAGAAACCAGAGCCAAGACAAGAATGGTTTCCATGGGGCAAACAGTGTGAAGGTCACTTCATATGAAGAGGAAGCTCTCCGGACAATGAAAGCATTTTGGCTGCCCTCAGCCACGCCTGTTGCTCCTGTTAAAGTGGATGCCCCTTCCACAAGTACTGTCTGCCCAGAAGGCAATGAAAAACTCAAGCTGAAGAGTCTGTTCCCTGTCTGCTTCACAGAAGACACCAGTGAAGGGAAACCATCCAGTTCTCTAGATAGGACCTACATTTGTCCAAGCTGCAAGGTTACTCTCACCAATACACTCTCACTGGTGGCATTAAGTTCTTGTGGTCATGTCTTCTGCAAGAAGTGCGCCGACAAATTCATCGCCGTTGACAAGGTTTGTCTAGCTTGCAGTAAGTGCTGTAAAGAGCGCAATTTGGTGAACTTGGAAAAAGGTGGAACAGGGTTTGCTGGCCATGGGGATCACCTTGTGGCAACAGAGTTCAAGCATTTGGGTAGTGGTTCAGGATTGGGACTCGTGAGACCAGCCACGAAAACTTAAACTCAAAGCAGCTGTACAATATGCTAATCTTCTTGTAGTTTCTTTTCCATCATCATAAATGGCAAACCCCGAGGTCCTTTTGCTTCAGATGGGCATCCATTCAGTTTGCAGTGTGATTTGTTGTTATGAGTTTGTTTCCAATACGATAACTAATGATTTGCTGGCCATGGTTCAGGCCTGGCCTTGTTTGTAGCCCCTTGTGAAATCATGTAGGCAACACCATGCTGGCTACTTCCCTGGCGCAACATTAATATAATTCATTTCCTTTTATTTTGTCAACCTGGTACAAATTGCACATGGGTTTGGTGAGAAACTGAGATAAGACTTTAAGTGTTGCCCAGAGAGATGACCTTTATTGGGAGCCAGAATCTTATCGTAACCAAAAAAAAGAGAGAAAACCCTATGCAGGCATGAGTTTCGAAAGGTCCCACCACCGTGTGATCAGCACCAGTTGATTGAAAGAATTTATCCACGGGTGAGAATCGTGAGATGGAGATGGTGATGATGACCTCGTTATCCTAACAGCAGATTTGTTTGTTAATTATGGATGGTAGATGTTGATAAGGCATCGACGTGTAAATCCAGTTCATAATGGGCATGGCCTGGTGGTCAGTGGACACCTGGCAGCACGCTGTTTTTTGCCTTCCACTCAACTGATTCTCTTCCAATATAAGAAATACAAATTCATAATTAGCAGCCACCCGTTTTAGTGGATGTCAAGTTGGATACTCTCTCTCTCTCTCTCATGTTCAGTGGACTACAAGGTGACAGCTTGACATTATGAAAATCATAATTTTATTTTAATGGTTGATTCATTTGTATATTGGTTTTCATTTTTTGTTCATGCATTAAGGGTTTAATTACTTATTTTTCAATTAGGTCATCTAATAAATTGGGGTGGTATATTTATATAATTTTCATTTTTTATCAGATTCAGACTAAAATAAAATGACAAGATTTAAAATTCAAAATTATTTTATATATTAAACAAAATCTGTCTTTTACTTAGACGGTTTAAAAGACGTGTATTTATATATCGATGTAATATTTGTATAAGAAATTATGATTTTAAAATTAAATAAAAATTAAAGAACTATAAATACTTTATTTGGAATTAGACATCTAAAATTATTAATTTCAAATAATAGATAATAATGTCTCTTCTAAATTTAACCATTAAATTGCCAATTGGTTGTTGATAATTAGGTTAGCTATTAATGGCATAAAGGATTTCATTAATCTAAACATAATCACTGAAAGCTTGATTTTCGGCAAATAATCTGATAAAATATAATCATAAAATCCCTTCTCAACTTTTGATGGTTTCAGATATTCTTTACTTTTAGTTAAACAAGTGCAGTGTAGACCGTTAGATTGGATAGTGGAGCGGCGGGTGTTAAAATTTAAGTATTACGTGGCAACAGTCTCACCGTCCAATAATGCAACCGGGTCCCACTTCCCATTAATTCCCACTACCCAAAAAGCAACCGCCTCCATGAATCGGAAGCAAGACAAATCATAATTGAGCATCTATACATTAAGAGGTGTTTCACTTTAGTCCTTATAGTATAATTTTGTTTTTATATTTATTAATTTAAAAAGCGTTTAATCAACTCTAACCATGAAATATCTAAGAAAAAAACAAATTGACCTTATAAATTAAAAAATAACTTGGTTATAAAATATGCGTGTACAAGTTTTCATCACCTTTAATAATTATTTTAAATCTTAAATATATTTTCATGCAAGAAAATACTCTTAAAAAACACAATGAATGAAAATACCAAATACACACTATATATTCATGAAAAAAGAGAGAGGAAAAGATGGAGAACATATGGATAACCCTGAGGTAATTAACAGCCAGGGATGGATTTTAAAATTCTCATGACTTGAGAGCTAATATCATGATATCTTAACATATAGAGGCTAAAGTAGAGCATTGCTTACTTTATAGGGACTAAAATAGAGTTTTGCCTATAAGAAAACAAAATAGAAAATACATTGCATTTGCATTTATAAAAGGAGGGATGCCTTTTTAATACACAAAGGATAAGAAGAAAAGAGAACACAGAGAAAGAAAGGGAAGCTTTGGTGTGTTCGTTTGTATACTGGTAAAAGGTTCGTCAAGTTTTCTTTGTTTGTTAGAAATGGGGGATTTGGAAAAGCAAGTGGTGGTGAATGGAGGGAAGGAGGAGGCTGAGGAAGAGGAGAAGCTGTTAATGGAAGGGATGAGTGTTTTGGATTTTGATATGTTGTGTTCTACCGTGGCTATGCAAACACAAGGCAAATATTGGGCCAAACTTGAAAGCAATGAAGAAGAAGATGATGATTCGAATCATTACAGTAATGGAGGTGGTGGTTTCAGGATGTGGGAAGGTGAAGTTCTTGATTGTTTTGATGACCGCCGCATTGCCATTGAATCTCTTTGGTATTCCTCTCTCTCTCTCTGATTTCTATGGGTTCCATGATTAGAATTCTAAAGCTAAACCCTGAAAGAAAAGGTCCTTTTTTTTGTCGTGATCATGTTATTATTGCCATGCTTTAAATTTAATGAAATATGATTTTAGTTAGCTTACGTTTGTTTGAAGGATTTTAATGTTAATGGGTTCTGAGAGTTAAATTGGATATGAAAATTTTAAGATGGCCTATTTAAATGAGTATTAAAATAAATAGTTTCAGTAAAGTTTTGGTTTCTACATGTTGCTGCTATAATAAATTTGTGTAATATGAGGTGAAAATTATGGTTGTATCTTTAGATGTCTACTCGTATTGTTTTCATTTGAGAAATTGTTTTTGTGGATATTGGTTTTAATTTTCTGGGTGTTGAGACTTTGAGGCAATGCTCTAAAGGGATTTATTTATTTATTTTTATACTTGTTGTGTTATGGTGAATTATGTTCTATGCTGGTGTATTTATACTAGTCAATTATGCCGTCTTTGGGTCATTGAACATAGAGTTGTTCAGGAAAGAAAAGGTCTTCCATTTTATTTTATTGATATGATGTGTTTTAATTTTGATTTGACTTTCAACGTACTTTGTATTTGATGTTGCAGCTGTCCATGCTATAGATTTGGAAAGAACATGAAACGAGCTGGTTTTGGTTCATGTTTTCTTCAGGTAACATTTTCTTGCAATTCTTTAAATTTTAGGAAACTAAAGTAGGACTTTGGCTTTACAAATCTGAAATGGGATCATTATATGAATTAAGATTTTGAAAATTCATAAATGTCATTTTGCAGGGAACTGCATATTACAGTCTTGGTCTTAGCGCCCTTCTCAACTTCATTGCCTTTACTGTGACAATGCGACGCTGCTTTCTGTACTTGTCAGTTGCATTTACCTTCTTGTTAGGAATATATTTGGGTTTCTTCCGCACACAGATGAGAAAGAAATTTAATATCAGGGTGAGCATTCATGTCTCACTATGTTTTAACTTTTGCTGATTTTTTGATATAGTTGCACCATGAAATGGCTATATTCTTAAGAGTTTTGCTTTCTTGTTTTACCTTTTAAATTATGACCATTCACATTTGTATTTGATATTCAGATTAGCTAGCTATCCCCTTTATTCAATCAAACTTTGACCATTCAATGCACTGTGCTGTGAATTGTCAAATGTATGGGAATTTTATGGAAGACCTGCATATATACAAGTGTTCAAAGGTTACTTACCGGCTCTAATGAGAATTATGCAATTTTTAAGTTTATGAAAAGATGAAACTGAAAGAAAGGTGTGGAACCAAAATCTAGACAAGAATTCTGTTTTTTTTTTTCCTTTCCATTCTATCATCAATTATGCTTATGATATCATAAAACACTTGTCCAAGCTTGTGGCAAATCCATCGAAAGAATATTTCCCAATCTGAAACAGTCATCTGAATTCTCTAACCTCTTGTCTGCATGGTCACATCCCGACATTCATAATTTGTTTCAGCACTTTTGGCCTCAAATGACAATGAAAAAGAAAAAAAGCCATTAATTTATGCTGTCAAATGTAATGGGAATTTGATGGAAGACCTTCATATATAAGTGTTCAAAGGTTATTGGCTTTTATGAGAATAATGCAATATTGTTGCTGTTCTGGAACATTCAATTGCTAGTGCATGTGAAGTGCAGTTATAAGGACTGACTTGAATTTTTTGTACTTAGAATCAAAATGAAACTTGCTTTTTTCATTTCGCAGTAGCTCTTTTTTAATTCAAGTTTCTACTTTTAAAAAGTTCTGTCCATAGCAAAGATTACAATGCTTACAGTACATTTCCCAACTGTCTTTGCGACCCCCCCCCCCCCCCCCCCCCCCCCCGATTTCACATTATTTTGATTTTTGTTTATTTTGTCTGCATCATTGTTTTACTTTGAACATCTGTATTATAAACATATTGATTGCCATTAATATTTTCATCAATTACAAGTTTTGGTCAGATTATCCTGTGTTTTTACCAAATTAAACTCATATGAGGAACCAAGCTTCTCTCAAGCAGATTTATTTTTTAGTTTGATTTAACACAATCCATGTGTAGATTATGGAAATATTTCATCTTCCATTCTTTCAGTGGGGGTATTAACCATTAGTTATTTGAGGCTTCCTGATTCTCTTACTTTTGTTTCTAAAGCGTTCGTCTTGGAGATTATAAGTTGAAGCTAAATCACAGACTAATTTTTTTCTTTTATGAATGTGCTCGTTTCAGGGTAGCGATAGTTCCTTGGATGATTGCATCTACCACCTCATCTGCCCGTGCTGCACATTATCCCAGGTTTGTTTACTGGATATTCTTCGATTACTACCAGCCTAAGTATAATTTTTGATTGCTGTTAATTATAGCCGCACTTGACTGACCTCTATGAGACTTAATTTTAAGCATTTCATCTATAATGGAGCAGGAATCCAGGACATTGGAGATGAACAATGTCCAAGATGGTACCTGGCATGGCCGGGGTGACACTATATGTGTGGGTAGTTATAGTGAAGGAAACAAAGTGTTCCTGGAACTGCACCCGCCTCCCACCGTCGCATCCCCTGATGTTTGCAGCATGCAAAAAAACACCATTATCAGTGACCAACCTTCAACTTGAGATGTTTGGGATTGAGACCCTCATCTCTGAACCAACGTGTTATGAGCTTCCACATGATTTATTTTATGAAGAAAAGGGTGATACGCAGGCTGCGTCACCCAATCTTGTTTGCCAGAAGCACCAGAGGGCACCGTGGAGCGTTTGCTGCGTATGCTCGGACTGCTGCCTTTTCGAATCAGGGAAGATAACCTGTTTGTGAGTATCTGATAAAGAAAATGTTTGCGGTCCATGGAGACGAAAGAGATGAACATTGTCGGGTTATTGGTTAGACCCCTGTTCTTACTGTGCTTTGTGTGGAACTGGAAGTTGTAAATATTGCAGTCACATTTGTTCTATGAACTTGAAGCAACACTATCTATTTCACACTGGCCGAGTCAATGTAAACCTAGCGTGCATTCTAAGCATATAAAAAGGTTAATTCTCCGTTATTAGAAAAAAATAACAATTCATAATCACTCATATTAACAGTTTTATAATCATTTATTTTATTTTATTTTCTAAAACACAACCTGAAGTTAATCTTGACCTTGCAGACGATATGTAGTTGTTATCTAGTTGCATTCTTGTTCATTTCAAAATCATTAATCTCCCTTTCTATATATCTAGTTGATTTTATTATTTATTCTTTTTGTGAACAAGTCAATGAATTATTGGTGAAATATAATAGAAAAAAACTATAAAAAAAGAGGACTGAAAAAAAAAAACAGGAAACCACAACCAATATAAAATTCATGTACAAGGCGATTTTCTAAATATTTATTATGTATCATGAAAAATACTAGTATTAACTAGATAGATATTTTAGGTTGGGTTAAATTCTTTTAAAAATAAAAAAAGTACCCAAGCAATGATATAATAATTTTTAAAGGAATAAGAAAAATCTAGGATCCAAATCATTGATTCAATAATCTCAGTTAATTTAATATCATAATTAAGAAAACAATGACGACAATCATCATATCTCTAAGATAAATCTTTATGTCGAATCTAATTGTTCAATTTATAATTCTATCAAATTTGGTTGACCATGTAATTATTTTGTAATGTATTTTTAAGTTATTTTAAACCATGTACCTTAACTAATAAAGTTTTATGACCATAATTATGTTGTATTGTATTTGAAAATATTTTACTTATGATACCTATACAATTTTAACTGTGATTTTATAATTTTTATACGGTAAAATTTCAGGTATGCTTTTATGATTCTAATTTTACGATCCGAGTTTAAAAACTATTTTTATTTCATGTCAATATCGAGATTTTGACAACCTTGCGTATACCTACTAAATACTTACGATTAATTAAGGACAAGAGGCTTTCATCTTCGAATAGATGAGACGATAATTAGGCCTCTTGATGGGCGCCAGTCATGTTCGCTACAGACTGTACGGTATTGTATTTTTCTAAAATCAATCTTGTAATAATTAAATTTACTCGTTGAGAACACTTTATCATTATCATTTTTTTTATTCAATGAGTATAAATATTTTTTAAAACATTTCTTGGGTGTATTAAATTTAATGTTTTTCTTATAATTATTAAAATGTACTTTCTATCGGTTTTACATATTTTGAAGTCTGTGCTCTCTAGTCTTGATTACTACCTCAAATGTTCAAAATCTAAAAATTAAAAGAATAAAAAACAGTAAATATGTTGGACTGCCATATGACAGACCATCTTGCTGGTTATTTGGGAATGTGGGCTAATAATTGTGCTCCCACTCCTCGTTAATGACAAGGGTTATTAATGACAAGGTCTAAAAAACACCAAAAAATTTAATTTTAATTTTAATTTGAAGTAAAAAATAAAAAAAAAAAAAATTCAAAATTTTCAAAAATATTTTTAAAATATAAATGTAGAACTGTGCCTTAGTTTTTTTGGCAACCTCTTCTTTCTGAAATAGAAAAAAAGCCTGTTTGTCAAAAAAAGGAGTTATTAGTTTTGTTTTATTCTTTGTTTATTATTAAAAAAAGGAATTGGAGCCGACTTAATTAATGGATGCCTCCCTTCAATTTCTTCATCCATATTTGCTAAATTTCTTCAACCGGCATAATAAGTAGCTAACTTTTTTAAGCAATTCGTTAATCGTAAAATCAATATATCTAATGTATTTTACGGAATATAAGTTGAATATTATGCATCGAATTTTAATGAAAAAATAATATTTAAAATTTCTATTTATTAAACAATTCCTTATTCGGTAGGATTTTTTTTGTTTAAATATGGATTTCTTGTTCTCCAAAACAAATAATAGTTTTTAAAAATAATATGTTTTATAATTTTAAGTAAACGCAATCTTAATATATATTTGTTTATGTATTGAAAAACAAATCATATAAAAAGGAAAAAGGCAAAGAAACCTTATAAATTATTGATTCAATGACATAATGAAAAGAAATTTAAGGAGGTGTTTTGAAGTATAGTAATGATTGATTCATAAGATGATTTTTTATTTAAAATGCATCAAAATAATATGTTTTTTATTTTTTAAAAATCATTTTTGGCATCAGAAAATCAAAATAATTTAAAAATATTAAAAAATTGAAACAAAGAAAAAATAAAATAAAGAATTAACTTTTTAATTAAATAGATGTATGTTAATTGAAACTAGAAAAATATATATATCAAGAGAGTAAAGTAGGTGTTTGGGAAGTGCTTTTGAAAAAAAATGAATTTTTTTTATTTTAAATTAACTTTTTTAAATTTTTTAAATTATTTTTATATATTGATGTCAAAAATAATTTTTAAAAATAAAAAAATATTATTTCAATATAAAAATCATAATGAAAATGATTTTCAAAACCACACAATTCGAACGTTCTTTGCAATAGTTAATGGTTTGTGGTCCACGTCAGATTTCTTGGAGGTTAAAATGATGACCTAAGTAGAGCTTCGTCACCAGTACTCAGTGGCTATTAATTTCTTAAAAACAAAAGCTTTGTGGTAATGCGTGAGAGCACTGCTCTTACAAAATCTTTAATGTTGTTTTTCTGAGTTTGGTGCCACTGACACATCATGGCTTGACTTTTATAGGTCTTTCGGATGCCAGGAAACCATCCTCAGGAAGCAATTTCTATAAAAATATATTTTGTAAATTCAATTGATGAAATAAAATTTTAATTGTTATAGATTTTAAAAAAAAAATACATGTTTTTACTTGTATTTGAGAATTGTTATGCAAATTATAATTTTTTTATCATCACACTACACCCTTTTAAGAACTTGACTTTTATAAATTGTTTTTACCTTTAATTGTTTCTTTATTTAACTGTATTTTTCACCTAAGAAATCATTATTATTTTCAAGGTACCGGATTAATAATTACTTGTATTTCTCATTGTATTTTTTTAAATTTTTTTATGCTTGCATGCCTAGATAATATGATATAACTGAATTATCAATGCATATTTATGTATGTTTCAAATTAGGATTAAATCTTTATTTTTATTTTATTCGAATAAAACTCATCCTTTTTAGATACTCTTTACAAGCTCAGATTAAACAACACTCGAGTTGTCTCCGATTTTTACAGGATAAATATATTTTGACTCGAACTCAAGATCTATAAGACAAATCTTAATTACTTTACCATCACGGCATGGCTTGGGGACAGATTAAATCTTTACCCCATCTCTCTTATTATTTTTATTCCTTGGATACACACACATATACAACCTTGTCTAAGCAATGTAAGTAGCCAATGGATTATTTGTTGTTGTTTTTTTTTTTCCCCACATATAATTAATGCTGGCTGTAGTGAAGCCAATTACACATCCTCAGATTTTTTTTTTTAATCAATAAACTTCAACTTGGAAAAAGAAAACATTTAGTGGATCACAGTTCACAGAGCTATAAATGTCACATGCATAGTCGTCCTTGACCTTTTGGAGAGCTTGAAATTGTTAAAAATGTTCAAGCTACCCGTACAGCTGGGAGCCATACGAGCCAAGAAGAGGTTTTCTACGAGGGATAGACATGCCTGCAAGTGAAGGATTTTGGTTAGATATTTACAAGCATTTTGATCTTCAAGAATACTTAGTTTAGGGTTAGCAATAACAGCATTATGCTTATTTATAATCGGAAAAACTAGCAAGTTTTTATAAAATTTATAAAACATATAAGAATAGAGTTTTTTTTTATGATAATATTAATAATCAATTTATAAATAATTATATCTAAAGTAAATATGTAGAATTGTTTAAAATCATTTATCATGAATATTCAATAAAGATAAAATATCTATTTTTATATTTTTATTATAAATTATTTATATATTTTTCTTAAATAGATGAACTATTCTTTTTTATCATATAGTCATGTTAAAATTGTAGGAGCATGTTTATGTTTATTACAACATACTTTCATATTATAAGTTTTTTCAGCTAAATAAAAAGAAATGAGAGTTTCGAATAGAGAAATATATATATATTTTATTTTAAATTAAATGATTAAAAATCTTATCAATATTTATATTAAATACTTCAAGTTTTTATTCAAAAAACCTTGATGTTTTTTATCAAAAACAAAACAAAAGTGCATAAATAGAAAAAGGATGATTTTCAACTATCGTGATACATTTTTTTCATTTAAAATTTAAATATTTTTTTATTTTAATTGTTGCATCATTAATTTTTTTTTTAAAAACTACCAGCACGTGGCTCGTTTTTCACTCGCTGTGCTTCTCTTCTCTTGACCATGTTTTTCCTTTATTACAAAAACACATTTTCATACACAAAACAAGAAAAAAAAAAACGAAGAACTGAAATAACAAAGGTACAATTTTTTTTAAGAATGAAGTTAGATCCTGGAAACCAGTTGGCAAGCTCGGAAGAACACCAACGTGATACGATCACATATCTCTTTGCCTCTGAATTTGATCACATGCCTTCAAGAAATCTACTTGACCTCTTGGAAACTCGTGATTTCTACGTCTCCTTTCGTCAGGAAGCCATTTCCCTCATTTTACAGGTAAATGCACAATCCTAAAAGTTATTGCTCTTGAATTTAGTGTTCTGATAATGATTTTCTTTGTTTTGCAGGCACAATATTCCTGCGACTGTGACCCCTTTGTACCATACCTCGCAGTTAATTTCATGGATCGATTCATTTCCAGGATTGAAATTCCGGTATGAAAAAAACATCTACATGATTTGTATTCTGCTATTTTTTTAAATTCAATTCTGGTTGTTCATATTGCTGGTTCTTGGAAGGAAGGAAAGCCATGGATTCTTAGACTTCTGGTAGTCTCTTGCCTTTCTCTAGCTGCAAAGATGGAGAGCACAGACTTCTCAGTCTGTAATTTTCAGGTGATAGGCCGTCATATCTCCCCATTTATTGGTTGACAGTAAAGTTGGCCATGGATACTTATGATCAATTTAAACAACACCACAGGGAGACATAGCTGGTTTCATCTTCGACAACAAAACAATTAATCGTATGGAACTTCTCATTCTTGATACCTTGGATTGGAGAATGAGATCGATCACACCTTTCTCTTTTGTGCATTTCTTCATTTCCTTATCGCAGCTCAAGGACCCAGCATTGACTCAAACTCTCAAGGGCCGAGCTACGGAGATTATCCTTAAAGCTCAAAATGGTAGTCGTTAAATTTTCTCAAAAAGTTTACTTTGGTTGTATTTACCTCAATTCTGATTCGTAAAACCATGTTTGTCATTGCAGAAATTAAGTTACTCAAGTTCAAGCCGTCTGTTATTGCAGCATCAGCCCTTCTCGTAGCATCCAATGAACTACTCCCATTGCAGTTCCCTTCTTTCAAGTGCTCAATCTCAGCTTTTGAATGTGTAAATGAAGTAAGCTCAGAATTTCATTCTTTAGCTTGTTTGTTCTTATACGTCAGATTTTCTGCTCGGCATTGTTGGTGGCAATTAATGATTCTATTAATCATGGTTTAGGAGAATCTGCTTAATTGCTTCGATACGCTGCAAGAAATGGTGGAGAACGAATGACAAGAGGCATTGTTAGATACGAAGTCATGCACCAGAACCCCATTATTCCATGGAACGTTTAGTTGAGATTTCATGGATCATATGAACAAAAACTCGAAGAAAACTCTTATTTTGATCGATCATAAGATTTGATCAGAGTGCTTGATTGATTCAGATTTTTATCGATTCTAGAGGTTGTTTTGGAGGTCAAAATCCATCTTAAAGACGTGTTTTTCAGTCCCTTTCTCAGATTCAGATACGCATGATAAGCCTAGCTTGATGGTTCATGTTTAAAAATCATAGTTTTTTCCCATGTTAATTTCAGATTCGGTTTAAATCTTATTTATCAGTTCGTCATTGCTTAACTAAGTTATTTTTAGTTTGTTGGTTTTCTATTGAATAAAATTTCAGACATTGAGTTTTTCTCGACGACATTGTTGTTGTTATTTTGAGTTCTTAAGGAACATGTTTCTTACCATACAGTGTGTCACATGATCAAGTGTACCTGCTCCATGCACCAAGTTTGAAAGTTTGACCAAAGCAACACCCCAATCACCATCACCGATGGTGACACGTAGCTGGAAAATGAGGGCATTCAATTGATGGCCAGAACAAATTAATGGCAATGCATTGTTCAGTTTTCTCGGATTCATATGAACCACTGCTCGTAAATTTTGGGACTCAAATTGGTCCATGCATTATTATCATCAATATATGTTTAATACACCTGTCCTTAATGAGAGGCAGAAACATAATGAAACCATTTCATGATACCTCACTTAATAAATCCCAAAAGATTTTTGGACTTCTCGACCCAGATCCGAAATGACGAGTTAAAAGTTTTTTTTTTTTTTTTTTGGTTGCGGTTGCCTCGACTAATCTGGTGGTCGCCCCGGGTCGCATGCCTGGCAGTGGCAGGTGAGGTTACCAATGAGTGTTGCTGCGTACACAGGGACTCGAAACCGAGACCTCGCTTAAGCGGAACAAGCTGCTTGCAACTTGAACCAACCCCCGTTGGTGACGAGTTAAAAGTTGAATGCGTTGAAAATACATTAAAAATTTGATTTTTTTTAGATGATGCTGAAACCATTGAAAATGACACAAATATATTTTTGCTGAACCAAATGATTGTTTTTTGCTTGAATTTAATGAAGAATACAAAGAATGAGTCCTAAGTACATGAATATAATGTTAGACCAGATTGCATAAAATTGAAGACAATGGATGGAAATGGGTCTCCTAAGGGGTTGGAGATAATCAGAGGTGGAAGTTTTTTGGGAAAAACATAGTAGGGTGGTGTTTTGAGGGGAAGGTCGACGACTAGGTCATACTCTAGTGAGTTCAATAATGATTTTTATAAATAATTATTTATTTCATTATATATTAAAGATAAATACTCGAAAAATTTAACATCAACCTCAAAATAGACATTTATTTGAGATTGTAATAAACCCTAAAAAAAATAAATCATATAGTATATTTCTTAATCAATCTAATATTGAATAATGAAATAGAAAAAAACTTTAAAAAATAAAGGACAAAAAAAGAATATCCAATCTATGGGTAAACCTGTTAAACCTGTGAATTGAATAATCTAAGCTAGCATGTCAAACTGATAGACTGAGTTATGGATTTCGTTATGATTATAATTTATTTTTTAAAATTATTTTTTTAAGTATATAATAACAAAAATAGACTATCACAAAACTGAATACCAAACCAATATCAAGACATTTTTTTTTAAATCACAATAACCTTATAAAATAGTAGAGTGTGTACGAGTATCAATTTTGATAATAATCATACCTTATTTATTATCCCTACTGATTACATGTCCTTAGAACCCGCTGATTATTTATGGTGATAGGTTTTACCAATTATTTTTTGGCACTAGCTAGGATAAGATCCGATCGACCCGATGTGCATACAGATTTTAGATTTCAGACATGATAAATTAATGTTTCCTATACTTTTCACTAAAAAAAGGACCTCGTCTATTAAACCAAAACAATATGTCAATTTAATTTCTGCCCCGACCAACCAAATACATGATCCTCTCATCTCTCCTCTTTAATTTATTTTGTTTAGCCCATTGATCCTATATAAAGCATTTAAAATGATTTGAACCGTTGACCCTTTGCTAACTTTCAGTGTTATGCGCCAGGGTTTATACTTTAGTTTTTTTAATCATCTTATAGTATTATAATTAAGTAAAAAATATTCAACTAGTGCTAATTTATTTTCTAATAAAAAATATGTCAATCATAATTTTAAAATATGATAAAATATTTATACGATGATATATAACATGATATATTTTTCAAATATTGAGATGATGACATGTTGAATTGACCCACGTTAACTTACCAAAATTATAATCTGATAGTGATAACTCTAATGAAAAAAAATCAAAATAAATTATCAAGGTCAATTCCTAACCAGCCTAGTGTTGAATGATAAAATTAAAAATAAAATATTAAATTGATAAAGGGAGAAAAACCTTAATCAACCCAAAACTCACAACTCGAGTTATGAGATCGAGATAACTTTTTTTATATTCGAGGAAACCTCATCCCCGAAAAGCGCATTTTATGGGCCTAGGTAAACGAGTAAAACTTCGGCTGTCTCAGACTCTTATAAGGGGTGTACGCCCTGATTTAAACTTATAAAATAATTATTAAGCTCAATTTTCAGTTACCTAATATTAACGATGAAATAAAATATATATTAATTTAGAAAGAAAACTAAGTGAAGTCAAGTTAACTTGTTAAACCCTTAACTTAGATTATGAGAACAATAGCTTTATTTTTAACAAATCTGATTTTAAAGGTTGAAAACAAGAAAAATAAATAAATAAATCAAATATATATATATATATTAAAAAAGGAAAAAAATCGAGTTAGCCTAAATCAACAAAGTCTGTAAGCCGAGTCATGAGATCTTGATTATTTCACGAAAAGTGAATTGAAAAAAATTAAAAAGCCTATTTTTAAAAAAAAAAACATTCAATTAAAAAAAACCAAAAAATAAACAAATTCAAACTAGATCAGACTTTCAAACTAGCAATCTAGATCATGAAACTAAAACAATCTCATAGTAAGTAGATAAACAAAATATATAACTCAGTTTCCAACCAACTCAATATTAAAGGATAGAACAAAAATAATAGAAAGAAAAAAAAATGACTTAGGTTAACTCGAGTTAACCTGTTAAACTCGAAAACATGGACCATGAGATTAAGATATATGTATAAAAAAACAATAAAAAATATTATAAAACCTCACTTCTAAAAGATATAATGTTGATGGATAAAATTGAAAGAATAAAAACTTATTCCACGATATCGGTATATAACCCAACAAAAAGGAAATCAAAGAAAATTATAAAGCAACCTAATATTGAAAGATAAAATTAAAAAAAAAAACTACATAAAAAATAAGATATCTTGTTAAAGGGTTAAATTGAAGGAAAAAACGCAAAGTTCAAAATGCTATTATGATGAATAATGGTATGTGGACATGGCTATAGTAATTTAGCCACGCTTTTAACCTAACAAATCTATGATAATCATGAGATCATGATAAAATATAAAGCAAATCAAATACACACACACCACTTGAGTCAACTCAGGTTATCTTACCAAACTCATAACCCAACTCATTAAAGTAGGATAACCCCATAGAAATCAAATTAGAAAAAATAAAATAAAAGATAATTAAAAACAGGTGAAAAAAACCCAAGTTACTTGGATAACTTGTGATATCTGCAACCTAAGTCACAAGCCTAAAATATTTTTATAAAAAATAATTATTTTTTTATGAAACTCCATTTTCAATAAATTTGATGTTGAATATTGAAATCAAGAATAAATAAATAAATCTATGAGATCATGATAACTACCTCCATATAAAACAAATTGAAAAACAATAATGAAGCCCAATTACAATAAAATAAAAAACTCATATTAAAATGTAAAATTGAAATATTTCATTTACAACTGTAAATTCAAGTACATGATAAGTTTATGAATAATATTTTTGAATTAGTTAGAATAAGAATAAATTTTAATTTGTAATAAGATTCCACATGCATTTAAGAGAATTAGGAATAATATATTTAATATGAAATTTTAGAATAGGACCTTGTTCTATTATAGGTTATGCCTCTATATATTCTGATGTAAGGTGGCATTTTTTTTTTTAATTTCGACATCTAACTCTATTATGTACGTTTGATTAGTTTTTATAAACTATTATGACTGAAATAAAGGGTCTAGATAAAGCCACAAGTATGATTTATAATAAATATAAAAAAAGAATACACTGAATCATTAAAATAAAATAAATAAATAAATGAAAAACTTATTTTTAAATATTAAAAATATTTATTTAAATGATAAAAAAATTAAAAATGAAGACTATAATCTCATAAGCTAATTATAGAAATTCAAAAATTTTCAAATAATTTTATATTTTTTTTACTTTTTAAATAATAACAAAACAAAAATTCCTAAACTTGAAGAAAGTAAATGAAAACTAAACTATTATTATTATTATTATTATAAATTCTTCATTTAACACTTGGATTTGCTCTGAGGCTGTCATAATTATGGAACAACTTACCTACATGCTTAATTATTATTATTTTTATGATAAATAATATTTTTGGATAAGTTTACATGTTAATAAAAAATATACTCTTAAAAAAATAATATTAAAGTCATATTTTTATGTAGACATGTTGTATTTACAAGAATTCAGATCCCGACTACAAAGGTAGCAAGAAGTTCGAACAAGTTTCAAGTTGAAAAATTAAAAATTCTTTGCTTTAATGATTGTTGAATAAAACTATTTTCAATACAAGATGGCAGATGAGCTGTGTTGAAAAAGCTCATCTGTAGATACACTTTTCCCTTCTTTTTTCCGTCTAAACAAAGGCCATAACAGAAGCCTCGTCTTCCTTTCAGCTAACACACACTTTTACAGAGACGAAGAACTCAGTTGACCAATGTTACTAGCTAATTCATGTATTCACAATCTTTCACACAGCAGAAGAGCAGAATTTTCACCAAATATAAACAGCAAGTTGATCAAAAATTGATGTTTCCTTTGCTGGGGGCGGTCTCTCAACTGAGCAGGTTCACGTTTGATCAGTTCTGGTTCGAACTGAACTCAAGCTTAGTATGAAACTGGAGTTCTTGTCCTGGTTTGGTGAGCATCCTGTCTTTCACTCTCTAGTTTTCTTGAGTTTTCGGCTTAATCATGTCGTCTGTTGATAGCTCTAGAGATGCATTGACCATTCAACAAATTATCGCCTCAATTCCGGCTTTGATTGATCTTGTTTCCGCTGCCAAGTCATCAATTCCTTTGCCCCCACAATTGAATACCAATAACACAATCACCACAACCACTCTCGAGCTGCCGCTGTCACCACCGTCTCCACCACCACCAGCAACGTCAATGACAACAATGTTGGCAGTAACACCACCACTTCCATATCCACACCAGGAAAGAGTAATAAAACTGCAGCTGCCACAGCCCCCTCCACCTCCACCTCAGGCCCGGCTCCTTCTCTGGCGTCTGCCTCTGCCCTTGACTCCGGCCTTGGCTCTACCAGCACCACCAAAACTACAGAAGGCGGCAGCACCACAACCAGCAAGAATGCTAATATCAAGGACGAGATCAGTGATAGGAGATGTTGTATGTTGGGATATCCCAGCAATAATCCAAGTGATAAGAATAAGAAGAAAGACAAGAACATCACAGTCGATGTTGGCAATGATGGCGATGAGAATTCTGAGGGTGAAAGCAACAAGAAACTGCATAACCAGTTGGAGAAATTGACCAGAGATTTATATTATGTTCAAAGCGCCTGTAAAAAACTCAAACATCTAGAACTGCATGTTGGTAACCAGTTCAGGAGTCTTCAAAAAACAAGGTGTATTCCTACAGAGTGTCTTAAAGAAATTTAGAACGAGTACGAAATGGCACCACCAGCAACAATGCCATCCTAGCCAAGAAAATGCAACTTAATATTAAGTTAATTGCTGAGATGGTAATGGAGTTGAAGCATCACATACCGTCACCATACAAGCTGAATTTGACCAATGAAGTACTCGAGTCGCCAAAATGTTAATGGGGGAGATTCCCTGAATTTGATCGAAGAGATTCTTAAAATATGCGGTAACAAAGCATTTTGAAGGGTGTTCATCTTTTGTAGATTTTAAAGAGAGTTATAACAGTCTTGATTTAAGAGATAAGCTTTGTTTGTTGTGTTTCTCGGTGTTTCCGGAGAATGCTGTTGTCGAGAAGAGATTACTGATGTATTGGTGGGTTTGGAAAGGGTTTCATGTTGGGTTGGGTTTCCTCCTAGGTAGTGGATGGCTCAAAACTTGTGTGCATATAGCCCACATGAGAAAACCACATAGAAAAGTAGGGTTTCATGACCCACCCTTTTGCTGCTGGAAAGTGACAGGAAAAGAAAGTGAGCTACCGAAAATTGAGAGAAAGAGTAGAGTTCTCGGATTTTTCTGTCCAGTTTTGATCAACTGGTCCGATCAATAAGTATTTGTGGTGTGATTGAGTTGAAATTTTACAGGTATATTTATGACATGTGAATCCTCATTGTGAACGGTGAAGATTGGATTCTGAGCACTTTTCATATTTTTTTCAGCCCGTGAACAGTAGCCTCTATTTTTGGTGAGACATTCCTTGAATTCTTGTAATAGTTGATTTGTGCCAAGAAATTGTATTTCTTGAAGATAGTTATTGTTTGTATGCCTTTAATTGAGACTAGAGAAGACTCATATATTCCTATTATTATTGATAGTGGAAGTGTTTGAGTAGAGTACGGTCTCGTGGTTTTTTCCTTCTCACATTGGGAAGGTTTTCCACGTAAAAATTGTGTGTCTTGTGCTTGCAGTATTTGAATATATATTTTCCGTATATATATTGCTCTAATTTGTAGTTTACTACATATTTACACAAAGAGGGAGTCTTGAGTATTGTTGTTTCTCCCAACAAGTGGTATCAGAGCTAGGTGTGATCGAACGCCCTAAATATCTTGTTTTGAATAATAGAGGGTAATCTTAAGTAGAATGGTGTCTTTGAATGGTTCAAATTATCATATATGGAAAGGTAAAATGGAAGATGTGAAACAATTCCATTTACCTGTGTTTGCGCTAAGAAGCCAGAAAATAAATCTGATGAAGAATGAACTTTGATGCATAGACAAGTATTTGGATATCTTAGGCAGTGGGTAGATGATAATGTTTTGAATCATATTGAGTGTGAGACACATGCACGCACACTTTGGAAAAAACTTGAGGAGTTGTATGCTCGTAAGACCGGACATAGTAAAATGTTTTTGATGAAGCAATTGATGTATTTCTTGAATGATGCATTAATAATGTCTTTGGAAAGTTTTGCTTGCAACATGTACAAACTATAAGCTCACTAGAGGTGTTATGGTTATTGCTCGAGCCCATAAGTTTTCTACTCAAACACTTCTACTATCAATAGTAATAGGATTATATGAGTTTTCTCTAATCTCAACTAAATGCATATAAACAGAAACAATTTTTAAGATATACAATTTCTTGACACAAATCAACTACTACAAGAATTAAAGAATGTCTCACCAAAAATAGAGGCTACTGTTCATAGGCTTAAAAACATATGCAAAGTGCTCAGAATCCAATCTCTCCACCGTTCACAATGAGGATTCACATGTCATAAATATCCTTGCAAAATTTCAGCTCAATCACACCACAAATACTTATTGATCAGACTAGTTGATCAAAACTGGACAGAAAAATCCGAGAACTCTGTTTCTTTCTCTTTTTATTCGGCAGCTCACTCTCTTGGGGTGGGGTCATGAAACCCTACTTTTCTAAATGGTCTCTTCATATGGGCTAGATCCACACAAGTAATGGGTTATCCTCTATTTAAGAGGGAAACCCAACCCAACATTTCATAGACCCAATGGTGACAAACCTGAGGAAGTTGCTGATGGCATTTTGAAGAAATTCTTGGAGAAAGGGTTTGTTGAGCCTGAGATCAAGAAACGTAGACTGGTTGGGTTCAGGATGCACTCATTGATTCGTTATGCGGTTATTTTTGTGGCTGAAAGAGCGGGGTTCTTCCATTTTGATTCAATGGGGAATCCCACGAAAAACTTTTCAACCAGTCAGAGGGCTTGTTTGATCAAACCTGGAGAGAAGTATTCTCGGCAGGTGTTGCCTGATTTGGAGTCGAAACCAGAGACACTGCACGCTTTGTTCAATGTCAATGATCCTTATCCAGATTTAAACACAAAATGGTTCTCCAGAATGAGAAACATTAATGTTCTTTGCTTGGGGAGATGGGGGAATTCATACAAAGATTTCCAAAGGATTGCCAAAGCTGAGGAAACTGAGCATCTATACAGCTAAGAGATATTTCCCTAGAGTTCAAGACCTGAAAGCATTAAGGTATATCACAGCGCTTCAGAAGCTAAAAATTGAATGGGGAGGGAAATCTCGTACCAAAAAAGAGGAAATTGGAAGTGACTCAAGAAAACTGAAGAGGATCAATGGCTTCAGACAAGAGAGCAACGCTGCAGTGATTCCTTACCTTCCTGAACATTTGGTGAAGCTGGATCTTCAGTGCTACCCTGAGACTAAGGCTCCTATTTGGCTGTCACCTGGAAGTTTGGAAAACCTTCAGAAACTCTACATCAGAGGTGGGCATCTCAGTGCTCTTGGTCGAACTCACGATGGGAATGACAAGTGGAATGTCAAGTTACTGCGTCTCAAATTTTTGAAAGAACTAAGGATGGATTGGAGAGTACTGCATGATGCATTTCCGCATTTGATTTACTTGGAGAAATTTAAATGTCCTAAAATGACTTTCTTCCCTTGTGATGGTACTGGAGTGTGGTTTGACAGAGAAAAGCTAGCAAACCAGCCGTTGGAAGAATTAGAATTGACATGGTCTTTCCTTTCCAAAAGTTCTACTTGAGTTTAAAGCATGTTCTACATTTCAGGCAGATATTTAAAATTTCGATTCTGTTTTGCATTTCATCACATCCCCAAGGTTGTTGGCTGTATGTAAAAGAAAGAGAGTCTGAGTCATTTGGGCTCCAAAAACATCATTTCCGTTCAATGATATTAGATTTTGATTTTTGGAGGCTGTCCCATATATGAACTGTCATGGAACTCTGAAGGCTTGAATTTTGATGCACTCAATGATCATAGGATTTGATGGTCTACTTATTTGTCAGCATATGGATCTAGAAATTCCTTCATGTAAATAACTGCTCCTGAATGCTTATCACTGCATCATAATTTCATTGTTTATCGATACTGTAGGATATCTAGCAGATAGAGTTCTGTCTACACTTGGATGATGACATTCTTGTGAAAGATGTACTAAATTCCATCATGACTGGTAGAACTAATACTCGATTATTCTGTCCCTGTCGACTTTGTGCTTGCTTTAATTAAGGAATTTCCATATTTAACAATAATTGTATCTAGATGTATCAGTTTTCTGTGGCTATAACGTCGCACTAACTCTTACAGAGACAAAATCGATGATAAACTGACGACAAAACTCATAATGCCAGACTGTATCAAGTATTATTTGATATTAAGCTGGAGCCATAGGTTGAATTCACAGGAAGTCTTCGTCTTGTTATATTCTTGTTTTGAGTTTTATTATCATATAAGAATACCAGATTTCATCTCTATGTTGATTCTGCTAGATGCTGGCTGTTTTACCTTTGCTTGTATAAAATTGCTGTAGAATTTTCTATATCCCATGCTACAAGTATCACCTCTACTCGAGACGATTTTCAAGGACAGAATTCACTTGGAGGCCATCAGCCCATGAGACAGCACCTCCTAGGAAGCTAACCATGAAACAGATTTGGGAAACATCGTCGCATAATAAAATCATTCAGTGATCTAACTACAAATCATTGTCTTCCGCTATGCGAACTTGGTTCCAGTAGAAAGAAACCAATCAAGCGCAAGTCTGAGAGAATAATATAAATATTCGTTTAAGTTTTTAGATGAGATGGTTCTTCGATACGGTATCAGAGCTTTGTTGACTTGAATCTCACTACTCCCATTCTATTTGTTAAAAATCAAGCATAAGATACTGTAGGCCTGCAAGTTTTAAGCTCAAATTTTTTTTACTTAGAATAATATGTTAGAGAATAATATAAATTATATTATGGACATCAACCGCCAGCGAACTTACAGATTGATGACTCTGGCGGCCAGTGGCTCTAACATTTGACGAGCTCCCCTGACCATCCTTTTCTGGACTAAAGTTTCCATTAGAGTCTCGATTTAAGCTCCTCCTTGATTTCTTTCAAAGTATTCCTGATTCTCCACAGGGAAATTATTCTTTCAAGAGATAAGAATGATGCTGTCTGACATTCAACCAAGAGCCTGTTTGGGAGAGTGATTGCGGTAGTTTTTCAAAGTGCTTTTCGTGCCGAAATAATTAAAAATGATGTTTTTTTATTTTTTAAAAATCATTTTTGACATCAGCACATCAAAATGATCTAAAAACACCAAAACATATTCATTTAAAATAATAATAAAAAATTAATTTTTTTGGAAACGGTGTTTGAAACGCGGTCCCAAACGGGCACCAAATGTTGTTGAGGCGGTAAAGCTTTTCCCTGAGTGATGACCTCTCTTCAGCAGGTGAGTTTTCAATTTTTTGTCGGAATCTCTTTTCCGGCAAACTTTGGAGGATTGAAGACCACCTCTAAATTGATCCAGCAAATATCTTCCAACTTCATCATCCATATCAGAAATACTCTCTCAATCACTGCTTGCCAATATTGCAATGAATTCAAGATTTGGTACGATGAAAAAGAACTGATGAAATGCCTTGGTTTCTTACCGAGAAGATGATGTCGAATAAGATACAATGAAGATGAATTGCAGAGACATTTTTGGAGTTCATTGACTTGCTACAGTCTTCCTTGATGGGTTTATTTTATTTTATTGTCATTTGTTTTTTTTTTTACCAATTATGCTGGAGAAAATAATTCAATTAAATTCCGTGGATACTTAGCTATTACTTTGGTGTCACTTCTCATTTGTAAAGGTTACTTTTTATTGATAAAAAACAAATGATTTTTTATTTTTATAATAAGAAGAAAAAAATTAAATAAAAAAACATAATTATAATATATTTTTAAATAAAAAATATTTTCAAATTGGCATGATGAAATCACAGGGAGTCCAAATCCAAGTCATGATGGATCAAGCAGTGGGACTGGTCCAGTCCATTGGAAATACTGGTCCAGACCCACATCTCATGCCAGCACCCTCGTGGCTCGTGCAACCATCCACACTAATCATGGATAGGAGGACCATTCTACAATAACAACAATTGCAAGCCTCAAGTCAACGATTCTCAACCTTAAATCTACACTTTGAAATATTTTATTTTAACGAAAATAATTTAAAAATATTAAAAAAATAATTTAAAGTAAAATAAATAAACAAATATTAAAAAAAACTATTTTTAAAAAAAAAATGAGTCTTAGTGTTTGTGATGTGGGGACTACGTTTTAAATTTTTTTAATTTAGAAATACTTTAATATATATATTATTTTTTAAAAATTTATTTTTAAAATCAGCATATTAAAACGATCTGAAAATAAAAATTTAATGTAAAGAAAAAATAAAAAAATATTTTTTAAAAGATATTTTAAAATGTAAAAACAAACAAGTTGTTAGTGTTTGTGCAATGATTATTTTTAAAAATATTTTTTATTTGAAAATACTTTATATATATATATATATATGAAATAAAATTTATTGTTTTCATCAATTCATTAAAATGATTTGTAAAACACTAAAAAAATAATTAGATTTGTTTTCTTTTTAAAATGCCCTTTTAAAGCACAAAAACAAATATACTCTTAATATTTGTGTAGCGGGTGTTTTTTAAAATATTTATAAAAAAAACAATATTTCAATTTTTTTTTAATTTTTTAATATTAATATGTCAAAATAATTTAAAAACGAAATAATAAAAATGAAAACAAAAATTACTTTTTTAATAAATAAAAAACAGCAAAAACAAATTTGCTGGTCACTCACGATTTGATAGGCATCATGAAAGTGTAACATCAGAGACTGTCTGCCAGTTTTTCTTAACTTGAAGCCAACAACCTCCCCCTGCTTCTTCTACTACCTCTTCTCCGATTTACAAAACGAAACACCATCGCTCGAGTATAACGGTTTGTTTGAGATTATGGTTAAATTTGATTTTTAAAACATTATAAAATATTTTTTAAATTTTTAAAAATTATTTTTAACATTATCACATCAAAATAATTTCAAACACTAAAAAAACCTTAATTTAATATAAAATAAAAAATAATTTTTTTATTTTTTTAAAAAATATTTTTAAAACATAATATCAACCTTCATTATACAGATTCCCGAATGAAACAAGACGATCCATTAACTAAATCAAATTACAGGAAAAAAGAAGAAGAAGAAGAAAAAAACTGTAACATGGTCCAAAGTCCAATCTGCTTTCAAGTTTGAGGCACATGAATGGCTTGTATTTTCGACAAAGATACCATAATCTTAAAGAAAGCTACGTGTCTTGGACGTTGTTTCTTCTCTCATGCATTCAATCTACACAACTGCTGCTACCACTTTAATTTATTTCCCTCCAAGTTCTTGGCTGCCTCTTTTTTTTTTTATTATCCATTACAGGCTTTCCCCTATGCGCTGACCAAAAAATAAGCAAGAGGTATGTTTTAAAATGTATAAACAACAGATACAAACAAATGTAGTAAGTAACATTCAAAGCTCTGTCTTGTTCTTCATGGTCCCGATCTATAGAAAAATAACCAAATCTTATTTTAAAGATGTATTTTTTTTTTTTTTTTGTGTACACAACCAACTGAGCTCGCAATAAATTTGTATAGATCGAAATCATAGCTCTTTCTTCTCTTCTCTTTTTGGCTTTTTTCTTTTTTCGGGGGGTTCTGTTATGGTGGCGACATTGATGATGCTAAGATATGGACCAGCTGCAGAGTCCCAATAATATCAGAACTGAGATGAAAACTGAAGTCTACCACTTGTTGCTGTGGAGATTCAATTTCCGCCGTTTGATCTCTGGCACTGCACTGCCATTGGTGATGGTCTCACTTTCTGATCCTGTGAAATGCCTGTCCAGCACGCTCAATGGGGTTCCTGTGCATGACATTGTTTCTGAGACTGACTCGTGCCATTCCATCTCTACCATTTCTTGCAGTGCATGAAAGCATTTTTGCAGGTTCTCCTGAAGAATCCATGATCAGTCATTAATTAATTACCATCAATGCTGAGCATAAGAACATAAAATTTTGGGGAGTTGGTTAATCCTTGCTTACTTCATTTACAAACTCACAAGAGTAGATTGAGCGCTCGAAAGAAGGGAATTGCGATGGGAATCGTTCTTTGGATGCCACAAGAATGGCTGATGCTGCAATAATGGATGGCTTGAACTCTAGAAACTTAATTTCTGCAACAGAAACATAGAATTGAATGCTGATAAAAAAACAATTAAGATGAATATGATTAAAGAGAGTTTTTGAGAGAAATGGATACCATTTTGAGCCTTAAAAATGATCTCTGTAGCTCTGTCTTTGAGAGGTTGTGAGGAGGATGGATCGTTGAGTTCAAATAAAGTAATAAAGAAATGAACGAAAGAGAGAGGTGTAATCGATCTCATTCTCCAGTTCATGGCATCGAGAACGACAAGTTCCATGCGATTAATTGTTTGTGTGTCAAAGGTGAAACCAGTTTCACCTTCCTGTTTCATTGTTTAAACTATGAACATAAGTTTCCATGGGCAACTTTGAATTTCAGTCAGCCAAAATACGAAAAAATACGGGGCTTATATATTACCTGAAAGTTGGAGATGGAGAAGTGTTTGTTCTTCATCTTTGCAGCTAGAGAAAGGCAAGAGATTACCACAAGTCTGAGAATCCATGGCTTCCCTTGCTTCAAAGAACAAGAATTTCAGCAGAATAAATCAAGAATTCTAGCAAAATAGCAAGAGACATCTTATATTGTAATCCGCTTCCATACCGGAATTTCTTGCCGGGAAATGAATCGATCCATGTAATTCACTGCAAGGTAGGGTATGAAGGGGTCATAGTTGCAGGAATATTGTGCCTGCCAAAAGCTAAGACAGCATTATTACAACGCAAAACCCAAGATCAGCAAATAAGGCTGTACACATAGGTTAGTGCGGTGTTTATCACCTGTAAAATGCGAGAAATGGCCTCTTCACGAAACGAGACGTAGAAGTCAGCAGAGGTTTTCAAGCAGCGCAGGAAGTTTTCCGAGGGAATGTGATCAGATTCGGAGAGAAAGAGATCTGGGATTTCATCAGATAGGTATTCTTTCAAGCTCGTCAAAGGGTTTTCAAGATCGAACTCCATTTTTCACCTTTTGTGTCGTGTCTGTGTATGAAAGTGTGTGTTTTTGTAAGAAAAAGAGACAGAAAGAGAGTGAAGAAGAGAGGAGAGGGAGTGTGAGAAAAGTAAGGCAAAGGAAGGTGAGGAGTAATAATGATCGATGGGAAGAGAAGCTTCGCTTACTGTGTTTGAAAATAAAATAAAAGAAACACTCTGTTCTTCACTTCCTGCCCCCCCTCCCCAGTTTAGTGGATAAATTTCGGATCCGAATAAGCCATTTAAGAAAACCAATTCACTCGATTAATCTAGTAAATTAGCTTATGATTTACTAAGCATTCATTTAATTCTTTAATAAAAAAAATGATATTTTTTTTAAAAGTATTTAGTTCCATTCTGCGGAATACATCGAGTCAGAATATGATATGTATATTTTTTATACTGACAAAATACAGAAAAATAATTGCAAGAAAATTAAAAATCAAGAACAGAGACAGGAATGTTTGCACAGAAAGCAATGGCAAAGGCAGTCTGCTCTGCCAATATTTTGTCTATGAACAGAAATTGTCATGATCTAAGAAAATATGTTATAGACGCAACCATTTAGAAGAAATGCAGAGACATTTAAGCTTAACTATTCTATTGTTTCAAAATTTTTTTTGAAAAAATATGAAATTTTTTATTTTTTATTTATTATTTTTAATTAATTTTTTTAAATCATTTTCATATGATGATATTAAAAATAATTTTTTAAAAATAAAAAAAATATCATGTTGATGCATTTTTAAACAAAAATCACTTTAAAAAATGACTTCAACTACACTACCAATCAAACATTAAGTCACCACCAAAGTATATTTATTTAACAGATTTGTTCAATGAAAAGTAGATGGGCACATGAATCGTGTAGCTGAGTCAAACCGTAACAAGGTTTTTTTAAAATGAATTAAAAAAATGTTTTATTTTCCCTCTTTAATTCAATGCGGTTGACCTGAGCATATTTTGAAAGGTCTGCACCTACAACATTTACAATTTATTTATTTATTTAGTAGATCATCATATATAAGGACCTAATGGATATCACATTCAAATTAAAAAACTAAATTATTGAATTATACAATTCGGTCCTTATATAAATATTTTTAACTTCTCACTCCTTATTAATATGGGCTCTTCACTCATGGAACTCTACATCTAAATCTATTGTTACATCACTGAGTATATGTTTAGCAAATATTTTATATTGAATGCTCTTTTTTATTTTATCCGTTTTGTTCTACTCATTCACGTGGCTAGTTTTGATCTCTAAATACATATGATTTTTTTATTTTTATGAATATATAATGAAAATATGAATCATTTATTTAAAATTTAAGAGAAACAAATTCTTTAATTCTTTTGCGGTAATTATTTCTTTCTTAGCTATGAACAATGAGACAAACATTGTTATCATCTCGTGAGAAACCATGGCAGCATAGTACCTATAATTTTTTTATTTTTCTTACACAGCTGAAACATAAAAGCTCATCAAGCTTCATCGTAATTAAATGAAATCAAGGTTTTTAAAAGGAATTTTTTTAATGCTTAATTTACTAGATTAATAATATATAAAAAAGAGAAAAATAAAATAAAATTATACATAGTACATATCTAAAGTAGCCTACATTAACTAGATATTGTACGCTCACGTGACTCTAGTTTCTGTGTGGCATTGTCTGGTGCCTTTGCATGGACAAGGATTTTGACCTAGCTTTTATGGCTCTATCTGCACAAGAATGGAATATGAGTTTTGCCCCGTGATGAGGTGTATTTATACATCTAGATTTTTAGATTCTTTTCAAGGAAAAAGAAAAAAAAATATTATTAGTGGATAAATTACTATATTATCATTAACTTGCATGCATCTTGATTAATCTCACAGATCCTGAAGTTAATGACTATGTAAGTCTCTAGTGGCTATCATGTCAACAATCACAGGGCTCGAACCTAAAATCACAGAGAAAACAAATCTTTTAGTCTCAAACTTTTACTACTGGGTACCTACTAAATGATTTGTATTATATGTTTTTATTAATATAAATAGTTGTGACGTTATTTATTTTATTGTGTGAAGTTCAATAAAATTAGGTGTATGAAAAGTTTGTAACTCTTATAAACCCTAAACATATGCATAGAAAATTATACCGGAACATGACTGAAAAAACCAGATCGTTGCCGAGCTTAATTTCTAGCTGCTGGGGCTGCATAAATGGCTGGATTTCTTTTCTTAAATTATCAGATTCTTGATGACTCAGCCGGTTCGCTTTTGTGTTTTCCGGTAAAAAATCTTGATCGAGACGACAAAATAATATAGTAGGATGCTTGATAGTTTCCATTATAACCCAATAAAATCAAAGCTAATTTAATCAAAAAGGTAAATGATCTGCTGCTGAAGTGAGCGTGCTCCCTAAATAGAAATTGATTGGGCATAGATTTTAGAGACTGCTGTGGTTAATACTTTTCCTCTGATCCAGGTCGACAAGCGCTGCTAGCTTTTAGAGGGATTGTCAGCCCTAAATATATTACTGCTGCTCTTTTATATCAAGTTTATATTATTAATCTAAATTCTTAAACACTTTTTTTCTTACACCCAAAGGGATCTACTCCAGCTGGTTTGTGAGTGAGTTGAGTCACAATAACATAATGTAAATGAACTCAACGTGTTAAAATCAGAAAGGAACGAGTTGAGTACTTAGTCCCCAAAAGAGACGTGGCGTGATGGTAAGGGATTTTAGATCTGTACAAGAGGTCTTGAGTTCGAGTCCGAACGCGCATCTCTTGTAAGAGTCTGGTGTCAAGAAACTATCTCACCTAAAAGTTTAAGCTGTTAGGTGAGACCCCAAAATATGATTTATATTATTCTCTAACACACTTCCTCAAGTGAAAACCTTTTCGGTTTGAAACTTGCATAAGTCCAAACTAACTTGTGTTTAATTTTTATCAAATAGAATGGGATGGTGAGATTCCAACTCGTGACCATTGGGTCAACAAGGCTTTGATACTCATATCAAGGAATCATCTCATCTAAAAATTTAAGTTGTTAAGAGAAATCTCATAATATAATTTATATTATTTTTTAATATCTAGAACTGTTGAGGTTTTATTTTTATCACCTGTACATAGCCATATATCAGATAAGGATACAGCGGAGACCCATCACGTTGGAGATCTTTGGATAATTAACGTACCGGGCCATGAGATTACACGCAACATTCTTCTGCATGTCGCTCACGTGTGTTTGATAAATGCCAAATCTGGTACTGGCTATTTGTTTTTCTTTGAAGTTAAGTTTCCTGCAATTAATGGATTAGAAGACAAGGGGTGATCTTTCATGGGCAATTTCTCAGCTCGATACTGTAGCGTGCACATCATATCATCATCTGAACCCCACCACCATGGCAGAGTCGCAGAAATTTCCTAATTCAAAAGGCAAGCTTTTTAATTGTTAGAAAAAACAAATCATGGGGTTTGATTTGCTTACCATATATACATTCTTTTCATTTCGGATGATCATTTGAAGACAAATCAAAGATCTAGCAAGGCATAAACCTAAGCACAACCAATAAATGTTACCTTCCAGATAACAATACAGATGTAGGCATAAATCAAAGATCATTCGAATTCAAAACAATGTAGATCACAAGTTTTTTGTCATTACTTTACGGTTTCTTCTAGACCCTCTATTCATAAATGATATATCGTGAAAGACGAATACAATATGATCCTGCAACTGCACAATCAACCACACAGGCCATTCCAAGAGAAAACATTATTTTTTTTACAGAAGAATCCTTACATTTAGAAGATAAGATTATTGTCAATAATCTTTCCTTGTCATGGAAGAAAGACAGCTTGGTTTCATGTCATAGTGTTTAATGAATGGCCCAATAAATTCTGTACACACAGGCCAAGTTCTTCTTCTCTCTTCTTCATTTTATCATCCATGCAAGTAAATCAATCTCCGACCCACCTTGAAAGTACTGGTGTTATCATGTTCTTCTTCAATTCATAGCAGAAGGGAACAGTTTCTGACTCAGAAGATGGTATTTGCAAATAAATTCTATATATAGTAGAGTTAAGAGATATGCTTCTCCAATTAGTGAGCATTTTATAGCGATTAATTACCTCCACTTTAGTTCTTCATTAGAGGAGATCGCATGGATGTAGAAGCCAAGTCCCTATCAACAGTGATAGGACAGTACTGTCTCAGCAAATTCTGCATTTACTTGTCGTTGATCCAGTGAAGAAATTCAATGACAGAGTAACGACACACATGAGATGCCTGATGGATTTGAAACGGTATTAAAGCTGTAAATCTTTTTGACAAATCTACCACAAACATGGTGATACAACTTCATGTGCATTAAATATTAGAAAGTATTGATAATAAACAAAGACTGAACTGAGATTTTAAGTGATTGATGCAAATAAAAAAACATGATGTCGGAATGGATAATGTCATTTAACATTTTTATTTAATAATATATCAATATTTATTTTTTAAAAAGATAAAAAGATTTGAATTAATATAGCCTTATGTCATGGTTTCTTGCATGGCCCGAGTCTCAAATTTAATCGTGTTAGAGTTGGCTACGCATGACTTGTTAAACCAAGGGGTCCAAACACGACTTTGAGCTTTGTTTTTTCAACCCTCACCTAACTCAATTAGGTTCAAACATGGAATAACAAAATGTCAGAAACAAATTCCTAAAAAAAATCAAATAGCGAATGAAAAGATAAATCAAATACAAAAAAAATTATTTTAAATATTAGTACATAAGAACCATCAAAATCACAAATATATATATATATATATATAATTTTTTTTTTCAAATAAAATATTTTTAAATTCATCCAAAAACAAAAATTACTATCCTCTCAAACACTTAAATGTTGATTGTCTTATTTTCATCAAAGTCCTTACCTTAAAATCATTACATTCAGAGATTGTTTGTTTTTGCATTTCAAGCATTTTTGAGAAAAAAAATAATAAATTAATTAATTGTTTTCTTTAAATTAATTCTTTAATATTCTTAGATCATTTTAACATGCTGATATAAAAAAATATTTTTTTTTACAAAAATAAAATATATTTTTTTTGATGTATTTTCAAAAAAAAAAAAACTTTAAAAATAACCATTAATATTGTCTCATGCAACCTATCCATATCATTTACTGAAATTATTGATTGTACTTTCAAATAACGGTGAACCTACAAAAAGTTCTAGCGATTCAAATGATTGTATATCGCTAAGAAAATGTTACAAATGATCATCATTCGGGATCTGTTTTTATATTGTAAAATATCATCATGCCCTTATACATTATAATAAATTAACACTTTATCTATATGTTTTAGTGTCACCTGGATGCTTCACTTTTCAATCAGGTAATTAATATAGATTTTTGCATTATAAAAGTTGGTCACTTAGTGTTAACTAAATGAAAAAGGTGATGCGAGAGAGAAATTAAATATAATTAAAAAATTGAATGATATATATATATATATATATCAGCCCCAGTGTTTTAGTCACTAGATCAACATTTCAAAACCAAGAGAGCGTGCATGAAGACCAAAGAAATGAACTCTCAGCACAATCAATCAATGGCTAAAACGTACTGATCATAACCTCGATTCCCGGATGATTTTGGCTCAAGACCCATAAATATCATTCAGGAGATTAGCATCCTAGTCCCCGGGGTATCGCGGCGGCAACGACCTCGCTCTTGATGTTTCAATAGCAAGGTTCGAGCCGCTGCCCACCCTAGTGATGTGTCGAAGCATCACTCTTTTCCTGTAAGAGCCTGGGACAGCCGGGGTTTTACTCGCTTCCTGGGCCCACAAAGTGCGCTTTCCGGGTGGTGGAGTTTATTCGAATCCAAAAAAAAAAAAAAAAAGAGATTAGCATCCTGTAAGTTGGAAAGGTCAAGTTTTATATTGTTGGCAAAACCTATAATCAATTTGCTGCTTCTCCGATCTGGATAGATCCACTAGTCTGCCAAAAAACTCTTTTAAACGAATATGGCTACAAAATTCCATCCACAGACAATGATTTCGCATTTCAAAGGGCCACCATGCTGACTGGTTAGAACAAAATTACTAGACACTAAGTGATGCTCATATGCGACCATAAATTAAAAATGATCGAATAATGCAAGGGATATCATTTTCTATCTATGTAGTATGTATGATAACCAGGTAAAGTGGGATTTGATGGGCAAACACATGCATGAGAGAAGGTAAGAAACAGAGAATAATCCAAAAAATAACTCAAATCACTTTAATTTATTACATTTTACCTTTACTTTGCTCTTTAATTTCTTATGTATATATTGAGTGTCTTTCTTCTTTGTGCCCCCAATGATTCTCTTCAGCTCATTGATGCAAGAGAAAGCCCTAAAGCTGCTAAAAACATCCCCGTTTTACACTCATTGGGAAACCAATAAACTTTTGCTTTTCCTTTTCTGTCTTGACACCCCTCTCTCTTCCCGTATGCAAACCAAGCTTTCATACATCCTAATATTCGTGTCCAGCAATAGCTGAATGTCATTACTTGCCATGATTTTAGAGAAAAGTATACCTCGTTTGGGTGTTTCATGGTGTTGTTTTTAGGGAAACAGAGAGATTAGGTTACTATTTGGTAGTGAGAGAGATTAGGTTACTGTTTAGTAATATGGTTAAATGGTTGCACGATGCGAGAGACATTCATGTGAGAGCATGAGTGAATGGTTGCACGCCCTTCAACCCATGCAGACAGCAGCATCATTATTAACGTTCTTGTGCGAGACAGTCAAAGTCAAGCCCTGTTCATCTGGTCTATTGTTTGGGACAAAATCATGAAATTCCCACCATTATATTGTCGCCCTTTTGGCTGGTTATGCATGGCATGTAGTGCGATGTAGGAGAACCGTTGACTTCTATTCTACTTGCTTGTAAACTCATGATTTTGCATACAAAAGCACGTGTCTAAAAGTTTAGGGTAGTAGAAAAAGAAAGGATGATAAACGGATATTGTATTACGATGCTATAATACAAAAAGAGAAGTACTCGATGGACGGCTCATTTAAGAGAGTGCCCTGTGAATATTTGCATTTGTTATCAATTACTTTGTTTTCATTAACATATCAAAACATTAATGTAAGCATTTACGTGTTGTAAATTTGTATTGTGTTTTTTTTAGTAAAATAAATTAAATTATATAGTGATTGATATAAACCTAGTCGACTTGATATATTTAAAAACAAATCAAGCAATCGATAAAAATACAATTTGATTTTAAAAAAATTAGGATGACATCTATTTTTAAAATATTGAAACAACAATATATTAAATCGATTTGGATCAACTCAGATTAATTTGTTAAATTCATTATCTAAGTCATGAGACCATAATAACCCTATGTAAAGCAGATATTATTTTTAATTGAACTCAATTCTTAATAAACTTACTATTGAAAGATGAAGTTGTAAATAAAAATTCAATAAGAAAATGAGTCGAATCAACTCAGGTTAACCTAATAAACATGGATCATAAGACCATGATAACTCTATAGAAAAAAAATCAAGATAAATTATGAAACTAAATTCTCAATCAATCTATTGTTAAAGGATAAAATTAAAAAAAAATCAAATTAAAAAAATGAACTTAAAAAACCACTTGATAGAATGCAAATCTAAATAAATTATAAAGCATAATTTTCAATCAACCTCATATTAAATGATAAAAAAAAAAAAAAACAAGTTAACTAGTCTAACCCATAATTTATGTTATAAGATTATGATAATCACATAAAAAACAAATATTTTTTTATAAACCTCAACTTATGGTCCGTTAAAATTTGAAGAATTAAATTGAAAATAATTAAATAAGAACAATAAAATAATCCGAGTTAACTTGTCAAACCTGGATTAGAATACTAGAAAAACTCCATAGAAAACAATTTAAAATAAATTAATAAGTTTGATTCCGGATCAATCGATAAAGTTGAAAAGCTGACCCTTTCCAACTTTCATCTACAATCGCAAACCCAAAGCTCTCAATCAGAAAGCTATGAACCTTAACATAATCTACAAATTTATGAGCTATCTCTTTGAATCATGAAAATTGCCCAACGCAAGGATTCTATATTATTAGATCAAATATTTACTTGGACTGCAGGGATTGGCTTCAGGCCCATATCAACATTCAAATGTGGTCCAACGAGGGACTAAAGTAGACTACTTGTCGTTGTATTTCTTTTGTCCATCTTTTCACGAGGTGCTAATCATCACAGACAGGGATAGAAATAAAAATTCAAAACTAAAAAAATTGAATATGTGAGCACCCATGGACATCTCCAACAATGATTCATGAACTGAGAAAAAAAAAGGCAAGTTTTTTTATGCTATAAAAAATCACATATATCTTACTTGATTTCATTAAAAATTAAATGAAAAACGATGCTAAATTATCAAATTATTGTATGAACTCATAACTTAATTTAGATTAAGCTATCTTATTTTATTTTTATTAGTTTTCTTGGGATTAACTTGATTTGGTTCTATTAGATAAAAAGATCATTAAAAAATCAAACTAGGTTTTACTACATTATCAATATATTTTCTAAATCAACTTGAAACATCACACAAGTCAGAATTCAAATCATGAATTTCTCATATCAAGTCATGCCAAGATAGATAACTATACACAAAAAAAAGAGTAAAACGTCTACACCTCAATTTACAGTTAGATTACTTGATGAATATTAAGAAAAAACCCAGCATCAAACTACAAAAGCCCAGTAAAATGATAAAATTAAACAAACTACTCCCAAATGATTTTTAATCTTATCCCACACAAGCCAAAGAAAAGAGGTGGTGATTGGGTGTAACTCCACCGGTCAGGTTTTAGGTTTGCTCTCTAGAAGTCACCACTTCAAGTCTTACAAATCTCAGGGCCACTTGAAACGTTGACTTCAATATTCATAAAATTAGTCAAAGTATACGCAAGTTGTCTGAATATTCATATTAATAATAATAAACAAAAATGGCGGAGGCCGGAGCAATGAGGAACGCCCCCTCCACTTATTGAAGCCCCATGTATTTTGTTTAAATCCATCTGTCAAATATTCCTTTTATGAATGGATGGATGGATGTTCATGCTTCTTTTCTGTGCATAAAAACTTCAAGCAGCAATAACACACAAGGAAGATTGATGACTCAAAAGTTGAGTAGTTTTATATAGGAAATTTAAGCACGCCACGCCGTACACTACTCGTTCCAATTTATTAATGTGCTCACAGTACAAAATCAACAAAAATGCTAATTCCAAACCAAATTATTTATAGCTCATTATCACTAAGACACAAGATTTACATAACTAGGCGTGACCAAGTAAAAAAAAAGATATATTTTTATAGCATAGTAAAACTAGAATTCTCGCTTATTTTATATCGTAGTAATGGTTGTTTTTTAAAGTATTTTTTATATAAAAATAATATTTTTTTTATATTTTTAATTTTATTTTTAATATTAGCATATTAAAACGATCTAAAACACACACAAAATTAATAATTTGAAAATAATAATAATAATTTCTTTTAAAAACACTTCTAAAACCCCCAAAACAAACAAGTTTCATCTTTGTTTTATTTACTTGATGTTTTTGTTTTGTTGATTTGTGAAATTCTCCCTTTTCTTTTAAAAAGAGCGAAGAATACGGATATTCATACTCGTAATATTAAGTGTATGGAGAGACCCGACCCGGGTGTATATCGGATGCAGTCCTTTTCAAATCTCCCCCTCCCTGAATTACCATACCCGAATACCCCTGAACCATACCCGCACTTGCATTACGAACCCCATAATAAACCTGTTGATTCATTCCATCTGGAACCACTCTTGTAGTAGCATCATACCGCTCCATATTTGCAACGGGCCTCATTGCCACGCCACTATACACTTGATTCATACCCGGAGCAGCTTGGTGGTACCCAATTGACATTTGCTCCGTCGGAACCGGATATTGTTGAACATACGGGGCCCGAATTTGAAGGGGATGAACCGGAACGTTCCCTGGTGGAATCGTACCTGGAACATAATAAACCGGCATTTGTTGTACAGGACCACCCGAATGGCGAGAATCCGGAATGTAATGCATGAATGGATTGCTTGGATATCCAGTTGGTTGGGTGACTGGTTGTGTCTCCATCGGCTCGGAATAACCCTCGACTGGACTCTGCTTCACACGTATCGTTTCATCGGGTTTGGTCTTAACGGGTGGAAGATCCAGGATTGAAACCACAGCAGGCACACCTGATGAAGTTGAGCAATATGGGGAAGAAACAACCGGGGCAGGAGAGCCCGGGTCAGAAGCTGAAATATTATCGTTCATAACGAATCTGGACTTCACTTTGGGTTCACGGGGAATGTTTCCCTCGTCCGAATTCTCCAAACCGAATAGATAATCGGGTACTTCAGAAACAATTGAAGAAGCCTCAGACCTTCCACGTTCAAGCCTTCTAGTGCCGGAGTTAAAAGCATCAATAAACCAGTTTTCCCGTTTAGTTGATCCATCAAGAAGTGAACTAATACTACTTGCTCTCGACTCGTCTGTTGTCGAGAACAGAAATAACCTAAGCCGAGCCGAACGAGGATTTTGATCATGGAAAACACGATCAAATTCATCCATCATGTTCTCAACATCCTCGTCAGTGGTAACAGATATCAAAGCATCAAGATCTTCATTTGGTAGCTGGTACTTGACACTCAAGCTACCAATTCCTGAAACAAATAATTTATAAACTGAATATTTATTTCACTCTTTCAAACATGAAAAAACAAAAATGATAACTCAATTTTAACTTGAAGCACCTGACAATTTTGATAATTTAGTGATGAGAGTAGAGAAAGATGTAGATCGGTGGACAGCAACTATGCGAGTGTCACCACCAACATATCGGAGCTGGTTGTCATGTGGACGGGGTAGAATTTTCCCTCCGAAGCTGCACATGAAGCGCACACGTGGATCATGCGACACCTGGTAATCGGACCCGGGAGAAGGGTCGGCAGAATCTGCACCGCCTGAGTCCAGTCCTGATGGATTGAGTGATGACATGCCTGGTGAATATTATTACAGTGAGTTTGCTAGAAAAACAAGAATCCTGTGGTGTTTTAAATTGAAACGAAAGACAATGTTCTGCTGCGTTGAATTTATTTAGGATGATTGAAGGATGACATGGACGGGGGCCGGCCTGCTTTATATGATGATCATGATTTGGGATTTATTTATTCATTCGATAGTTGAAAACCAGCATCTGATGACGATGCTCCTAACCTTTTAGGGAAAGAGGGTTTCATCGATTGATGGGATTTGATCGTACGTTTTCATTTCTTTTGATGGTCGATTGGTGGTGGGAGTTTGGGCGGTGGGAGTTTGGGCGGTGGGATTATTGCTCGAAATTGTTTTTTTCTTGTATAAAGTTATGTCAAACAATAGCAATAATAATAATAATAATAATAATAATAATAATATAATGCAAAGGAATATCTCATATGCTTTGGTTTTGGTCAAGATTCATACATCAGAGATTGACATTGCCAAAGCAACTAGGTTTTGGTCCATACAACAATCAAGCAATGGACGATTTCCTAATCCAAATCAATTTAGTATATGATTATTATAGCAACTCAATCATGAATCTAATCAGAAATAAATAATTCAGGAAGCAGTTTGCTTCTCTCCATTAGTATAATAAAAGGGGGAGTTAGCAGGTCCTTGTGGGGGTGATGTGCTCAGCATTTTATTCTAAGCTGGCATGATCTTAATCAAATTCATTTTCCTATCCTAGCAAAGAATTAACATATTTATATTTATAAACAAACCTTTCTTTCAAAAAAAAAAAAAATATATATATATATATATATATATATATATATATATATATATATATATATTCAATAGTATTCTTGTGTCTTGTAGCATTGCATAGGGCGATAACAGGAGATATAAAAACAAATATTCGGTTTGAAAATAAATATTCAACAAAAACTGATCTAAAGCGACATTTTTCTCATAATAGACAGCCGGCGATGGAGGAGGAAATATATATACCCTCCCACTCCATGGTGAACTCGGTCACAATTATGAATATAAATATATTGTTTTTGATATTTCACCATGAGTATATTTTTAAATAAATAATCTCTTAAAGTAAATAAATCATTGAAATTATATTTGGATTATTTGTATTTAACTGTAGTAAAAATCAATAATACCTAAATGCACTTAACATTTATTTCACATTGTGCATTAACTACTAAATATCAATTGTAATTGAAAAGATTGTATTTTTACTATTATTAGTAAGGAGATAAAACACTAATAATTATTTGTTCCACCGTGAATCCGATTAATATGTGATGTGTACGGGAGAGTTATAACTCAACTTGTGGAATATTGCTCGTGATAATCATATAATAGGTGATCCAGTAATAAAAATTTAGAATTAAGGGGTTTGCTCCTATGTGATTTTAAACTTAAACTCTTTGATTTCTAATATGATGATGACTAGAGATTTATATAGTCATTAATTTTAGGACCCGTTAAATTAATTAAAGTACACGCAAGCTAATCTGTAAAAAATGATAGTTATTAACTTATTATCTAACGTGACAAATATATAGCGATTGCCTGAAGTGAAGGAATAATTCACCGAAAAAAAGTTTTAATAAAAAAGAGAGTGGATTTGGTGGCGCCATGGAAGATGCTGATGCAAAAGAAGATAAGGATGCATTAGCCAGCCCGGCCAATTGTTAGATGCAAGAAATGGTCTCCCCGTTTGTTGTCCACCGGCAAGTATGCCCTATCGCGTCAACAGGGTCTTGGCCTGGTAGTCAAGAAGAGTTTCTTCCTTCCTCTCACCCCAGGTTCAAGCCTTGCCAGACAAGCCTGTCATCTCCGCGGTGTCTTACATGCTCATTGGGCTTGCAGGATGTTCAGTGAGCTCAAGGATTAGTTGTGATGCGCGCAAGCTGGCCCGGACACCCCGGTTATAAAAAAAAAAAAGTATGCCCTATCGGCTATCGTCATGATAACCAAACCTTGATTAAAATTTTTCTTTTTCTTTTTTTGGGATAAAATCAAGTAAGGAAGATGAAGCGAAGTCGTTCGTTTTCTTTCCTTTTTACTTTTTCAATGAAGGATATAATTAATATCATGTGCATTTAGTTTAAATTAAGTCACTGTTTGGGGAGAATGATTGTAGTTACGGTTATAAATATTTTTTATTTAGAAATATATCAAAATAATTTTTTTTAAATCACTTTTAATATCATCATATGAAAATGATTTAAAATACAAAAAAATTAACTTAAAGTGAAAAATAAAATAAAAAATTCATTTTTTTTAAAAATAATTTGAAAACAGTGTCAAACAAACACCCTTTAAAAAATAAAAATAGATTTTTAACACCAACAAGCAAAGTTATCAATCTCGTTCCGTTCCGGCCGGAACGGCCCGTTTCAGTGCAAAATCCAGGACAAAACGGCGACGTTTATAACTTGCAATGAAGGAGATAGAGACTTCCACTTGCAGAGGGGAGGGGAGGGGAGGGTCTGAAAGAGGAGAGAAGCAGAGGAGAGGGAGGCTGGAAAGAAAGAGAGGGTGGGGCGGGTTTAGAAGATGGAGAAGTTGAGAAGGGGAGGGCTGACCAGAGAGATGGCGGGGAGGGAGGGCTGACCATAGAGAAGAGAAGCAGAGGAGATGGAGGCTGGAAAGAAAGAGAGGGTGGGACGGGTTATGGAGAATCGGAGATGGAGAAGTTAAGTGAGTGTCGTAAACTTCTTCAGAAAAATAATAATTATTAATTATTGAAGGAGACGAGAGGAAATTTTAATATGGTTTTTTAATTAATATTTGAAATAGTAAAACACAATTCCGCTGTATTTGAATTTTGTTTGGCATCCGTTGACTCAAATCCATGACTTCAAAATATACTCTCTGTTCATCTGTTGAGATGATTACAAGAATCTAAAGGGTTAAAAAGAAGAGGCTCCTTTAGAGATAGTTTTATAATAAAAATGACATCTGGAATTACTGGAATTACCATCAACTTAAGACTCTTATTTATGAAAGTCTTATAAATAAGAGTCTTAATATTTATATTTTTAGAGATTAGGGTTATTTATATTTTTTAATATTAAAATATTGTAAAAATCTAAGAACTTAATTAAAATATAAATAAATATATTAAAAGATATCAGATCAAGATCCTTATTTTTATATTAATGATGTAGAAGATATTTGATGTATATTTCTTTTATTTTAGAACATTTTACTTTCATAATATTTTGGAATTTTAGAGATGTTTCTAATTTTGAGATTATGTTTGTATTGTATAATTTAAATTTCATTTATCTTGAATTTAAATTATACTTGTTAAATTAATATTTTATTTTTTTCATATATATAATTAAATAAATATGAACAGTACAAAACCGGAACAGAACGCCCGAATGCACCGAAACCGGAACGTTCCGTTCCAAACAAAAAACCAGAACAGTACCTGGAACGGATTTTACAACTATGCCAACAAGTCATCGTTGGTAGATGAGGTGGTAGCAGCCTCTAAAGAGAGTGAGAACACAAGATCTGAGAAATTTGTCTTTACACTCTCGGCAGAAAAAAAAAGTTTTAGGGCAATACACTTAGGGTATTCTTCGTTTTAAAAAAAAGCTTTTTTCAGTTTTCTACTGCCCCACCTTTTTGCTCTTTCCAGATGAGTGAAAATTTATTGTAATCTGTGTGTCTGTCTTTAATAATACCCTCTCCCTCTCTTTTCATAAAGTGAATGCACCACTATTTCCTTGTCATTGTTCAAAAAGGGCAAAACAAGGAAAACAAAGTCATTTTGTATTTTGTGTGTTAAAATTTGGTTACCATCGCCATACGAATTCAAATCATTTAATTTCTAGTCAGAATATATAGTAATGCAATGGCCATTTTAATTCAAGCATATATGAATTAATTTCGAACCATGTTTGTATTATTTTTATTTTTTTGCTACATGATTCCTCAAATCAAATTTGATTCAAGTTTATGGAACGTGATGTCTTGCATTTTTTTTTAATTAATGTGAATGTTTGGCTAGCTTCTGTGTATTTTGACTAATTTCACGGGTCCTGAAATTAACAATTATATAAATATCTGATGTTCATTATATTAGCAACCACAAGATTCGAAGATAAAAAAAAAAAAAAAATATTCTCAATACGACTGGCCACTACTTGCGTCTCATTTTGAATGATGTTGAAATGCATGTATATAATATTAGTTTGTTATGGCAAGTTGAGATTGATGCTATGGTTGTGGCAGAAAAGATAAGAAAAAGTGGACATCTATGGCGTTGTCCATGTTGGCCGGTGGCTGCCTGAGATGCCATTGGAGGAAGAAACCAATGCATAAAGCGTACTGGGCCAATGAAAGGAGGGTGAAAAGCTAACCCTAAAAGATGAAAAAGAGACGTTGAAGGCAACCTTCTGCTTCTTTTGCCCTAAGAAGATAATTTAATTTATCGTTAGCAAGAAGAAAAAAAGATGTTAGCATGATGATGTCCTTGGAAAATGAAAAATCTTGCTCATTTTGTAGAAAAGGAAATCTCTACAAATGGGCTCGTTTTTTAGATAATAACCTATGTAGTGGTTTGTATTTTGCAATTTTTTATAATTGAGTTTTTGAAATTCAATTAAAAATATATATGACATAACTTTTGAGCGATGATGTAAATGATGCTGTACATCTTTTATTTTATTTTTAAATATATATAAAAATACCAACTTAAAAATTCAATTCACTCTTCTTTTTTTACTAATATAAAAAGTGAGTTAAAATCCAACTTGATGATATCTCATTTTATTTTATTTTTTTATTAACATGAGTATCCAGGTCAGCTTGCGCACATCTCGATTAATTTTACGGGTTATGAAATTAAAAACCATGTAAATTTCCAGTAACTATTATATTAACAATCACAAAGTTTGAACATGGATAAAAGTGAACATTGTATAAATTATTTAATCAAACTAAAATACACTAAAGGATTTGAATCAAGACAATTCCAAAATAGATATAAGGCTAAAAATCAGGTAGCATCTTCCAAATGAACAATCACCATGCACGATCGGATCAGCTACCATTGATAAAAGCGACTCCTCACCAATAATTGTCGTTTATTTGAAGTTAATTAGTTGACAAAATACATTCTGCAAGCTTCGGTCAACATCAATGAGACCACACAAAAAGGATAGGGTGCCTTTCCTCATAGATGCTGTGGGGTGGGTTTTTCCTGACTCCGGCTAAAAAGCATGTTCTTGACAATTTTTTAATAAAACAATTGCAAATAATACCATGTATATTATTATATCTCAAAAAATAAACACATAAGTCATAAGAGATAGTTAAATATAAATCGTATACAAAAAAAAAAAAAAAGTTTAAGACATCAAACCCATTAAATTCATAAATAAATAAATAAATTATTTTATGTTTTTTCTTCACCTAACTCAAGTTGAAGAAACGTATTATTCTGTAATCGCCACCAATCACTTTTGGTCCTAAATTAATTTAGGAGTGGACTTTTCAAATAAATGTGGGTTATGTTATATGTTCCACTAACCAGTTTATATATGTACATGCATATGATTTAATTTTAATTTTGGGTGGAATGAAAATTGGGCTTCATGAGTTTTTTTAATTTATTTTTTATAATATTATTTTAGTCTCATGACTCAAAGTTTAGTAGGTTAGTTTGAGTTTACTCATAACTTTTTTTATTTTTTTAATTAATTTATGTTTTTAATTTCTTCCCTCGAGATTGAGTTGATTAAGAACAGAGAGTTTCATAATTTATTTTTATTTATTTTATATTAGATTATCACATTCTCATTATATAGACTACAAATTTATTTGAATTGTATTTAAATTTGTCAAATCAACCTATCATATCACATCAACATCTATATAATTTCATTATTGTTCTCAATTAAAAAGTATTATAAATATAACAGGATTAACAATTTCTACCACGTAATCTATGAGGCGTTGAACCGTTCTAGAAACACAAATATTTAAAGATAGAGCCAGTGGTTGTTCACTCAAAGCTCAAGCACCGAAAGTAACCGAGGTGGTTCAAATGCTACAAAATACAGACACCGATTGCCCCAAATACCAAGATAATAGATGAAAGTCATGTGGCTCTAGCTATAAGTTGCAGCAAGATGGGAACCACTATAACATGGCACCAGTTTGGCACTGCGTTTAAAAATATTTTAAAAAAAATTGAGAATTTTTATTTTTATTTTAAATTATTTTTTAGTAATTTTGGATTATTTTTATGTGTTGATATCAAAAATTATTTTTAAAAATTAAAAAAATATTATTTTACTGCATTTCTAAATAAAAAAACACTTTAAAAATCAACTGCAACCATATATACTCCCAAATAGGCCGTTAATGAAATTTGCTTTCACATCGACAGCTCGTTTGTTTTTTATAATTAGCATTTTCCCTCTAATTTTATTCTATGCTACTAATAAGGGCAGCTTTTATTTTGGGATGCACTCGCATGGACACGGCCTCTTAGCACATCTTGCTTTCACATCCCAAGTTTGTCCAGAATTTCTCATCGTAAAGAATCTCTTAATTGTTTCTTAATTAAGTCAATCTTTTCTGTTAACCTAAGAACTTTCCTAGACAACCTTAAACCTGTTTTTCTTTGTGTAGAAAGATTGCTTAATTTCAGCATTTAAATTCAGTGCCCATAACAAATGATGGGGGCGTTCACGAGTCAAACCAGACACCTTTTCATTGGATACTGTTAAGGAATCATCTCACCTAAAAACTTAAATTTGTAGGTGAGGTCCCAGAATATGATTATATTATACTCTAACACACCCCCTCAAGCCTTTGGGCTTGAAACTTGCACAGACCCACATTACCTTGTGCTTGATTTTTTTTTTTATCAAATAGAATGGGGGTGGTGAGATTCGAACTCGTGACCGCTGGGTCAAGAAAGCTCTGATACCATGTTAAGGAACCATCTCACCTAAAAGCTCAAGCTTGTAGGTGAGGCCCCAGAATATGATTATATTATACTCTAACAGATACTTTGAACTTTTCTCAGGCAACATTAACTCTACCCTGGAAAATTAAAAGTGATCAAAATTATTAATTTCCTGGTTTTTCTATGGATTTTTTATTAAATAATTATTCCATCTAAAAATTTAAATTATTAATTGAGATTCCAAAATATAATTTATATTATTCTCTAACACGTATCCTCAAATAAAAGTTCTTTGGACTTGAAACTTGGACGGACTTATATTATCTTGTACTTGATTTTTATCAAATATAATGAGGATAGTGATATTCGAACTTGTGATCACTGGATTAATAAAGCTCTGATACCATGAGAAGAAATTATCTTACCTAAAAACTTAAGCTGTTAGGCGAGTCTATAAAATATAATTTATATTTCTCTCTAAATTTTTGAAAGACATGGAATTAAATTGCTTTAACTTTGCAGTCCATTTTAATACAACAGGAGATTGTTTTTCATACCATGATATAAAATAATAGTTAATAGTTATCTTTCTTGCCTGGAGACCGACTCCAAAAAAAAGCTTAAATCACTAGGTGACCAGGTTAACTTGCAACAGGTTATTTATTTTTATTAAAACTAAAATATTTCCAAACCAGATTTAATAAATAAATCAAATTAGTAGAAATCTAATATGGTGAATGAAATTAATCGGGTTAATATATTCTAGTTAAACTAAAAATCCAACTTAGAGAGTTAAGTTCTTAGTCTCAAGTTTTTCTAGTAACTTGTAGTTGGGCTTGGTTTTATAACGATGGATACAAAAAAAACTCGAGCCCGTCACTTCTATTACGTGCTAATCTTGATAAGATATATAACTTTTACTGATAGTTAATATATTCTAGTTTGTTGGTTGTGGTTGTAGTTGTTTTGAAAATGTTTTTTGTTTAAAAATATATTAAAATTATATTTTTTTTTTATTTTTTAAAAATTATTTTTGATATCAGCACATCAAAATGATCTAAAAACACCAAATTTTATCAATTTAAACTTAAAAATAAAAAATTTTCAATTTTTTTCAAAAACGTTTTCGAAAATCACTCCCAAACACCCCCTAAATATATGTATATAGATAGATAGATAGATATTTCATGCAGCCATGCATTCAAAGTGGTTTCTTGAATTAACTTTGGCTACTAGGATGCCGGATTCAGAATCATCAGTATTGTTCTTCCGTTAAGATTCCAAATTGGTATCTTTTTTGTATGGTCATGCTTTTATGCTAGCAAGAAATATGATATTAACTTTAGCTTATAATCTTGTAGGGGCTAGCCATGACTAATGCTTATGGAAATCATGTTCAAGGTGGAATGGTTTGAATCCCTTTCCAAGTGTTCTTCACATTCTCTTTATTTATTTCCTGGCTTTTCGAAAAATTTGCTATCTTAACACACCTTCGATTTCTTTTCCAGCAGTCTTTCTTTGCTGGGTTGGCTGCATCAGGAGCCCTGGCCTCTTCTCCGAGATTGATCACAAAAGCAGCGCTTGATGAATCTGAGGATGGTCCTCGCAAGGGAGTTAGTATGTCACTTTTCTTTAAGATATATTTTACTGCTAATTCTTGTATTGACCAGTTGGAATTGCTGTTCGACACTTCAGTAGGTCATATTATAACAGTTTGAGAAAAAGATAGACCCTTCTCATCATATGATATTGTGGTTAACAGTCCCATGGTGATTAGTCTGTAATTCATGAGCATGGAGCTTTGCCTTCAGGCTTTAGCAGATTTGATTCATAATTACTACTTTATTTCCAATGTTTGCAGTGCTATTTCTAGGAATCTCCACTTTCTTGGAATTTCTGTGTGCTCTGTTGTGTGCATATTTCTTTCCTAAACTGCCAGTATTTACTGAATTACTACCGCTCAAAGGCAGCCTCAGAAGGATCAAAGACTGTTTCCTAGCAGCTGTTGGCATCCTGAAACCTGCAAACCAGGAAGTATTGCGACTTTCCTTTTATTTTCCAAGACAGTTTTGGCTGGGAAAATCAGTACTTTCTCCAGGTTCCACTTTAAGTGATGTTCAAGGAAATTTTGAAATTCTGAACCGTTGTCACTTCATGCTGTTGTTGCAGGCTGCCGTGAAGCTGAAAACCTGATGCAGCCGAAAACACAAAAGAATACGACCAACATCAATATTCTGTATAATATTCTAGGATCCTCAAAAAAAAAGAGAAACTCTCAAAAAAGTTTGAATTTTATTGAATAATTCAGTGTCTCATCTAGAAGACTTACAATCATATTTAAAAAGTGAAAACCCTAACACAATAAAACGGGATAATTATTAAAATTACTAAAAATAGCAAAATTGAGATAGTTGTGGAAATTGAAACTACTAGAAATTCTGAGCAAGCCAGGATTGACGGAAGTCGATTCGGACTTGAAAATCAAAAGTTATGGCTAAAACAAAACTTTCCTAAAATGCCAAAAATAATGATTTCAGGGCCTACACAACGGAATTCAGCCAGAAAACGGTATGCAACAATAGCAAGCTATTGACTATTTCTGGACTTGCCGAAACGCATCATTTGGATGAGTTTTGCGTCATTCCGACTTCAATACCCGGACTACTGGAAATTCAATTGCCTTTGAATTTTGGATATTTCCTCTTCAGCATGCACGTCTTTGTTACTTGTTCTACATCAAAACCTCGAGCATTTGAGCAATCGACAACTATTATTTCAAACTACAGATTATGCACTTGGCCTGTTTCTAATTTATGTGCTTACAATATCAATTTTCCCAGGGTTCTTATACGAAAACACAGGTCAAGATTTTCCCAGGGCTCTTATACCAAGTGATAGGCATCCCAAAATTCTAGGGTGCACAAGCTGCCGCAAGGAAAATATAGTAACCCTTTTGATCTATGGATAGAAACCGTGTAATGACAGTTATAGTTTCATGGTCAACATGGAATCACTCTTGTTTTCTCCTGCAGTGCAATCCTTCTTCGTATATAAATATATAAATGCACTCAACCCTTTCTTAAAAACTCCATTAACAGAGCATGTTTGATAGTTGAAGTAACCTCCCTGGCCATTTACATTATCTATTAGCATTGCTTTCAAAAATCTTGTCTTTCCTTGTGAAAATTGGAATATTCTACCTTGATTTCTCTGTACTCCATCTTCATTATTCAAGGTTGAAGTAACCATGTAAAGGTTAGTTTCAGATCAACACTTCCCATGGGAGATTCTTTAGGTTCTAACTTTTCATAGTCTCTTTGAATTGTAAACAATGTTGTCATTTACTAACATTTTGAGGTGCCAAAGAAGAAGAATAGAAAGCCCAGTTCGTATTTTCATTCGGAATTTGCACAGAGATCCTATTCCAATGGCATGGGAGAAGTCTCAGATAGGCTAGACTAAATGAAACTTTGATGGCTCTTGCAAAGACTCGACAGGAAAAGCTAGCTTTGGATGAATTCATACTTTGTTATGCTGAATCAATAGGCAGGACTACTATCATGATTGCCGAATTAGCTGCGCTCCAAAGAGGTCTCGAGTTGGTGTTAGAGAATGGTTGGAGCAATGTATGGCTTTAAGGAGATTCAAAGTCATTAGTGGATATTAATGTGAAAAAGAAAAAAACTAGTTAGATGTAAGAAAACACAAAGACAAGTTAGCTACGTGAACTTGATTATTTCATAGCTTAAAAACTGCCTTGTGAATCATGTTTTTAGAGAAGTGGTGGTTAGTTGAAACCTCCAAAATATAATTCTAATTTTATTATCACAAACAAAATAATTTTGTACTATAATTATAAAAACAGGTCGTACCCAAGAAAATTTTAATTTAATTTAATTTTTCTATAAAAAATGAAATAAATAAAACTAGAGAATTTTTTAAAATAAAAATGACAAATTGATATGTCATCAACTCATTTTAAAGGTCTAGACATTCATTCTTATATATTTGTTGATCATCAAAGTAAAATAAATATTCTTTCAATTCAAGATAATAAATTTGATCTCCCTTGAAGCTTAGGGTAATCAAGGAGATTATGAGTAGATTAATTAGTCAAATTCAAATCAATTTTTTACCATTAGATGAAATTTAATATTGAAAAATAATTTTCATTCACTCGACAATAGTCTTAAGACCAACTTATGACAAATTTATACTAAACAATCATTCAAAAGCATTACAATTTAACTTAGTTTATTCTTCTCTAATAAATTAAGATGAGAGTTGCAACAATCAGATTAAGTGCCTGTTTGGGAGTGTGGTTGAGGTTACTTTTGAAAGTGTTTTTCATTCATAAATGTATCAAAATAATATTTTTTATTTTTTTAAAATAATTTTTGATATCAACACATGAAAATGATCTAAAAACACCAAAAAACTTTAATTTAAAATAAAAAATAAAAAATTTCATTTAAAAAAAAAAAAAAAAAACCGTTTTTGAAACACAGTGTCAAACATGGCATAATACTTTTCCTCTTAACTCTAGTCCCTAGATTAAAAAAAAAACTACAAAGCATACATGTCACAAATAGAAATCAATGATATAATTCTAAAATAAGGATAAACAAGTACTTGTTTCTGAAAAATTACAATGACAACGTTACTTCCCAAAACTTGATAATGAAGATGGTGTTTGTTCTCTTTGAACCAAAATTAAGAATCAGTTGTTCATGGTCTTTGAAAAATTCCAGCAGTAAACGAATGTGTATGTCACGTTGGTCTTCCCATGTTTTTGTATCTCAATAGAAAGTCTTCATGATAAGATCAAGGATAAAGATAAGAGGTTAAATGTTGTAGAAGAAATATATTTGATCCCGCCATATTTTTTCTTAATGATAAGACTCTCAAACTGTTAATTAGTTTCCCATCATATCAAGAGACAAAACTCATCCTTCAGCTTGAGTTCTAGTTTTCATCTTGAAAATGATTTTATATTTCCTAAAACCTTTAATTAACGTTGTTTTCTTGGATGTGTAGATAAATTTGGGCTTTTAAATTGCTTAATTTTGACATTAAAGCTCAACAAATGCTTTTTTGAATGTTTAATATAAAAACAAATAATTCTACTGCAAGTAGAATTTTGACATGATTATGCAGGTTTGATTAGAGGTCCAAATAAAATGAGATTTCTTCCTATAATATTTTTCTGGAAAGTTGAACATGTTTACTTTGACTTTGATTAAGATCACTTTCATTGTAACTGATCTTACTTGGTGAAAAACTTGTCACAAAGAGTAAGATTTGAAACAAAAAATAAATGTCTCACTGTATTTTTCGTTTTCTTAAACTATGGTAATGTTCAATCAAAAAAAAGAAACGACATGAATTTTTTTTTATTTTTCTTACAAGAACCACAAATTTCCTCCCGAAAGGGCACATCCATGGGATTATTATGGTGCTGATACCCTGCCTTCCAGATGCTAGTTTTGGCAGAAAATACTTCAATAAGTTTTTAATACAAAGGGCCAACTAATAACGTAACGATCACAAATGCAATCATTTATTTTTTATATATTAATATATCATATAGATTCTTCGTGATATACAGATGAGATGTGGAAATTAGTTGACTTCGAAAAACGACAAGCATCATTTGAAAATTAGGCATCTAACTTCTGACACACCAATCAAGAGATCAACATCAGGGTGTTACAGCTCGAAAATTCCAATATAATGCCGCATGAAAAGACCGCAAGGCAAATCTTGTTGGGCCAAAAAACTTCATGCCTCACATGGAGGTTGATAATTGGTCAATGTAGTACAAGATCCCAGTACAAAAAAAGCAGTAGTACATGACATGAGATAGCATGTCAGCTTACCACACCAATTCTTGATGACTCCAAGAAGCCAACATGAGAACACGAAGGTAGGATCAAAACTTTGCTGGTATATATTGCAGTACAGGCAAAAATGTGCGACTGTACTACATTTTGTATGCTCTCCTATTTATACAGATGAATCAAGATCTGCAGATCCATCGCAGTTGCAAGTGAGCTAGATAGGGGAGGCTTCCTGGATTGGAGAGCCATCATTGAGTGCAGCGTTGATGAAATCCTATATTTTATGTTATGAAATTGTTGCCAGCCCTTTATGGAGCTTGGCATCATTTCACCAGCGCTGCATTCAATCATGTTTTTCTAACTCTTCCAGGCATGGTTCTGCAGTTTCCCTTATGATCCAAGTCTACAGGGAGCTGTAGCTGTTCTTGTGTAGCCCAACCTTTTTTCATTTTCTTTCGATATATATGTAAAAAGGCAAAACTCATGGAAAGGGCATTCCCTTCCCTCTGTTTTGAACAAGATTGGATTCCTTGTTTGTGACTAATCTGGTAGTTTCAGGCTAATGATTTCATGTTATTTCTGCAGCACTTCGATTCACACTCCTCCACTTGTAAAATGCACAGCTTTTCTTAAAATTCTTTTGTGCAAACCACATATTTGTCCCCAAACTATCTATTGATTCTCGTCTAGGTCCCTGAACTATCAATTTTCTGAATTGTCTATTGATTGTTAAATGTGTAAGCTGCATATATGACACAAAGTATAGGTGTGGATTGAGGAAACTCTGGCCTTTGCTTAAGAAAAAGTGGGAGGATTTTAAATGAGAGACCCAATTGAGAAATGTATGATAACTTTGCTGATCCAAGCGATAAAATTTATAGCTGGGGACTAATTTGTAGTCTCTTTTTTCTGAACATTTTTTTTTTCTTTGAATGAATCCAGTTCAACTCCCAGTTTCTTTCACCCCAGCCCAAAACCCAAACCCAGGTCCAATGAGCCACAAAGCCAGTTGCAGGCTTATTTACTGATCATCAGAATTAACACAAATTAGATTAACCTTTTTTGCTCTGTCAGCTGACCTACAGCTCATCAGAATTAACATAAACTAGACAAACTTTTTCATCTTTTTTTTCTGTCCATTCCCATTTAAAAAGTTTCAAGAAGATGCGAAGATTTCAGCAGTTTTTGGGGTTCAGAGATACAAGGGCCCAATGGAACCAGACAAGTCAAATCTGGAAGTATTTTTAGTTCAGTTTTTCGAGACCTGGATAAGCTTCGAGCAGGGCACAGCAAACGCACCCGTCTCTATCCCACCGCATCCGTTCGTTTCATTCACCCATTTTTCGGCCCCGGATAAGCTTGCAAAACATGAAATGATTGAAAATAGTGTTTGTTTACTGTTTCAACATGGAGATTTCCTGTTTTGAAACCCTAAAAACTCTTGACAGATATACATCGTTCTTGACCTAGGACACTCTTTAAAGCCTAGGACAAATATCTAAACACAAAACTTCATTTGGTGACGTTGCATACATTTGTAGTTGGCTGCTCGTTTTGCCGACATTACAAGTTGAACTAAAAATGATGCAGAAAACATCCATCGATAAGAAACTTACTGCTAGAACTTGTTTTAGACCATGAATTTTGTGGGATGAGTAGATGAATCAATATCAGAACTTTCTTATCGATGCATGCTCAGTAGTTTTTCCATACCCGTGATGGCTTTTAACCAACAGAAAGTTACTTTGTTGTGAATAATAAGTGAAATTAATGCAGAAAACAAGAGAAAAATATGCAGATCCTTTGCCACTTTTATAGCTCTATATTAAGCCAAGACTAGACCACGTAGAAAAATAAATAAGGTTACAAAATTATATATATATATATATATATAGAAAAAAAACCTTGGTGTACAAGCAAAAACAGGAAATTGCACTACGAAGATAGTCTGTCTTAAGTCTCATTTATTTATCACCACTGCTATAAAATCAAAAAATGCAGCTAAATTTCCTAGGGAAAAACCCTGCAGCCACAAGCTACCATGCTATCTGATGACCATATAATCCAAAAATCCAAAAATCCTGACCCCAATTAACCACCCTGAATTGCCAAATTCTGAAACATTAATCTTCTAGAAAATCTAAAAGGGACAGCATAATCTAAGATTACATCAAAAAAATCCAACTTATTATATATCATTGCACAATGGACAGCAAAGAGAATCCTGAATCCTGAAATTGTCAAGCTCTGAAACATAAACGAGTCTCAATTCCTACATCAAACATAAAATCTAGAAAAACAGACAGCACCAACATAGACTAAAATCACATCCCATGAACCAAAAATCCATGCAAATATACAGTCAAATACTTGCTATAAAAGCAGAAGTCAAGAAACAGAAACCCAAGTACAGAAACAGAAAGTCACTGCAGAGATATCTATGTCAAGTGTAAAAGAAAAGGAAAAGGGGAAAAAAGCCAAGCAAAATCTAGGAAAGACTTTTCTTTTTTCTTTTTTTCTCCAAAAATACAATTCAATCAGTTCGAAAGATAAAAACACCTATTTATCAGACTCCATTACTTGTCAAGATCTCTCTCCTTCTCGTGACCATAATTCAAGGTTTCCCCTTTTTTTTATCCCTAACACTCCTCTCCCTTTCTTCATAATTACACTGCTTGCCACTCCCGCACCCCCACAATAAATCCCCTCTAAAAAAACCCTTTTCAGTATTACTCTCTTGCTCACTCTCTCTGATAAAATCCCAGCTTTCTGTCACTTTCCCGAGAAACATCAGAGTTTTCCGGGAAAATTGCCAAACTTTCTCCTTTAATGGAGCCTCTACCGGACCACCTCCGGTGCAAGAGGACAGACGGCCGGCAATGGCGGTGCAACCGGCGGGTGATGGAGGATAAGAAGCTCTGTGAAATTCACCACCTTCAAGGCCGCCATAGGCAGTATAGAAGGAAAGTTCCGGAGACTTTGAAATTGCAGAGAAAGAAGAGCAAGAAATCAGCAACATCAATTTCTAATGTTGAAGCCCTAATTAGGGTTTCTTCAAAAGAGGGGAAATTAGGGAGATTTAAGAAGAAAGGAAAGAAATTGAAGAGAGGGGATTTACAGATGGATTTGATAAGGATGGTTTTACAGAAAGAAATGGAGAAGAGGAAGAAAAAGAAAAGGAAAGGTTTTTCAGAGAAAGTAAGTGTTGATAATGGTGATGATACTGATAATGATAATGATAATGTGAACGACTGTAGTGGTAGTGAGAGTGAAGAAGGAGAAGAGTTAATGAGAAATCTGCCAAATGGGTTCATGGCAATATCACCTGCTAAGAATTTTGGGAATGGCAATGTGGGTTGTTCTAGTTCACATTGTGATATTAAGATTGGAGGAGATGGTCTTAATGGGGTTAGTACTGCTAGAAGATGTTTTAGGTCTAAAAATATTGAGCCAATGCCAATTGGGAAATTGCAGGTTGTTTTTTGTTGTTTGTTTGGTATTTGAGTTATGTTTGAAAGTTTTTGCATTTCAATTTTTGATTGATTGGTTTTTGTAGGTTTTGCCGTATAAGAGGGATGGAGTGAGATTGCGGAAGGGGAAGAGGAAGAAGTGCCACTGGTGTAGGAGGAGTGGATTGAGGACATTGATCAGGTGTTCCAGTTGTCGGAAAGAGTATTATTGCTTGGATTGCATCAAAGAGCAGTATGTTATTTCTGCATGTTAACTTGTATTCTTTGTTCGGTGCCTGATATCTTTCCCTTTTGGAGCTTATGTGCAAAAAGTTGTCATTTTTCCATAGAACAAGCACTGGTTATAATAATGTGGACTGTTCAATAATAATTGTATCCTTTAGGCCAACTGTTTTCTATATATAGCTCCAGCTAGTGCTGAAAGCAGTGATTTTATGATTTCAGCATAATGCTGTCTTTAGGAGTGAAATCTGACTTGTGATTCTTGATTTTGAAATGAATTTAGGTATTTGGAAACACAAGAAGAAGTTAGAATGGAATGTCCTATGTGTCGTGGAACTTGCAGCTGTAAGGTCTGCTCAGCGATTCAATGTAGGGACATTGCATGTAAGGTCTGACTTCTAATTCTGCTAAGCAAGCTAGACGTTGTACTTTCATATTTCTTGTTGAATCATGACGTCTAAATATATGCAAAAACTATTATGTTTCAGGACTTGTCCAAGGAGAAAAGTGAAGTAGACAATGTTTTACATCTTCATTATTTGATTTGTATGCTTCTTCCCATACTGAAACAAATAAATCAAGATCATAGCATTGAGCTAGAAATAGAGGCGAAAATAAAAGGTAGTGATCATAGTTCTACTTGAAATTCTGCAATTAACTTCCACTTTTCATAGTTTATTGTAGAATGTCCATAGAAGGTCTTTTTATTATATCCTTTGATCTGTAATAGGCCAGAAGCCTTCTGAAGTTCAAATCCAGCAGGCTGAAGTGAGCTGCAATAAGCAATGTTTCTGGTATATAATCTGCCTCCAAATTTTTTTTGATGGTGCACTAATATTTAACATATCTGATTTCAATTTGTTTTCTGCTCTCTGGTGCATGATATGACTTTTGGAGCAGCAATAACTGCAAGACTCCCATAGTGGATTTCCATAGGAGCTGTCCTGAGTGTTCCTATAACCTTTGCTTAAGTTGTTGTCGGGATATTTTGCATGGGGGTGTACGTGGAAGTGCTAAAACTCGTTTATGCAAATGTCCAAATGGAAGGAAAGCTTGTATATCTGGCAAACAACTTTCAGAAATGAAATCACTTTGTGCCACAAAGTTTAGTTATGGCAGCAAATATCTTGGTTCGACATTCTCACCTTGTCAGGGTGCTGCAGATCACAATGGTGGTATACCTTGTCCCCCTAGAAAGTTTGGTGGTTGTGGTGATAGCCTGCTTGATTTGAGTTGCATTTTCCCCTTATGTTGGACAAAAGAGCTGGAAGTAAGTGCAGAAGAATTAGTTGGCTGCTATGAGTTGCCAGAAACCTTGGATGTTCGATCATGTTGCTCATTATGTGCTGAGATGGATTGTGAATCTAATGGGATTGAACAGCTGCAAGAAGCAGCTGCAAGAGAAGATTCTGGTGATAACCTTTTATATTATCCAACCATCATGGATGTTCGCAGTGATAACCTAGAACATTTTCAGAAGCACTGGGGCAGAGGTCAGCCTGTGATAGTTCGTAATGTGCTTCAGAGTACATCTGATTTGAATTGGGATCCAATAGTCATGTTCTGCAATTATCTTAAGAATAATGCTGCCAGATCTCAAAATGAACAAGCTACAGATTGCTTGGACTGGTTTGAGGTTAGTGTTTTCCTCATCCACTTGCTGTGTTAATATGCTGTATGGTCGTGCATGTACCTAGTGTGTGCTCTTTTTAAAATGTCAAATATGAGATAGTGTCAATATTTTGTACCAAGAAACCAGTATAGTTCAAAATAATATCAAGGCTTTCTCTTCAATTTCTGGTGAACATATGAGTTATTAGAAGATAAATTAATCTCGTACATTACTGAGCTGTTACCTGTTGGTTTTACTGGGGTTGGAATTGAGCATTGAAAATTGGTTACGTTATGAATTTGGAGTGTTTAATGTTTCTGTATATGCAAATATTAAACAAATCTCTGCGCTATATCTTCCTGAGTTGTAAAGCTTGAAATTACAAGAGAAATAGAAACATGCTGGTACGAAATTCCTTGAAAACAATAATTAATTGTTTGCTGGAAGGTTCCTTTCCAATTTCTCTGATTTTCAATGCTCTGGAGGACCTAAATAAATGTAGCTATTAGCCTTGAAAGATTCCTAGAGGATGCTAGAGAATCTAGAATATTTTTCAAAATATCATTTCTCTCTCTCTTGGGTTTGGCTGCTAACTGCTAAACCAGCATAATCTAGCTTCCAAACTTTAAGGGGGTATTTCACTTCTCTATTCTACTTTATCCAACTTCAGGACATTCTCTTTTTCAAGTTGCAAACTGCCAGTGTTCTTCCTCTTAATTTGATTGTGATGGAAAAACTTGTGCTAATGGCTGTCTTCAGGGAAAATGTTCATATACATTATATTTGCTTCATGAAAAGAAATTAGACTGATTTAGACTCTAAACTTAGTACTGCATTATATTCTATGTTCCTGAGAACTGCTGGATGTTTTCAATTTAACACCTTTTCTTTGAAAAATCATTTTCCCTTTTTCACATTAATGAACGTTTTGCAATTCTGATTTCCTGCTGCTTTTTTTTTGGTCAAGAATTTGAGACCAAACTCTAATTGTCAACAATTTTTCTTTGGTATGGCAGGTAGAAATTGGTATACGACAGATGTTTATGGGGTCTTTTAAAGGCCTGACAAATGCCAACATATGGCATGAGAAGCTGAAATTGAAGGGTTTTCTTTCTTCTTGTTTATTCCAAGAACATTTTCCAGCTTTTTATAGTCATGTCCTTCAGGCTCTGCCACTTCCAGAATACATGGACCCCATTTCAGGTGTTCTAAACATTGCTGCAGATTTGGGGCAGGAAACCTCAAAGCCTGATCTGGGTCCTTGTCTTTATATCTCATATGGAAGTGGTGAGAATCTTTCACATGCTGATTCTGTGGAAAAACTGCGTTATAATTCATATGATGTGGTAAGTATGGCTCTATTTAAATTATATCACAGTCTAATCCTCTTTAGGTTTTTCCCTGAACTTTGATCTCAATTTACTTTGTGATTTTCTTTTTCCTATTCTTTTTCTTGATTGACCCCACACATTCAAGATGCATGCTTAGTACACTATTGCTTTCTAAAGCATTTTAGAAAGCATGCAGCATTCTGAGAAGCAAGGATCAGAAATTGTTATGCTTTCAAATCTGTAAAGAACCATCTCCTTGATTTCTTCCTTGTGCTGTGAGCAATGTGTATGTGACAATGTCCAAGTAACGTTAGCATGGAATGCTACCTATTTCATAACTTTTTTTCCAGAACAATTCTAAATTTGTGCTTATATATAGTTTCAAAGTAATATCAATTATTGGTCTCATCATCTAGGAGGGTGAACCAAACAAAGACCAAGATTATTGTAATCAGTCTTATTCTAGAATTTCTGTATGCAGTGACTTGCCTTCCTTTTTTTCTCATTTAGCACCTCTGGAATCATTATTTGCCACAGCTTCCTGCTTGCTTGCCCCACAATTTAGCATATTTTGTAATGGTTTCTGCAGACTTGTTTTTCTGTGGACAGTTTACAAAAAACATAGAAGGTCTTCATCATTCCTTTGTCTTTCTAATTTCAGGTTAATATTTTGGCACATGCTACTGATGTCCCTGTATCTACAAAACAGCTTAATTACATAAGAAGGTTAATGACAAAGCACAAGGACCAGAATAAAGAGAGCGGAGAAGCACCTTTAGATGAGGAAAACATTGAAGTGGAAATGCATGATATGTTCAGAGAAGATATGCTAGTAAACAAGAAAGTTGCTAGAGTATCCTGGTTCTCTGCTGCAAGGCATGAAGCTCAGGCTTCAAGTCTGAAAGATAGAGGCGCATTCCATGATGGGGATTCGGATTCTGATTCTGACACTGATACTGATACTGAAGTCTCAAAATTTTTCTTTGGACCTGCTAAAAGTTCAAGGTCATCAGATAATCTTAAGTTTCACGGGAATCACTCAGAGACTTCCAATCATTTCAGATCTGAGTCTTGTGGTGCCCAATGGGATGTCTTTCGTAAACAGGATGTTCCCAAGCTTGTAGAATACCTTAGAAGGCACTCTAATGAGTTCATTCACACAGACGGCTTCCAAAAGCATGTAAGTTCTGAATAAAATGTCAGCCTCTATTAGCAGGTCAGAGTGGATTATTTACTTGTCTCTCTCATGCAGATGGTTCATCCAATACTTGATCAGAATTTCTTTCTTGATGCATATCATAAAATGAGACTGAAGGAGGAGTTCAGTAAGTAAAACTTCTATTTGCCCCTTTTCTTACGATGACAAATTTGAAGTTTTGTTTAGATTTCCGCCTTGCCTGATGCTTCCAGAAATTGAACCCTGGAGTTTTGAGCAACATATTGGAGAAGCAGTGATTGTTCCTGCTGGATGCCCATACCAAATTAGAAATCTCAAGGTAATATGTGCAATAATATTGAATTTGTGTTTTAGAAATCTTCTTGTCACTGCCCCAATTTTGTTAGAATCCTTTCATACTCCATTGTTGGCAGTTTAAAAATCTGCTCTAAGGCTCTTTTACCACGGTTTAAGTATATTTGTCAAGATTTCCTTATGTTTTCTCTCATAAAAATCTTACCAATTTTCCAACATTTTACATCATTACTTGGAATCTGAAGGAGATAGGAATATAGAGAGTTTGTAACATACTTTATTTTGTCATGTTCAAATTGATTTATTGTCAAAAAAAATTTATCTGGTTTCTGGATCTGCATTAACTTCTTTGCAATATTGATTTCTATTTCTGTTCATTTGACTTTTCATGCGAATTGCAGTCATGCGTCAGTGTGGTTTTGGACTTCCTCTCGCCAGAAAATGTTACTGAATGCATCCAGTTGATGGATGAATTAAGACAACTTCCAGAGAACCATAAGGCCAAAGTTGACAGTTTAGAGGTAAATTACACATGAAGGTGTACACATTTCCTCTCCATTCTTGCCCATGTGAGGTGTACACATTTCCTCTCCATTCTTGCCCATGTGATGAATATGGCCTTACTTTTTTTTTTTGGCGAAAACCAGGTGAAGAAAATGGCATTGCACAGTATCAGTAGAGCAGTCAGAAAAATTCATAAGCTTACACGTGCAGAGTAAGCGCTAACATTGAAATGCATGAGTTCTGTTCTTTTTCTTCAATCTTTCTTGGTATGTTGGTCATCAAATAATTTAAGATATCCACATTGTTTCATGATTGTGTGTTACGTTGTGCATGAAATTTAACAAGTTTTAATAGTGAAAATCAGATGCAGTGTCTGTATATATTGTCAATACACATCACCTGGATTGGGAAGCATAGCTTGTATATGTTCAGGAGAATGAACTAGAACCTGTTTGTATGAATATCTTTGATGGTTGCTAATATGTGAACACTTTTATAGGGAGATTATGTCAAAATTCTTGTGATGGACAAGAATCATGGGATCAAATAAATTTGACGATCCATTCTCAATAAAATAAAATAAAATATAATAAAAAACAGGGTGTCAATGTTTGTTCCTAGTTTTGTCTTAGGCAATTATTATCCATCCCTTTGTTTATGCATTCAGATGAACTGCTGATGCACATGTTACACCTGTCTCCCCAGAAATTGAATCTGGGTTTATCTTCAAAATACTTTTTTAATGACACGAGTGCCAATCATGTTTGTAAGCATGATACTAACACATATGTTATGCTTCAAATGGATATTAAGAACTTTATGTAGCGTGTGTCGCAAGATTTTTCTGTCCAGGAAATTTATACGTGCTGCATAATTTAGGGCCAGCATGGACCTCAATGGCTAACTGTAAGGACTGAAAATGGAAAGATAATGCATAGAAGGGAAGAATCGGACGTGGAGGCATGGAGCTTCTGCTGTTGTTAAAAAATGAATCGTGCAGGGTAATGGTCTCTGCTGCAACAGCCTTTTTATTTTGCATGCAGAAATTTTGATTAGATTGCCGTCTCCTCGATGATTAAAAAGCTAGTTTTCGCAGATCTCTCATTCATGGTGAAAAACACCAACTTTTTGTTATCATAAATTTTCTTTGATTTTCTCATTTACTGCAACAACTTGTACATGCGTTCATAAGGTCAGCATCTTCTCCCTTGCTGCAACAGCACGTTTATATGATCGATCCGCTCGACTGTATATAATGACTAATCAGTTTGGTTGTAATAATGATTGATTCTTTAGTTCTTTTATATATATATATACAAACTTGTGAGAGTTTCCTCGTACTGCATCATCTGATGCTAGACAAACTGCATGAAAAAAGCTCTATAATGAAGGGTTTGGGGTTTCAGCGACGAATTGTTTGAGATTCGATCACGAATTTAAGCAACAAAACAAGAGAGAGACCCACTCCGTCCAAGAACACGGAGTGGTTGCCAGCGAAATGCATGAAATCCTCAAAACATCTTGCATGCTAAATTAAAATTAAAACAGAAACTAAAAGATATCATCTTCCGTTTACTATGGATTGTAACGGTTATTTGCTCCTCCCAATTGGTTCTGGGAGTGTAATGTTTATATATATATATATAAAAATATATATAAAAGGACTTATTTATTATTAGTAGTAAATAGATCAGGGTCAAAACAGTCTTCTTACACACCGTGAAATAGCTAGCTAACCTTTAAAAGCAAACAAAAAAAAAAATAATGTATATGGGATTATTCATCTTTCACTTTTTTAAGCACTGGATTATCTTTAAAAGAAAATAATTAAGCTTGTATTCAATGGCTTTTGCTTCCTTTTTTTCACTTGATTTTTTTATTATAATCAAGTTAGTTATGGGCAATTTAGTGTTTTAATAAATATAAAATATTTTAAAATAATAATTATAGTCTTTCCTTCCAGCCTTCAACCATTGCTTTTTGCGATGGCATCGGAAGCAATGCATTAAATATCTTTCGGGTGATGGGTGACATGTCAAACGGATAACCGGTGGTGTGGCTTCACTGGACTATGTTTCTTCCATCCCCCTTTTTTTCCTCGTGGTCTCGGGTTTCATGTCAACCCTTTCAAATTTAAATTTGTGTTGTCGGTGGTTTGTATTTATATCAATTTTGGTTTTAATTCTTTTTATTATTATTTGCTTCCCTGGGAGGAACTGGGTTTTTTTTTCAATTTTGTCCCTCATCATTTGATTTCATTTTCTTGTTAATTTCATCCCTCCATATTTTATTTCATATAAATTTTATACTAGATTTTGATTCATTCTTTTTATTGCTATTTGTTTTGTTTTTTAATCCTTTTCTTGATTGATTTTTGTTCAATTTTATCCCTAAATATTTAGATCATTGGGGATTTTGTTGTCATTGTTTTATGTTTGCCTTCTATACAATAATTTGATTTCACGGCTCGGATCACAAGTTTTGAAGATTAGCTCCATTTGAATGTGATTTTTCTCATGTTTTTTTAAAAACATCATCTTTCTACATTAAATTTTTAAGTCTTGAACTTTGTGATTTGTTTTTTTCTTTTTTTATGAAATTACCTCAATCTTACTTGGATTATGAGTTGATTAAGTTGATCGAGACTGACATAAAAAATACATTTTTCTTAATTCTTTTTTTTTTCATTTCACCATTTAATTTGTTTGGGTTGACCTTTATTGTTTTATATTTTTATCTAAATTGTTTTGCACTGCACTGAGTGATCTGATCTCACAATCAGACGAACTAGGTTCGCATTGGACCGTCAGAATATCGCAGGATCTTGTTTTTCTTGTTCTTTATTAAAATTGATTTTTTTTTCTTCTAGTCCATCCTTCAACCTTGATTTGTTGGTAATTAACTTTAGAATTCAAGTAGTCAATATAGTTTTCATTCTCTTAGTTTTATTTATTGCCATTAGATTTTTTTATTACTTAACATATTCAAATCTATTACACTAATCCTAGATTTCCCTTGATCTTTTAAAAACACTATCACCACCTAGACAAAAAAAAACTTTGTGCAAGTGAAAAATTGATTCGCCACAGCGTATTAGGCCACCCATCGAGTCATCACCTATATATTAAACTTTCTTCCATACAGAGAAGTTATATTCCCTTTAGACACAGACCACAAAGGGTACATTGGGGCATCTTGAAAGTCCGACGAACCTCCAACTGAACCATTAGAAAACGAGATTAGCCACAGGGGCAAGAAATCATTGAAAGAATTGAAAGAAAAAGAGAAAAAGGAAGCAGCAAGATTGAAAACGAAAAGGGTGGGTGCTCATAATGCAGTATTTAAGAACATCAGTGCTGCTCAAACAGAAACTTCTAGTGAATCTTCATTTACTGTTGTTGGTGGTCAACTGAATAAATCCGAATTTCATCTATTTCTAGTTACATATTCACTCGTATCCTGAAGTTGGGAAATTGAATAAAAGTCATATGAACCATGAAGCAACGATGCCACAAGAAATCTACAAATCAGAAATTCAAAATAACTTCTTGCTATGTGTAGCTTGTCTCCTGTCATGTCAGCATTCACCATCAAAATGCCATGTTGGCTACAAGTTTAAGAAACCACTTCAAGTAGTGTGTTCATTGCATACAAACGAAAGAAATAATTGAATAGCAAATAATTGTTTGAGATATCTACACATGAGTTTACTTCTTTTTTGTTTTAGTTCATCGTGAGGAAAGGAAAGAGAGGCTAAATTTACAATGAAATGAAAAGCTAAAGTAATGAATAGAATGTCGAGTCTTTATTACATTCCCTTCTTGCCCCATCCTCCATCATCATTTTGTGTTTGGAGAAATGATATGTTAAATTCAGCACAATAAATACAGGACAAAATTTGATGGAAAGAGTGAAGAAGTTGGAGATTTCTAGGGAAACCAAATGGTCAGCTCTGAATATTTCTTAAAAGTGGTATAATTTCCGAGTCCTTGGACTGTCAAAATTGTTTTTTTAGAAACAGAAACGTGAAAAAGAAAAACCTGTTCATGGGGCCATCAACCCATCAATTGTATAGGAAAGAGACTTAGCCCAGTCAGCTCGAAGAAGCAGTGTTTGTAATGTCTGCATCACATTGTATCCTGGATCTAGCTTCCGCTGCCATCCCTGAAGAAATTGGAAAAACACCAAAAGTAAAGACATTAAATTAAACCCTTTTTCATGATAACAATCACTAATATATTGCAGAGGTCCCCTTATAGCTAGGAAGCATGATATCACATTACACATCACTATCTGGCTGCTTCCGGGGCTCCTTTAGCCAACACCAAATTTAATTTCATTGTGCAGAAATCAATAAACAAAAACTAAAATCTTATATGGTCAAGGAAAGCAGGAAAGCAGAACGTTGAAGAGTGAAGAAGAAAACATCAAAAAAATTGCAGTAGAATTACTTGTATTCCATAATTCCAAGTTTTGAATACTCAATTCAAGTACATACAATACAACCGAAAACAGGAGGGGGAAGGTTATAGCCATGATCACCAATTCAAATCCGAATCCAATTTTCGAACATCGAATTCCACAACCCCCAAGTTTCACAAACCTGACCTTGATCTCAACCAACTGAAGATTTTCCCCCTTCTGTCTTGGATCTTTTTTTATAACAGAAGTCTTAGATATATTCAGTATTTCCTTATACTCTACACCTTCTGTATGCATAAAAAGCACTTTATCCTGCCTACTTTTCCCTACCCTGTTGCTAACATAAAAAAAAAAAAAAAAGAATTTCGTAATCCTCTTTAATTTCTAGCATTAGTGCTAGACCTTTCATACTCGTGTGACCATTTAGATATAGTAGACATAATTATGAAGTGGCTCATGACTTCTATACATGAACATACATTATTTTCTAATATGACAATCAATTATCCCAGGTATACAACTTAATAAGACTAATAAGAATCATCCTCTATATTTAATACATGGGTAGCTTATAAGATTCTGAGTTGATTCTAGTGTATGATTGTTGACTATATAGAAATATAAAATACCAGTCTTGTAAGCTTGAGGTTTTGAAATTATTCTCTTTCTTGCATTTTCAAGGAAAATCATAACTCAAGATTCTATCTAACTAATTCCCCTTAAGTTTGTCCAAGTCAATAATGTATACTTTCTATTTTGATTAGATTTGATTTTGTGATTAAGATTCAAATTCTTTTTTTATAATTAGAAAAGAGAACAAATAATCTAGTCCATGTAAGTGAATTTTATAGTTCAGTAGTTAGTCCTTGGACCTAACTTATCAAAATCACAGCTATTAAGGACTTGCAATGAGAATTTGTTAAATTATTCATAATTTAAAAAACCATTGATAAATTTGATGACTTATTCCACTGAATATCAATTGATTCAAGTTTGCTAACTTATACAAATCATGATCACTTTGACATATGCAACACAAGCAAAAAAAAAAAGTATAGTCATGGAGAGTGATTCATACTTGAACCCAATTTTCAAACATTGTATTCCACAATTCCCAAGTTTCACAAATCTGAACCTGATCTCAACCAAGCAAAGATTTATCACACAAGTCTTGGATCATTTTTTTAACTGGTCTTAGATATATACAGTTCTTGAATAATTAACATCATCTTTTGCCTTTCTTCATAAAAACCACTTTATTGCTTTGCCTACCAGTTCTTTCTCTACCATGTTGCTAAAACATCAAAGAAACTTTGCTGGTGTCCTTGTAATGAAACATTATGGCAATAGTAAAGAACTAAATTACCTCAAGAACTAAAGTTGTGACCATGACAGTGCAAACATTGCCATCAATATTAACTCTGTGCCGCCTGACTTTCTCAAGTAATTGTTGCATGCACTCTGCAGGATGGACTAGATCACCCTGAGGAGTACCCCAGAATGTGAATGCCTCTTCCACTTCCTGTTAGAAAAAGAAGTTGGTATTGCAAGTCAAGATGCTCCAAAAGAAGAAGGATGGGAAGGATATCAAAATGTTCACGACTCAAAGGAATTAATTACTTGCTTAAGACAACCTTCTGTTCACTAAACATGCTAAATTTTAAAATCACTGCAAACTATCCAATAACCTTGACAGAATGTTATTCACTTGTATTCATATTAACTCTTCGCTTAGAGAGATTCAACTTTCAAGCATACCTGTGTTTTACTACCTAATCAAATAAAAATGGAAAAGCAATTAAAAGAACCAAAGACATAACATATCATTTTTCAATTTGTCACCACAACCTACAACTAGCATAAAATTCAATCAACCTCATAGTGAAGGTACTAATTGCATTCTTAACACAATTATTCCCAGTCAAATGAGAAAAAACAAATCTATGAACCAATATCCTACCTCAATAAAGGCCTTTGGATTTGGGCAGTTTTGTCGCTTTGACAATTTTAGTGTGTATTCTGCTACAGTGCGGCCATCCCGGCGGGCAATTGCTTTAAAAAATTCAATCAAATTCACACGATCACCCCGAGAAAGTTCAGCAGTCATGCCCACATCAAGGAAAACAACATGAGGCTTTGATTTAAACAGCCGTTTCTGAGAGCTGTTCGGAGAAACCCGGACGAGGATATTTCCAGGATGCATGTCTGCATGAATAAAGTTGTCCACCTGAAATAAGAAATACCCCATTTTCAAACTGAAAAACACTTAACAGTCCTCAACTCATAATTGAGAACTTAAAGACAACACAAATACATGTTAATGAAGTGTGCAAGAATTTACCAGAAGCATTTTCAGAAGTGCATGAGACCCAATGTGAGCAAGTGCAGTTTTAATCCGATTATGTCCCTCAAGATCATCTACATAATGTGAGACACTTTCTCCTTGCTCATATGATTCCACCAAAACAGCAGGATGCACAAGTGGATAGACAGGCTTTGGAAAAGAAACATCCTTCCACCTTCGGAAGTTATATATAAAGCGGCTTAAATGTGCAGCTTCCCTTGCAAGGTCAACTTGCGACATCATGAAAACAGCAAACTGTTGCACACTCTCATCAAGTCTCAACCAATTCAAAGCTGGAAGAAAGGTTGATATCTTCGCAACCAAGTTTATTATCATGAAGTCTCTTTTAATTGATTCACCAACACCAGGATGTCTAACCTTTACAGCAACCACCATAGGCTTTGTCTGTTTTTTCCCAGGGTAGTGAAATCTCAAAGAGGCTCGATGCACTTGAGCAATACTCCCAGATGCTACAGGAACCTCTTCAAAACCCTCAAAAATTTCAGAAAGTTTGCGACCAAATGCTCTTTCAATAGTTTTCTTTGAGTACGCAAAACTATGTTCAGGAGCTTTAGAATGTAGCTCTGAAAGCTTGGTGCATAAGTCTCTAGGAAATAGATCTGGCCGGGTAGCTGCCCATTGACCCCATTTTATAAATGCTGGACCTGCTTTCTCCAGTGTCCGATGAACAACATGAAGCCACATTTTCCTAAACTTTGACCCACAAGAATCAGCAAATGGAGCCATCAACAAGCTGGGTGAGAACAAAATTGCTAAATATATAGCTCTCACTAATAGCGCAAATGCTTCTACAATAGCAGATACTAACAAAGTCACATAAGCATGCCCATCTTGTGCACGCATAAACAAAGAACTGGGATAATAATCTGGTTCCACCAATGTTCTTTGTGCCCATGCCACCTGCCCACATGTCAACACTAAAGCACCTGGGACCACCAACTGAGACCGCGTCAAAGCCAAGCTAACCGCTTGAGCTATCTTACTTATCCGAGGAACACTCTGGCCACAAGCAGAACCTTTCCTAAATAGCCTTTTCCAGGCAAGCTGGGCATTGTGCGTCACCGCATCACTCATAAGTGAATAATTTCTTGTAAAATACCTACAGGCAAACTGCTCTTTAACATTGCACGATGCAAATGACGAACACCCACTACTTGGAAAGCTATACCGCGAGTAATATCTAAATTGTGGCAGATGCAAACCAACTGAAACTGCTGTTCCATACTCTTTTACTTCCAATAACTGATCGCTTCTTTTCTGTTTACCAGAAATCAACTGCGTAGCTTTTTTAATATTTCCAATTGTCAAAAACCTGAGATACCAAAATTACACGATCACATCAAATATTTCAGAAAATGTTTAGAATTTCAAAAAAGAACTCCAAAAATACTTTTACAGTATAACAACATTATAAGATCAATAAAAAATCCTTTTCCATGTATTTATAACAATAAGAAACACACAAAAAAATGGTATTTATATAGCAGACAGACATAGCTAAAGTTTAACCAGAACGAGGATTAAATTCAAAAGACAACACCTTTCTTTTGTATTTGGCTTTAATACAAGAAAAGCTTCCCAATCTACGCCAATATCTAACTATTTTTCTTCTTTTTTCCTCAGCTAGTCTGGTCTTCCAAAGAAAGAGGCATAAAAGGTGAGAGAGCCACGGGAGAGAGCGAAACAGAGGACGGCAGAACTGCTTTTTATGATTGTTTTGCTGACAGCTTGTGCTTTTAAAACTTACCTGTATACTAAAATACACTCACTGAGCTACTACCCTAACCCTTTAATTATTATTATTTATTTTATTTTTGCATTATAGATATAAACGAAATTTTTAAAAAATATTTTTTTTTCTCCTATAATTTCTATCCCTAGAGAAGGAATTATGAGCACAATTGCAGAAATTAAATGCATGATTAACAAAAATTAATAGCTCAAATTTAAGAAGAAAAAAAACCACAAAATCTAAAACCAAATTAACTCAGAGAGAGGAGGATCATTCCATGAACCTGAACATGGCGATCAGAAACAAGAGGATTAACTGATGAAGTTAAAGAGCGCAGGCAGTGGAAAATGGAAGCTCCGTTGATTGTTGTCGTCGATGCGTGCATTTTCTCATGGATTTCTCTCCCTGGGGGGGATTTCACGGTATTTTTTTATTATTATTACTCGCTGAGCTTGTTAAAACGCATCGTATCATGGGATTTAGGTGCTTTGGGAGGCGGAGAAAAAGTTGTGATGGTGGCCAACAGCGCAAGAAAGTGGGAGATGAGAGTGGAGCTGGGACTGAAATTATGGAAACTTGAACCGCTGGGTTTTTCATGGGCCGGTCTACTTGGTCTTCATGGGCTTTAAGCTATGTGTTATCTTGGGTCCATGGGATTAAGAATCATTTTCACAAATGTTTGTTTCTGAAACATTCTAAGAAATTACTAATTGTTTGCTTTTGGTTACTATTCGATGATAGAAAAGATAAATACATAAGCGATATAAACATCTTAAATTTAATATATTAATAAAAATATAAAATAAATCTACATTTATAATATTTTTGTATTTTTAAAACCATAAATGTAGAGAAATTATCTAATATATATACAGAAAAATCATTTAAAAACATATAAAAAGATATTAATTTTATTTTTTTTAAAATAAAATGTAAGTTATAACTAAACACATTTAGAGGATATTGCTTGATTCAAAATAAATTTTTAAATCATAATCATAAAACCACACGAGAAAAACAGTTCTTTTTCTCAAAAAATAATTAAATTAATAATTGACACTCTATACTGATTATACGTATCACATAAAGTAAATCCGTGTATAATTATCAAACTAGAGATAGATTTTATAAGATGTGTATATATATAGTCAATGCATTTCTCACTTATTACAGTATAGGGGTGGTTTGCTTGTCGGGATTAAAATAATATATTAAAGAAAGAGTTATATGTGTGGGGGTAAATATTATAGCACTAGACACATATGATTGTGGATGCGTAATTACCATTTGGCTTCTAAGTGTGTTAAAATTTAAGTTTTGCCCTCAGCGGCATTTTTTGACTTTTTCATGGGATTGGTTGGTATTTTCTGATTGCTTTGAGGTATTTGTGTTTTTTTTTAATTTTTGCACAGTAAAATTACAATTTTACCCCTGCTATCAGACAAAAAAGTGTTGAGTGGGTAATGGTATATTTGTTTGTGAATGAACAGTGAAATAATTGTTATACCCTTTTAATAAGACAAAATATAAGAGTTGCGGTTGAGAGTATTCACGGTTTTTCATCGATTAAAAATGCACAATGAACTATAGATGTATCATCGGAAACGACAGAATCAAAGATTTAGCTCAAGGGATAGATTCATATTTGCACATGCATTTTATTTTATTTTAAAGAAAAATATGCATGTGTGTCTCGTAGACGCGCTGACAAATGTCTTCCATCTGCGCCTTCCAGAGGGCACGTGCTCTATAACTTGGTGGTGTAAAATGTTCATTTATCATCTTACCAGAGCACCACCGTGACCTTTTCCACATGGTAAAATGTGTGTAATCAATGGTGGTCGGAGAGGTGTCGCTAGTTGGTTGATTCAATTTGGTCCTTAAATTAAAAGGTATCATATAATGTTTTTTCATTTGAACCTTTATTCTTTCTTTTTTTGCTTTAATTTTTTAATTTTTCGGTCACTCAAGGATAGCTACTATTTTTTTGTTCATGTTTATGTTATTCTACTCTTAGTTTTAGTTTTTAATTTTTATCATTTTTTTAGGTTTTATTTTTATTTAATTTCATCCTGAAATTAAAATTTATATTAATAATAATTTTAAAATTGATATTTCTTCTTTTTTGTTCATTTTTTTTCATTATTTTTATTTTTTCTTTAAATCAAATGATTTTTTCTTGATAATATTTATTCTAGTTTTGTTATTTTTTTGTTTGCTCTTTTGTTAATTTTTTTTTATTGTTCGAGATAGTTTTATAGTTTTATAGTTTTTATTTTTTATGCAATGATTGTAATAATTCAATTATTGTTTTTTATTATTATTTCTTCTTTGCTCTTTTGTTAAAAAAATTGGTTTTTTTTTTCTTGTAGACAATTTAATAATTTTCAATGTTTGTTTATAGTGATTGTAATTTTAGTTGTTATAATCATGATAATAATAGTTATATTACTACTAATAATAATAATAACAGTAATATTTCATTAAATGGTTGCGGTACTAAAATTAACAATAGCTCATATAATAATATTACAAATATCAATAAGAACAAAAATTATTACCACAATTATATTCATAATGCTAATGATATTTATTCTACTTTAGTATTTTTTTCTCTTTTGCTAAATTATTTTAGTTTTTTTAGTTCGTTTTTAATTCCTTGAATTTTTTTGGTCTCGAGGTTTTGATTTGTTTCAATTTTATCCTTTAATTGAAATTGATCGTATATTGTGTTATTCATTTTGGCCTTTATGTAACTATACTTTTAGTTTTGGTTTCTATTTTAATCATTTTCTCTTTTGTTGGGGTTTTATTTTTTTCATTTCATATTTATCTGATTGTTTTTTATTCCTATAATTTGTTTATTGTCGAGGTTTTAATGTGTTTCAGTTTCATCATTCAATTGAAATTCATTATATATTTTTTTATTCATTCGGCCCTTATCCTTCAATTTAAGCTAATAATATTTATTTTGTTTTTGTCATTTTTTTTTGCTCTTTTGTTAAAGATTTGAGTTTTTTTTTTTTTATTCTTTGAGATAATTTTAAGGTTTTCATTGTCTAGAAATAAGGTTTCCAAAAGACCAATTTCAATAGAAAGGTGAAATTGAAAAAATCAAAACTTCTATAAAAAAAATCATGATGAGAAACAAAATCAAAAGACGAAGGACCGAAATGAAACACTCATAAACAAAGAGGACCTATTTGGATTTGCAGATGAAGGAGCGAGAAAATGGGTAAAAGAAATAACAACTGACCACTAGCAAGCCTTTGCCCGCTGCCTACCGACAAGCGCATCAACATGTGAAAGAGAACATGACAATGCATTTGAAGAGATAACGGTTGGACATAAGCAACCGTTGCATGACGCCACACACGTCGCCTGAATGGCACATATAAGATAAAACTATTGGCGCGTCAGATAAATGCGCCAACATTTATTCAAAAGTAAAAAATAAAGTAAGCAATTACTCACCCCCCCCTCCCCCTTTTTTTTTTGTCTTTTTTTAGGGCATTTAAGTTTTTTTATTGTTCAATAAACATGAAAAACCATTAATACCCTCACTGACAACTCTTTTTTTTTTTTTTGTCTTATCTCAGAGTAAAGTTGTTATTTCACTATTCATGGTTAGATAAAAATATCCAAATTATCCTTGCCCATCCTTTGTTTTTTTTGTCTATTGTCAGGGATAAAACCGCAATTTTATTGTTCCAATAAAACTGAAAAAGATACAAACACCCTCAAACAATTAGCTAATAGGAAAAGGTGAAGGAGAAAAGTAAAAAATACCCCTGTGGTCAAAAGTTAATTTTAATGGATTGAAAGGTAAAATGGTAATTACAGTATTACATCCATAATAATTTTACTGTTTTTTAAATATACATATAGCAACACTTGTATAGAACTAATTCATATTCTATCCACTCTTCATCTAGTCCATCTAGCTATATTCCTCGTAATAGACACAAAAATACTATTTATTCACTAGTATTTGAAGTATTTTCAAAAGTCTGGACCATCATTATTGTCGTCTTTAATGGTGGGCTTGAAATTATACTCCACCGAAATAATGAATTGGACGTTGAATTTGTTATTGATATTAATTGTATAGCTTGAAAAATGCCACGTTGTGTATGTATGGGATTATAATCGATGATATTATTTTAAAGTATTTTAAAAAAAAATATATATATTAAGATAATTTTTTTTAAAAACAATTAGCATCAGCTTATCAAAACATATTATTGAAAAATATTAAAATAATTATTTTTTACAAGATAAATATATTTTAAAAAAATATTTAAAAGCAAAAGTGACCGGACTTACAAATAAGATATTTAAACATATATATCACTAGTTGTCACCTACATTTTGAAGAATAAATTGAATAGGAGTAGACATTTTATATTTGTTTATATCACTGTTTATTATTGTGTTTTAAAAATATTTTTGAAAAAACAATATTTTTATTTTAAATTAAAAAATTGGTGGTTTTAGATTATTTTCATGTGTTAATGTTAAAAATAACTTTTCAAAAATAAAAAATATCATTTTAATACATTTTTAAACAAAAAACACTTTCAAAATCAATATCAATTACACTCCCGATACATGCACTATAAATGAGAAATCCTTCGTGGTTAGTAATAATAGATTTAAATTCATATCGTAATTACAATTATTTTGAAAAAAAAATTGATAGGATAAAATATAATCTTGATTTTTAAAATATATATATTTTTTAAAATTAGCCATATATCATTAACTGGGACTCAATCTAAATTCTTAAATCTCTTTTTTGTAAAAAAAAATAGTTGAGTTTATTTGTTAAACTGTAATTTCAATATAGTACACAAGGAGGATGCTAGCTCTAGAAAATAACTCATCAGTCGACCACATTTAGTGATTGGTCTTATACTCTGTGCGGCACTCCGATCAAACTATGTTTGGCCAAAATTCAATTTTTTTTTCATTTTAAATGAATTTTTTTAGTATTTTTAGATCATTTTGATGTGCTGATGTCAAAAATAATTTTTAAAAAATAAAAAAAAAATCATTTTAATGTATTTCTAAACGAAAAACACTTTCAAAAGCTATCGCAACCGCCCTCCCAAACAGGCTTTCTAGCTGGTTGGATAAGGGATTTTTACTCAGATTCTGAAGCATACAGTTGTATATTTGTTTTTGATTAAATTGAGTCTATAATACAGTTTGCGATATTTCAACTAATATTATGAATCTTGAAATTAATAATTATATAAATTTTTAATAGTAATCATATTAATAATTACAGGAAACAAACATTTTAATTCAAAATTCTTATCACTAAACTATATACTAGATAATTGCACCGTTGTTTTTTATATCATTACAGTTGCGGTCAATGCCAATTAGTACTGCAAAGTTTAAAATATTAGTGATCAATTTATCTTTTGGTGTAGATCGAATCTCAACTTTAATTTATTTAATTATGATTAATGAAAATTGACTACGATCACACTTTTTTCTGAAGTTGGCATTTGGGTGTCGTGGGACTTTTTTCACCATACACATTACAAAAGAATTATCATCAACTAGATGGTTTTTCTTTTTTTTAAAAATAAAAATGATTTGATTGTTTAAAAACCAAACAAAAAAATGATTATCTCTAGTCAACCGTGCCAGCAAAATAAATAATAAAAGGCTAGAGCCGACAATTTCTAACCTTAAAATTTAATTTATATTGTAAGAATCCCCAAAAAAAGATAATTCTTGGTCAATAAGGCTATGGTCCACCGATACAATATCAATTCATGAAGAGGCCCCATTTGGTGCCCCTATTTTCTTGAAGTGAAAGCTGCTGCAATTGTCATCCTCGAAACAGCGTGCCTGCTTCGAAGGTTGGAAGTGATTTTTAATAAAGGTATTAAAATAATATTTTTTTTATTTTTTAAATTATTTTTAATATCATATCTAAAAAATAAAAAATAAAAAAATTCAATTTAAAAAAAAAAGCAGTACAATAAGAACAATCTTGGCCTGGTGGTCAAGAAATACTTCTCCTTTCCTCTCATCCCAGGTTCAAGTCTTGTCAGGCACACCTGTCAACCCCAACGGTACCTTACATGCTCATTAGGTTTGCAGGATGTTCAATGGACCCGAGAATTTAGTTGTGGTACACGTAAGCTGGTCCGGACACGCTGGTTATAAAAAAACAAAAAAAAAAAGCATGCAAAAGGCAATGAAAAAAGACATAAGAACACCTCAGAGAGTTTACTTTATTCAAACCATCGAGGAGGCTTTTTCTTTGGACGGTGGATCAAGAAAGTGAAATCTGTCATTCCTAAGAGTCGGCTCACTGTCAAATCTGCACAAGCTATATCCGTACCGTTTCCTTTACACCACAAAATATCTTTCATCTTTCATAACAAGTCAACATCTAAATTAAATATTCATGTCTTTGATTTGGAAATTTTAGTCAAACAGCCCTTATAAGATTTTTTTTTTAAATTTAATTGTATATCAATATTGTTTTTAAAAGTATTTTTTAATCAGAAATACATCAAAATAATATATATTTTTAATTATTTTTAAATTATTTATAACATCAGCATATAAAAATAATCTAAAATCACTAAAAAAATTTAATTTAAACAAAAAAATATTTTTTTTATTTCAAAAATATTTTTAAAATGCAATGCCAAATAAAACTTTATAAATGGCAACACTGATCATTAATTATAAAAACGAACATTAATAAATAATCATAAAACACAAACATGAATTAAATATAATAAATCTTTTTTATCTTTTTTTTAACATTTAATATGGGTTTTTTGTTATTGAATTCTTTATACTGGGTTGATAGTAAACTATGATAAAACAAGAATAATAATTTTATTTTGTTATATACAGTCAGGCTCCCAATTTTGTGTGTTTTCAAGCTCTGATAATTAAAAGATTTTTTAGTCAAACAGGGATTTCATCTTTTTCACTCGAAAACAATCGAGTGTCGACTCAACGTGCACACCAGGCACCTTAACGTGGCACAAGAGGTGTTGAACGGAGGCAGGAAAAGGGAAGCAGAGACAAAACCAAACCAGACATGTCAGCTTGAGGGGATGTTTCTTGTTGTTTCAAAAATATTTTAAATTAAAAAAAATTAATATTTTTAAATCATTTTCATGTAATAATATCAAAAAATAATTTTTAAAAATATAAAGATATTATAATAATTTATTTTTGAATAAAAAAATATTTTTAAATACAATAATAATCTCAGTCAGTCACAGTTTATGCTCTCTTTAAGATCACATGTGGTTAGAAATATCCTTTTTGCTGCCGGGGCATCTTCTGGCAAAAAGCTTGACCAGGAAATGTAGGGTATACTATCCCCCAATACACGTCGACCGTAAATTAATTAGGCAAGTGCACGGAGAAGACAGCCTGAGAGACAAGAACATGCAGATACGAGGCGGCAACCGGGTGGAGACAAGACTCATGGTGTCCAGCTAGTCTGAGATTGTAGTTTGTCTCCTAGTGATTGATTGCCTCACGTTTTTTGAAAATATTTTATTAAAATATTTTTATTTTTTAAAACAAAAGAGATAAAAACAGTGGAGACAAACAAGATATATTGATTTACCTTTCTGTTTTGAAATTTACTTTTTATATTTTTATTGCGTTTTGAAAGACTAAATAAACACAATTTTAGGAGTGAATCTTAATTTTAATTGGACAGATTTAAATAATACACTGCTGATCAAGTTATCCATGCCATGTCACTCTTCATTCAGTAGTGCTGCTGTCTACTTTCTCTCAATGATTAACACACCAAGTTAATTACCTACTAATCTCACTTGTTCATGAAATCATCACCGAGGGTCGGTAAGCCAATGTATCTAGAGGCTTGAGAGTTGAGACCCCATAATCATCACAAGGTTAATCATTGATCGTAATTAACCATCAAAATACGAAAATAAAACGGGACCCACTCCTTGTTATTGGGTCCACGTGTCTTCTAAAAATCTGACGTCATTAATAACATTCGCTGATATAATTAACGACGCCTGAGGGGAGGATACCACCTACCAAGAGTGAAAAAAAATAATTTTTATTTTATTTTTATACATATAATAAAACATCACATGAACCCCGCTAGATTCTCAATAAAACAAACCGTGGTGCCTGCCTTTCCGAAAATTTTAGGTCACCGCTCAGATGCCGACACGTGCACGGTTTTTTGGTCAAAGCTTACCGTAATCCCATGAAATTACTCTACCTGATGGGACAGCGAATCTCACAGGTGGCTGGGACACTTGTAGGCCTTTCATGCGCCGGCTGTCCTCGCCGGAATGGTTGCCACTAAATGATTTTGCGTGTAAACTTTTAAGCAAAATAATCAAAATAAACTAAATCTATTTTTTTATGAATCACATTTTAAATTCTTAAATTACTCAACCTCTAACTTATCAATAAAAATATTATTGATGAAATTGCTGCTATCATTATATAAAAAACTTAAATTAACCTAAATTCAGATCCATTGCAATTGATTTTTATGTTTGTGTGTCGAGCTAGTTTCCTACCCTTCCTCTCATACTTAAACATTATTAAATATACTCTTTTTTCTTCTTCTGAATATTAAATTTAATTCTCAAGATCCTGCTAGCAGCATATATAATTATTCAAAGTGATAAATTCTGTAACGGGTAACAATGGTTGCACATACATCTTCTTTGTATAATCATTAATAGAAGTGTAATTTTTTGAAATAATAATGTGATTATAAAAAAATGTCATATTTTAATTAATATGATAAAATAATTGAATGACATATGATCAATAATGGAAACTTCTACTATTATATTAAGATCAAGAAAACATGAAAATCATCTGGTAAGAGATTAAGACTAAGATGTTTGCTCCTCATGCGATCTCAGGTTCGAGTTCTGTAGTTGTTAATATGATGATCGCTAGAGAATTACATGGTCGTTCACATCAGATATCGTGAGATTAGTCGAGGTGCACGCAAGCTGATACAAATACTCATATTAATTAAAAAAAAACATGGGCTATCAAGCTAGCTAGCTTGTTTTCTGATGCACTAATTAATTAATTAATCATATAAATAAAGCGTAACATCGAATTAAGACAAGAAATTTGGAAGGAAAGTTGAAAATTGAGAAGATAAAAATGTATCAATTACATTAATTCCCAATACATTACATGAAGTTATAACTAACATCTAAAATATCCGGGACTTCGAATTTCAAGATGTTGCTGCAATAGCTATCCCTCTCATCTTCAGTGCTGCTGCTATTGATATATGTTGAATTGGAATTCAAGGGTGCTGGACTTGAAGAAGGAGTTGATAAAACTGAAGCAAAACCAAAGGTCTGGTTGCTGTTATTGGAAATAAAAGTCGAGGTCTCAGTGCAAGGGTCCACGAGATCCGACCCGTAGTGGTTGTCGGCGGCGCTGTTGTAACTTGATACTGCAGGCACATAATAATCTTCTGTTAAAATCGAACCCATTCTATTGCTTTGCCACTGATCATGAGTGCTTAGCTGAGAATTTGGAGAGCCAAAGTTCGTAATATTGCTTAGTTGGTATTGGTCTACATTAGGGTTCATTAGCTGTGCTTCATCAGAAAATGTAACACAAGGGGTGGTGGTCAAAGTACTGCAAGTAGGCATTTCTTGACCTGGGGTTTGAAACTGGTTAGCTTGATGAATTATCGATCGGTGTTGGCTTTGTTGGACTTGTGGGTGTGAAAGATGGTTTTCTTGATGACCATTTTGGATTACAGAATTCTGGGTTTGGTCACGTTGAGAAGATAACATAGATGTGGCTAGCCTGAAAAGTTCTGGGTCGCCAAAAGGTTGAGCCCCAAGAATTCTCGACATGTTCATCTGGGAGGAGCTGTAAAGAGATGAGTTTAGGAACGAGGAGAGGTAAAAAAGATCCACTCTTGGACTGTGAGTAGCCGGGTCAATTCCCATTCTCAGAAGCTTTTTCCTGATGTGTGTGTTCCAGTAGTTCTTGATTTCATTGTCGGTTCTTCCAGGCAATCGAGCAGCAATGGCAGACCACCTATACATCAAACATCAAACGAGGAAAATTGAAGTTAAAATCAAAATTCCTACGACTCCTTAACTCAACCTATGCATGTTTGTCAAAAGAAGACTTACTTGTTTCCCAAAATACCATGTAGCTGAATTATTGTCTCTTCTTCCTCGAAAGAAAACCGACCTCTCTTGATATCAGGCCTCAAATAATTCGTCCAACGAAGACGACAGCTCTTTCCACACCTCTGCAACCCTAAAAAAGATCAGAAAATCAAACCCATCAACCCTATATCCACAAAAGCTTACGATAACTGAAGCATCAAAACCGATGTATAAAACAATAACATACCAGCATTCTTTGGAAGTGTTCTCCAGTTTCCACAGCCATGTTTTTGTATGTAATCGATCAGGATCTGATCCTCTTCCTGCGTCCATGGTCCTTTCTTCAGCCCGTTTTTTTCACAGCAAGGTGCCCTCCCCATGTTGCACTATCTATCAACTACTCCTGGATGTAGTAATACGGTACCGTTCTTGCTAGAGAGGAAATTCAGAGGTAGAGAATTTTGCTCCAGTTTTTGAAAGTTGCAGCAAAGAAATGGATGTTGGGTCTGGAGGGCTTGTGACTGTGTATAAATAGTCCTCCGAGGGAAGGTGAGGAAACAAAATGAAGTCAAAAAGGATTCGGTGCCGTCCGCTGCTTCTCAATAACGCCACGTGTCCCTTTTCTTTGGAAAAAAAAAAAAAAGTCTACTCTCTCTCTCACCATATCGTAAAATACAAAATTATTTTTTCAACCAAAATCTTACAATACATGTGTTTTAAATCTCGATTTTTGTTACTCTATCTATCATTTTGTGGCTGGATATCTCAATCCATGCCTTTTGGATTATTCATATGAGGTGTCACCACCATGAAATAGCCACGTACTCCTCCTACCTTTAACATGACCTTTGCTACAGGATGCTGAGTGTTTGAGAATGCATTTAGAAAATATTTAAAAAAAAATTGATTTATTTTTATTTTTTTAATTTATTTTAAATTAAAAAAATTTAGTGTTTTTAAATCTTTTTGATGTGCTATATCAAAAACAATTTTTTTAAAAATATCATTTTAATGTATTTATAAACAAAAATTATTTTTAAAAAAACTTTAACCATTATGCTAAACAAGTCATCTTTGATCATCTTTCATGATCTTCTTCAATTCATGCATGGCTCCGTTTCACAAAACTAAGATGGCTGGCCTGAGCTTGTCGTGTGTGTGTGATTAATTGGGGTTTTTTTGGGGGGTCATGGAAAACTATGCCGTCCCTTTTTAAATCATTGACGGGCTACTCATGTTGATGAGGGCCAGTTCAAGAATTTTAGCTAAAGTCATAAAGGGGATTCTTGTTCCTCAACTAAATTGGGAATTTTTATAAAAAATTTAAGCTTGGATTTTTTTTTAGCACAAAAAGAAACCAACGAAAGGAAGTTTGGTTAATGTGAACGAAGAGCTATAAAATGCAGCCCGACAGTCCACCCAACGTGCCTTTGAATTCTAGTAGTTCAGGCGTCGAAATCAGAATAACACGAAACTCGCACAGTTAACGTGTTTCGGCATGATCGTTAATAATCAAATCTTTGCTATTGATGCATACCCTTTTTAGCCGAATTCTGTTGTTTAGGCCCTGAAATCATCGTTTTTGTCATTTTAGAAAAGTTTCGTTTTATCCATAACTTTTGATTTCTAAGTTCGAATCGACTTCATTAATTTAGACTTGCTCAAGATTTCTAGTAGTTTTAATTTCCGCAATTATTTCAGTTTTACTATTTTTGGTAATTTTTAGTAATGGGTCCTTTTTTTCTTGTCTAACAAGAATTAGGGCTATGTTATCACCTTAAATATGCTTGTAAGTCCTTTGGCCGGAATAAATCAATTATTCAATAAAAATTCGAATTTTCTCGATAGTTTCTCTTATTTCTGGTGGACTCTAGAGTAATTTTCAAAATATTAACATGGATCGTACTCTTTTTTTATTTTCCGCTGCGTCACTATAAGAGGCAATTAAGGAAATGTATGAGAGTCAAAATAATACAAATAATGTATTTCAACTCAATAATTAAAGACAAGAAGGTTGATTATTTGTTTAATACCTTAGAAACCTGAAAAGCATGAGCTAGCAATTTATCGACCCTACACTACTAATCTTGCTATCTTGTTGAAATGAGCTAAAAAAGACAAGAATTTTTTTAACTTTTAGCCAATTTAGCTCTTGATCATATACTCGTGAAACCTTAATTACTATATTTTATAAATGTTTGTACAACTATTCAATAAGAAAGGTCATGAATGTGAACATCAAATCAAATTTATTTGAAGCTAAAATAGTGCCCTGAAGAAAAAAGGGATAAAGACCCAATTTGAAGTGTAATTATTGCGATAATATCGGACACCCAATTGATCGATGTTGGCGTCTTCAGTCCTGTTTGACATTGCATTTCAAAAGTATTTTAAAAAAAAATATTTTTTTATTTTTTATTTTAAATTAAAGTTTTTTGGTGATTTTAAATCATTTTTATATGCTGATATCGAAAATAATTTTTTTAAAAGAAATAAATAATATTATTTTGATACATCTAAATAAAAAACACGTTGAAAAACAACTCAACGACACTCCCAAACAGGCCCGAATCATCCTGAATTGAAACCAAAATTTTCAATGGATAACAATGGATGCTAGAAGCTTTCCCAATCATCTACATATGAATCATCAAATTTTACATCTCATCTCCAAGCAAAACAAAGCAATGACAAAAAAAAGAATGAAAACTTGTTTGCCTTCGGGATTTTTAGATGCAAATAAAAGTGTCTCTACTAAAGAGGTGATAAACATTTTGAATGCTTTCTTTTTTACTATTAGTAATGTGAATGAATTTCAAAAAAACAAATTCACTTTTTTCACACAGATATAGGCATATAAAAGAATTATTTCTCTTCAACTTATTCTACTATATTTTAAGGCCCCGTTTGGCATTGCGATGCGATCCCACCGGCTTTTGGCCGAAATTTAAAATTTTTTTTTGCATTTTAAATGAATATATTTTTGTGTGTTTTAGATCATTTTGATGTGCTGATTTCAAAAATAATTTTTAAAAAATAAAAAAAATATCATTTTGACATATTTCAGCACGATAAGCATTTTGAAAAGGTACCGCAACCATACTCCTAAACAGACACTTATTACTCGAAGAAATGCTATCACCATTATCACACCTCCCGCGAATCACTTTATTCCTCAGCCACTGGAACGTGATTACTTGTTGTCAAGCAAAACGTCAAGACCTCAACTTCATAGACTTTCGACAAATCGACTGAGCAATTATTTCCAGGGACGGTAGCTTTTTCTTGAGTCGACCAAGAACAGTTCCTCGGCAAAATATAATTTAACAAGACACCCTGCAGGAACATTTCCAATATATATAGTTGTTAGTAAATCACAATCTGTAACTCCATGAACACATATTTTTCTAGCTCATCTCCACATGAACTATAGAATAAATATATGATTAGAGCATGATTTATTTATGTCACCAAAGCCATCGACCTCAGGGCTAGCCCAATCAGGATTTATAAACAAGCAAGGTCAAAATGTAATATAGCTCTTGTGGGGAAAACGTTTTTGGTTGCCAAACACGAAACCAATATGAACACAGGTTAGAATTTGATTTATACATAGTTTTCAACTTGAAACAAGGTTAAAGAAAGCCGAAAAGAAAGAAAATTTTCCATAAGAAAAGTGCTTATTTGGGACTTATTGGCTAGTCAAAGCTACGACTAATGATGCCCAACTTTTAATGCTCCAGCTATTTTCCACCCTCAAGCAGTGATAAAATATAATATAGTAGACATTGTCTTGCAAGATCAAACCATCGACAGGCTGCCACGATTTTATTTTCTGACGCCGATGTCTGATCCCGACAACAACAAGCCTTTCCTTCTTTCATTTATTTTTTCTCTTCACTGATCATCAAGTCTTTGCCTTCTTGACGTCGATGAATCTATCTGGCTATATATAGATGAAATATAATATATTGTTGATTACTGTAGCCAGTAGCCACCATATCTTTAGTGGGGGTAACGAAACAAATTTTTTTTGAATGCGAGTAAATCTATTTTTTCAGAAAATGTATTTAATAGGTTCAAATAAACGAATAAAATCTCATATGTTCCAGATTCTTACAAAAAATACATGTTTTGATTCGAACTAGAGATCTACTGTAAATATTATAAGCTCTTTATCATTACATGGCGTCCTTTAAAGACGAAGCAACATGTGAGTTGTATACAATAATGCAATTTACTTGTGTTATTGCACTTGTAGTTAAGAATATATGGGAAAAGGAGGATTATCCCATCCATCTCTCTTGGAGTTCATTTTTTCATCATCCTAGTAGCCATCAATGTAAAATATTAGGTAAATGGGGTCAAATATTATTATATATTGATTACCACCGCAGTTTCTCTAGGTATAAATTTTGAGTTTTGACCCTATCCCTAATCCTCATTCGCTCGTTTGGATATCCTTCTAACCCTCACCAATTATTCTATTCATCTGCTTAGAAGTAACCCCTTTGATCAGCTTCCCATAAATAAAATTTGATTTCGGACAAATAAATATATTCCCCTTCATTCAATGATAAATAAATATATTTCTTAGCAATGCTTTTAAAATACTAATTACATCACATCGATGAAGATTAACAATCCGTAATCTCATAAAATATCTCTGTGCCTGTTGTCAGGGAGACAGTACTCCATGTCAAATCACTAATCACAGTAGCCTACTCAGCATACTAGCTAGAGGATTGACAAGTAGAGATTAATGCTTAATTATTTAACAGAGTGCTTATATCTTGTGCTTGATACGGCAACTACTTGTCCAATTTCTAGGGTTTGCTTTGTGCATGGGTTACCCAGAGAAGTTGCATACATGTGATGTTGACCTCAACCGCTATCGATGTGCAAGGAAATTTGGTAGATTATCTATATTACGCTATTATTTAATTAATTGTAATAAACTATCTCTTCTAAAAGATTAAATTGATAGGTGAGGTTCCAGAATATGATTTATATTATTCTGCAACACTTCTCCTCAAGTAAAAGCCTTTTGGGCTTGAAACCTGCCAAACTCATATTACTTTATGTTTAATTTTTATCAAATAGAATAGAGGTGGTGAAATTCGAATTCATGACCGCTGGGTGAACAAGACTCTGATATCATATTAAAAAATCATCTCATCTCAAAATTTAAGATAATAGATGAGAAATATCTATTCTTATTCCTGAGAGCTGCTCAATATCTCCTCAGCAATAGCTTGTATGTTCTCATCGACGAATTACTATAAACAAACATCTAATTTAATGCTATTTTCAGATACGAGATCCAAAACATTTGTGGATGCTGTGCCACCTGTTGCTATTTTAAGCGAGCCATACACTTACTTGATTAATTAGCCGCACACTTATTTCAGTTCATATCTGAAATGATTTGTGTGGTCCAATTGTTTTTTAAGGCCCAGCGTAAGCATCCAGCTATACGTGGGGCAAATTAGCAGTACTAAACAATGATTTCTTGGAATGGTGATTGAGATAAGCTTTGATTTCCGAGCTTAAAGTTAACGTGCCCAAAGCAGATTGATTTGAAACTGAAAAGCACTTATCACTTCACATGTTTTACCTTACAATATTTATTGGTACAGCAAATAATCAATTTATGACTGCTAAAGTATAGGAAGACACATTTCTTGGACGAACTCTCTTGTTTTTTTTTTACCTCGATTAAACCCCACCTCATTTTATATATTTTTATTGTGTTCGGAATTAAATAATTAAAATTATGATTATTTCAAATTTTTATAAGAGTATATTCTATCTCGAAGAACTCAAAACCTGCAAACAACTTTTTGGGAAAGTTTTTTTTTTGGAGGAAGTGTTTATTTGAAAGTGTAATTAAAATTGATTTTAAAAATGTTTTTATTTATAAATATATAAAAATGATTTTCAGAATCATTTAATTCTAACACCATATGCAGTTCATATCAACTTTTTTTAAATCTTCGAAGATAAAGTAACTTGATAAATTTACAGCAAAATCTCTCCCATAAACAGAAACTATTCTAAATCTTCGAAGGAAAAAGTAACTTCGTAGAATGGAAGAAAGCTGCAAAATAGAGTTTCGCATCCCCTTCCTCTTTCTTCCCCAGGACCATGAACATTTGAAAGATTGTGCCAGCCGATTCAAACACTTCTCACGCGCAGATTGATTATCCTGGAAAACTCCAGAGTTGTTAACTTGGAAAGATGGGTTTTATTTTTCTTCGTTAAACCTACAACTCAACACTCAATCATCACTTCACGAAATGTCATGCACTGCGCTGTTAACTTGGAAAGAAACAGCTAGCGCTGTCCACAATCTGCTTTCCACCGGCCCGCCCGGCCGTCGATTATATGAAGCACTGGTTCCTTTCACGTGTAAGTCTGCCTTTCACATGCAGGTCAAAATGTCACGCTGCATTTCCACACGTGGAGGCCACTCACATCACATGCACAGATTTTCAGCTGGGTATTCCTTTTCTTCAAGAACAGCAGGGGATTGCTGCAGGATTCTCGTATATCGAGCCAAGTTGAACGACATGGAGTATCCCCTACTATTCATGAAGAAAGTAAGAACATCAATGGAAACCACCTCATTTAGACAGCCCAGGAAAATATGGAATATCGTTCACAAATTCTTAAACGACAGCAGTGAGCAATAAACAGCAGTTGAACCCCAGATATTTTTGGGAATCCAAGCTGATCTTGTAGCTAACATATAATACCTGTTAAGAAAATAATCTAGATTTATACTTTTTATTGTTTCTTAATTCAGTGAAAGAAATAAATTGAGAAATTAAACAGATCAAGGCAATTAAAAAATTATTTGTATTATTAAATCAAAGGAGATGATCAAAACATATAACAAAATAAACTATACAAAATACTTGATTGTTTGTAATCATAAGAACATCATAGAAAACAATCATGCATTGTAAATTAAATTCCAAGTCAAAATTCCATGCAAGGCTAATTTCATACAAGGATGGCATCATCTAGATACTAAACTTAAGAATCTGGATGACAGAAAAGGCCTACACTGGGACAATCGTTGGAAGCTAAGAAGATGTCTCTACAGAAACAATGGAAGATTATGCGTGCGTGCAGAAAACATTCCATCAGATTATGTGTGTAGCCTTAAGATGGAACTGAAAGTATATATTCCAAGCATCATTCAGAGCTTTAACTTCAGTTTATTATATATAGTCTCGTCAAACATATTCCATTGCATCCTCACTAAAAGTATATCTCCTCCGATTAGGAGATGGGAAAAAGTTCATGAAGTTTATTGAATCACAACATCAAGCTCTGATACTAACTGTAACTAACCGGAACCACAATTAGATATCCTATGGAAGATCCTTTAGGGGGCATAGCTAGCTTCCCATTCTCCAGTTGTACGATCATAGTCAACACAGAGAGATGCCACCAACGAGGGGTATTTCACCGTCGTCACCAGTTAAGATGCCACCAACGAGGGGTATTTCACCGTCGTCACTAGTTAAGATACCAATTGCATCCGATGTGGTTCCTCCATTTATGGTAGACCACCGTCTATGGTTCCTCCATTTCCACTTACACCACAACATGATCCCGGGTTCTTTGAAAAGATAGTATATCAGGATTGACAGGGGTAGCAGGTGGTGTGAGTAGAGATAATACTCCTACCTTGATGCAATGGGTGAAGAATATGAGGGAACTTGGATGTGTTTCATTCTTGGGAGAGGAGAATGCTGAAATTGCTGGACATTGGCTCTGAAAAATGAAATCCCTTATCCAGATTCCTATACTGAAGGGGTCCGGGTGAATTGTGGTGCACAGTTGTTACAGGATAGTGCACACTTTTGGTGGGCAACGGTGAAATAGAGGAGAGCTTCAGAATACGATATATTTTAATTTATTATTTATTTTATATCTCTAATTATACTAATTCGAATTATTATTGTGAATTGATTTAAAATTAGCAACTTGATGCATTAAATTGATTACATATTATAAACAAGGATATACCTCTTGTGTTTTCTAGAGAGTTGAACAGAAATTATTTAAAATTTCACTCTTACTCATGACTCTAATAACAAAACATTATCTATATTTTTCAAAGAATTTGACAGAAATTATTCAAAATATTATTATTACCGATAGTTATACCGATGGAATAGATAAGGAAATATTAACAGTGAAATTACTGATAGAATTACAGTTGAGGTCTCAATTGGTGGGGCCACTGTCGATGAAATCACCGACAAAAACTAAATCACCGACAACTGTTTTATTGATAGACGATTGTCAATAAAAATTACATTACAATACTGACATAAAATTTTAATAATAAAATAGTGAATTTTGGTAATGGATACTATTTTTTTTTTTTATTCTTGGAATCTAGAAATCACTACTTTTGAAAAATCTAAATACAAGAAAAATGTATTGTGAAGAAAAATGAGGATTCACGCAACTTGTTTGGAGATAACCACTAAAAAATTGTTATTGAAAACATTTCTTAAGCATCGTAACAGACGAGGATTAGCATGCAAATGAATTAAATCCTCCCCCACAAGGAGAAAAAACAAGGATCATTAATTTCCTAAGCATATGTTTTTTCAGTTAAATTTTACTTTTCTTTGTTAGAAGTAGAAAATCATTAATCATTCACAAAATCTAATCTCCAGAAGATCCAGAGTTTTCAACAATCCTACGTGGACTTTGTCCTTATCGGCTTATCCAAATCTCCCTTTCATGTAATCGACACGTGTCCCCAACCCACAGAAACAGACCCCACGCCCCCAGTTTCCTTGCCAAGCTCCCCTGGAATGAACCTTTTATAGCCTGAACCTTAATCAACCCTCTCTCTTTAAATGCATGACAGTTTCCTCCGGATCATCGCCTGATCAAGAATCTTGTAGCTTTTTTCACGAATCTACGTGATTAATATTTGTCAAGAATCTGGGGTGGTGTGTCAATCAGGAATGAGAGTGGTTCAGGGAATGAAGGAGCAGGCATCAAAGTGTGATTCTAGCTCCATCAAGTCTTTGAGAGACTCTGCTTGTTCATCTTCTTCTTCTTCGAAGCAGACAAGGCGTTTCTCTGGTTCTGTTGATTCAAGTGCTTATAAGACTGCCAAGAACGATAAGTATAAGCAGGCCGAGGAGAGTCTTAGGACTGTCATGTTCTTGAGCTTCTGGGGCCCTAATTGACCACCATAATCAAGAAGCAGCTAGCTAGCTAGCTGTTGGTGTTCGTCTGCTTTAGCTCTTAGGAAAATGTTTTAATTTGCATCCCTCTGAGGTGTATTTACCTATCAACTTCTGTACATGTGTAAATACAGGTGGGTTTACGGTTTGATCAGTTTATGTTTATATCGACTAATTTGATTAATTTTACGAGTTCTTCCATGGTGTCCCGCGGGAGTTCATAAATGTCGTCCTGATCAAGATAATTAGAGAATAATATAAATTATATTATGGAGCCTTACTTACAAGCTTAAGTTTTTAGGTGAGATGGTTCCTTAACATGGTATCAGAGTCTTGTTGACCCAGCGGTCACGAGTTCGAATCTCATCACCCCCATTTTATTTGATAAAAACCAAGCACAAGGTGATGTGGGTCTGTGCAAGTTTCAAGCCTAAAGAGCTTTCACTTGAGGGGGTGTGTTAGAGAATAATATAAATCATATTATAGGGCCTCACTTACAAGCTTAAGCTTTTAGGTGAGATGGTTACTTAACACTCCAAACACTGAAAATTCAATGTCGACGTAAGCCACAAGTTGAAAATTCAAGCAGAGATTTTGCATTTGAAACAAAAAATCTCGTCTTGGAATTACTTCTAACTAATTAAGCTCGACTTCATCCAAAAAAATAAAATTAAGCTCGACTTCTAATCATGTTCTTTGCGTTTACACAAAATTATCCTAACAATTTCATCAAACAAACATGTGATGTTTTGAATAGCTTAAAGTTACAAGTTATTCTGTAATTTAAATTAAAAAAAACTCAAGTTAGTACTTTGAAAAGTAAATAGAATCGTTTTAGCAATTAATAAAATTTAATCATTTGACACTAGCTTTTGTTTGGAAAAAAAAATGTTATTTTGATATCTGATCAATACCGAATTAAGTTTTATAACTGTAATAATCGAAAATCTTTAGAATCCATGTCTCCGTAGTCAATTATTGATCCATGAACTGATTGGTAAGAAAGGAGAACCACTTTTGTCCATTTATCCCACCTTAAAAACAAATTCATAAGTGTCTGTCTTAAAATAATTAATAATAAAAAATCAAAGTTTAATCAACTAATCCCACCATCTTAAATAAAGTTAAATTAAATTCCAATGAAGCCAAAACACCAAAAATCCAACCACTTCCTTTCTCCAAAGTCAACTTAGCCTGTCGTCAACGCCAAGTTCTCCTAAAAAGACAAATTGTTTACAGCATCTAATCAATGGAGACTAGCAAGTGGGCCAAAAATCGAAGATTCCTTCTTCCAAAGACAATAATGTTGTTCGTAGGAGGAATAGACCTCCCTTTTTTTTAGCCATATTAACAATAAATTAGCTCTTTTATATTTTTAAAAAAAAAGAAATTTCTCGAATTAGATTTTTTTAATGCGTTAATATTAAAGATAAAATTTTTAAAAATAAAAAATAACTTCTATAACAATTTTAATCAAACTTCAAATTGAAGGCTAGTCTTTACTTTGAATATGAAAAGTAATCATGGGGGAAAGAATTTTGAAAAGAAAATTATAGCCTCGTGTGCGAATTTAAGGTCTCTAGTCTTTACTTTTGTTTTTTTTCCTCCTTACCAATTTTGTTTTTTTAATATTCAATTAAAAGAAAAAAAAATTACACCATTTTATTTTATTTAAAAAAAGAAGAATGATTATTCATTTCAGAATGAAAAAAATTAGCAAAACTTGATAAATAAAAGATAAAATCTATATTTGTTTCGTAAGAGATTAACTGTTGGATTCACCTCCAATAATTATATTTATCACAAATAATTAGTTGAGAGAAATATGAATGTCATAAAGTAAAATGATGGATGGGTGATGATCCATCAAGTCGTTTGTTAACAAAAGAAAAACATTATGATAACCAAATTATTTTCACAAGTTATATTGCTGGCTGGATTAAAAAAATAATATTCAAAAAAATAATATTCAAAGTCAATGGAAGTTCATTATCATTGTTATTGTATCCAACCCAATAAATCAACTTCAAAATTAAATTAAATTATATAAAAATTATCTCAACATGACTTAGTCAATTTAATAGGTCCAAAAACAATTATAATTGAGTATTACAGGTTTTTTTCCACACTAACCCTAAAACCTGTAAAGTATGATATTATTTTGATATGCATTAATATAATAAAAACCATGAATAATTATAAAATGAGAACTAAACCAAAGAAAAAAAAAACCATTTTACTACTTAAAAAGGCTTTAATATAAGAGTGTTTTAGGAGAAATATTGTTATTTTATTATTAAAATCCACCATAAAAATGCTAAACGTTTTTGCTTTTTTTAATGCAAAGTGAAGCACCACGTATGGAACTGGACACTAATAAAGCACATCAACTTTTCCTGTTATCAAGCCTTTTATATATATATATATATGACTAATTTGTTAAGCAGCTTTTTTTCTTTTATTTTCTTTTTTTTATTATAAAAAAAAGGAGGACTTGGACATGAACCCAAAAAATCAAACGCAATTAAATCCCCTCTCCAATTCCACCATTACTCCTCACCTTCCTCCCCCTCCCCCATGTCTTTCAAAGAAGAAACCACCACCAAGACCGAGTCTCTAGACCTCACAAAAACGACCCCGTTCCTGATGATCTAATATGGTCATACCGGACCAGAGATCACCCGCCGATAAGACGAACAAAAATAACAATAACAAAGTGTGGGGATTTAAGCTGCCGTTTTTAGGAGGAAGCGACGCAAACACGACACCCTCCTCCTCCTCCTCCTCCTCTACTACTACTGCTACTACTCCAACCATGATGATGCACCAGCTCCAGCAGCAGCAGCAGCAGCACCACCACCACCATAATCACCAGCACAACTCGCAAGTTGAAGGATCTTCTAATCCTCCTCAAGCTTCCAATTCTGTCTCTTCTGTTGCTAGATCGCTTTTGCCTACTCGTCGTCGTCTTAAACTCGATCCCGCTTCTAAGCTTTACTTTCCCTGTAAGTCTCTCTCTCTCTATCTTTTAATTTTTAGAACGAACTCAATTGCTAATATTATTTTGCTAATTTTGAAGAAAAAATGAGATAATCACGAATCTCCGTCGCTGTACTTATTAATAAGGATGGATTTGCTTAAAACTCAAAGCTACCGTACGTAATTGACTTTAGTTTCTTCAAATAAAAAAAGTAAAAATAATATATGTATATTTCCCGATGCTTTCTTTTCTTTACTTCGAATAAAATTCTAACTTTAAGAAGAGAGCTAGAAAGTTTCGATCTTCATTAGCTTGTTACTTCAAGACTCATGCAGTCAAATCATCAATTTAATTTATTGATGATTAATTAGGATGTTGTATTTTAAAGAAATTCCTTGTAATCAATGCCCTGACTCATTGAATCGTGTCGAGAACCAGTAATTTTAAATGGGGATCAGTGTTTTACTTACAACTGCTTTCGTTTTGGGACCTATTTGCTTTTCTTTGTTTCCAATTGTGTTACTGATTTCTGATGTGATTACCCTAATTAATGTTTTGATTATGTTTGTTTTGTGTGCTCTTCTTCAGATGAACCTGGCAAGCAGGTCCGGAGTGCCATCAGGATCAAAAACACTAGCAAGTCACATGTAGCGTTTAAGGTATTTTTAAAAATCTTCTTCCTTGTTTTTGTGGTTCATAGCATAGTTATAAGACCTGGTCCTGGGGTCAACCCTGCTCAAGGAGGCTCGGGTGGGTTCAGCTGGTCAACCCAAAACAATGTCATATTAAGAAAAAAGACTGCCTGGTTCAACCCCTGGGTCACCAGGTTGATTTGCCAGGATAGGTCTTATAACTAGGTCTCATAGAGTCCAGCTGTGTAGGTTATAGATGTATGTACACACACGTTTCATTCTAGATCACTGCGTTCGTTGTTGTGCTTGATAATTTTTTGCTATTGTATCAGGTACATGACTGGATTTTGTAACGAGTTGTTTTTTCTTTTTTCTTTTTGATTTAGTTTCAAACAACTGCACCGAAAAGCTGTTTCATGCGCCCTCCTGGGGCAATTCTTGCACCTGGGGAAAGTATCATTGCTACAGGTAATTATTGTTGCATTCTCTGTTCATATTATTGTTCTTTGAGGAGAGAATGTATCTTAGCTATTTTATGTGTCTTTCCACTTTATTCTTACAAAAATTATCTTCTTGATTTTGGATGCCAGTCTTCAAGTTTGTCGAGATGCCAGAAAATAATGAGAAACCAATGGAACAGAAGAGCAGGGTTAAATTTAAAATCATGAGCCTGAAGGTGAAAGGGGTTATGGACTATGTACCCGAGCTGGTGTGTAGAGTGGTTCCTTTATCTATATTTTCCATTGATTTTAGTGCTTTAATGTAAACCTATGCTGTTCAACAATAGTTTTAGTGATAAATGTTCTTGGTCCCATGCATTTATTTTGATATATTTGGGCTTGAAACATGTTCTGCTTGGGGTGAGCGTAATGTCATACTGCAAATTCTTCATAAAAACAGGCAAGTATCTTGGTTTCTGAGGTCTGTAGGCAGAAGGAGACAGACAAATATCTTAGGCATCACTGTTACTGTTAGTTTTGATGTTTCCAAGGGCTGCACGTTCATTTCATTCGGTTCCATCTTTCTTAGGCGCTTTTCTGATATAAAGATGTTATCTGGCCTTTGCCAGGCTATTAACTGTAATGTAATTATGTAAAGTGCACCGCGCAGCTCACCTTTAGATTCTTTGTCTCTACAGTTTGATGAGCAGAAAGATCAGGTAGCAATAGAGCAAATTTTGCGGGTTATTTTTCTAGATCCGGAGCGTCCTAGTCCTGTAAGTATCAATAACATGTCAATAATCATGGAATCAAATTAATCTATGCTTTAGGATCCATCATTTTCTGCTTTCTCATATGCCACCTCTGTTTTCTAATGTTTGGCACATGGCATACAATTCATATAATTACAGACTCTGGAAAAGTTGAAGCGCCAATTGGCTGATGCTGATGCAGCTGTTGAGGCACGAAAGAAACCTCCAGAAGATGCAGGGCCAAGGATTATTGGTGAAGGACTAGTTATAGATGAATGGGTGAGTTGTCAAGTGTTGTGCTTTCCAAACTTTCCCAGTGAAATTTCCTGTACGGCTCCTTATCTTTGTCTATTCCTATTGAACAGAAAGAGCGAAGAGAACGATACCTTGCACGGCAGCAGGGTGAAGGAGTAGACTCAGTATAGAGTGGCAGTTATCTTCAAGGTGCGTTTGTATGATGAATGGAATTTATACAATCCACCATTCAGTAAATTCCTCCAACCTTTTTCATGCAATGCAAAGGATATTGTATTCAGAAAATCATGTAGGAAACTTCAACATGGTGTGTAAAGAGAAACTGGGAAGTGAATTCTGTGATTTGAGGTACCAAAACTCTTTTGTTCTCCATCTGTCTGTAGATAGTTGTGATTTTGTGTTCCTATTTCAGAAATAACTGATCTTTACTCGATGGAGTGGTGATAAGAGCTTGATACCGGTTGTTTTTTAAAGTATTTTTTATCTGAAAATATATTAAAATCATATAGTTTTACATTTAAACAATCTAAAAACATAAAAAAAATTAATTTTTTAGACACCAGAGGAAACGGGCTGCCAAATTTTACTCGGACTGTGACGGCCTCACAAGCTGACGAATTCAGTGCCACTGTCCTATTTGATAGCCTGTGTTGCCCGCAACCTGAACATGACCCGGGAAGGACAGCAAAACCTGAAGCCCTCACCTGGGTGTCTCTAATCTATGAGCTGTTTCCAAGCATCCTTCCCCTTTTGAATTCTAGCCGCTGCATCATCGTCACTTTTCTTTCTTTTTTTCCCTCATGGTTTTTGGTTATTTTACAAAATTGAGTAACAAGGAAAGAAATTGCCAGATTAATTGAAGACTAGAGCATGAAAGTCTTATAACGGTTTCAAAAGTCAAGAGGCCCATTATTGCTTCCTAACTGAGCCCATGATCAAGGAGAGATTCTACTATATTAGCCCATGCATGTTTAGAATTTTGGTTTAGATTGTTTTGAAAATAATTTTTTATTTAAAATAGATGAAAATGATAATTTTTTGTTTTTTTAAGCACATGAAAATGATTTAGAAATACTAAAAAAATTTAATTTAAAATAAAATAAAAATTATAAAAATAATTTTTTTTCAAAAACGTTTTGAAAATCAGTGAGCCTAAGATTCGGTGGTCAAAAATAAAATCCTCCCGAGTAAATTATTTATTCAGTTCACATGTTTTTAGAAAAATAACTAATTAGTCCCTCTTGTTTAAAAAGTCCTAGATTGCATCTCTACGGTTTTTTATTTCTTTTTATATATCAATATCATGTGAGTTAAACTAGTGACTCGCTAGCTCGGAACAAAACACGGGCCAAGTTTTATTCTTAAAACTACAAGCTAGGTTAACTCGCTCACGTAGATGTTAACCTGCGTAGCTGGAGTCTTATAGCAATAAACTAGTAGGATTCATTTACTCAAACACTAAAAACACAGTAATCAAACTATTATTTGCTTAAACCTCGTTAATCTTTAACACGAACGACCTGTTTTAAGCAAAGCAGAGAGGTTTACTTGGTGGTGTAAATGATGAACAGTTATTGCCGTAAAGCTAGCCACCATAATCTGTCCAGAGTTATGGGATTAATGCGCCATTAATCTAAAAGATTTTTCAATCACTGTTTATCGATCGGACTCTGGACAGATAAATTATGTTGGCTTTACGACAATTAACTTTTATCATTTACACCATCAAGTAAGTGAGTGGGTGTTTGGCTATACAGTGGTTTATTCGGTTAAGACTCACCGCAGAGCCAAAATATTTGGTTAGATGTTCGGAGTGCAGTTTTGTACTGTAGATCTTACTAAAAACTGCTGTTGAACTGCAGTTTACGAAAAGCATCTTTTAGATTTTTCAATGGGATTACGGTGCACGGTACAAGATTTTTCACAGCAATATCCTGCTCTGATCTAATGGTACAAGAGCTAGTGAATATTGAGAGAAACGTATGAACTGAAAGTTAATGAAGCACCAACCAAGTGACAAGGAAGTTTTTGGTGTATTCCTCAGCCGACTTGTTTTACTTTGTTGTCATATGCCCACGTTTTTTGGCAGATAAGATTTTCCCAGGCATCATTTGGACAGCAGAAATGAATACAACTGATCACCGCAAATGGAAATCCCATAAAACCATGGCTTCCGCTTCTGGATTTGCTTCCATTGTATTTGTAAAACCGCCTCTCCGGCCATCTCCCACCACTCAGTCACTCTCTATTTAGCCGTGCATGCTAATCCTTCACTTTGTAGAAGAGAAAAAGATAGTCACAATAGTGGGGGGTATTACTTCATTGAGAAGCAAAAAGAATCAAAGAAAGATGAGTTATTTTATCAGAAACTCCATGGAAGCTGGTCTGGCTGGCATTGAAGGCCAGAATAGTCATGATTCTAAATCAAACTCAACGTTTCAGTCTTGGAATTCCAGGAAGAAAAGCTATTTCTCTGGTGGTAGTGGGGATCGTGATGGAGAAAGCAAGAGAAAACAGACTGAAGAATCCTTTCAGAGAGTGATGTACATGAGTTGCTGGACACAAGGTTGCTAGTTAGCTGAGTTTTTGCTGCTCCTTGTTGACAATCTTGTAATCAGTTGCTTCATGTAATTAAAAGTTCTGGGAATTTCAAGTTTGAAACGCAATTACATGAAAGCAAGACCAACAATCTAGATCAAACAGTAGAGAGATACGTGAACAGCCCCGTACGTAGCTGTATTAAACTGGATTTCTCAGACCATATAATCTTACTACTTCTGTTCTTTCCTTAGTTTTTTTTCTTAAAAAAAGTGATCTAATCTAGTTATCAGGAGCTAACTATCAGAGCTGGTGATACCTCTCTTCTTGCATGCTGAGGCACCATAAACGGATTCATGGGGTTTTTTGTTTTCTCATGGGCTTATTTTGGTCCCTACATGTGTTGGAGAGAGAGCCCTGCCAGTCTTTCCTGTTCTTGAGCTAGGCCTATGTTCTTGTATCCTGAATTACCTTTTGTTCTAAAATTTAGCCTAGTTTTAGTTTAGATCGGTTTTCATATTAAATCAATTTTTTTTATTAAAATAATGTTGTTTATATAAAAAATAAAAATTAGAATGATACTGTTTCAGTAAACCTATTAATCTCATAGCAATATTATAATTTCTCTAGCAGGATGACGATTCTCTCGTGACACTTTGATGCAAAAATTTAAAGATTTTTCAAATTAAATACATATATTTCCTTCACCTCAACACCAACTTCTAGAAGTTAACTTAGTAAATTAACAATAATATTTACATTCAAACCCTAGATAATCTTTAGAACAATGCATGCATGCCTAATTATACAAGCACCGACACGAATATAGTGGGTTATTCTATGTTAATTAACTATCTCACATAAACGCTTAACCTTTTAGCTGAGACTCCATAATATTATTTATATTATTTTTTAGGACACACCCTCAAGTGAAAATCTTTTAAGCTTGAAACTTGCACAGATCCATAATACCTTGTGCTTGATTTTTATCAAATAGAATGAGAGTGGTGAAATTTGAACTCGTGACTGTTGGGTCAACAAGACTCTGATATCATGTCAAAGAATCATCTCATCTAAGAATTTAAACTTTTAATTGAGACTTCAAAATATAATTTATATTATTTTTTAACACCTTAGTGAATGCTTCAAGAAGACATCTCAAACGTAATGAAGTTGTACAATCTTGAGCTCGATTCTATCTAGATGCTGAGTGGGGATTACAGGAATGGATGTGATTAACACTTTTAACACGTAAGCAAGTCTCTTAATTTTCTTTCTTATGAACAGCTGCAATGGCGTGGTATGAGAACACAGATTGTTGTGAATAACATGTAGTTCATCATAAAGCTCCACCTAAAATTTTATAGAATTTATAATTAATTCAAGCTAAGCACGGTAGATGAAATATCAAATCTTTATTCCCCACCTAAAATTTATAAGTAATAAGATAAGGAACATATGGGCCGCATCCAATGCCAAAATAAGTGGGATTGAAGATTGTTTTTTGCATACCACGGCCGGGGAGGAAGCAGAAATCTAGAATTGAGGGACTGATTAAAAAAAAGTGATTTTGGGTGCAAATCATGAAAATAAATGAAGGGTATAGTTTAAAAAATCAAAAATTTTAGACTGAAATGTATTTTTTTTATATCAAAATTAACAACCGGATTTCTATTGAAAAGAGTTTGAAATAGTTATTAATATAAGATTCAGAGCTCTTTTATTTTCGTGTCTCAGAAAGCTACAAAAATAAATTTTAAAAAATTAAAAAATATATTATTTCAATATATTTTCAAATATAAAAATACTTTAAAAAATAATAATTACTTAGCGTTCCGATCATACTCTAAATATAAAACAAATTCTAGCTAGGGAGTACGGATCTTGTTTTTTCAAAAACAAATCATTAGATAAAGATGAAAAACAAATACATTTTTGAGCTGACACGAGGACTAGCATTTGTAAAAAAAACATGACATATGATTCCCAGGGGGTTTGCTTTCTTATCTCAAATTAAGGTAGGTAGTGTGAACGACAAGTAAGCAAGAACAAAATTCCACTTATCCATTATCATCCTATCCAAAAACACACACACACACACACACACATATATATATATATATATATATATATATATATATATCCATAGAGGGATTTTTTTATTATTATTGACATGAATGTCCGAATCAATTTACAATTACACATATTTTGATTAATCTTATAAATCTTAAAATTAATAAATTTTCAATGAATATCATATTACTAATCACATTACTCGAAATTTCAATGGCTATTGTATGAGGCAAAAGGGTCTTAGATAGTCATGCGATTCTCCTTTTGTTTCATTGCAAGACCGTGACCTAATTCATTGCAATGTCTCCCTTTTCCTTGAAAGATGTTGCTCATGTTATCCATTTCGTACAAATATTGATTCAATTCACCGTTACTTATCACCGAAAGATGCTACTGACTAGTAGATAGTGTTGAGAAAAGAAAATTGCTGCTCATAAAGCTTGTGAAACTTGATTCTCCACTTGCAGTAAAGTTGTGAATTCTGGCGATATTTCATCCATTCATTTGCAGTGAAATGCCACCCATCCATCCATCCTGCATCTTCTTCCTTATCCATATTGTGGATCAATCGTTGTTATATATAAATGTCTCGTACATTTTAATTAAAAACTAATTTGAATTGGGTTTCGAGTTTCAAGTTTTTTTCAGGCCAACTTATCGACCAAGCTGCTATGTTTATCAGCATTTTATTGTGAAGGTAGGCAAGAGGTTCGATGATTGGCAAACTTCAATCAATTCAGAACAATAAACCGAATCTCAAATGATTTTTTAAGGATTTTTGTACATCACAATTTGAAATTCTATTGGAAAACTTCATAAATCTTAAACCTTATATTTAAGTTCTCTACAGATAAAATATTAATTTTCACACATAAATGAACCATTAATATGGAGATCCATCTACGAATATATATGGATGAGGGAATCGTCAAGATCTTTTAAGGGCTCTTCAAGACTTAAATGAGATAAGAAGAAGAAGAAATTGGGGGACTCAATTGAGAATCCCTCTACAAGTTAGAGGAGTTATCTGAGGTCTGCCCTTCAATATTTATCAGAATGAAACAAAGTTGTCAATTCCGTTTCGGTTGGTACTTTGTTTTTTCAATTGGAACAGAATATTTCAGTTTCGGAGTGTTTCGGCGCGTTGTTTCGAGATTGTACTGTTTGTGTGTGTGTATATATATATATATAATTAAATATATTAATTCAAAAAAAAAGGATAAATCCAAAAATAAAATTATTTAGAATTATGCAATTTAATCTAAAAAACACAATAAAATGATTTTTCTATACAAAATTATGAACATGTATAATATTACGAGAATGTTATCATCAATCTCGCAAGGTCATTACATTTTCTGATTGCTCTGAAATTGTAACATAATATATATATATATATATATATATATATATATATATATATATATATGTGTGTGTGTGTGTGTGTGTGTGTGTGTGTGTGTGACTCCTCGTAAAATTTTATCTCTATCTAACGGTTGGATTAAAAGATATGATTGATGTTGTACAATTATTCATTATTTAAAAAAAAATACTATTTGGCCAAAACGAAACGGGCGGAACAAAACCGGAACATTCCGGCTGAAATTTGGGTGAAATTTACGGAATGGTACGAAATTTATGCGAGGTAAAAATTGCGCCGTTCTATCTCGTTTTTTAACTGATACGAAATGTTTCGACCGAAACAAAATGAAATTAACAACACTGGAGTGAATAGAAAACAAGAAGTAATGAAGGGGAAGAAATTATTTGTGCACTAAACATAGTCTTAATAAGATTTCCACATAATAGATTCTTATCTATACACTCTGCTGACATAAGGCTCAGGACACTCGTCATTTTGGGACAGATTAATATCAGAGCCATTTCATATGTATAATTTATGAGATGAAATCGGTAGGGTATGCACTGCTACCAAAAATCGAAAGATCCATCCAACCCCAGTTTATACTACACATTCTTCGGACCTTGTCCTGCTTTGGTCATCTCATAGCCTCCTCCTCCCTTGGGACAATCTTCATCGGCAACAAATCTTGACCAGAACCAGTGTGTCTTCCATACTTGTCCCATCTCTTCAATGGGAATGCCCTTCGTCTCAGGCAAGAAGTAGTAGATAAAGAAGGACATCAGCACCACAAAGAATGCAAAGAAGAGGAATACCCCGAACTTCAGGTGGCAAAGCATTGTTAGAAAAACTTGAGCAATTATGAATGTGAAAAACATGTTGACGGACACAGCGACACTTTGTGCAGCTGATCGGATTTCCAGGGGGAAGATTTCACTGGGCACCAACCAGCCAAGAGGACCCCAAGACCAGGAAAACCCAGAAACGTAAATACAAAAGAAAAGCACCACAACAATAGCATACCACTTGGGCAATTCACCAGGGTTCCCATCAATTCCAAACTTGGCACCAATACAAGCTGCTATGACTACCTGGACATTTAACCAAAGTTGAACAGAAAAAAGGTGTTAAGAGCTGCTGCAAAGCTACTGTTAACCATCTCGTCTAAAAACTTAAGTTTTTAGATAAGGCCTAGAATATGATTTATATTATTCTTTGACACACCTCTTCAAGTGAAAGTTCTTTGGGCTTAAAACTTGCATATGCCTACACTACCTTGTGCTTGATTTTTTATCAAATAGAATGGGGATAGTGAAATATTAACTAGTAACTACTAGGTCAACAAGGCCCTGAAATATGATTTATATTATTATGTAACAATTACAAGGCAACAATACAGAAAAAAAGTTAATTTCTTGCGCAAACAAGTAAATTACCTGGCATATCAGCATCTGAGATCCACCTTCAAGGAAAAGAAACCTTCTTCCCCACTTGTCAACACCATAGATAGAAACCATGGTGGCAAGAACATTAACAGTACCGGTGATCAAAGCAGCCATGAGTGCAGCGTCATTACCAAAACCAATTGTGCTGAACAAAACAGGAGCGTAAAACATAATGACATTGATGCCAGTAAGTTGCTGAAAGAATGGAATCATTACAGCCATGGTTATGTGAGGCCTATACTTTCTCTGCAACAAATTTCTCCATGGATGTTCAACTTTCATTGAAGCTTCACTAGCAGCAACAAGGTCCTTAAACTCCTCATCAACATTATCCACACCACGAACTCTTTTCAATTTTTCTCTAGCCTCATCATGCTGGCCACGCTCGATCAAAGAGTTTGGACTGTCAGGAAGGACTAATGATCCGACTGTGATTATGAGGGCAGGAACCATAGCACCACCCAAACTCATTCTCCATCCCCAACCACCATGGATTTTAGCAAAGAAATAGTTTAATACATTGGCAATCAGGATACCAACTGTGATTGATAGTTGAAAACCAATGTTGAGCGCACCTCTGTACTTGTATGGAGCCATCTCTGAGAGGTAGAGTGGCACAGACTGTGATTACAAGCAAAAATCAAAACCATTAAATCTCTAATCACCCTGTTTTCTGCTGCTTAAACTAGCAATTAAGCCGCCATAATGTTGCGATTTTCCTGTTCAGAGCTGTTGCATCAACAGGAAAACTTTTTGCGGAGAAAAGGTGTCAAAGATGTCATGCAAAAGAAAAACAAGTCAACCGTGACTTCCAAAAGATAATAAAGTAACAAAGTACCTCACTTTGTCTTATTTCTTATCGTTCAGTCGAGTTCTTTCACTTGTATTATTGGTATAGGCTACAGTAACGGGAATTGGAATCACCTTTTTTTCTTTTGCCTTTTTACTCTTTCCCTACTTTATTTTCTCAGGAACCAAACAAAGCATTGAATCCTGATTAGCTTAAAAAGGTCTACAAGCCCATACCCGGATCAGAAACAACCTAACAACATACAAAAAAACAAAGATGACATGCTTCGGTACTCAAAACCCAGAAACATTTCATTGAAAACAATGAAATCATGTACAGAAAAAATAAAACATGCAGCACCTTCTATTTTTGATTCTCTAAATGCTAAAACACAAAAAAAAAAAAAACAATCCAAAAAAAACAACCCCATAATCACTATCAACTAAAAATCAAAACGAGAATCCTAAAAAGAGAGAGAAAAGAAAACATTAAGAATACCTGATTGGCAAAACCTATACCAAAACCAAGCAAGATTCTACCAAGAATCAACATCCATATAGCTTTAGCAAAGCCATTGATGACGGCGCCAGCACAAAAGAGAATACCTCCAGACAACATGGAGAGCTTCCTTCCAAATTTACGAGTGACTATGGATGCCACAAGCGATGCCAACAAAGCAGCCAAATACAGAGAAGAAGTGAACATGGTTAGTGTTTGACTATCATATCGGCAGTATTGATTTGTTATGGAGGCTTGCTGTTTACGGTAAACAGATGGAAAAAACTTCCTCAAGAATGATGGCATGGCCGTAACTCCACCTACAGAATCACAAATTCAACTAAAAAACCATCAATATATATATATATATATATATATATAAAGAAACATTCTTGAGAGTAATATTTGTTGACAATACATTCAAGAAAAACATATGCCAAAATCAAGTTTCAAAGCATTAAACTTGATGTAAAGAGAATTACCAGAAATCCCAAGATCGTAACCAAAGATCAAGCCACCCATGGCTGCAACAATACAAGTTACAGTGACAAAAGGAGTAAGGTTGCCCGGATACTCCTTTTTGTTGTCACCAACAGCTATCCCTACTGCAGGCATTTTTGCTTGCCTCAATTGCACGAAGAAAGTGATATAAGAAGATCAAATAAATGGTATCTAGTGTGCAGGAGAAAATAGAAGAGGAAGACAGGTTTACACAAGCTTGGCCAGTCTATATATAGAGGGAGATTGTCAAATTGTTTTCATTAAAGATTATTATTGTACTCTGTCGAAAAGTAATTTCTTATTTATGAATCAAGTTCATTAATATTTTCTTAAAAAAGTGTGCAACATTTCCTAGATAAGATTCTAAGAGATAAATAGAGTAACGTCTAAAAATACCATCTAGAATATTTATTTGTTTTTCTTCCTTCTTTTTTTCACTTTGTTTTCAAGTCCCCGTAGCTATCTACCGTTTGGATGGTCAGCAAAACTGAGTTCACACAAATTAAATAATAATCTAATTTTATTTTATTGTGATAATTAGTGATATTCTATTAACTATATTTTAAAATTCATTTTAAAAAGACAGATATAACGATGAAACAAAATATAAAAATATTTTACATTATTTGGATAATGTTGTGGGGATACGTCGGCCATACTTTTTCAAATAGAAAGTGAAAAAAACGTGATTTTTTTAGTACTTTAAAGCAAGGTTATATACCATGTGATACCTAGATTTTACTAATATATACATACATCATTGTATAAACTCTATCATGGAATTTTATTTTTCTAGATATATGAAGGTTATAAATTAATATGTAATGAATCTAGTTATATGACCCGGTCAAGCTCGATAAATTAATTTGGTGACACGCTAGTCTAAAGTCTTATTATAATTATATTATTGAAAAACTCTAATTATAAATATACTAAAAAAATTTGAAATCTCACTATAAGTGAGCATTGAAATGTCAAGGTATTTTAAAATTTGGTTATCAAAAATAAAAATAAAAATGCTATTTTTTTTAGTTTTTATTTTCTTAATTCAATTCTTCAATATTAGGTTTGTTGGGTATTAGACTTCATAATTTATTTCAATTTATTTTTTTATAGAGCTATCTTAATTTTATGGCATGTGACGCGAGTTTTGTGGGTTAGTCGTGTTGATAAGCTAGGTTGACTTGGTTTTCTTTTTTATGTTTTTTATCGCGACACTGTTTTTTCGCGTTTCGTGCTCTACCAACCCCGAAGAAGAGACGACGCACAGAAAATAGGGTTTTATAGTCGTAAAGTTACTACTATAATTCTTAAGAGTCGTCACTTAGTGTTAAAGTCACTAGAAAATCTAATGATCTGCGAGAGATTAAGTAAGGAGACTTGTTCAACATCAATTAGATAGAGTTGTGGGATTAGCATGCTCATATTTATACGCCTATAAAAAAAATAAAGTTCTCTAAAACAAATCTTATGTTTTAGATTACAAATCTCTTTTTATGATTTATGAATTCATATGTCTTTCAGTTCATTTTATTAATTGCATACATCAGATTTTTAGTTCCCGATTAAAAAACTTCATGCTTCTTCTCTTACTTTAGAAATTAAGCTGAAAAAAATTAAAGAAAAAAATGAAAAAAAGAGAGGAAAAACTAAAAGAAACATGACCAAAAATGAAGATAACAAAAAAATGATAAATAGGCCAAGTGAAAAAAAAGCCAAGTATAATTAAATAAAAAATATATATGAAAGAGCCTAAAACCTATAGATTTGCCACAGCTAAAGTACCAGCTAGTAAAACAAATTAATAAAATTTATAATTATATCATTTCTATGATCATTTTCTATAATAATATTTTTTTCATAAAAAAGTTTAAAGAATATCTTGAATAAGAGGAGGAGTTTGTCGGATAAAAATAAAGAGATAAGGAAAATAACTTGCCTTTATTAGGTTAAAGAATATCTCTCTCAAATAGATAACACTATATTTGAAAATATTATAACGGTTGTTTTTTACTTGAAATACATTAAAATGATATTTTTTATTATTTTTAAAACAATCCATAAATATAATTAAAAAAAATCATCAAACACGGATTGAATTTCAACCCCAAACAACCTCAACATATAAGATGCTTCTATGAATTAATGTTAAAAAACTTTATTTGAGCCCGTTCCTTGATTTTGTAAAATCAAATCCTTAATTAATTGTCTCGATCAATTCCTTATATATATAATGTTTTTTCCTTCTTCAAAGTTATCATGACAAAGGGTATCTATGTTTTCTTTCATTATGGAAATAGCAATCACCATGCATATGATTTGACTGACGTACCATGACACATGCCTCCATGCATGATTCAAATATACATATAGCCAACATATTAGCAATAACAACAATTCACTGCCATGCCATTTATTTCTAAATAGATTTGAGTTTTGCTAGCTTGACACGCAAACAAACTCCTCTTATGTCATCTGATCTTGTCCATCCCTTCCTCAAATAGACACTAAAATCGAGATTGAAAGTGAAGAGTTACTAAAGTTGATAGCGAGTGTATACCAAAGTTTTGCTGTCGATCGCAACTTGAATTTATGGGAATGATCGTCGTAGCATTTTCATATTTGCTGCAGCTCTTGCACCCGTAAGGACATGCGTTTCAGCCATCTTTCTATCATCTTTCCTTTTGAAAATCTATAAAGGTTATAAAGGTCAGAGAATAACATAAATTATATTCTGATATGTTATTGATTCAGTGATCACGGGTTCGAATTTTACTATTTTTATTTTATATTTTAAATTAAATTTTTAGGTGGTATAATTTCTCAACGGTATATACTATATAGAAGCTATATATGCTGAAAGAAAAGGAATATTAAAAAGGGTAGTAGAAGCATGCCTGATTAAGTACTTTTCATATGGAAATGTAAGAGTAAAATGAGGGAACTTGTTCTGTCTTCTACTTTACTCCTAAACACCTTTTTTTTTACTTTTTTTTTACTTTTTTGTAGCGTATATATCTTTCGTAATTTTGATTTTTGTCTCCATTTTTCTCGGTCTCTAATTAAATAATATGTACAAGTGCATCGCTAATTTTTCCATTTTCCAAAAAGGTGACATAATACTGTATTTATGAGATAGTTTCTAGCTACTCCCTTTTTCCGTTTTACACCGTGGAATCAACCATATGCCATTTTCATTTGCTTTAACAAAAGCTAGGATCGCAGAACCTTTTCCTGTGGCCACACGGAGAGAAGGAAACGAGCTAACCAAAAGTACAAAAATATAAAACAAATTAAGAGAATGTTAATTTTTATTAAAAAAAAAAGGGAAAATATATAAAATACGAGGATCATGCCCAAGTAGTACAAAGAAAGAAAAACGTAAGAAAGAGCATTTTAGAGAGAACAAAAAATTCAAAATTCCATCTAGTTGATGGGACAGAATAGTATGAGGTCATCTACGAAAGTTAAGATGAGTGATAATATTTTTTATCTTGCATTTCCAATGATACTGAAAACTAGGGTTTTGGGTAGTTTGTTGTCGAATGCCTCCAACCCTTCAAACATTTAATGGATTTTGTTTTGTGAAAAATATTTTTAAATATAAAACATTTTATTGAAATAAATTCATAATATTTGGTATTTAATGCTAAAGAAACTAATAATAATAGAGTAATAAAGAGAATTGTGAAGAAAATAATTGTAATGATAAATATAATGATTATGATAGTGACTAAAAATATAAATATAAGGAGCTAATGATCAAAACATTGTATGGCTATACTCGCATGGTGGCTGTAAGGCGGAATTGTGGTAAAGTCAATAGTTGGATATAATTAGTGAAATGAAGGTGATATAATTTTGAGGATTGAAATAGTTGAATCATATATTATTCTAAAATATTTCATGTAATTTTATAAGCTAAATATATTTTTTAATAAATAAAACTTGCAAAATATTTTACACAAAACAAAAAAAAAATATTCAAAATAAAATAAACCCTTCCTAATTATTTTTCTCCTTTTCTTTATATGATATGTTAGGGAGGTTTTCCGATGATATAAAATACACAAAGCCATTTTTTTGTATTTTTCCAATTATTGTGGAGCTTGCCTGGCATGACCGTCATCCAACGAGGCCAGGCTTCAACATGATCAACCAACCAGAGCCCCATATAAACACATAGCTCGAAAAAACAAACAGCTAATATATCCAAAACTAATAAAGACTGGATTAAGCATTTGATGTGAGCATTTTCTGTCTATATGTGTGAAAGGTCATGGCTACTTGCACTTACGCAAGCACAGCTAGTAAAAATTATAAATTTGGTATTTAATCGTAGCACAAACACATTAAATAGAGATAACTTTTTCGATGTTTTTGCTGGCTGGATTGAGACTTGACCATCCATGACCCAGTTGGCTTGACATTATGGCACACGTATCCTTCTTCATCTATGCTCATGGTTTGACTTCTTACTAAATAGATTCGAGTCATTTATTTATATATATACGAGTATCCAGATATATTTGTATGTACTTCAACTAATTCCACGGGATCTGAAGTTAATGACCATGTAAACATCCAATGATCATCATATTAGCAACCATAGAACTCGAACCTGAGACCACAAGGAAACAAACATTTTAATTTCAAGCTCATATCACTGAATCACCTATTAGATTTGAGTCAGATTTTAAAACAGTCGGTTATAGATTGATTCACCAAATCATATTGTTCTTACAACAATTTGGGTGTGTTCATTTTAGCATTGCAATCCTCAAAGGGTGTGGCATGATGGAAAATGATTTGTGATTTGACCAGCAGGTCTCGAATTCGAGTCAGGATGTGCACTCCTTATAAGAGTCTAAGACAGCCGGAGTTTTATTCATTCAGTTGGATCCACAAAATATATTTTTCAGAGGAATTAAATGTGTGAAAATTAAGGAAATGCTTTGTCAAAATCATTTAGACGTTTTGATCCCACACACCACAGCATTCCCAGTGTTGCCTTGCCATCATAGACAACAACACATATCTATATATATATCTTCACTTCATGCCGTCGCACCTACGTCTTAACAAGGTGTGCATAAAATGTCATGACATGTAATTATTTATCAAGTGGAGTAGAGCATAGCCTGCTGCCCCGAATCATTAAATTGTGTGTTTTACTCTGCTTTGAACTCTCATACTACACTTGTTTCGAGGGGAAATTGAAAATATATAGGGGTGGGATTCCTCATTCAACTTGTTAGAGGGAGGGAGGTTGCCTAAAATTTGAAAATATTTTGACAATACGCAATAAAATTTACCAAATGACAATTTGGCCCGATCTTTCAAATTCAAGTCCTAATTCCTTTGAGAGAGAGAAAACGATTTTAATTTGATCCACCCCGTTGCCATCCCATGGTTTAATTTTGAGCACTAATATCCAATAGCGGTTGTGTTTCTAAATTAATTTCAATTAATTACATGAGCGGATGGATGAAATCGTTTATACTTAGACAACTTCTTTTTTTTATTAACGTGAACACAAGCTCTGAAATTAACGACCACATAAGTTTTTAGTTGTCATCATATTAACAACAACAGAGCTCAAACTTGAGATCACAGGAGGAGTAAACCCTGTTTGTTGCTCATAATTTCTTTGTTTGTTTTTTTCAATGAGATTGTAAGACTCGAGTTTGATCAGATTAATATTTTCTAGTTCTAGTTTTTTTTTAGCATCAGTGGAGGTCGGACCATGTCTAAATTAGATATAAAAAAAAGTTGTTCCAGAATTTTCTTTATTTTCCTTTTCACCATAATTTCTTTCATTTATTTTCTATAAATTGCATCATGCATGTATACTAATCGTATAGTTAATGGAGTAAAAAGGCAAGTAGATATCATCTAAAAAAAATAGAGATCTTGCTTGACTATTGGCATTGATTTCTTTGATCACATGAGCTCAGCTGATATTGCATGTATAAGTAGTGATTAATTTCATGACTTTGCGGTGTTCATGCATGATTTTCTCGGCTATCAAAATATTATATGGCCATTATGATCCGATTCAAATTCAAAATCACGAAGAACTTCCATCTTGTGATCAGTTTCATCATCATAATCCATAAGAATGAATTAAGAAATCCTTCTCTACTGCTTTGAAAAGAAAAGGATTGCTATATTTGCCTGCTTGGCCTTTCTTGTATCATAGAAAAACTTATTTCTCGCAAAGATTTTGAACGTTTCATGAACCCTTGAGCGTTATGAGCTTATTTCGTTTGTTTATTAACAGTCAGCAGAAGGTATTACATAAGTTAGATTCATGGTAATTACATCAGTGATTCTAAATTAACCTGTCAGAAGATAGTTTTGTCCACATAAACTTGATCTTGGCGCAATAGCTTTCCTTTTCAAGTGCTCAAGTTTTCCGAAAACTAGGTTGTGAGGTGTCCCGGCAGTCAGGCACCATACCAGTAACATACAATTCGTTGAAATTTAATCACAGCTAAAATATAGCCTGGAAATGGAAACTGGATCTGCTGTAATTCATGTTATAGTCCATGATCCATGATTAAAGTTTGAGTCAGTGACTGCATAAACTGAATACAGCAAATCGTTGCAACACGTACGATTGTTTACATCCCAAGTCCTGGAGCCAAAGCTGCTAGCAAAACTTGATTTTCGCATCCCAAGATCTCAAGCTGTTGGTTTTCTTCTGTAACAGTTCAAGTTGTTTTTTGGATGGTAGATAGCAATTTGTAAAGATCCAACATTAAACTAGCAAGTTGGCAAGATCAAGATAATGCTGAGCTTTGAATCAATCTTGAAGAATAATTAATATCTCTGTATGATCTTTTGATATGCCATGAACAGCATAATTAAGAATTGATGATAGTATACGATGATAATTGAAGGTTTATATGATCGTTAATTTTAGAGCCCGTGAAATTAGTCAAAGTATGCACAAGATGATCCGGATATCTGCGTATGATCGTTAATTTAGAACCCGTGAAATTAGTCAAAGTATATATAAGATGATCCGGATACCCACGTTAATAAAAAAAAATTGATGAAGCTAAACCTACATTACTTTAGTTTATGGATTAATACTGGGATGAATCCCTGAAGAGAGAGAGAGGTTGATAAGACAAGAGGATTTTCTGGAAACCTTAGCTAGACCTCATTAATTAAAGAAACGAAGAACAACTTGATACATGTGGAGAGACCTGTGGTAATGAAAAGGACAACTTAAATTTCAGAGAGTGGAAGGTAGTTTGGGAATTCGATTGTAATTGTTTTTTATTATTTTTTTAAATATTTTTTGTTTGAAAAAATATTAAATTGATATATTTTTTAATGATTTTAATGTGTGATATCAAAAATAAATAAAAACAACAAATTATTTTAATATATTTATAAACAACAAATTATTTTTAAAAAACACTCTACATTATGATTACAAACATTATGACATCCCAACTTTCAGACAGAAAAGGATTTATCATCTTCATTTTCATAGACGATCACATGTTTTAGGCATTGACGAGATGATCGGGCCCGCTTCGCTGGGCATTTTTATCTATGTAGAAAATTAATTGATTTTATAAATGTTGTATTTTGTTATTTTAATATTTACTTAGTATAATTGTAATTGATAAAATATGCTCAAAATAATTTTTTTAAATCAAAATGTGATTGAATATTGTGATTGCTAAAAAATTTTTGATAAAATTTGTTCAAAAATTTGCTAAGAAGGTGAAATGATTTATAAGAAATTTGTTGTCACGGATACTCTGGTTAAAAAAACAAAACAACAAAAGAAACCCGGTTAAAAAAGAACAACTGAGTTGGATAGTGAAAAATCAAAAATACATGTGAAAAAAAAGTCACCGTTTCTTAAAAGAAACAAACAAAGGGTCTAAAATATAAATTTAAATTCAAAGCCAAATTTTTTTTTATAAGATTTCTTCATCATATTATTACATTAAATATCTTTAAGACTGTTGATATTATTATTTTTTTCAAGAAATAGTAGGTCATTTTTTTTCTCTTCTTATATATTTTTAGGCGATAATATTAAATAAATATTAAACACATATACTTAGTCTCACATATTATATAGTGTGATCGAAATGAGAAGTGATTTTTATATTTTTTAATTATAGGCAACCTAGGTAAATTTGTTCAAAAAAACAATATGAGTTGCCTTTTTTCCCCAGTAATATTAGATCTGACACATTATAAATAAAAACATTTCAATATTTTTCAAGAAAGGAATATATATTTTTTGCGTGTTATAATTATTTATTTGATGTCTAAAAAGAACAGTGTAGTCGAAACAGAAAGTGCCTCATATATTTTTTAATTGTATATAATCTAGGCAAATTTGTTTACCTTTTGTTTTTCAGAGTTGTATTTTTTCCCGGGTAATATTAGATTTTAAATAATAAAAATCAATTTTTTTCCCAGAAATATACTTGAAGAAAAGAGCACAAAATTAAAATTCGAAACCAATTTTTATTTTATTTTATAAGATTTATTCTTCATATTATTATATTAAATGTATTTAAGCATGCTTATATTAATTTTTTTCTTGCAAAAAATCTGAGGTCAATTTTTGTTTTCTTTTTATATATTTTTAGGCGATAATATACAATAAATTATAAAACATATAATAATGACTTGTTTGCCGTTTAAAAGGAACAGTGTAATCGAGACAAAGGTGACTTGTATCGTTTCTTAATTGTAGGTAACCTAGGTAAATTTGTCTATTTTTTTTTCTTGAGTTGTCTTTTATCCCAAGTAATATTAGATATAAAATGACTATTGCTATTATTGCAAAAATCATTAAAATTATGAAATTTTAACGGAAGAAAAAACACCCATAAACATTAACAAAAGAGTAAGCAAGAAAAAATTATTATTATTATTATTATTATTATTATTATTATTATTATTATTATTATTATTATTATTATTATTATTATTATTATTATCCTAATGCATGAAAGTGGCAAAAATAAATCAAAGAAAAACAAAATCGATGGAAAATAAAATTATTAGGAACAATGTAGCAATTATTTGATAAGCATTAAATATTTAAACAGGGATTTAAATAATAAATCAAAAGTTGAAGGGCTGAAATGAAAATCACATTTATTATCAATTTTAATCCAAGGACAAAATTGCAAAAATTCAAACCTGTGTACCGAATTAACAAATTATTTTAAAAAACACTCTACATTATAATTACAAACATTATGACATCCCAACTTTCAGACAGAAAAGGATTTATCATCTTCATTTTCATAGACGATCACATGTTTTAGGCATTGATGGGTCTATTAATGCAGGCCTTCACGTTTCTTACCCCCTGTTTTTTTGGACGGGCTACTTGTATTATAAGTTGTATATACCAGTATTGTTGATTTTGTTTCGTTTTAATTGAAATTACTGAAATATTTCGTACTAGTTAAAAAAACAAGATGAAACAGTGCAGTTTTTACCTTGTTTAAAATTTTGGTATGTTCCTGAAATTTCACCTAAATTTCGGCCGGAACATTCCGGTTTCGTTCCGCCCGTTCATTTTGGCCAAATACTGTTTTTTTAAATAATAAATAATTTTACAATATCAGTCATATCTCTTAATCCGATTGTTAGATTGAGATGAAATTTTACGATGAGTCTTTTGACATATTTATATATATTATGTTAAAATTTTAGAGCAATTAGAGAATTTAATCACCTTGCAAGATTGATGATGACATTCTCGGAATATTATATATGCTTATAATTTTGTCCATAAAAATCATTTTATTGTATGTTTTTTATATTAAAATGCACAATTCTAAATAATTTTATTTTTGGATTTGAACTAAAAAAAATTGAATTAATATATTCAATTATATATATATATATATACATAAACAGTACAATCCCGAAACAGTGCGCCAAATGCTCCGAAACTTAAAAATTTTGTTCCAATTGAAAAAACGAAGCACCAACCGAAATGGAATTGACAACCTAGGTATATATAGAATGGGTTTGGTATTATAGTACATAATATTTTTAAAAAAATATATATTAAGATATTTTTAATTTTAATATTAACATGTTAAAATTATTAAAAATATCAATTTAATAACTCTTCAAACTACACACCCAAATGAAATTTAAAATACAGAAATAAAGTGTGACTGCACAATCTTTACCCAATTCTATAACATTAAAAAATCTGTGTTTGGGAGTGTGGCCGGATAAAATTTGCAAAAATTCAATCTTTATTATTTTAAAAATAAAAATAATTTAAAAAACAATTGTTATTAAACTGTGTATGATTAGACTTTTCTTCTAACATCCCTCTCTCTCTTTTAACTCTTTCCCTATGCCAGGCTTGTGATGTATACAACAAACAGTTGGCTATGGAAATGTTTGGTTGCCAAAGTACATGAGCTAGAAACAAATTTTGAGGTACCTTTTTTGCAATTTGCCCCATGTGTGACATATAGTGTGGTCATTTTCTATAGGCTTTTAATTAAAACCTTGAACAAGCTAGAATAATTATATATATATCATCTCGGCAGCGATTTCGTTACTATCTCGGGATAAAAGAAATGAAGATAGTGAACAGCAAAAATATATTTGATTAAAAGAACTAAGATGAAAATATAAGATAAATCTATTTTTAGAATAAGAGTTTTAGTGAGTTTTTATATTTTTAAGACAAGTAATACAAAAAGACATGACAACTCTATCTTTATTGTCTTTGTTTATACAAAAAGGTGGTGTCACCTGCACTAAAGAGATAACTTGGACACTTAAACTACATTTAAAACTAGTTTATTTATTTATTAGCATAAGCTCAAAACATTATAAATTTCGTTTAGCACGAAAGCTCCATGACAAGAAAGGGATGGGAAAAGACAAGAGCAATTCATCTATCACTGTCCACCATGGTTACTTGATAAGAACTACTCACATGCATGCCTCTCTGGATTTCTTGCCATTCCCATGTGCCTCATCACAAATGCTTCCAAGAAAAAAATTATAATGTAGATACCATTTCTATATCTTAAATAACTGTAATTACATTTTGTTTTTAATATTTTATTCAATTCATATTAACTGTGACTGCAAATCAACGATGCCAGAACATTTACAAGCTGCTCTAAAGCTGTTTTTGTCGAATTCTTTTGGCAGGTAAGAAAAAGAAACAGAGAGGAAGACTTGTAGGTGAGATTAAGAACTAAATAAAGAAGAAGAAAACTTTGAAACCACTCTTTTAGAATTACAATCAAGAATGCCATATTACATTTAATATACTACGGAATCTATTCATGGATAGTTTCCTGACAAGTCTTTTAGCATCAGAAACTTCAGCTTCTGCAAGTTTTTCAATGTTCTTCAAGTAACCAGAACTGGCAATCTTTTTTCTTCCGCTACTGCAACTTGTTAAGGACAGTAATATAGAGATCAGAAACTTTTTGCGGCCTGAATTTGTCTCTTCTTGGTCGAGCAATTGAAGAAGAAAGCCCACATTGCGATCTTCCTGCACGAATATTTTGCGATTTTTAGGCACAGAAACTAAGCTGGAGAGCGCCACAGCTGCCATTTCTCTAACTTCAAATGATTTTGCATCAAGAAATTTAACAAGCTCTGGCATAAACCCAGCATCCCCCATTGCCTTTTTAGTCTCCTCTGACTTTCCACAGAGCCTAAATGCTGCTTTCAGTGACAGTTCTTGAACCGAAACATCTCCATTTCGGAGAAAGAAAAGAAGCTGATCCATAAAACCATAATCCATCAACATACTGATAGAACCAGCTGAAGAGAAGCATAGATTCTCGATTGCCCTTAATGCCATCTCTCGAGGTTTTGAAGTACATGCGATTTTCGGATCAAAAACGCGTACTAATGCCTGAATTCCACCTTCTCTGACCACCAATTGCCTCACTGATTCGTCTACAGATGCAATGTTTTGAAGGAACTCGATCGAAATTATCTGCACAGCTTCATCTTTCGATCTTGCCAGCTTGATTATTGTGGGCACTGCACCTTCTTCAATCATAAATCTCTTTATTTCATCAACACCAACGAGATTTCTCAGTACCCCACAAGCAGGGAAAATAAGCGCTGTTCTAGAATCAACACTAGCACATATTTTCAACAGAGCTGGCACACCCCCATAAGCTGAAACTGACCAAGCATTTTCAGAATTCTCGGTTAATTTTTGCAAACTACTCGCAGCACCCTCCTTGCTTATTTCACTGCCACTCTCCAAAACCCTGATCAAAGGCCCTATAACCCCAGCTCCAATCAAAACAGATTTGTAAGAATCAAAGCCCGAAATCACTGACACAACCTTTGCAGCCTCTTGTTGAATTTCCATTTCTGCTGAATCAAGAAGACTAACCAGTATATTCACTATGTCACCAACTTCGACAGGTATCTTCACATACTTGTCATCTTCGACAACAACATCGTACAAATTGAGCAAAGCCTGTCTCTTCATTTCCAAGTCACCAATTTTCATTCTTGTCAGCAGATCTCTAACGTAAAACCTCATATCATCTTTACAAGCATTGACACCAGGCCTAGACACAACAATGGCAAAACCCAGAGTCAGAATGCCTTCAGTAGAAATCCCAGATAGATTCTTGACATGTCTGTCAAACTTTGCCACCATTACATCCAAATCACTCTGCATCAAGAGCTTTCCACTGTACGAAAGATCGACGCATCTTCTAGCAAGATCATTGCAGTCACTAGCAGAGGCCAGGATAGCAGATATCATGCCTGAAAGTACTGGATTCTGGATTGAATCGTAATTTTCTAGGGAAGATAGGCATGAGCACAGCTCTTCTAGATTGTTTCTAATTAGTTGCCATTTCACGGCAAAAACTCTAATTGGATGAGAGTAGGAGATCAAAGAAGAAATAACCTCAATAGCTTGCCTGAGACTGCACATTGGTTGTGAAGATTCTTGAACGATCTGTTCTTGTTTTAGATTTTCTTTTCGCAAGTTTTTGCTTACCATTGATTATGCAGCAACCCCATTTGGAATCTATCTATCAAGGGAGGAATCTTGGTGGTGAAACTTTTTTTAAGATAGAGATAGATAGAGTGGGAGACTGCATATCTATCTATCTATATAGCAATGTTTTCAAGCTGTCTATCTGTGTCTTATCTTCTGACTTAAGTTATGAAGCTGCATTGTGCTGCTAACTGGATGATTTGTCTGTTCTTCACCAAATTACATGACTGTCATTAAGATTGGAAGGGTATTTTGTCATTCTAGAGGGGGCAAATAGGGTTTCTTCTATGTTCACTGTTGAGTCTGTTTGAAGATGGGGAGAGATAACTGAAACGGGATAGTCAAAGGGACAGACAGGAGGGGGGAGGTTTTTTCTTTTCTTAATTCCCAAAAAAAATAAGTTATATCAATAAAAGTATTTTATTACCTTCCATTCATCATCGACCTAACATGACAGATATATAAAAAAAAAAAAAACATTTATTATAACTTACGTACCATTATTTAACATAATTTCATCTTATTTTATATTTTATTTTGCCCTTTTTATCTCAAGATATTAACCAAACGTTACTCCAATTAGTATTTTTAAAACATTTGTTAAGAGTTATTCGATTATATTAAATTTATAAAAAAAAAAATGAGCATTTAAAAAATTATCATATATTTAATTCATATCATTTATTTTTATTTTTTTAAAATGATCGACAATAAATGAAATTTAATTCATATATACAGATAATGTTTAACATATGTTTCAAGAACACTCGTTAGCTTTTTCCATAATTATTATGTCATTGGTTCTTGATTAACTTTACCTATGTGGAAATATATAATAAAATGTGATAAATACAAAATAATAATACATCACACATATATTTCCTAATTATTATTTCCAACCATTATTGCATATATATTTTCATAGCATCTCCTTGTAGAATATTATTCTATTTTTTTCTCTCTAAAACATATTTATTTAAACATTGGAAAGTCTCCATATCTACTAAAAAGAATCTTTAATAAGATTTAGCCAAATCATCTCGCCCTATCAAACAATCATGATAAGCTTAAATTGCTAAGAAAATGAATTATAATTCGGTTAATTAACCGATGCCCATGAGCCTATATCTAGGAATTCATCACTTATGGACAACAACTCTTAATACGGAATCCGTTTCGATTAGGTGAAAAGAAGAAAAAGCGTAGCTCTCATTTCTCCAAGCATGGAGATGACAAACACCGGCCCCCACCCCACCCCACCATGTGAAGCCCTATGTTGGATGACTTGAGCTACAAATAAAACCATCGAGAGAAAGGTGCTCGATAGTATTTCTTTTCTAATCTTTTGTGCGAGGGATTGATAGTGAGAGGAGCTACAGAAAAAGGCCGAAAGCTTCTCTGTCTAGGGTTTATTGCCCCTTACGCAGATTAACTTGAGGGGCAAGCTTTAGAGGATCTAATTATGGGGATTGCTCAAAGAAAGCTTGACGATCATGCACATTAAAAAACCAGGAAGATGACAAGTGACAGACACCAGAAAGAAATTGACCCATGATATGATTATTGTCTAGTGCTGTACTAATCCTGTCTTACTTCATGACAAGATTATCCACTGTTGTTCTTGTCGTCACGGATCCATAATTTTATAATCAACTCTACAAAACTGAGTATGATTTATGCGGGATGTTTTGGATGCATTGGCTTTAGTTTTAATCTCTCGAGATATAACTTCACGTGGCAAAAAGAAGGCCTTGATCCTTTCTTTACTGTCTTCAGAACTTAACTTCTTGTTTGTAGGACATTGTGCTGACCGAGTGACTCCATCAGAAAATGTTCGTTGCCTTCATTAATTCACAGTATAATTTGACCTGCACATGGCCAAAATAAAATTGTTAGAGACCCCACAGTAATTAAAGTTAGAAAATAATATAGATCTGGAGCGTCATAAATAATAGTTTAAGTTTTTAGATAAGATAGTTTCTTAATATGGTATTAGAACCTTGCTGATTAAACGGTCATGAATTTGAATCTCATCATCCTCATTCTATTTGATAAAAATCAAGTATAAGATAGTGTGGGTTTGTGTAAGTTTCGAGACCAAAGAATTTTCAATTGAGGGGGTGTGTTAGAGAATAATATAAATCATATTCTAGAGTCTCACCTAACAGCTTAAATTTTTAGACGAGATGATAACTTAGCACCTACGCTATTGCTCCTTGGTGGGTCTTCCCTGTGTTTACATTAATCTGTGTTTACAGTTAAGTTTTTGAGGATCGAAGGACGGCCATGGCTGGTACTGCAGGTCCTTTCTTTGTTGGTTGGGAGATGGTATAATACATTATAGGGCTGTTGTGAGCCTAGCTAGCATGAGCCCTGTGTTTGTTAGGTACAAATGGGATCTGCTTGCCAAAGCAAAGAGTGATATCTTTAGACAGAACTTTGAGTAGAAAAGAAGCGAGATTTAACTCACGAGCTAGCATAGCTACAATTTACCTTGGCTTTGAAGAGAAAGATTCATGCATCAGAAAAAATTCCAGTGTTCATCTAGCACGAGGTTAAAGATTTCTTGATGGCGATATATAGATTTGGTGTTCCAATATCTAGCTCTACATTCGCCATCATTCCACCTATGTGATATTGAAGTGCAAGCGATTCGGAATTTTAGATTAATCTCTTAAAATTTTCAATGATCAAACAGGAAAAATTAGAGAAAAACCCTCTGATTAAGGAGGATACATTGTGTAAAGTAAAGCATCGCTTAAGTTTCTTTTTCTTTTTTTTTGATAACCGGGGTGTCCGGGCCAGCTTGCGCGCACCACAACTAAATTCCCGGGCCCACTGAACATCCTACAAATCCAATGAGCATATAAGGCATCGCGGGGGTGGTGACATGCGTGCCTAGCAAGACTTGAACTTGTGATGAGAGGAAGGGAGAAACCCTTCTTGACACTAGGCCAAGATCCTACTGGCACATCGGTTCGCTTAAGTTTCTTAGTTTATGGGGGTGCTGAGTTAACCTAAAACTATATTAAGATTTCAAAAAACTTTGAGTTTGGAGTTTGGACGTTGATGTGATCCACTAATTAAGACGTTAGCTATGAAAATGGCCTTCCCAGAAATACTTCAGTCCTCATCTCTCCCTTGGCCCCCTTCCAGTTGACTAAAAAATCTTAAGCACTCAATTGTGGAGCCGACTCTATAAAAAGTCTAAAGTGGCTAAATTATATGAATCTCATGGATCCAGAAACTTATAATTAAATTATTTCTTTCTACGGAAGTTACAATCAGATTTTGATCTTCAGACAGATTTTAATATATATATATATATATATGTATATATATATATATATATATATATGTATGTAATTGAAAAATGTACAGATACTTCCATAGAATCTTCTCTTCTACAACATTTTGGAGTAAAATTAAGACTTTTAAAACTTGAGGTTGAAGAAAACGTTTTCCAACCATTCCCATAGTTTCCGTCTCTGGCATTATCTAAAAACAACGTTAATTATAACTTACTCCCTCTAAATGATTAAAACTAACTAATTAGTCCTTGTTTCTAGCACTACGCACTTAATCCTTTCACTTTTAAAACCATTCATAACATAATCCTTTTCATCAGTTTCATGCTCTTTTCTAATTTAATTTCTTTTTTATTTTTAAAAATATAAAAAGGAAGTGGGTAATATATAAAAAATAATGAAAAAAAGGACATTTTTTGAAACAAAATACCACTAAAATAACTATTAATTATTTTTTATCCTGTAATGATCAATTAATTTGTTATGATAAACTAAATTAAAATGTGTGTCATCTAGAAAATATAGAAATGATCAATATATATATATATATATATATATATATATATATATATATATATATATATAAGATATAAAGTGTGTCATCTAGAAAATCTATCTAAAACCACATAATAATAATCTCTTTACCTTTCTTTAACCTAAGCAAACATGAAATAAAATCCATAAATATATCAATTCAATGTTCATTGGGTATTGGTAAAGAAATATACAAAGGTGAAAGTTTAGACCTAGCTTAGCTTGTTTACATGAATTAGTTGCATATATTTTATTTTATTTTGGAAAATAAAAATGTCCACTCAAAACATTTATTTATTTGTTTATTTTAAATAAATAACCATCAGCCCAGAAAAAATTATTTGATGTAGAATTCTCATATTGTCTGTATAATTGGCTAAAATCATCAAAAAAAATCAAATGTCTTCTAACAAAATATATTTTTCCTTCATATTTTAAATCACTATCTTTCTTTCAAATAACTATTTTATGTTTCAAAAGCTATCATACAACATTGTGCGAGCACACCGGCTAAAATTAGATTTCAAAAACTATCATATAGCTTATTCAGTATAGTGTTTGGTATTGTGAATACAAAGTACAGTTAAGAAATATTTTTTTAATTAAAATTATATTTTTTATATTAACACATAATAACCATCTAAAAATATTTATAAAAAAACGGTCATAAACAAAAACACTCGCTTGTAAATTAGGTTCATGAGACACAATGTTCCCAAGCATTTACCACGAATAAGTTGCGTAGGCTGCTAAATCCGGCCCATCTCAGTCCAGTCCTGCCTGAACGAAGCCCAATTTCAGGCTTGAGTCTCTTTCGGGCATGGGAATCAGGCAATGATGAAGATATAACAGATGTATAAACAAAGAAAAAGGAAAACTCGGGAGACAAAAAAAATCATTTAGCACACAAATATATAATGTTCATCAAATGAGCTATACCTATCCTTGGATTCATGCCAGTAAAAAGTGTTGGCTCTTTTTTTCTAGAAAATGTTGACACTATTGTTCCAGTTGGATGCTACCCCCCCAATACACCGTCAGACTAAGCACGGGCACCACCGGGCCACTGCCGTGCTCACAGGTCTATATAATAATCCCTGCAGAAACCACTCCTCTGTTCACAGGTCTATATAGCGCCACTGCTTTCTCTTTTCAAGTCTTTTGCCATCCCAAGTATGAAAGCATCATTCAAACATGTTAGAAGGCAAACGCCATTGTTAGCGAGCTTCAAACCATGCAGCAGGGTGCGCACTTATTAGCTGCGAAGACCATCGATATCTTTCTCTGATGTCAGTCTGCAGATATTGCCCGTTTCATGAAGCTAACCTCCTGAACATAACCAGATGATATAGGGAATCGAATAATTGAGGAAAGCAAGTTTGATCAAGTTAGATGCCCTGGTGCTTCTTGTTTTTGTAGGACTTTAACAGGGTGCATGGGGCCAGGATGGCAATTCATAGCGGGATGGATTTTGATTCGTTGGTGACCCATCACAACGGCTTGCTTCATCCACTTCTGCATAGGAAACATAGCAATGCAGCCATGGAGATTATTGATGCATAAGCTTTGTACGTAGAATATTTAGCTTTTCCAAGTTTCAATTTTGTCCATCTTTAATCTTGTTAACCATCCAAGTCATTCAGCTGTGCATGAACTGCATCCTAATCCCTGCATGCTGTGGCTTGTCATGTTGATTGATCGAGATCCTGTGATGATCATAAAGGCGAGCAGTGAGATTATTGACATAGCAGAGCTTCAAGAACGCAAAACTCCAGAAAATTAAGAACCCCGATAAGTTGATGGAAGAAGAATAACAGAAACATAACACCACGTATACCAGTGACCCTACCACACAGGATCATTGACATGGGACGAAAAGGTTTTTACCGCCATGCATAACAATAACACATTAGAAAAAGAATTAAGCAACGATTTCAAGGTAAATGGTTTCACTCAGCCAGATAAAGTTGCAAGACATCACTATTTCTGATCAAAATGCAAAAAAAAAGTCGATCAAATGGGACCTGAGAGAGATAAGAGAGGGGAGGGAGAGATTACCGGAATATTTTATAAACCTGAGAGAGTCAGTACACAAGGTGGGGCATCTCTTCTTGGTCCCACAACAGAACGATAAACATAAACTTTATCAGCCTGAGAATCATCACTTCCATCATCTTTCATTACCTCTACATTCAATCTGGGCATCTCCCTTGCCAATAACCGACAGCCATTCATGGTCACATTGCAGGCTGACATCCAAAGTGACCTCATTGACTCGTATTTCTCCAAACCTGAAAGAAGTGCTGCATTTCCAAATGGGCAGTCCCTTATCTCAAGTTTCCTCAACTTTGGACAACCTTCCAGCATGCACTGCATCCCCCTATCACTACTGCCAGCAAATGCCACAGACAGAGTTTCCAGATTTTTGGCATACTGCCCAATATACTCAAATGTCAGGTCAGTCAAGAGGCCTGAAACAGAAAGCCTCTGTAGTTTAGTGCAAGTCCTCACTACCGCCCCAAAAGCTTCATCCATGGGTTTGTTTGTCAAGTAATCTGGTTGGCCTGGATTCATTATGCAGAGACGGAAGTGGGTGAAATCAGGGCAGTTCTGCACAATGGTGGCTACTGCAGCATTAGTCATCTGCCTGCAAAAGTAGAGAACATAGTGGAGCCTCCGACATCCGTAAGATACAGCAAGAAGCCCAGCTTCAGTCACCCCATGGATAACTTCTTCATCGAAGGGATCTGCAGGGAAGACACGGAGCTCCTCAAGCAATGGACAGTTAGATCCAACAGCCTCCAGACCTTTGTCCCCCACAGTGTCCAAGACCTGCATTAACATATGAATAAATCACCAAACAGTCAATCATCCAGAGACTTAGGACTCCATGTTTCTGTGTGATTAACTGCAATTTACAGTTTTGAGTTTTTTTTGTGTGTGGGCAGGCTGCAGATAAAAGGGTGCTACCCTATTTGATTCGAAATGTAGCTCTCTGAATTTCAACCATTTGAAGATATGTCTCTCAGCACTAGAACCCTAGGTTTAGGCTCGACATGCTCTCTATTGTATGCGGATGAAGTCCTCCCATAACTCTATGACAAGTTCTCTTTATTGCTTAATTTCATGATATAGCCTTAGCCGCAAGCAAAGGATGAAAAATCATGCACAGCCACATTTCCTTTTTCTCTATCACAAATTTGTGAAATGTTCTTTCTTGTATCGTAGATACTGAAGAATATCCTAATCCAAGAATTGAGTGTATTTCATGTTAATGCAAGGAATACAAATATCCATGCATATGCAGTCATTATTAAAGTAGATGGTAACATAGCCGACTTGATGTATAAAACTCTTCGATGTAAATAGTAACATTATACAGGAAAACACAAAATCAGAAATTTTATACCACACAACCCATTTGAAAAAAAAGGAGCATCAGATGAATCAACTCCAAACAAATTAACCAATGAAATATCAGAAATTAAAGGTTGAAAGCTTGATAATCCATTGTGCAAAAGGAGTCTAAAAATATCAGTGTTATTGATTAACTGGAGAGAGTATATCATCCCTGAGTAGAATTGAACAGTAAAGTCAGAAATCAAAGGCTCTATGCCATGACAAACTTGAAAGTGAAGAAAATTAAATCAATTATTCAAGTAAAAGTTAACCGATTGGTTTCCAAAGAATGAAACTGGTGGGAAAGATTAAAAAAAACAAAGATACATACCCAGAGGCGTCGAAGATGTGGACATTGACAAAGAAGACTCTCAAGTTCATGACTTTGTAGAAAAGCATAGCTCAAGTTTAAGAAAGTCAAGTTTGTACAGGCAGGATAGAGAAGTGGTAAGTATGGTGCTGAAGCCTCCCATAAACCAGAAAGGGTACTTAAATTCTTCAACTGATTGAATGCATTTTCAAGCTGAGCGTACTGGCAAGCTGTAAGCTCTGGCATGAGTGAACCAGTACCAAGCTCTATTAATTGTGGAGCACAAACTAGCAGCCTTTGGAGGTGTTCCAAGGAAATACTTTTGCTGGCCTTAAGAACCTTCAGTGATTTGCACCGACTTACAAGTCTCTCAAGTGCATCAAAATTGACATCAGTGTTCAGGTTGGCAAAGTTTAGAACTTCCAATGATGTGAAGTTTTCAGGGAAGCAGCTTAACCAGCTGCCACTCTTGTCATCAATGCCATTCTCTTGTATATCAAGCTGAGTCAAATTCCTGCAGCAAGAAAGTCATAAGTTTTCTTAAGCAAGTGAAAAATAATTTAACAGCAGATATAGCAAACAGTTCGTCCATGAATCACAATAGAAGTCATAAATCATAAAATCAAGGGTTTATTAACCAGCAAGCAGTTGTATGTAAAGTAATACACCTTTTCCCCATCGTACTTTTTAACCCATGCACGTACAAGATAAGGTTTCACGTCACAGTAAATTAAGTTAAGTCGAAGGATAATAATTGCAGTTATACCTGATGGCCAGCTAATCAAATATGCGAAACAGCACGGTGAAAATAGATCGATGAAATAATAAAAAGGATACATGGACACATAATGTGCAAGTCAAATCAAGTGCTCACTACAAACGCCATAATTATATATTGTTATAAGGACATGATATTTTAGGAATTTCAACATTCGCTATAATCAATATTACTAGATTCTCCATCTCTCAATTTAAAGTCAAGTTTCCAGCACATCTCCACTGGGCTCCTTTGATATGATTCTCATGAAGGAAACCAAATCCCAGGAGCACCATCAATCAAATAACAGGCTTAAATCAAAGATAGCAAATAAGTGTGGATCAAAAGGGCTTAACGTTCAGTAAGAGAAACCCACAAACTCCACAGTTGCATAAAATCCAAAATTCTTTTATGCCAATATTCTGGACACGGCCTTTTCATCTGTTCCCCTCCTAATTACAAAGCATCTGAGTCCAAGCAGATATTGACAGACATAATAATTTTACTGGACGATGAAGCCAAACCAACGATGGATGATGTATTAGTACTACCCAGAAAACATTGTAGTATCTTGACAGTCATTCAGCATTTTCCATGGTCATCTCTATCTAAACCAACAACCCATAAAAAAGGTGCATTTGAGCGGGGGGGGTGACAAGTTGACAGCAATACTATGACATCGATTAAATGCACATCTAACAGGTATAATGTCACATCAAGAAAAGAGAAATAAAGCACCGGACAAAAGAGATAAAAAGGTAGAACCAACTTCTATTCACATAAACTCTACTTTTCAGGTAAATTCTTCCCATCCAAAGACAAATGAATTTGCCTTGCAGCTTCCCAATCTATTTCTGATTACTCATTAGATCTATTAAGAATTCAACGAAATACAAAGAACTCATGAACAGCAAAACCAGTTATGAGACTCGAGAAACCTGATATGTATCAATGATAATTAAGGAAAAACATTGAGTTTGTAACAACTATACTGTTCTTATTTATTTTTTCCCTTTTTATGTTTAACCAACAGGATAGCTCTCCTCCCTTGATCCTCCCGAGTCAAGTTGAGTACAGTCCGATCTCAAGTAAATTGAGACTAGAACAAATAACTTCACCATATAAGCTAGCACGCACCCACCATAGAGCACCATTATTGATATTATCTATTTATCAAACCCCCACCAGTTAGCAAAACTATATTTGACTGCACAGTACAGAAAATGAGACATAAAGAATTACAATTTCCACCGTCAATTAGAAAGAGGGTTTTATTTTTCTTTGCGGAGAATGACATCGATTACATGCCATGATCCATTAAATTATCAATAGGTCAGAGGTCACATCAAGAAAAAGAAAACATAAATTAGAAAAAGAAAGTAAACAAACAACAGTAGAACCACTTCTTTCACTGTTTAAACTCTACAACCACTCACCAACAAGCATAACCAGAAACAGCCAGGTTACTTCAAAACCCATTAATCAAAAACCAGAAAAACACAGAAAGTGTATTACTTGATTTAAAACTGAGTCAATCACTCACTGCTTGTTTTAGATCTAACCCAAGACAGGAAAGGATAAAACAGCAAAAACACAAGATTTTAAGACAAGCAGGCAATGTAAGTAATTGACAAAATCCTTACTTGCAATGAGTGGCAATAGCAGCAAGCCCATCAGTACTAAACCCGTCACAGCTCAAAAGAGAAAGAACTTTGAAATTAGGAAAATTAATAGCCAAAAACTCCAAACTTTCATCACTAACAGCCATTCTCTTAAGCCTTAACTCTTCCAAAAAGGGATACTTTGCAGCAAAAACTACAAGCCAAGGATGTACATCAGCTCCCCAATTTTCAGGTACCAGATTAAAATCAGAAAATCTCGGCTTCCCCTTGAGAGTCACACTCTTAACTCTTGGAAATCTGCGTGCAACAATTTCGGGAGAGACTGAATAACAGTTTCCTATAAAAACATGAGCTCTTGACCAGCTCTCTGCGTTGTACCAGTCCTTGCACACTAATGAGACCGCGCTACGATCTTTGTGTGATTTCAAGAGTGAAAGAACTCGTTCCAGTACTTCATCTGGAAACGGAGATGATCTTGTTGAGTCAAAAAATTCCTTCCTCATCTTTGGATTCGGACCCATCAAAGTAAAAAACTCAAACTTTCTCAGTATTTAGGAAGTGAAAAACTTTTTATGCTTATGATGAATACTATAGATTATTTTCAGCAAAACCCATTTCAGAATGTGAAAAATAAAGATGAAAAATAAAGAGAAGGACTGTTTTTTTCTTGAGAGAAATTTATAAGAATCCCATGTTAACTTCGAAAAATTGGATATGAGAAGAAGAAAACTAACGTTTCAGCAAAATCTGAAGTGAAATTTAGAAGTTGTGAATTGGGAAACTTGGAATCACTCTCAGGTTGGTTTCTTCTCTCTTTCTTTCTTCCTTTGGTCAAGTGGGGGGGAGGGGGAGGTTGAAGGACCTTACAGGAAAGAAAATAGAGAGGGGTGGTGTAATATAATAGAAAAAGCATACAAGCAGTGAGGAGAGAAATATAAAATAAAACAATTTATTATTGGAGAGATAAAAGATTATATAAATTATTCATTACTTAATACTACTAATTATTATTGTGATTTATCTAAACCACTTGGTATTCTTTTTCTTTGTTTTGTATTTTTCAAGATTTTCTCTTTCTTGCAAATCAATATAAGATATCAACTACACCAAAATTATATTTTATTGGAGAAAGAATATATAATAAATATGTTTTTAAATAAATTTTTATCTTGAAAAAATAAAGTAACTAATAGTTACTAATTTTATTACTTAATATATATATATATATATATATATATATATAAGTAGGAGAGAAAAATTAAATAAAGATATTTTTATGGTTTTAACAAATCATGAATATTTGTATCCCTTTTAACTAGTCATGAATTTTATTTTATTTCCTTATTTCATTAGCATCATCAAAATTTTCATTTTCTAGATAAGAAAATACATAGAATATTTTTATTTATCCTTATTTTCTTCTTTTGTTTTGTAATTTTTTCTATTGAATTATTTTAACCTTGTTTTTAGAAAATTGTGTTTAACAGGCTAACTGGAGTTCACTAGGTTTAATTTTTGTATCCTTTTGTAACTGAATTTTTTTTAATTTTATCATTTAAAATTAAAAATATTGATAATTGAGTGTTGTAATATATTTTGATGTGTTTTTTATGAGAATATTTTGGTCTCATAATCAAGGTTGCAAGTGTTGATGTTTTAACTTGAGTTAAATCAAGTTGTTGTTTTTTTGTTTTTTTTAAAAAAAAGGTTATCCCAGTATAATAACTCGGGTTATGGGTCATTCGACATTGAGTTTATTTTTTCCTAGGTTGTCCCCGTTTTATGACCTGATCGTGAGTTTGACAGGTTAAATCAGTAGACTCAATTTTTCTTTTTCTTGTTTAGTTGATTTTTTTCTTCTAATTTTATCAATTAATAATGTGTTTTGATGGGAATTAGGCTTTATGATTTTTTTTGTTTACTTTTCACTGATTTATCCCAGTCTAATGATCCGGGAATGATGCTTAATGTGTCAGCTCAATTTGACTTAGCTCGTTTTTATGTTAGTTTTTTAATTTCATTTTTTTTTACAAAATTCATCATTTAGTATTGAATCTAACAAAGACAATTAGAAACTATTTTAGTTTTTTGACCAAAATAGTAGATTTAGTAGGTTAATCCTAGTTAAATCATTTTTTTTGTAGCAATTTATTTTAAACTCATAATCTGAATCGCGAGTTATAAATTGATTTAAGTTATTTTTATGTTTTTAAAATTAATCTCTTTGTTTAATCTCATTATTCAACATTGAGTGAGATGATTGTTGGACTTTGTTATTTTTTTTATTTGCTTTATTTGTAGCTATCTTGATTTTATAATTTGGGGTGTAACTTTGACAAGTTTACTCGTATCATATTTTAGGTTATTTTAAATTGATTTTGTTTTTAATTTTATCATTCAATATTAGTTTGATTGAGAATTATATCTCATAATTTTGTTTTTAAAATGCTATCACTATCTCATAACTCAACTCTTAAATTTGAAATATCAACCCTAGTTGATTATTCAAATCAATTCAATATATTATTATTTTATTATTAAAAAATGTATATAATCTTAATATTTTAGTAAAATATCTTTAAATCCAGAAGACCAACGAGATGATATCAAATTAACTTTCTTGTAGTTTATTTTTTTCATAAAGTAACGTCGTAAATATTATTTTTATATTACAAAAAGAATTATTTGATACACGAGATGATGATGATGATGATGATAGCACAGAAGATAACATCCTCAATCTGTACGTAGCTTAGCTGAAGCTGACACGGACATGGCAGAAAAGAAAATGAGAGAACCCGCAGCACGTTACCCGTGCCATGGTATGAAATGCGCGCTTATCCACTGAGATCCCGACACGTAAAGACACCGGATGTCTAGGGTGCGTGTTACGCACACGGTGTAGGTTAGAGTAGGCTCAGGGGCTTTCGGGTAAAAGGAGGAATTACAAGTGCAAGTGGTCAGAAAATGTTTTCCTTTCAAACTGTAAGCAGACCGTACAAGGACCACTATTACTGCCACGTGCATCTCATCATTCAAGGGGAATTCGAATTCTCACCAGGTTACTTTTATTTTCACTTCTACCCTATTTTATTATTATTATTATTATTATTATTGTTATTATTATTATTAAATTGATTATCAATTAAAATACATAATTTTTTTTTATAAAATTATTGTAATCTTACTATTTGAGTGGTGTATTTTGCATGTTAATCTGATTGATATAGATTAAATTAGTGTGTTGATATATTAATATTTTTATAAAAAATAAAATCTTGATTTTTTTAGTTAAATTATATTTATATTAATTATTCTCGTTTCTTTAATTATTCGTTTTAAAAAATATTTTTTTATTAGAAATACATCAAAAAATATTTTTTAATCTTTATCTTTGTCCTAACAATGACACATGTCATCTCGCTGCCGTCAATGATTTCCTTAACAACTCACTTTTCTTGGAAACCCAGATCACAATTACGCGATGACCAAATTGCCCATCTTCATCCCGCAAAAAGGGGGGGTGATGTGTCATTTTGAAGGAGGAGCAAATGTTGATGTCTGGCAGTTATATTCCGTTACCCATGATGAACTAGGAGCACGGAAGAGGATCCTGCAACCGGGTCTGTAGTTGAGTTTATTTACTTCAGTGCCACTCGTCTTGTCAGCTCTCACTCTGTAAAAGTCACTGTTAAAGAGCCAACTGTCCCAATCAGCCAAAAAGGAAAGGCGGAGCTGCTGCTGCCACGTGAAAGCTTTTCAGCTTTTGTCAGCGTGGAAGAAGGGAAGGCACTGCCTTGAATAGGGTGACCATTTTTGCGTTCTGGGGGTCCAGGTATTTTCGCAATATTTGAGAAGAATAAAGGCCTTAATTCTTGGTTTTGCATGGACAGATTTGACCCTGTACCATTGATTCAGGATTGGACCACTCTGAAGAAAAAGGTGAGCAACGGTGTCATGATATATGATTTAACTATCCACCCCCATCCAGTCCAAGCTTTTTTATTTATTTATTTATTTATTTTATGTCTGTTGTATGGCATTTTTTATTTTAAAATATACTTATTTTTTTTAATTCTTGATATTAGTAAATTGAAATTATTAAGAAAAACAATAAATTTAGAAAGAAAATCTATTTCACTCATAAATCATCACTAATAAAACTCATTGTTTTTTTTTTGTTATATTTTTCATATTTTGGTTTAGTTTTTTTGGGTGATTCCTATATTTAGTCTTGTTTGGGAGTTCAGTTGAGTTTTTTTTTTTAAATAATTTTCATTCAAAATATATAAATATAATAATTTTTATTTTTTAATTGAATATTTTAAAAAAAAATTATTTTTGTTTATAAATATATTAAAATGATATTTATTATTTTTTAATCACAGCTAATGTTCTCGAATCTCTAAAACAAAAGATAATCATGGAATAATTAAATATATTACTGTTTAAAAATGAATGAAACCAGCTGCTTCTGCTAAGAAACAGTAGGCTGGTCAATCTCTTATCCAGTTCAGCTGCCGACACGTGGGCCTCCTGTTCTTTTTTACAGTTTTTTTATTATTATATATATATTAATGGAAGACAATTAAGGTTAATCTGATGCAAACCTTGGAACTGGAAGAGAATATTACTGAGTGTCCTAGTTCTGTATATAAATGGCAATGGTTGACCTTCGACACTGTTAAATGCCATGTGTTCGTGCGTCCCAGGAGGAAAGAGACACGCAGGTGAAGGAATTAATTATTGTAATTATTATATTTTGTTTTTCTAGGAGTGGCCGTTAAGAGTTCTGTCTAGGGTTTGAGGCAAGATTAATTATTTTTTTATTTTGAAATACATTGGTTTATTATTATTATTATTATTATTTTCAAGTTATTTTTACTACAAATAAAATAAAATTTATTTTTTAAAAGTAAAAACAAAGCAGCTCTTAATGAGCTTACAGCTAATTAGAAATTAGAGTCATCAGTATCGATGAATGTTAAAATTAATAAAATCAATGTTTAGCTATGAATATTGTTTATAAGCTACTATGTTGGACATTAAATGACAAATATATAATTAATCCTGTCCTATAGGTGTTGTTGAAAAATAAAATGGCAAATAAAATTATGGGTCATTTCTGTTCTTACGTAGGGGGATGGATATGAATTGATATTAAAAAATAAAAAATTAACTAAAATAAATTAAAACCAATGTTTTTTTTTCTAATTCAATTGAAACATCTTAACTAATACAGACAAGAGCTAAATTTATATATATTGTTGTGTCAATTATTTGGGTTTTTTTGTCTTTCTTTGATTTATTTCAGGTTTATTTATATAATTTCATTTTTTAATATGAATATTTTTATTTTATTTTTAATCTTTTAACAAGTTTTTTTTTTTTTAATTCTATCATATCATTTGATACTGGGTTAATTGTAATTCGGTGTTTATATTTATTATTATATAATAATAAAAATTCTGTATTTAATTTTCCTTTTTTTAATTTCATTAAATAATATGTTTTTTTATATAAAAAAAATCTGGGTTTTTTTACCTCTTTTTTTGGCATTTGTTTTTCAATTCTATAATGTGATATGATATTTATTTTTAATTTTATCATGTAATATTAAATTGTTTTTTTAACTTATCCAGCTAACAAAGTGACATCATAACAATTTTCATATAATTTAGTTTAAAATCAAAACCAAGTAAATAATTAAGTTGCACCTATTTTCATGATAATACAGCAAGATTTTCAAAAATCTAAATATTATTTTTTCACATACATTTTTTTTTAATCCAAGCCATTGGGAAAACTAGTGTAACCTAAATATATTGTTGTAGTGATACATAATCACTCAGCCCCCAAAACACCACTGTAGAGAGCATAAAATTTGAAGATCATGCAAGCATTTTTAAACAAATTGAATTTATTTTTATTTTTTATTTTAAATTAAAAAAAAATTGATTTTCTTAGATCATATTCATGTGTTGATGTCAAAAATAATTTTTTTTTTTAAAAAAATATTATTTTAATATTCTCAAACACAATTACCAAGTTCGAGACTTTGAGGTAAAGTTTGCCATCCTCTCCAAATCCATGTTAAGCACAAAGGATTCATGACCACCTAAATGCTAAATGCCTTGATAGCTGCAACTTGACCACTCACCATTCTTGTGTTTGTTTTTTTCTGGATGGAAAGAATATATTAAATTAATGTGGTTTTTTCTCATGGCTTTAAAATATAAATGCTAAAAACAAATAAATAAATAAATGCACCGGAAATTATTATTTTAATTGACACTAAAAAAACACAGCCTTAGAACGCCTCATCTCTTGCAATTATGATGGCAACGATTTAGGATGGTTTAAAAACATTGGATTTTTTTAATAATTTTAGATCATTTTCATGTGTGCTGATATTAAAAACAAATTTTTTAAAATAAAATAAAAAATCATTTTAATTTATTTTTAAATAAAAATCACTTTAGAAATCAAATACATCCATTCTCAAAACATTCAACTTAGCGAGTCTCTGATTGAAGGAAAATGAGAGAACCCATAAACAGGCATCATGGACTCAGAGTCCAATCAGAAAATGGACGTATTCATATTCTTTCACCAACCATCTTCCTTTCAACGAAAGTGGCCGGTGGGTCATCGATCGAACCTGCAGAGGTGAGGTTTCCACGTCATTTTTTGAATAAATTATCAGGGGACAGTAGCTCAAATAAATGCAGCCATGGCAGATCGATCAGCTGTGCGCTCATGTGAGCAGGAGAGGCCACGACGCCCATTTCCCTGACCAGTGGGCCCCTTCATCGAGGTGGGCATGGTGATGGCGATTCAAGAATATTACAAAAGTATATTCGGGAATGGTGATGGCGAGTGAGGCTGCAGAAAACACAAGCTTCCAACTTGCTGTAAACATGTTATATTCAGAGTGGAGATTGAATATGCTTCCTGTTCAATTTTCTTATTCTTTTTTTTTCAATTTTTTTTAAAAATATATATATTATTTTAATGTAATTCAATATAAAATGGAAAGTGCTGAAATAGTAATAGTGTTGACGATGCTCATGGCAATTGATTGGTGGTTCTGAGACTGAAAGGCCGATAGCCACCACCAGCAGCACCATCACCACCTGGGATGCATGTGCAATGCGCCATTATCAACCCATGAAAAAGGTAATTTGCATATATTTTAGCATTAAAAATAAAAGTGTCATTAACTCAATTGCCTTTCTAAATGCCTGTTTGGGAGTGCGGTTGCGGTAGCTTTTGAAAGTGCTTTTCGTGCCGAAATGTATCAAAATGATGTTTTTTTTATTTTTTTAAAATCATTTTTGACATCAACACATCAAAATGATCTAAAAACACCAAAACATATTCATTTAAAATGCAAAAAAAATAATAATTCAAATTTCGGCCAAAAACAGGTTGGATCGCACAGCCAAACAGACTCTAAGTCGACTCTGTATGCCTTTGAACATTCTGCCTATATTTGATCAAAAAGAGAATCATAGCTCATAACCACTTTGAGAGGATTTTCCTTTTTAGCAGAATTTTAGAGGAGTTGGGATTGCAATAAAAAAAATATTTATTAGGGGGTGGTTGCTTGCAGGCAAATATTTTTCCAAGGAAAATAGCTATCAATTAACTAGGTGTTATTGGATATGAAGTTAAGACTTTCATGTTTTTTTAATAATCTTGATGCTAAATAAGTTTTTTTAAATATATTTTCAATTAGAAAATACATTTAAAAAATCACAATATCAAACACGTGTCACATCATCTATAGTTATCTTATTATTACTATTGCTATGGTGACAACAATGAATTGCATGTTTGGAGTTTGATTGATATTATTTTTTAAATTAATTTTTTATTTGTAAATACATCAACACATTAAAATCTAAAAATATCAAAAAAATAATTTCAAATAAAAATGTTTTTATAACGCGATGCCAAACAGGACCGAAATTGGTTTAATCATTATGGAGAAAATTGGTTTAATCATTATGGAGGTTACTCGTAACTATAAGTGAGAGTTAGAATGGACTATCAAAATTTATCTAATCTATATTATATGAAAGTAAGAAAAAGATACTAATCTACTATAGTACCCTTCCATCAAAGAGGTACCATCAAGATAAAGGAAATAAAGGGAAGCATAACACTTGATTCAACTCTTAATATTCACCAAACCATGCAATCAATTAAACTCAAAACAAGGCCCCCCCCATCATCATCAAACCATCTAGTATATATATAAGAGTTTGGGATAAAAGATTTGTTTTTTTATAGTCTTAGATTTGAATACTATAATGATTATTAAATATTTATATAGTTGTTAAATTCAAAAAATATTTATAATAATAATAATTAAAAAAAAAGATGAGATGAAAGGAGAGTCCGTCGACCAGAAAGTCTACTCAGAAGCTGGAACCTATCCTGTTCCTAAGCTTGTCTAAGAACAAAGGCTCTATACTTATCTTGTAGCAGCAGAATAGACCCCTCCCGTTTCTGTCCCCCTGAGATTAAGAACCCCATGTTACACCAACCCTCTCTTTTTCTCAACGTCCACATCATTGTCCAATCTATGTGTATTGTCGACTACAGCAAAACAAGACAACTAGTTGGGGGTTTTACACGTGGCACTTTGTCTGTATGCTGAAATGGGGCCGATTTGGTAGATGATTCTGCTCTTCAGCCCCCCCTGCCATTTAATCACGGACGATCGTGATAATGATATTGTAACGAATGTTAAACTTTGATGGCGTATGCCACAGTTTTGCCCACCTGCTTATAGCTTTGCCATCGGTGCCTCCGGGCCGGGGAAGGGAGGACTCACCCAGATGCTGATTGTCTGTATTTGCCACTTTTTTATAAAAATATTTTTGAAAAAAATTAAAATTATTTTTTTTAATATTTTTAGACTAACTACTTACAGTAACAAAATGGCGATGCAACCCTGTGAGTGACATTATTTTTGGCTTCTTGCTTGGAAGTTGCTCCATCTCTCCTCGAATATTTTGGGACAACCCCTTCCACGATCAGCGGGCAGAAAAGCACTCCTGAAAAGGGAAGAGAAGAAAGATTTTGCTTAAATTATTTTCTCTATAATTGACTATTTAACGGTTTTGTTAATTAATTATTTTGATTGACCCTGCTGAAAAAATAAATAAAAAAGAGTAGGACTACGCCACTGCTTTAGAGAGGCCAAGCAGGAGGGAATTTCTCACTACGTTTTTTATTTTTGTTTTGAAGCAGAACTCCACCACAGAAATTTGGAGTAGATTCTACGCAAAGAGGACTACATTCACACCGCCTAGGTTTGAAACCCAAAATGTGTTCCACTAGATTTCCTCGAGGTTGAGATGCTCCACCTAATGAGAAACGACGAGTGGATGGATATACTTCATGTCCGAAATGACCACCAACATAGGAAAAGGGGCTTTCAAGGCTGTGGTAGATTCACAGCCCAGCATTTTTTAAATGTCATCGACAATATTGTGTTGGCCCAGCTCTAGCCAGCCAGTTTTATAGATCCAATCACATGACAAGATACTTGGATTCAGTGTTTGTTTCCTGTTTTCGGAATAAAAAAAATTCAAATTCCAATAACAAAAAAAGATATGGAAGTATAAAAATCTATTTCAAATTTTTTATTTTTATCTTTTCAGATAAATACATTTTTTTTATAATTATCTCACGGGACACCAGCCAAACTAATCTAATAAATGATTTGGAGACTAGATTTTGACAGCTAAGTGATTAAATAGTAGATTCACAGCCCAAAGGCCACATTCTGCCGTTTGAAATTATATTTGAAAGTTTTTTTTTTCCATAATTATATTAAAATAATATTTTTATATTTTTTTTAAAATTATTTTTGATATCAACACATGAAAATGATCTAAAAACACTAATTTTTTTTTTAATTTAAAGTAAAAAACAATATATTTTTTTCTTCAAAAAAACTTTTAAAAAACAGTGTCAAATACTCCCATTATATATCCCGTGGTGCTCACTAACTAGTTTTGGCAAGGTAGCTCACCAAGATTTTACCATTCACCTATCAAATTCAGAGAAAATAAGATAAAATCATCAAATAAACACCAAAATCGTGTTTGATATGCAAACATCTATAAGATCAAGAGCAATTTAAACTTTTGCCTGTTGACTACTTATTGGGAAATTTAATGGGTGAAGAATTTATTAATTTATAATATTATGGGGATCAGAGATTAAACACTACTTGTTCACCAAACAAAGATTTCCTAAAACCTCAAAACTTTAGAATAAGTTACTTGATAGAATCTCAGGCCCATATGTTGAGAAATTTAAATATGCAAAACCCCTGGTTGAGGGAGCACTATTTTGGTCAGACTAAATTAAACTAGACCATGGCGGCCCACTTTGTTACAATTTTTTTCCCTAGTAAAATGCCTGTTGTATGCGACCACACAGCACGTACAGAAAATTTCACTGAAAGGCTGGATAAAGTGGTTTCTGAGCTTGGAAAAACAAGTGCTAACAGTGAAGTGTAACTATAAACAAAGATTATAAAAAGAAGAGCAGAGAATTTGGTATCAGCCAAAAGAAATTCGTGCATCTCTATCTTCAAGTGATGTTTAGCTGCAAAAAGCGGCACTTAGTACTCATGAAAATCTGTGCACGTAAAATATACAAATTCACCTTTCCAGATTTACTACATGGTATACTACAATGATTTGCTGGTTTGTTTATTCAACGGAATTGGTTATTGAACGATGATATGAAAGCAAATTTTCCAGCACTGCCAAAGTGGGGTTAACAAAGTATGCACTATAATTCTGCCAAATGGGTACCTTGCGACCTGCTGGTAGCTGCTGCTCAGACCTCAAATGCGGCTAGAATCCCTTCCAAAGACGAAACGTCTTGTCCAGTCTGAAACCACCAACACCCTGGTGCGCCAACTGACTAGCTTGCTGAATGAGACAGAGACCGGAAACATACAAGTATAAAGCTAGTTAATTTGAAATCCGTAAGAGATTTTGAAGCCAAGGAGAAAGTCAGTACCTTGCATAGACAGAATACCAAAGCCATTGACTGCTGCGACCGATTGAAACCCAATCACCAGGAAGCTGTGCTGCTGCTTGTTCTCCTCCCAATGGAGCAAATTGCCCCAAGTGCTTGTATCTGAAACATCATATACCATAAAGAAAATGATTGAGATCCTAACTGCTTGCAAGTCTCAAAGTAGAGATCCATATGCTACAAGTATGGCATTCAAAAAGTGGTCTGTTTCTTGACTCCATAGATGTCCAAGTTAAACAGCTTGAGATATGCAGGGAGGAGACTATATGTTTTGCTTGAGAAAAGATGCATCATGCATGGTGGAGGAATGCTAAGCATCAGTAAGGACATCGTGGGAGAAATAGCTGCCATAACATATTCATACAATATCAAATTCTAACAGGGTTTAAGATGTACCTAAAGGGACGGAACCGATGGCGCCCTTCTTCCCTGAACCTGATAGGACCTTCAGGATTTTTTTCAGCCTCTTCCATGCGGTTGAAGCACTTAGCAAGATAAGTGCCTTGCTGAGCTGCAACCTGAACCCAGACGAATGAAAATAGATAATTAGGGGATATCTCTTAGAGAATAAAAACTCACAGAAAGTAGAGCCACAAAATAAACACAAGACCTGAGCCGTTGCTGGATGATTCTTCATCTGGGAATCAACTTCAGAAAGGGCTTTCTTAAATTCTTCAATATTCAGTTCAATTGCTTCTTTTGCAACGTCCCCTTTAGCCATCTTCAAGAGATCAGCAATGTCACGCATCTTCTTGCTCTTCAAATATAGCTCCAACTGAGGATATCTTTCACAGATGTCTTTAATGACTTCTCGAAATTCTTTTACCTTGAGAGTTCCAGAATTGTCCTTGTCTGCCTTCTTAAATATTGCTGCAATATCTTCCTACAAGCATGGAAGTACAAGAAAGAGCATAAATCAACGGATAGGTGATTAAATTCTCAATGTAACATTGACATCATATATCATTTTCACATCAATCAGCACTCTTTGTATTTCTGGTGTATGTCATCATCATGCATGGATTATTCATTTAGAAGCGAAGCTATTAACAGTAGCCATAACAACAGATATAAACCAAGAAAAAAGTAGTTTTCAGCTACGCCATTATGAGCCACATATTACACCAATATTTCTTTGAAAAGAACATTTTTGTTGTTCACTGTAAGAATGAGCAGTACTGTATGTGTATCGTTATAAAAATTACCTACTTAACGCGCGAGATAGTCTAATTGAGAGGGAAAAACTTTTTTTTTTCTCAATCCACGGGAGCAGATAAACTTGACGGAAATATAACAAAACAGGTGATGTCATGCGCGCAAATATAACAGAGAAGTAATGAGAACAATACCATGACTTTTCGCTGGTTAATTGTCGCACAATCACCAAGTGCGTATATACTACCACACCCCTCAACTCGCAGCCACTCGTCAGTTGCTAAAGCACGCCTATTACTCTGTTCACAGAGCAGATTTTTTTTTTCTTTTCAATTAAGACATTGAATTAAGAGTGTTCATTTTGGATGAACTCTTAAAAAAGGATCACGTAAGATACGTTGGAGACACTGAAATAAAAAATAAATCTGTTTTTATAAGCCATAAACACACCTGACCAATTTTCTGCATAAAATCCCTTATGACAGGATGAGTTCCAATTCCAGTTGACCAGACGACCATTCCGTATGGTATAGTAGTAATTTCACCACTATTCCCTCTTACTTTAGTAGAGATTTCTTTATCAGATACTTTCACAACCATCGACCCTAACTTCATATCAATGCCATCTCTTTGGAACTTCGATTCCGCAAAATCTGTGATTCTTTTGTCAAACCTGCACACAAAGGACCCCCCAACGCATGAGTTCATCTATCAGAACTCTTCAAGTACATGCAACTGTATGTGATTAATGGAGTAACATACAAAGTATAATTTATCTGTGTATTTTTACTATCTAATCAATCTAAGTGGTTGCAAGTATAGAACCTCAGGTAGTCCATGGAATTAATACAGATTGGCATACAACATGAAATTTCAAACTTTATTGCCAAAGAAATGTTTCGTCACCAAATCATGATCTATTACATGCCAATCCAGCCTGCATGAAACGGGAATAATGAACAGATCATTAACAAAAGAAAAGATGGCTTCATGAGCACACATCTATCTGATAAATGAGCCCCGAGGCTTTTCACTCCAGCTGCAACTGCTATTTCCTGAACCCAGGTCGTTTTTTTTGCACTCCAATCTAAAGTCAGTGACAATCTTTACTCAAAACACAATTAACAAGCTTAACATATTAAGTCTTGCCTGCATGTGTTGAACAGTTCGTAAAGTCTGGTTTAGATTGCTACTGTAATATTTCTGAACTATTTGCAAATCAAAAATCAACTTAATCAAAGTGAACTGCATGACATCTTAATTATATTTAACAAATACTAGCGTTCATTCCATATAAAGTTAATAACAGAAACCAAACCAGTGAGGTATTAATCATCATGAGCAGGAGACAGGCACTTACATGTTCAAAATATGATCTGATGCTTCAAGTAGTGTTATTTTTACAAAATCTTTGGCTGCTGGATAAAGTTTGACTAAATCCTCATTGACAAAATCATGAAGCTCTGCAGCAAACTCCACTCCTGTTGGTCCACCACCAACAATTACAAAATGAAGTATTCTCTTCCTTTCTTCATCACTTAAAGTCGGCAAGCTTGCCTTCTCAAATGAATTGATAACAGATTGACGGATCTGCTGAGCATCCTCAACTTCCTGCAGAAGAAATCCATTTCCTTGTACAGTTTAGCCGTGCATGTGCATCAAGCAGCTCAATTCCTGATTTCATATCACTCCAAAATTCTCCAGACAATGAAATTGATAAAGATAGCATGCACTGGAATTCTGAGGTGGTTACCTTTAGAAAATTGCAATTTTCAACTACACCGGGTGTGTTGAATGTGTTCGGACGGCCTCCCATGGCTATAACAAGATAGTCATAATCCACAACAAATTCTTCTTTTCCATTCTGACTGGAATCTGGATTAGGTCGACAATGAACTTTCTTATTTTCTGCATCAATCTTGAAACATTCAGCTTCCCAGTATTTAACGTCAATACTTTTCTGCGAGAGGAAGAAACAAACAAGGGTTGGTTACAGTATCACCTCATATCTAAAATCTATTCTTTCTAAAGTGAAGTTCCATGCTCAATCACCTACATAAATCATATCCATCATATGATCCACACATGATGAACAGACAAGATTTATTTATTCACAAGACTGCCCAAAGTCAAAACTCATGATTCTGAAAACTCCATTTCTCATTACCTTCCTGACAATGCTACGAATTGGTTCGACAATGCTGCGAGCTTCCACCGTACCACATGTAACACTTGGTAACAAAGGAGTGAATGCAAAGTAGTTGCGAGGCGATATCACCTGAACATCATATGAGGGATTGTCAAGTTTCTTCAAGAAACTGGTCCCTGCCCAACCAGTTCCAAGCACCACCACCTTCTTTTTCTTGATCTCTTCCAATACTGGTGGTGAACCACCTGTTCCATTTGCATCTGCGTAAGCTACATAGCCTCCACCACTGCAATTCAACCAATCACTTGATAAATAACGATCACCAAGAAACTCCGACTAAATAAATATATATTAACTGAAATACTAGAATCTAAAATTAAAAAAAAAAAACCCGATAATCCTAACAACAACAAACAAGAACATGATCAAATAAAATTAACGAACACTGTTTTTTAATGAAAAAAAATAAAATAAGGTATTAATATTTATACTGCTTCATCATTAGAACAGAGGAAAACAGAGCCCGATCTCTATTGTAGCTATCAGCAATAATAGAGTTAAACTGAATTATCTAATTCTAGAAACATCCAACAAACTTGGAAGCAAAAAAGGAAAACATCTAACTTCACCATACGTGATCCAATAATGCTAATCGCAGAATTACCAAACCACTAATCACCTAATTAACACACACACACACAACCGTAAATGAGAAATTTCATCTTCTCCTCCATTTATGCACTTAGCAATCAATCAAGAAATAAATAAATTCCAAAAATAGGAAGAAAAAAACATCTTTCAAACACAATTAATCTAACTGAAGAAGAAAAACTTGGAGCAAAATATATTACCTGATGGTGCAAACGACAACGAGTTTAGCCAGAGAAGGATAGTCATCGAAATATCTAGAAGCTCTCTTTAACAAACTCAAACTATTCATTTTCACCGTCTTTAGGTTCTCTACAGAAAATTTGCGAAGACCAAACAGAGATGGCACTTTTAAATTACAGGTAAACAGACAGTTTTTCAAAAGAATTTAGAGAGAGAGTGAGACGTGCAGTGTTTTGATAGTTTGAAGAGGAAGAAATGTAAAGAGCCCGAGAAGGGAGGAGAGTAGAGGGAGGGGTTACTGTTTGTGTTGTCTGTGAGTCGGTGCCGAGATGTTTCTTTTCGGGTGTTTTTTCCCCCGGTTGGTTGCCATGGAGGGATTGGAAGGCGGCACGTGCTTGGCGGTAGCGAATAACTTGAAATTTGTTGTTTTTTAGTTAAGCAGTTGGACAGGTGGCAAATTCGTGGAGTGGCGGCTGTGTTTTTTTAATTGTATATCAGTAATGAGCGAAAAAAATGATTTTTTTAGATTAGAAATCAGCGGTATGCCCGCGCGATGCGCCAGAATTTTTTTATTTATGTAAAAAATTGATTGCTTTTATATGTATTATATTTGTTATTTTAATATTTAATTAGTAAAATTATAATTGATAAAATTTGTATAATCAAAATGGAAAGTGGTTCGCATATTTTGATATTGCAGATAACGCAAGTAATTTTTTTTTATGAGTTGCATTTTTTCCTCAGTAATATTAGATTTGACACATTATAAATAAAAATATTGTAATTATTTTTTTTCCAGAAATAAACTTATATTTTTTTCGCCCTATAATTAGTTATTTCAATTTTTAATTACTGAAATTGCAATAGATAAAATATGTTAGAAATGAGTTTTTTGCGTTGTATAATTAGTATGCTTGCCCGCGCATTGCGTTAGGGTTTTTTCTATGTAGAAAACTATTTGATTTTTAAAATGCTGTAATTAATTGTTTAAATATTTAATCAGTAACACTATAATAGATAAAATATGTAGCATATAAATTTTCCCCCTGCCTAAAATGAATAGTTTAATCGAAATGAGAAGTAGTTCGTATATTTTTAATTGTAGATGACCTAGGTAAATTTGAAAAAAAAATTTGAGTTCCATTTTCTCCCCAGTAATATTTGATCTGACACATTAAAAATAAAAATATTGAAATTTTTTTCAGAAATGAACTTAATTTTTTTACGTGCTATAATGACTTATTTGCCGTCTAAAAGGAAAAGGAATCGAAACGGGAAATGACCCGTATATTTTTTAATTGTAGATAACCTAAGTAAATTTGTAAAAAAAAATTGAGTTTAATTTTCCCCCCATTACTATTAGATTTAAAATATTAAAAATGAAAATATTGTAAAATTTTTTTTTAAGAAATAAACTTAACCAAAAGAGTATCAAATTTAAATTCAAAGGCAAATTTTTTTTATAAGATTTATTATTATATTAAATGTATTTAAGAATATTGATATTAATTTTTTTTAAGGAAAAAATCCTAGGTCATTTTTTTTCTCTCTATATATATTTATAGGCGATAATATTCAATAAATATTAAAATATATAATTAGTCTAACATATTTTATAGAGTAATCGAAATGGGAAGTGGTTCGTATATTTTTTAATTGTAGATAACTTAGGTAAATTTATCATTTTTTTATGAGTTGCTTTTGTTCCTCAGTAATATTACATCTGACGCATTATAAAAAAAATATTGTAATTTGTTTTTAAAAATAAACATAATTTTTTTGCGTGCAATAATTATTTTTTTGTCGTCTAAAAAGAACAGTATAATCGAAACGAGAAGTGACTTGCATATTTTTTAATTGTAAATAACCTAGGTAAATTTGTCATATTTTTTGTATGAGTTGCCTTTTTTCCCCAGTAATATTAGATCTGACACATTGTAAATAAAAATATTGTAATATGTTTTTAGGAAAAAAACTTTTTTTTGTGTGTTATAATGACTTATTTGCCGTCTAAAAAGAATAGTGTAATTGAAACGGGAAGTGACTTGCATATTTTTGAAATCTAGGCAAATGTGTCAATTTTTTTTAGTTGTATTTTTTGCCCAGTAATATTAGATCTGAAATATTAAAAACCAAAATATTGTAATTTTTTAAGAAATAAATTTTTAAAAAAGAGGAAAAAATTAAAATTCAAAGACAATTTTTTTTTATGTTATCCGATTTATTCATTATATTATTATATAAAATGTATTTAAGAATACTGATATTAATTTTTTTTATTCAAAAAATCCTAGGTCATGTTTTCTTCTCCCTATATATATTCCTAGGCGATAATATTCAATAAATATTAGAACATATAATTAATGAAAGACTAAAAATATTCCAGAAACTTTAACAAAAGATAAAACAAAAAAATAAAATAAAATAAAAATTATCATTGCTATTACTGTCAAAACAATAAAAAATTATTAAATTATCCGGAGGAAAAAAATATTAACAGAAGAGTAAGCAAGAAAAACAATTAAATTATTATTATTATTATTATTATTATTATTATTATTATTATTATTATTATTATTATTATTATTATTGTTATTATTATTATTATTATTATTATTATTATTATTATTATTATTATTATTATTATTATTATTATTATTATTATTATTATTATTATTATTATTGTGTTAAGTACAAAATTAAAATTCGAAGACAAATTTTTTTTAATGTTATCCGATTTATTCATTATATTATTATATTAAATGTATTTAAGAATACTGATATTAATTTTTTTTATTCAAAAATCCTAGGTCATGTTTTCTTCTCCCTGTATATATTCCTATGCGATAATATTCAATAAATATTAGAACATATAATTAATAAAAGACTAAAAATATCCCAGAAACTTTAACAAAAGAAAAAAAAACAAATATCATTGCTATTACTGTCAAAACAATAAAAAATATTAAATTATCCGGAGAAAAAAAAAACATTAACAAAAGAGCAAGCAAGAAAAACAATTAAATTATTATTATTATTATTATTATTATTATTATTATTATTATTATTATTATTATTATTATTATTATTATTATTGTGTTAAGTACACTTATATATACATGGACAAAAGTAGAGATTATTCTAGAAATATAAAAAAATAAAAGTATAAGGGCTGAAATGAAAATCAAATATAAAGGAATTAAATTCAAAAATTAAAAGTCTAAGGGCTGAAATGGAAATCACATTTATTATCAATTTAAATTAAAGGACAAAGTTGAAAAAATCGAAACTTGTGTACCAAATTTATTGAGCTTTTACAGCCAATCCGGAAATTAAAAGTAGGAGGACCGAAGTGAAACTTTCACATTCAATCAATTAAAATCGGAGGACCCAATCGAACTAAATCAAAACTTATATAATAGAAATCAGGACCAAAAAAAAAATTAAAAGTAGAAGGACCGAAGTGAAAAGTAACAAACAATGGGGGACTCTCCTGCACTTTTACGTGCAGGAGAGAGAGAAACGTTGTCAGCGACTTTAACCGCCCGCCGCTGCGTCCACAGACATTTTTAGGTTACACACGCCACTACGGCAGGAAGTCCACGCGGAGGCGCATCGAGAACGACTCTGGAAGACCATTTCCAGTAACCGTATGACGCCGCACGCGCCACCTAAACAGGGCGTGAGACGGAAAACCGACTTGCGCGTGCGCCTCACGCCCTGACAACCACAGAATTAAAAAAAAAATAGGGTCAATTACCGGCCTGCCCCTGTACTCAAGTCAACATTTTTGTCTTATTAGGGGCTATAAGCGTATTTAGCCATTTTAAAAAAATATTAAAAAATAAAAACTTGCGGCGGACCGGACCTGTCCGGACGCGCGCAATTACACCCGTGCCCCTCATCCGGAACAGTTTTTTGTCTTATTAGCAGGGGCAAAACCGTTAAAACATTGTTCACAATAGGAAAAGACAAAAAAAAAAGGGTGGACGTGCAACTGCGAAGAATGGAGACAAATTTCGAGTCCAAAGTGTTAATGAGTGTATGTGCACAATGTTTGAACAGTAAAATCCGTTTTGTTTTAGTGTATTTGATAATAATGTGTTCATATAAATTTTTATTTTTATTAATTTATTATTAATCAACCATGGTTAGAGTGTGTTACACTTATTCCTATTTAGACTATTTTCAACATTCTGATGTGAAAATAATTTTTAAAAAATTAAAAATATTATTTTAATATATTTTTAAATGAAAATCATTTTAAAAAACAACCTCAATCACACTTTCAAATATATACTAATAGGTGACTTATATATTTTTTAGAACAAATATGACCCTCTTCAATAATTATTGATAATTTATTTTTACGTGGTTAAATTTATTCTATCAAGATTTTATGATAACACAAAATTGTAATTAAAGTTTTGATATATTTCTAATTTTTTTTTTGTCTCTTCTGTCTTTACACAATACATATTGTATTATGGTGTACACTATTGGAGGTGAAAAATTCAGTTTTGGAACATGGTTGGCTCCATGTTGCTAAAGTTTTAGATATTTTTGTTTAAAATTAATTTTATGTTTTTATATAATTCTATATCAATATTAAAATATTTTTTTAAAAAAATATTATCTTGATCAAACAAACTATAATTCTAGCTATGAGTGTCATTGAGGTTGCTTTTAAAACTATATTATTTATTTAAAAATAAATAAAAAAACATATTTTTTTAAAAAATATTTTTGATATTAGTACATAAAAATAATCTGAAAACACCAAAAAAATTTAATTTGAATAAAAATAAAAATAAAAATAAAATTTTTGTCAAAAACATTTTAAAAACAGAGTAAGAATCTGGCTTTGTCAATTACAAATTAAGGCAGTGATTGTGCTTCAAAGCTCAAGCTCTTAGTCTTTCACATGAAAATGAGAGATGGACAGATAGACAAAGGAAAGAAAGAGATGGATGCTAGGATGAAAGATCCTCACTTGGAAAGGAGAAAAGTCATTTTATTATTATTTTTGTTTTAATATTAATTTTGTTTTATCTATCTATATATATATATATATATTATTTTATCATTGTTACATCTTTTGATTACTTTATTTTTTCTTATCATTAAAGTGCTTAAATAATGACACATAATTTGATCTCAGAATGTAATATTTTGTTAATATACATTTTGATCCCTATATATATTTTTTTGAGAATTTTACTTCATTCCTTGTATTTTCTTTACTAACAATCATCAATTGAAAGTTTATATTTTATTGTAAATACAATTTCTCTTGTATTTTCTTTCAATTATTTTTTTACATGTAAAATTATAAACCCTGTCAAAATTAATTAAATTATTATTATTATTATTATAAGGAGTGCTGGAAGGGAGGGAGGGAAATGGGATTTGAACTTCGAACAAGGGTTTTTATGGGGAGGATAATCTCGAACCCCCGACAACCATGTTAATACGTCGACTTATGAATCACGGGCCAAAACCCTACACCCACAAGCACGAGGTTGTTAGCACCCGATAGCTGCGGTTCAAACCAGGAACGTGACCAATACGTCAACGTTTTATTAATAAGCATAGTTATAAGACCCATTTAATGGCCCGGTTATTGGGTTGATGGATAAATCCAAATCGGCTTTAAAAAACATTGTTTCGATGATATTTCTAAAAACCATTTTTAAATTTTTTTAATAAAAATTGAAAAAAAACAAAAAAAATGGTTTTCTAAAAATATCTAAGAAAAAAATCATTAGAATTAACTCCATCAAATCTTAACTGGCATACAGATCAACCAAGTCATATATTAACTTGTTAAATTATCTAGATTTAAATAAATTAAAAAAACTTGATCATGCTAAGTTTCGAGTCAATAAATTATACCGGATAAAGTTTAATTACTATACTACATTAATAACTATTTGAGAATGTGATTAAAATTGTTTTTCAAAGTAATTTTTGTTTAAAAATATATTAAAATAATTTGCTTTTAAATTTTTAAATATTATTTTTAATATTAGTATATCAAAATTAGGGGTGAGCATTTTCGGTTCGGTTCGGTTTTTTGTCAAAATAGGGACCTAACCGAAATTTTTGTTTTTTTTAAAAATCAAACCGAAACCGAACCGAATTTATTCAAAACCGGCCACTTTCGGTTCGGTTCGGTCCGGTTTTTTTGGTTAAAAAAATCATAAAACCGAATTTGTTTTTGGGCCTTCTGATGGGCCTTCTGATGGGCTTTCTGATGAGTTTTCTAATAAATTTTTTGATAAGCTTGAAAAACTATTTTTGTACAAGAACCCAAAGTATTTTTAAAATTGTTTTTGCAACAAATACAAATATTAATTTATTAAATTGTTAATATAGTGTTTATTAAGTTTTTTTAACCTTTCTAATAATTTTGTTGTGTAATTTAGCATGATGAGAGATAATTAAAACTACACAAAGGAACAAATTTAAATTTAAATTACAGAAAATGCCTTCAAAGGGCTTCAAAATAAACAAGCAATATTAACATAAAAAACTTCAAGAAATACAATCGGTTTTGAACTAATTATCATCCGTCACTAGATTTAACTTTCCACCAAATCTACAAAAAAAAAAAAAAATAGAAATGTTAGATTGCAAATAAGTTGAAGTTAACTAATAGAAACTTGATATTGGAACATCCAACAAACTAGTCCAATTTGACTTGCTCATATACTTTATTATCTTCAATGTTTATAATAGGATTAAGAAGTGTTCACAAGTTACAAAGTGTTCCTAATCAAAGCATATGATAGGATTAAGACGGATGTTCAACTGCACTTAAACTCATTGAAGTTAACTAAGAAGATAAATGTATAAAAACTGTAGTTAGGTAATCATTGATTAGAAAGTAGCTATTTCATAAGCAGAATTAAGCAACTTACTTGGATGGCTTCTGTATTTATTATTGAAGAGATGCCCAGAAACTTTGCAATCTCGGCCAAATCTGCAATAAAATCATAGTTATTTTTTAATTGCAACAACGATAATATAATCACAGATGTTAATGAACCATTTTTAAGTCATTACAAAAAATTTAGAGAAAAGAATGGCAAAAACAGAGATGCCACAGAGACCAGAAGAAAGAACAGCTACAAAATATAAGTTACATAGACAGTGAAGCAATGAGAAAATACTCGCTACGAAGCTATTTCCCAAATCCATTTTATGAAAAAGGCAAAACGAAATTTTGTAAATACTCATTTATGATGTCTTTTCACCGCTATATTATATAGCCTAGTAGTAAAAATTATTAAAAAATAATATAAATCATATCTTAAGTCTTATTTGATACCTTAAACTCTTAAATAAGATGATTATTTGATATGATATCAGAGTTTTGTTGACCAAGTAGTCACGAATCCAAATCTCACCATCATCATTCTATTTAATAAAAAATAAACACATTATTATGAATCTATACAAATTTCAAATCCAAAAATCTTCTAGTCGAGAAAATTAATATGATATGTCACAAATCATTTCCCATCTATAAACAGGACCCTTGTTAGGCACAATTCCATTATTGACATCAATGCTGCACAAATCAGCAACATTTTCATACAAATGGCTTTCCTCTAAAATCCAAAAGAAAACCAAACAAGAATTAAGGCAAACAAACTACTGAACATGAATATTACAAATGAGAGACTAGTCGACTTTAATTGGTCCAACCAAACTTGTCTGTATTTTTTTTATCTTCACTTTATTTATCTATTTTTGCTTCAAATTAATTTTTTGTTAATATTACAAATATTTTTAAAAAATAATAAAATATATTATTTTAATATATTTTTAAATAAAAAACAATTATTATCACATTTAATGTGCAATTATGAAAGTTCACTTTTGACCCAAAACAAAAAAAATCAATGACCCTTTTTTCCCATAGGAAATCCATATAGTGTTATATAAGTCAATAGTCATCTCAAGTAAATCCTTGTATTTAGTGATTGATTAATCATTAGTATAATACAATGGTAACTTACTAACAAATATCAATAAACCCTCTAATTAAGATTGTAAAATTATAATTAAAATATTTTCATATAAGAATTATAATTAAAATATTTTCATATAAGAATCACCTCTTAGCAACCTTGAAACTAATCCTCTAATTACCGCCTTAAATCGCATTTAAGCACCAATTAATCACATTTCACCGGGAAACAGCTTGTCGTTGTGGCCGGACAGATGTCAATCTCTATCAAATTATCCTCTTCCACATGAAAACCCGAACCCGCATCTGAATCCGAGCCCATATCCTTCCTATTATCACTATCAAGAGCTATCTCTATTAATAACCCTTCTCTATCTTCCTCTTCCCAATTGAAACAAAACCTCTCCGGCGAGTCCCACTCTCCGGCAACTGAAAACCCACCTTCAGAATCCGAGTCCGAATCCGTTTCCGGATAACACATAGCCAAAGACGGATACCTTCCCAAACCACCAAACCGGGTCGGATCCTGACCTGCATCCTTCTCATTTGGATCCTCCCCCTCCTCCTCTTCTCCTTCATATTCCTCATATATAACCTTCAATGGAGCTCTGATATCCCATTCAACAAACGACACATCAAAATCCTGGTTCGGATCCGGGTCAAAGCGACCCCTTTCAGCACTTTGGGAAGCGACCCGTTTGTTTACATGAGTCAAAAAGCTAGAATTTGAAGCTTCACCAAAATGGGTTCCTTTGTTTTGCTTGATTTGAATGGCTATATCGCTTTCTGTGACTGAAATTTGACGTCTTTGAACTGCACCAAGACGTAAAAGAAAGAGCAAGAGAGTTAAAGTACTGATCAGAATTGGAGAGATTGAGAGTCTAAGTGCTTGAGGAAAGTATAAGAGAATTAGAGTGTAGAGAGTGATAATGCAAGAGAAGAGAGGATTAAAAGAAAGATCAATGGAAGTCATGACTTCAATGATGAAAAATGAGATGGTATTATAATTCAATTCCCATGAAAGACTTTCATTTTCTTCCATAAAGAAAGAAGAAAAGGAGAGAATTTGGTTTAGAGAAGACTACAAATTGAGAATTTGGACAAGAGTTTCCAACCCATTTGAGAGTTGACGAGTTTTACAAGGCATGAGAGAGAGAGAGAGAGAGAGAGGTGGGGTTTAAAGGAGATTGCTTTGCGGGGTTTATAGGCCTGAGAGAGAGAGAGAGTATATTAAAGGGGATTCCATCTTCCATGGTGAACTTGATCCCTTTATTATAATGTTTGTTCATTTTGATCCCTTGACTTTTATTTACACCGTCAGGTATCAAAGAGTTTTCAAAATGGAGGACGTGCGGTGTTATAATTTTTATTTAATAGTGGAATTTGAAGATAATATTAAGAGTAAAAGGATTAAACAGACTACTAATTCATATCAAAGAGTTATGTGGGTTATTTCACTGTTTAATTATTTAAAATAGTTTTGATGTAGCTCTCACCATTTAAAGCATAAAAAGTAAAAATTCTCCTTTCGTTCTTAGATTTTCTACCTTTTCAATTGATTTTGATTCTAGTTTTTTTTAAGCATACTTTTTCAAGAGATTGAAGATCGAATCCAACTTGATATTACTTTTTTTTTTTTGGTCAAACCAGGGTATCCCAGGCCTTCGGCCCAGACTAATCCCTCGACCGGGGTGGCAAGGTCTCCCCATGATGTTCTTTACTGACGAGGAAGAGGGTCGAACCCCCAACCTCGGCAGTGGCAGGAGCGCGCCTAACCGCTCTGCCGAGACCTCATGGGTACTTGATATTACTTTGTTTCAATGATTGTTGGATTAGCTCTTAAATTTATCAACCAAAACCCATCCTCCCCACCCTTCATCATCACTTCAAGGTAATGCTTCAAGTATCAGATTTTTTTTAGAAGAGAGAAAGTAAATGCCTTTTGATATAGGACTATATCAGGTTTAACAATGATACGAGGAAGTCTTCAATGAACGTGATATGGTGTTAAAAAACTTGAGATTCACTTTACATATCTTAGATTCGAGTCAAGATATATTCATTTTATAAAAATCTGAAATAGCTGGAATTTTACTCAATTAACCCGGACCCGCAAAGAATATCTAAAAAAAAATTATCTAAAAAAATAACATGGGTAAACAAAGGTCGATTGGTGTGCCAGTAAAACATATAAATGGACATTTGGGACAGTGTTGGACATGGCATTATTTTCATGGGCACGATTATCCTTGCGAGAATAATTTCTTCCTTTTTCTACCACACCATTCACTTTGAGCAAAATTGTTTCCGGGGTCAAGATCTTTCTTTCTTTCATGGGCCTTAGAGGTATGAACTATCAATCTACTTTTTCTGCGTGAGATGGCGTTTGTCTAGCAATGTTGGTAAAATTTTCTTTTCCTTTTGCCACCGTAGACAAGAGGTGGAGGACTTTTCAAGCGTGGACATCGATCGCTAGCTTTTATCCCTCGATGAATTTCTATGCATGGTTTTTGATCGAATAATAGTCCAAGAGAAGCTGTCAATTTCCTTGGAAGTGAAGCTTTCAAGTTAAAAAAGTCTTTAATTTTGGCTGAAAAGTAATTCCCAAGAAGAATGATGTCGACCATGCAAGAACTTCAATTGATGAGTCTGGTAACTTCGTTTGCACTTTGCATGTCTATAGTTATAGAGTCTTTCCAGAGACATAACGTGATGATAAAGGACTTGCGATCTGAAAAATAGATCTCGAGTTCAAGTCAGGACATGTATCTTTTGTAAAAGACTTGAACAGTCAGTATTTTACCCGCTCACTTGAGCCACAAAATATATTTTCAGAGAAATGAGATTTATTCGTATAAAAAAAAGTCTATAGTTATAGAGCATTGCATTATAATAACTAATAAGTGAACATAGTAAAGAGATTTGACCACCATCACGAATCGTGTGATGAAAAATCACGCATACAATTCACGTTTTAAGCTAATAAATCATCTTTGTTGACGGAAATACTCCATTTGAGTTATTACTTCGACGTTTGATGCACAGACGAACATCTAGTTCTACTCTGATGATGAGGTGATCAAGCTGTTTGTGGTCTTGTGGCGGGGATCATAAACCACATGCAATACCTAAAACTTATAATATTTGAGTTTTGTATCCATAATTAAGAAGCTAGCTCGTTGCACAGAATGAACTTGTAAGCAAATTTGCAGAAGAATGGAGTATTAAAGTACGTACATGAGCAATAAATTGTTCTTCTAATATACAACCTATCGATCAACAACAGATGTTGCTGGTTATTGGGTTTGGCCTGGTTCACCCATGAGAGATGAACCTGATTTATTTATTTAGAGGAGTTACTAATTGGTAACTGCCAGATAACCGCTCCTTTATTTATATAAATATCGACATAACCTCCTATGAAAGGATATGATTTTTCATAATTGAAGAAGATAGTTCTTTCACTTTTCTTTTATTTCAATTCGCTGTATTAAACTTGCTAAGATCTGCAAAAATATTCGTACTGTTTAATATCCCTTTTAATTCTAATAATTGAAGTGACCCTGAAATAATTGACCCAAGAATAAAAAAAAACAGAATCTCACAAGTAAGTTTTTCTTATCGAATCTATCGACTTAAACAAGAAAGAAAAGCCATGCTACAAATCTAGAGGGGATACCGTGTGTGTGTGTGGTGATAGGTTCAAATACAATACACCTCCTAGCAAACCCTAGAGTGAAAGGAAATGTAATTGGACCAACGGGCATGAATGTGTTATAGCACCTTGTTTTCAGTACTTATCATGAACATGGTGATCTCCATTAAAGGTAAGATGTCCCCCATCAAGAAAAAAGCATTTTCTTGATCAATGAAAAGCTACCTGAAGAAAGAGTAAACTAGAAAAAAAGGAAGAAAAATGCGAAGCTTTTAGGTTCTGCAAGCCTCGTTGGTTTGGTCTGATAAAGGAATAGAACTCTGAGATCTCTCTCTCTCTCTTTCTCTCTCTACTATCATATAGGTAGATGGCATTAATTTGGTCCACTTACTTAAAATCATAACTTGACTTCTAAGAAAATAATGGAAAGAAATGATTGGAACTAGAAAGAACATCGAAATTCAATTGAAGGGTCCCCTGTGGACTTCTGTATGTCTATGGGCTTTAATTTTAACTTGAATTTTAATATTGTTTTTTAAAATATTTTTTTATTTAGAAATACATTAAAATAATATATTTAAAAAAAAAATTATTTTAATATTAACACATGAAAATGATCTAAAATACTAAAAAAAAATCCCTTTTGTTTTTCCAAAAACATTTTTCATAATTACGTAGATAGTATACGTGGATAATATTTCGGGATATAAAAAATAAAGATGGTAAGATATACTTTTTTATTTTGAATACAAAAACCCACTAAAATAATTATTTTTACATGTGTGTATATATATATTTTTTTGTATTTATCCTTTTACTATAAGAAATTAACCAAACACATAACTACATAAGTACTGACTCATTTTTTTCCTGTATCAAAATTAATTTTTTCTCTAGAAGTTCATCAAAATTAATTTTCGTCACACCCTTTTCCTCTTAAAGAAATCCAAGTCCAATTTTAGCATCAATCAAATCAGAAAACTTCAGTGGATGGTGGCAGACAACGAATCTAGATCGTCAATTCAATGTTATAACAGAAGAACGTGGCTAGAAGGTTTCTTACTGTCTTAGATATCTTATCTCATATAATAGCAGAGATCAGATAGAATACTGGTGGATCAGGGAGAGGGTTTATGGTGGGGTTCAAATCATGGATTGGCGACATGGAATTTGCAGCTTTGGAGATGCTCGTCACATGGTCTGGAGATGAGGTGGAAAACATACGGGACCTCAACCTTTCCTTCCAGCACTTTGATGCTTCTAGTTCCGAGGATTGGTCTTAATTCTCTTTGTTCATATAACACGCAGTTCTTCGAAAACTTGCAGCTTGCAACTTTTTTTTTTTTGGATTCGAGGAAACTCTACTTCTGGAAAGTGTAATTTGTAGGTCTAGATAAGTGAGTAAAATCCCGTCTCTACCAGACTTTTACAAGAGATACACGCTCTGACTTGAATTTGAAACTTGTGTAGATCTCAAGCTCTTTATCATCACGTCACTCCCTTAGGACCAACTAACAACTCACTAAGCCTAAACTCTTAGCTACATCTAGCCAAGTGAGACATTTTACATGGATGTTTCACAGAACTTTGCAGCAAAATCTTTTAGTTATCAGTAGTATTTACAGGATTTTAGAGGGGCCGGCCATATGAACGGTGGTCATTAATTTCAGGAATACAAAATATCTGCTGTTTAACGTGAACCGGAACTTGGCCTTCTCGATTTCTAGTCTGAAGTATGGAAGTGTGATCTCCAAAGTCTTGAGAAATGACGGCAAGCCTGTGCAGTGATTCGTAATATCTTGGAGGAGGAGGGTTATATCTTCCAGAATGCTCTGCATGCATGTCAGCAGCAAAATTCGCATATGGGGGCCTTGGTGATGGAGTCGGAGATATTTCAGATACTGGAAAGCGAGGAGGTTCATTAAGAAATCCTGAAGGAACAAAGAAACCGATTGAAAGACAATGCATTGTATTGTATACCAGCTGAAAGCTGCTAGTTTTAGTTTTAGAGGTTGTTTTGAGATCGTGAAAGAGATTTTTTTTGTTTGGAAATATATATATATATTGTTCAAACTACATTTGTCAGTGTATATATGCTGAAAGCTGCTAGTTGGAGTTTTAGAGGCTGTTTTGAGATCGTGAAAGAGATTTTTTTTGTTTGGAAATGTGTGTGTGTGTGTATTGTTCAAGCTACATTGACTCTCTTGAACAGATGCATATGCCAAATTAAGTGTCGAAATAGTTACCGTGTGAAGAGGAGGAAGGACTGGGCAAATATGTCGATAAACTTGGAGCCTGCAGGCTGATTGGGTGACTTCCAATGTTACTGTATGCGATGAAGAAGTCCTTTTAGCTCCCTCATGGGAAGGTTCTTCCATTTTTCTCCAGTAGGGGCCGGAAGTAGCAGAACCACCACCGGCAGTATTCTCACCATCAGAGTTTGCTCTGCCGTATGGATCAACAAATCCATAGTTCTGGAAAGAGTCAGCTCTGCCACCAGAAATGACACCATAGCTCCCAGAGTAACCGATTTTATTCTTGGCACAGAACTTTCATTAGTGCTCTGAGGAACAGAAGCTCTAGGTGGAAGCGGGCTGGTGTTTTGGTAGCCATATTTGAATGGTGGAGGAGGTTGCTTGGCAGTTTGCTTTGCTATAATTCAATGGTGGAGGTAGACTCAATGGCAGAGGAGGCGGATGAGAAATTCTCCATTGAATTCCTGGATATGAGGCATGAGAATAAACAGATTGAAAAAGGCAATACGATAACTAGGTAAAGCTCCTTGATTTAAACAATTCTGCAACCGAAACAGTACTTCCTTCCAGTGATTCCAACATTGGCCCGAGATCCTCATGAAGTCTTGAAGACCATCATGTTCAATGTGGAAATCTAAATAAAAGCAACCAAAGTTTTACTGGTGAATTTGCTGTTTTTCTTTCCACAGAACTTTATTTACTTCTTCGTCGTCCGAAATCATCGTATCTTTAATAATCAAGTAACATCGTAATCTTTTAGGGTTTAAGATTCTCTGGCTAGAAATTTCCGGTATTATAATAGACATGGAAATCTTCTCTTCACTCAATCTTTTCTGCATGTTTTGCAGAAATTGCCAGTTGTTGGTAATTATGAGAAGTCCTCGGCCCAATATTCTCTTTTGTCAAGAAACATTTTAGCATCTCAACAGTTTAAACACTTGGAAATTGCTTGAAATCCCACAAAATAAGCACCACTTTATTTTTATTTTTCTTCCAGCACGCATTGTATTTCCTCATCAACCTGCTAATGGCTTTCCATGCTGCTTGTTATCGTCGGATTTCAATGCTATTTGTTATCCACAAACTATGATTATTCCACAAATTTTATCGTCATACCTTCAAAGTTCATGCCACAGCCTTGATGTTTTGAGCATGGCCTTTTCTCTCATTGTTAAGGCCAGGAAAGAAAATCTACAAAATAATAAATCTTCGATGAACTGAAAACCACGTATTTCGTCTCTCGCAATCTTCAAGTACGAGGAAAACAGTATTTAAGCACCCAAGCCAGGAAAGCCCGCGACAATTGTTTCGAGCGAGCAGAATCCAAGTAAAGTAGCTTATTAAAGTCATGTAAAGCTCCACACAGTGAGTTACAGAAATCTGATACTGATATTTTCTACATCATTATTCTACTTAACAGGTTTCAATGGCTTGAAGTAGAGGCGGAGACCTAACTAAATCCTACCTCCAATTGAAACAAAAACCAATCATATTAGCCGTTAGAACGACCAAGTCCCACCTCAAAAATTCTCTCCCACAAATTATAAAATAGTAAAATATTCAAGTCCACTGAGAAGGATTAATGATTGTTCTTGTCACTCTTCGAAAACTCCCATATGAAATAAGACTTTTTTTAATGAAAATCTCTCTCAACCCCAGACTATTTCAGCGCACAAAATCCAAAGCCCCAAAGAAAAGGTCAAAAGCCATCACAGCTTTCCTCCATTATGATCCAGGCAAGTGGCGACAGCGTGAGAGAGAGCTGAGGAGTCATTTTACGTAGAAGGGCAAGAAAATCAAGCATCACCAAACGTCATTGAAAACATGGAAATAGCATATTCATTGAATACATAGGATCCAAGCCGATTCAGTTTCTTATCCCCCCCTTCCCCCCCCCTGTACAGCTGAAATCTATTGCTCCCCTGATTTAAGTTTAGCACAGCCGGCATTGCCTTTTCCATGGCATCCACCAAACATTAACCACGTTTGCAAGTCACAAACTTCCCCACACGAACAGCTGTCCCTGTCTAGATTTACCCCACAGACTCAAAAGAAACAGTCCCCAAACTTCTGCCCCAACATTCTCCTAAATGTCAGGGGGATCTTCTGCTATATCAATCTCCGCATCTGTCAATCCTAAAATTTTGCTATATTTGCTTTCACATAACTGCTTTTCAATACATTAATGCCAGTTTTAACTCATGGGACTTATGAATACCACACACAGATCATAAAAACCGTCTCCATATTGCTCATCCATACAAGAAACAATGAGGAAATATTCCATCTTTATTCTATTAAAAGATATCAAGGAGGTATGCAAATGTACACAACAATTCTCATCCTTTACACCGAATAGAAGGGCTAAGATTTCCCCTCAAATAAATATCCCAAATTCTCTCCCTAATTTACATGCGCTGCTATAATAAATCAAAGAGATAATACTTAACAGGCCAGAAATCCTGTCTTCAATGAAAGCAGTTGAAGATCTAGAACGGCCTGTGTCATCGAAGTGTAACCTGTGAAGATTATTGCCATGTACCCGGAATGAGATTTGATCAATCCAAATCTCCAAACCCTTTTATCTACAAAAATAATTTAATCTACTATTTGACATATATTTACAAAACCCTTGCTTCTTATATCTCGGTTTCCATGAACAGCCCCTTCTTCGGTGAAGCAAACAATGCCACTGACAAATCGGCAAATCTCTTCCGATTTAACTGCGACTTGTAAGACCTTCGCTGCTTTGGTGCATTTGGAGCTTCAATCTCATCTAATTCACTTGGATTCCCAAAATCAATTGGAGTTCGAAAAGCTTGAGTTTTTCTCGGTGTGCTATAAGCAAAATGCCATTCTTTTGCAATCGAAGTCTGTAAACACAAAAGAACCCAAAAACCTTGATCAATATCTACAAAAAGCTAATAGCTAATCAAACCAAGAAAAAAAATCTAGGTTTAGCACACTTACAGCTTCTCTAATCACTTTAGAGACATGAAAAAGCTGCTTCAAATCATCATGATCCACGCCACACAAAACCCTGATCTGCAAAACCCAAAAATTGCAACTTTCAATAACTGAAATTCTAACTCTTCAGATTCAAAGCCCCCCCACAAAGAAAACCACTCAAGTCAAGAACTTTTAAACTGGGATTGTATAAAAGAAGTAAACCTTACCAAAATATCTTGAGGCAGGCTTTCAAGATTAGACTTCTCGGGCTTCAAACTGCGAAGCCTCTTCAACGGAGAAATAAAAGAGGAGTCAAGATTCAACAGATCTTCATCGTTAAGAATATTATTAAAACTCAAAACCCTTTTCCTTCCAAATGAATATGACCTAACAATCTTCAAACCTAATCCCTCTTCTTCTCCACTAACTAAAGCATCACCACTAATCCTCTTTGCCTTCATTGAACTACAATTCTTCCCCAATGCCATCTTTCCGAGATTCACTGCTTTAAATCACCAAATCTTTTTCACGAAATCTGCAAATAACAAAAATACAATGGTTAGTTTAGGCTTAGTTCCCTTTGACTATAAGGCAAAAAAACCCAAGAAACTATCAAGCAAATCTTGAAAAGATTGAGCGACAAACCTTTTGGTTTGCTAAGGGATGCGGATGAGTTGCAAAACCCTAAATATTCTGAGCTTGAAAGATATAGAAAGTGCGGAACTATTTGAAGCGGAAACAAGTTTGTTTGCCTTAAGAAATAAAGAGATAATAAAGCTTTGCTTAGCTTATATATAGTAAAATAGATTCCTTTTTTTATTTTCTTTTTCTTTTTTTAATTGTGTAGCCATAAAAAAGAACAATGTTTAATAAATAGGCGGTAAAAGCGAGAAAATACAGTTTCCCAATGTCTAAAGAATTTTGGGCAAATTATAAGAAATCACCACCCTACTATATTTAATATTTATTTTTAGTCCCTCCATTGTTTAATAATGGTTTTATTCCCCATTAGAAAATAGTTTAAATTTATATCTTAATTCACATGTGCTTGATCTATTTAACTTGCCAAGAAAAATAATTTATAATATATTTTGAATCTGTTCAACAAAATATCCTTATATTTGTTTTTATATTATTTCTCTTTTTGCAAAATCTATTTTGTATTTATAATATTTAAGGCTAACTATGAAATAATAAATTTTAATTTTGAAGCTAAATGTATTAATGATCATTTTTCTTGGAAGGATAAAATACAGAAAGTCAAATATGGGTGCATTAAATAAATTTAATGATTTTTCGGGGAAGGGGAAATGTTGCTACAATTATGATAGATTGTGGGTAGAGTTCATGTAATAAGGAGAAAAAGGACTACATTGAAACATTAGCAATGCGTGGAGGGCACCCTTTTAGTTGGCCTTTATCCTTCACGTGGGCGTTTTTTTTTTAAATATTAATGGACTAATCCTTTTGGCGGTTAAAAAGAAACTAGCCGTTAGTAGGAGCACGTGGCAAGAAACGAGTGGGTTTAGGAAGCAACAGTTGAGTTGCTTAGCGATGGCGTTGCGATTTGGTCGGTCTAAGTCGGCTGCTGCGTTGGTTCCTTCTTGAACACGTTTCGGCCTTTTTTTATTGCTACTGTTCTTGGTATTTGTCTAAACTGACATCTGTCGTGTCTGTGATATTCTTATTTCAGGATTTCCGCTACGTGGCAATAGATCATTGGATTGGTGATGCGGGTGATGCATGGGGATGTTACTGAGGGGTGGTGGGGATCTAGTGTGGATGTACACATGAGAATGCAGTTGAGGTGGTTCGACGGTGGCCAATGGTTTGTCTGACTTAAGATCCTAGAAAGCGGCTGGCCAGTTGCGGGTTTTGCACGATAGCAATCTATCGTGAGTCAACACCACGGCTTTTTGTTGATTCTCCATGGAAAAAAAGATCCAGTAGAAAGTTATTCGTTTCTTTTTGTAAATTATTTATTGTTATAGTTAAATTTCAAGGCCGTCGTTTAGTATATTTATAATTACCTTCGTAAGTGTTTTGAAGTGTGTTAATTTTTATCTTCAGTGTGTTTTAAATGTGCTTTTCATTTCAAAATTAATCAAATTAATCCTTTTTAATGTATTTTAATTCTTTTGCTAAAAATAATAAAAAATAATATATTTTCAAGTTAAAAACATTTTTAAAAAATCACTTTGCATCACTATCAAACACGCTAGCTATACTATATCTATAACTTATAAAATTGAAGTTCAATATGATAATATAATGACTTTTTTTTCTTGTTACAAAATGGAATGAAGCTAAGTACATGTTTGACATTGTGTTTTTTGTGTTTTTAAATAATTTTCATGTGTTGATGTCAAAAATAATTTTTAAAAAATTAAAAAAATATCATTTTAATGTAATTCTGAACAAAAAAAAACTTTTAAAAACAGCATCAATTACACTCTCATGCCCTAATAATGAAGTCAACTAACATTGGTCAAGAGAAATTGTTTTATTCTACATTTGGGAAAGCTAGTGTACTGTTACTAGCTACCTACTGCTAAGTTCAAGAAGAAGATATAAATGGCCCAGCGGTGTAGGGGCGCGCCCTCCAACTTTCGAATTTCGGTTCGAGTCCCAGTGGGAGTGGGGCTGGAGGGCTCCTCCCCTCATGTCCCTCTGGGTCCTTCCTTGCGTGATATGCCTGTCACCCCTGCGGTGCCTTACCTGCTCATTTGGGCTTGCAGAATGTTCAAGTGAGCCCGGGGAATAGTCGAGGTGCGCGTAAGCTGGTCCGGACACCCCGGTCATCAAAAAAAAAAAGAAGAAGATATAAATGGGTTTTTACCATATTTTTCAATTTAAATAGTATTCTCAGTCTATTAGTTAAAAAAGATTTTTATCATTTATCTATCTACAAATATATCTTCAAATATCTGGTTATTCTTTAATTTATCTTTTTATCATGTTTTTCAATTTAAATTAATTATAGAAATATCTTTATATAAAAAATTCAAACCCTGCCTAATTTATTAAAAAGATGATATTAAATAAGAGTAAAATCGAATTGTAATATCGATCACAAGAAATTTGTTTTAGTTTTTTTTTAGCAAATCAAATTAATCTGTAAGGATATATTTGTATTAGTTTTAAAAAGAATATCTATAAAAAAAATAATTTATGAATTTTATGGAAAGGACCAGATGCCATTTCCCTTCTCCATGTCAAAGCCACATGTCATGCTGAATATTTGATAATGTAGTTGAGGTTATTTTTGAAAGTATTTTTAATTTAAAAATATATTAAAATAATATTTTTTTTAATTTTTTAAAATTATATTTTACATCAACATATAAAAAATCTAAAAATATCAAAATTTTAATTTAAAATAAAAAATAAAAAAATCTTATTGAGAATATATATCGTTGAGAAAACATAAATATATTGCCAATATAAATTAAATACTATCTAAAACCTATAACCTCTGTTGTTGAGCTTTCACTCCCCCCCACTAACTTAAAAAATGACAGGGCACCTGAAAACCCTACGGTATTATTTGGTCCAAGACTGCAATCTGAAGTGCGTTGTTTAACCTCAAAATGAATCTCTTAATGCCAGCCAGTCCTTGTCGACTAGTACCAGGTCTTTGAATGCGTCGGACAAATCGAAGTGTCGTTCAGGTGCTCAAACACCGCTATCTGGGCTCCCGGAGAAGCTTTCCAGGATCTGAGATGCTGATAATACGCTTGTAAATTTGGGGTAAACACTCTGCCGTGTCTAGATTTGGGAGCGACCAGCACTAGTTTTTCCAGGGATATTGCCCTCTCCAGGAGAAACTTCACCAGCATCAGTTCATCTTTCTGAAACTTAAATCCTGTAAGTTTGATGAACTTAAGGCTGTCAAATGATAGACTGTATTTCTGGAAAGATTGTCGATTGTGCAATTCCCAGTACGGTCCCCGCACGAAGCAAAAATCATTGAGCTGCAGAAATCAGTTTTGTTAGCGTGTTCTGAAAAAGTTAGTGATTGCTGCTAATATATATATATATATATATATATATAATCGACCAGGATGAGGACTCACATCGATGAAAATTTTCTCCAGGCCAGGGCAATGCTTCAGGAAAGAAATAATATCGTAAGGATTGCAGTAGATTGCACCTTCCATGATCAAATGAAATTCTTTCAAATTCCCAAAAAAGAATTGCATCTCCCTCAATTTCCCTCCAATAAACTTTGGAGATAGGCCCTGAATATATAAACCATAACACTGAGTGAATACCAGCCCGGTCAGAAAGAAGAACAGGATAGAAAATTGAGATCATACCTCGAGAAAAGTACTGGTAGTGGTGAGAACTTGAATAGGGTAGAGATCATACACGAGATTTCTCACTCGAAAAGTATCTGTGAAGCCTTTTGAAGGTCTGAAATTGAGCATCACGTCTTTCAGTTGAGGGACAACGTTAAATTTGATAAAGCAAACATGTCCAGAATAGTGGAATGAACGTAGATTTGGTGCATCGATGTAAATCCTCAGAATCTCCTGGCAGTCTCCAACCCTTAACACCTTAAACTTCTTCTGGGCAAAGATTTTTAGATGGAAAATTCTGTGACACTGTGCTAAATCTAGAGTCTCGAGGAAGGAGCAATTCTGAAATAAAGTATCTATCAATGTCGGGGTTATAATGATCTTTCTAAGAACAAGAGTATTCAAAACACGCAGACCATTCAACTTTGGTGGAAGATCAAGTTGACACATGTTAAGCTTCAAGATTTTCAAGGACTCAGCTTCATAAACTTCAGAGTTGAGTTTAAAAGGCCATCTTCCTTGAAAAACATTTCCGTTTTGATAAAATTCCAAATCGAGTTCTTCAACACCCTTTTCAATGGACTTCCTGATCCACTTCTCGACCAGTAATTCTTCTCTATTTGGATCAAAACACAATCGAAACCTCAAAATACTCGAACCTTCGTGGCGATCAAAAACCTTATTCACTACAGATTTAAAATCTTCAGGACTGCGGCCCCTTGCAAAATCATCATCAAAGTCTAATCTGCGACTGAAGTTCCAAGAGTTCTTGAATCTGGTCGATAGAACTCCAATCTGCACAGCATTTCTGATCGGCAAGAAAGAGAAAACCATATCTAGAACATCATCAGGAAGATCAGCACCACGATCAGCTTGAGTAAAACTAGTGGTAACACGATCGAGATGATGATAGCTAGAATGACACTGCCTCTTTAGTCTCTTACGTGAAATCTGTAAAAATGTTTGGCCCTTTCTTTCCGGTGAAGCCATTGATCGGAGAAATCCTTTCTACCTCGAACTTCCTCGTTGCGGTGACAGACAAGTTATAAGAGAGCTTGTACGAAGCTTTTGTAATTGTTTTTGAATGTTTTTGTTGTTGTTGAGAGACCCTGTCTTCTACGTTAGCTTGCCCTTCTGGTCTCTTGAAACACGCTAATGTAGGCAACTAAGTAGATCACTACTGTATTAGGTTACCGGGTCAGCATACAGTAAAATCTGGAGTCGTTTTCCGCGGATGTCTCCAACCTGGAAGTGACGCAAATGAGTTTTTCATTACATTTTAGACTCGTTCTTCAAGGAAGTATTAATGGTTAATTGCTAATCCCATGAACAACCCAGATTCAACTTGATATATTATTAAAAAAACTAATCGTGAGACGTTTAACATTAATTATCTTACAATTAATTCATTAATTATTAATAAATCAAGTTAAGTTTGAGTTGAATTACAAGGCAATACATGATGATCTCTTCATCCATTCACGCACGTATATTGAAAAAGGAATGAAGGGTGTAGAGGGTTTCTGCACTGCATTGAATAATCTGCATTCTCAACGCTAAATCTTGAACGCCTTGAAACGTTTTTTATTATTCTGATTGATCCACACACTCCGAACCTCGATACTTGGCTTTGATCCATTTCCGAAGCTCGTTTCCTCACTAGCCGATGTCGTTTTCAGTTGAACTTTGTATATGAAAAGGCTGCGCGGAAGGCAAATGCACGTTAGTAACCTGCTGAAGTGGAAGCTAACATCAAGCGTGTTTTCAAAAAAAATATTGAGAAAATTATTTTTATTTTTTATTTTAAATAAATTATTGTAGTGTTTATAGATCATTTTGATATGTTGATATCAAAAATAATTTTTAAAAAATAAAAAAAATTATTTTAATATATTTTTAAACAAAAAAATATTTTTAAAAATAATTTCAACCACAATCTAAAACAAAGAACTAAAAGTTTCAATATAATCTACTTACTCTATGTATTCCCATATTAACGAAGACTTTTTATTAATATATATAAATATATAAAGAAAATCACCAGTTATTGATAATGAGATGTATATAAATAAGGATAAATATTATTCAAAATATAAAAAATATATTATTTAAAAACAATACTCAAACGAATAAAATATACCTGGATATATCAGGATTAATTTGTTAAATATATCAGGATTAATTTGTCAAACCTACAACAAGATCATCGACTCAAGTAGATTTCATAAAAAAAAAAAAAACTTTAACTCCTTCTCCTATTTAACTAAAATTAAACCAATTAAAAAATTTAAATTGAACTGAAAGAATAAAAAAATTATAGCATTTTTTTATTTATTTTGAACTGATTAGTTTACCAGTTTTTTTATTTAAAAAACCGAATCAAACTAAAAGTTTTTTATTTTAAATATGATCAGTTTAATCAAGTTTTTTTCTCAGTTAGAATTTTCTCAATTTTCTTTTTAATTTTCTCGATTTAATCTATTTTTGAATTTTTTTTTATTCACCCCTACTTTGATATACACACACGCAAACGCAAATACAACCGTTCACGATAACCATAATTGCTGTTTTTATATTTTATTTTTGGTTCATGCTTCTGGACAATGAAAGAGGGATGAGCATTTATGATCTATGCTGCCGAAATTTCTTTTCAATGGAAATCTTTAAGTTTCAAATTGAAATAGAGGTGTATAGAAAAGCAAGTTGAATCTACTAATAGATTGTTTGAGAGTGTGTTTGAAATTGTATTTGAAAGTGCTTTTCATTCAGAAATACATTATTATGATATTTTTTATTTAAAAAAAAAATATTTTTGATATCATCACATGAAAATAATCTAAACAAATTCAATTTAAAATAATTATTTTTAAAAAAATACTTTTAAAATACAATGTCAAACACTATCTTATTTAGTTCTTATGTCAGTAGTCAAGCAACTCAAGTTTATTAATTAGGTTAGGCTAGTTTGCTTTTGTATTGCTTACTGAAAAAAATAACACTTTGAAGAAATTCTGTGTCAAATGAAATTCATTAACACCAAGGTTGATCATTCTGATAGTCAGAATATGTGTAAATGATAAAAAAAAATAAAAAATTAAAAGAAAATCATGTAAGCCCCTCTCTCTATCTTACAATAAAAAATTAAAAAACAAGAAAAATAAAGTTTAATATCAAAATTTAATTTATGATAAATAAAATAATTGATCACCTATTAGCTGAAAAGAATGAAGAACCAAACTTAATTTTTTTATTTGATTTTTTTTTAATTATTCATCCGATCTAGATTGCTTTTAAAAATATTTTTCATTCAGAATTGCTTTAAAATGATACGTTTTTATTTTTTTAAAAATATTTTTAACATCACATGGAAATTAAAAAAAAAACACTAAAAAACTTTAATTTAAAGTAAAAAATAAATAAATAAAAAAAATCATTTTTTTCAAAAACTGTTTTAAAAAGCAATGATAAACAATCCCTAAATGGCCTTTCGATCGAACCAAATGGTTTTTATATCTTATATTTTGGTCTCAAATCGCAATCGGAGACCATGCAGCTGGTTTTTGTGAAGGTCATAGACTCCAAAAACAGCTTGCACTCTGTTGACCAGAATCCTTTTGTTTTCTGTAATGCCTCCTCGGTTACAGACGCAGTAACTTCACCTTCCTGTAATCACTTTCACAAATTCTTAGTTGCTAGAATGAACACTCAGCTCTAGAATGTAAACGTCTTTCTGCTCCTATTGAATGTTAGAAGGTACAATATTTAGGCAAATGTTTACTCGATGATGTGCTTCCATGTTAAGATGAGATGTATGGGCATGAGCCCATCGAGGAGTGACTCAAGGATCCTGGTGGGGGGTTTCATTTTCAGATTGTGTAAAATCACCACCATTGATGTTGGTGTCATCTTCCATTGATGCACAGGAGAAGTTCCACACGGAGGCACAGTTCTCATAACCTACATAAAACACAAAATTATTGATGGATAAGATTTAACCTTGCAGAACACATCAACTGGGAATATTGCATGCATCAATTAACTACAGTGGAAAACTATCTCTATCCACTGGTTTAACCTAAAAGATCAACCACAACAATTTGATTATTTCCTTGTCGGGAGGTTAACAGTTTTAGCTGGAACTTAAAAGGAAGCCTGGGAAATCTCCTATCATATTTCAGCTGGAAAAGCCAAACCCCACATAAACTTCCATCAAGAATGCCTAAATGAATACTTTTAAAGCAACAAGGTCACTATAGTTACCAGTCAAATGCAAATTCTCATCACAACCATCAGGAACTTTAAATCTCCGGTGCCCTGATGAGGAGACTGCCATAGGAAGGAATGGGTGGAAAGAGAAACCATTAACCGTGTCTGCATTGCGCATGGGATGGAAAAAATGATTAGAAGGAGGAGATGCTTAGATTATTTTCAAAAGAAAAACACTGATCACTTAAATGGATATCGCATATGCATACCTGTTGCAGCCTGAAATCCTGAAACCCACTGCCCATTTTGTAGATCATATATATGAACCAAACCATCCTAGAGGCAGAAATGGGGAAAATGAGAACTAGACATTCAAAGATCTAATCACTGGTTAATGGTACCACTACATCCTTTTACCCCACCATGTATAGAATGAAATCTTGAATAATACCTGACCACCTGTTGCAAGATGTTGGCCAAGGGGCTCAATATCAAAAAATATCCGCTGGTTGGTGTGTTCGGAGGATCTATACAATCTAATAACACAGCATGTTTGGAAATGAGACGCACATATATACTGTTATAAATGTCTTGTAAAAAAAATGCTTCATAAGAATCTGCAAAATAATTTACCAAGAATCTAAATTACTGAGAAATAAATATGTAAGTGACCGGACAGTGCCACTTGACTCATTCAGCCTCTGTTAAGATGGTCAAGAAAATAATCAAAATGAACAAATATGACTAGCAACCAAAGTTGCTGGAATCTAGAAGCCTGCTCAGTTCTTCAAATGGATTTGAGAGAAGTTTATGATTAATGTCGTTGAAAATATAAATAATATCAGACATTACATTTTTCCACAAGAAAGAAAATGCCCCAATCAGATAAACACTTACTTGTACACAACTTCGACAGTTTTCCGCATATCCCAGCACAAGATATAGGGGTCCTAAGAAAAAATATGGGAGAGATGTGTCAATTGCATAGCATAACCACAAGCACATATCAGACAAAAAAATTGTATGTTTTGCTATTGATCTCCTATGATATACCAAATTTGAAACAGCCTGGTTCATGAGAAGTGGTATAACAGAAAAATCGCCATAAGTTAACAGATAAAGGGAGCAGCTCACATTGGAAACACCGAAGCAGAGAATAGTGGAAAGGAAAGATTGATGCAGGAATAGGTACACGTGGAAGGATTTGATGTAATTTTAGAATTTGTAATTACAAGTATATATATATAGAGAGAGAAACAAAGAAGAAAATAACATGTACTTGAGTTGCAATACAAAGAATATATGCACAATTTACCTTCCTGCCTCCAGTATAAAGATAGTTTCCATCCTTTGAGAACTGGACCTGAGTGAGAAAGTATTTTACCTTTAATTCATTGATAGCACAATCAAAGTTGAGGTGATAAAAATAATCGCTCACTTACATGTGTAATCCCACCTTCTTGGCCGTGTAAAACATACAAGAGTTCCATATTGTCTTCCCTATAGATTGCAGTTGTCTGACTGTAAGAACCAGTAGCTAGCATTCCAGTGTGAGTCGGAGAAAAGGCGACTGCAGATATTATACCTGTAGACAACAAACAAATCAAGGATAAAATGCTTCATCATTTTATTGATTATCTATTGCTTATTTGCGTAGTCTAGGAAAATATCAACCTGTTTGTCCTTCTTTCTTTCCTTGAATAGTCGAATACTGCGCGAAATCTCTACCAGGGCGATGTATATCAAAGACTCTAATAGATTTATTGTATCCAGCAAATATCCTACCAGACAGCGAGAATAAAGTAAATATTGTTGAACGTAGCTATATTCTGAATTATTTTGTACAAAATAGATAATGCAAACCTCAAATCCAAACTCTAGTTGAACAATTAATAAGCCTTTCAAAATTAATGTTCTTACTTCGTTCCAGCTGGGTTAAACGCAATTGAAATGGCAGCAGTAATTTCATCCACAGCATCATAAGCACGATATGTGCACCGCAGCTGCAATTTTAGCATGCATTATCAGTGGTCATGCTAACATAAACAAGAACCGGACCCAAAAAAAAGAAAGAACAAAGGCTGTAACCATATCTTTCACATAAGCATGTATAGCATATCAAAATCTTGGGTTCAATTATGCCCAAAACATGCAAAGCCTCATAAAGCCCTCACCTTTGTTTATACTACAAGGCAATTTTCCAATTTTCTTTGTTTACAAAATCTAGAGTCTAAATAACCATTTATCTCATCAGAGGAACATAGATAAAACACGCACGTAGAAATAGATAAACCAGTACCGTGCCAGATGTAGCATCCCAAAGATGAATTGGATGGTCACGACTAGTAGTAGCAAATACACAGCTAACAGGATCTGAAAAGCCAAGCAATATATCCAATTTACACCTTTTTACATCAGGAGCTAATGACAATCCGACAAGATAATCCCATGTTAGCACCTGAAGCAGACATATAGGGATACCAACAGAAGTCATAGACAGACTCCCCTTCCTTCACAATAAGACTTGCATCATATGAATCTAACAAGAACAAGAAAAAAAAATCTTGAAATCAATTATATAACATCGCAAAAGTTTCGAAGTTAAGCAACATCAACCATGCCAGAAGAAGAAATGTGGGTACTCCCTACTGCTTTTAAAGTATGCCCATTTTGTAACTCTAAACTCAAAAACTCACCTTCATCAATAGCTAAACAACGCCCATCAGCATCACTATCACTACCATTATCTGGTCTAATACAAAACAAAGCACCAAATTACCATTAAAATGGAACATTGATTTCCAATCATGAATCATTAGCCTCAAATTAATCAATCGTGTGATCTTAAGAGCTTACAATGAGAACAAATGCATGGTATTATCCTCAGAACTTGTTAAAAAACAAGAGCCATCAGGAGACCTTAAGAAACCAGAAAAAAGAATCAGACTTTCAGACACCCAATAGAGAAGTACAAACAGAGACACATATGTATGAAAATAAAGAAAAATGAAGTGATGGACCGTTACCATTTAATGCCTTTCAGGAAATTGTTAGGGCTTGAAGAAGAAGTCCTAAATTGTTTAAAGAAATGACGGGTTCTTTGTGGAGCCAAATCATATCTAATTACAGGCCATGTGTAGTCTTGTTGAGTGGTTACGGTGGGTGAAATGTGTTGCTGTTCTTGTTCATGTTCGTGGTCTGCTTCCTCTTCCATGGTTTCTAGCGACAATCGACAAAACTGAACAAGGGTTTATTTGAGGTTTCTGTGGGAAAACCTCAAAATCATCCTTATATTTGTACCACCTCAGCAAATAAGATATATATATATATATATATATATATATATATATATATATATATATATATATATATATATATAAATTTGATCAAAATTTACCATGTGTTTGAAAGATTTAGTCGATCCAACAAAATCTAAATTGCATCAATGACCATCGATTAAAATTTTGGAAATGCTTAAGCAATAAAAGAAGTATTTTTTTTAGAGATGTTTAGGGATACAAAACATTGATAATCTTCAAAATTCTAATAAATAACTTTTTTATAGCACCGGGTCATGAAGATTGTTTGATAAATAAAAAAATAAAACTTTTGACAAAAAAATAAATTTTTGAAATGTTTAAGGAAAAAAAGAATTGAAATTTGTAGATAAGATTGTTTGGAAAACAGTAGATCACTGAAATATTGAGATTATTCCTTAAGCATATTTTAGAATTTTTATTTTCTTGAAATAAGATTTACTATTTTTTACCTATTAATTTTTTTAAAAAAAAACTAACTGATATTCATTTTATAATTTAATCCAATTAGTTTGAAAGAAGTAAATTTTATAAATATATTTTGACCAAATTTCCTTCACGTAAAATAATTTATCGAATTGATATCAACACAAGCACGATTACTAATGTTTTTATTGTTTTATGTTCTGAGGATTTGCAAAAATTTCAGCCCTCAAAGACTTTGAGTAGGTTAATTCAATCCCTTTGCACCAAGTATCTAAGAACTTATCACAAGGATAGACGACCAGGTTATTTTGTGGGTTTGATATTGTCGTATATATTATTTATTTCTTTAAAAATATATTAAATTATATATATATATATATTTGCACTTTTTATAACAAATTGGAGTTAACATTGAAACAACCTAACAATGAGGTCCCCGAGAAGCTACAGCATCAAATTATTTAGCAGCTGAAGCAATTATTTCGAAATCATAGTTTAACTTGCCTCTCTGCTGCGAAATTGTGAACTGCATCTTGATAGCGAATATGCACTCTTTATGCAAATCGCCAAACCTTCTCCTGGAATGTGCAAGCTCTTGACAACTACACCTCATCTAATTTGCTCCATTGGCATCCCGATAGTTTTATTGGCCTAAGAACATCAACTTGGGAAGGAGTAAAATCTTCTCTCTAGCTTATAAATAAGATTGTTTGACATTATCAGGAATTTGTAAGCATTAACTTGTTCTATTTTCTTTCAAACACCAGGCTATACAAGTACTGTGCATTTGTTGGTCCTGTACTTTGAACCATCCTAGAGAATGCGCTTCCTTCATTTGATAGCAGTTCCTCTGGGGTAGCATGTTCTGAAACCTGAAAGATCGAATATTCAACCATGAGTTAAATAAAGAATCACTATAAATGATGTCAGGATCATGAAAATTGAGAATGAAGTTGAAGTTAGTTAGCATAAAAGTTCTTGATGATTCCAGCTACTCCTTATGGACATTAAATTTTCGGGAAAGTGTTCAATAAACTCAAATTTCCTGGCAAGTAGGAAACAAGTTCTGGAAACTAAATTTTAGAGCATACTGTCACAAATATCAACTTTCTGTGTAAATTTCCTCTGTATTTTCATTGATTTCAGAATGAGGAATTCAGTCCTCTAAATACATGTAATAATCCCTAATTTACAGTCTATGATCCCTGATTTGTAGTCTATAATAAATACAAGATTTTCTGTTACAATTTGGTTGCCATATATTGTTGATATTTGATATTCTTGCCATATATATTGACACATACCTGACCAGCCTCAAGCACAAGAATTCTGTCACAGTCAATAATGGTATTTAGTCTGTGAGCAATAATTAGCATTGTGCAGGATCTGAATTCTTCTCGGATGGTTTTCTGGATAAGAGCATCAATTCTAACATCAACAGAAGCAGTAGCTTCATCAAGAACAAGAATCTTAGATCTTCGCAGCAGTGCTCGTGCGAGACTTAGCAGTTGCCTCTGTCCAACACTAAAATTCTCCCCTCCCTCAAAAACCTTGACAAAAATAAAAAATAACTTTTATTACTCTATAATCAACTTATTATGGCATCTGAAAAATTATGAATCAAAAACAGTCATTGACTTTAATTTAGCTTTAAATAAACATTATGAATCAAAAACAGTTCATTGACTTCAAATCAGCTTTAATCAAACACAATGCCATATGTTTTACATATTGTCGCCCTAGAGGGATATTTTCAACCACAAGAGCTTGATATTAGTAGTTTTTGTTACACATTCAATGGTTTTTAAATCATATGTGTGTGTGTGTGTAACATTTTGACAGATTAAAGATAGTTTGATAGAGGAGATTCAAGTTCATACCTGAGCATCCAGACCAGCAGAACTATTTCTAACAGCATCCTTCAAATGTGCCCTCTCTAAAGCCTCCCACAGGTCAGCATCATTGTGTTCACTGAATGGATCAAGATTAAATCGCACAGTCCCTATAAGAAAATGAGTAACGATTACAATGACACAAGTGTCGAAAATAATCCATAAAATGGCTTAAACTTGGCTATGGTTTCTAGATCAAATCTCAAGTTATAGATTAGCAAGCTGGCAAGTGGAAAGAGAAGATAAAGGAGAGTAAAAGCATAAATTATCTCTACTCATCTGAAAGTTAACAAGTGGTTGTCGACACAAAAAAAGAAACTGAACTACCAAAATCCAGTTTTCAGTTTCTCTTGACAAGTACCTGAGAAGAGAACGGGTGATTGTGGTATGATACTGAGAACTTTCCTCAAATCTGTCAGTCCGAACTTAGTAACGTCACAGCCATCAATGGTGATTTCTCCTCTTTCCAGTTCTACAATACGGAACAATGCATTTAACATGCTAGATTTCCCAGCTCCAGTTCTTCCAGCTATTCCTAGCTTTTCACTAGGTGAGACTGCAAAGGACAGACCATGTAAAACTGGAGGAAGCTCAGGCCTGTAACGTAGAACAACATCCTTAAATTTAATTAATCCTGAAAAAGGCCACGCAGGATCAGGACGGTTGCTCTTGACTATGGCTGGAGCTTCCGAGGGTAAATCTATATATGTGGAAACACGCTCAACAGAGTTTAGGCTATTTTCAGCTTTACTAGCTTGTCTTAGAACATTACTCAACAGATCAGTGATGTTCGAAGTATAACTAAGTAGTAGACCCATTATAGATGCAAATTCCACATGATTTTCAGTTCTTGCATTCCCCAAAACTGCAAATGACGCTATCAACCAAATCATCATTCCTCCTAAAGTTACCAACCTTATGGCAAGCCAACCATCTGAACTAATAGTTACGAGACTAAATCTAATATTATTGTCCATATACTTCCCATTGATGATGGCCATCCAATCATATGCTTTATAAGCACGAATACTTGGCAAGCCATTTAATGCTTCTCCAAACTGTGCATAAACTGGAGACCTGGTGATGGAATCCAGACGTTTCACTTCACGGGATGTACTCTGTACAACACAGTAGATGAGCATAGTTATTAGAGTGTGTACATACAATGATGATGAGAGAATTTCTAGCATAAATATGTTAATTCAACATTAGCAGAAAATATATGCTTGCAGGAACTAACATGTCGAGTATATCTCTTAACAGGCAGCATGGAAGTTTGGAACGCAAAGCATATGTCCAATAAAATGGGCTCCTATTGGATTTTAGGATGCTTGCCCATGTTTAAAATTAATGTCTTTTCTCCCAAAAAAAATTCATAGGATTACCTCTTATAGAATTCATCTCCTAACAGAGAGTGGTCTAAGGTTACTCTGAATTTGAAGAGACATGCGTTTGACTTATTTAAGAACTGAGTAGGCTTATCTAGAAGATTACTCCTTACATGTGAAAGTGATAAAAACAACAAGAAAATGGTGCTTTGAAGAAACCACGTCATAGAGCATCCCAACCAAAATACTAAAGTTACATTCTTTGCAAAACCCATACCAGTTTCCAAAAAACAATATCTAGGGATTTCTCAACATACCTGATAATATAGATAGGCTGAATAAAATAAGATCAGAAGTGGCATTATGGCCCACAATGATATTGTGCTCACAGTGCCTATCAGCACAAAAGTTGAAAGCAACTGCCAAGCTAGGCTTAGAAAATTGTTGGCAGAATTGGCAACGTTGCGATCTATTTCACCTACATCCTTCGCAAACCTATTGATTATCCTCCCAGTTGGGTTAGTGTGGAAGAATAGCATCGGAGCTCGTAGGATGGAATCTAGCATGGCATCATGAAGTCTCTTAGACGCATGAAGACTTGAACTGATTAGCCAATAAGAGTTTGCTAGTGTCACAGTCACCTGAACCAGAAATACATGAAGTAAGACCACAAAGACCATAGCAATTGCATAAATTCTAGATTCTCTCACTACTATGTTAAAAAACAACTGTAGATGAAACAAAAGTAGAATGGATTAGCTTCTTTCTTTCTTTTTCCTGCTAAAATCTTACAAAATGCTGGGCCTCTAAGATATTGATGTCAATCACGGGTTGCAAACAAACCTGACCAAATGATAGAAGTGCATACACGAAAATGAAGTATCCTGGCCTATAACTCTGCAAAGCGCTTTGATTCGTCCAAAAACTCAACCATGTACTTCTTGAAACTCGAAAAACTTCAGTTAATAAGTAGCACAGAAAAAGTATTGAAACCACCCATACACCTCCTAATGCGTTTTTGTACCTGCATATGAATATCAAACTGTATGTGTCAAGTACAAGCACAACAAGCTTCGCTTTGACAAAATTAGGAAATACTAATGTATCCACATATCAGAAGGTCATCAGTAATCAGACATTGTTAGTACCAGTTATTCCAGCCTTCATGCATAGTGAAGGGTCAACTATATGTCCAGACAAATCATACTGGAGTGCTTAAAAGTTAGAACTACAAAGACTTTGAATAACATGGGAACATCTACAGTAAGTAGTTGGTATCCAACTGGAGTAAAATGATTTTGCATACAAAAAATGAATATTTGAGCATCACTAGCCTTCAGGTCGTCCAGGGCTACATTGGCCACAATTGTGGTACGACAGTAAAGATCTGGAAATATGTTTTCAAATTTGACTTGCATTGATGTTTCCTTGGTAAATCAAAGAGGGTTTCATCCATGAACTTGATATGTATTTTAGGGTGCTGTGAGCATCATATAAACATTCATAAGATAGATTCAGAAAAGGGTTTTTATCATAAGGCATTGTTAGGAACTACCAAAAAAATAAAAAACAATTCTTTTATATAGCAAGAATCTTAAATAAGCCCCCTATATTACCTTATCAAAACATTCCAACTGACAACACCTCTTTCCCGTTCTTCTTGCTTGATAAGAATAGACTTCCTATCTTTCCCCTTCATTCTATAGCCTGCCCTTTGCGGCAATTCATTTTCCCAATTAGCTGCTGCTTTTGAGCTTTTGTAGTCCAAATTGTCACTGTTCTCCTTTTCTTTCACTTGCTCTTCCATTTTCCCTGCATTTTCCATCAGCTTCTGGAATAGTTCACTGTTTCTAAGGAGTTCCTCAAATGTTCCCTCCTCTTTAATCATACCTTCACTGAGAAGAATAATTTTGTCCACTCGTGGAAGAAAATGTAGCTGGTTTGTCACAAGAACCCTGGTTTTTCCTTGCAACCCTTCTTTAATACAACCGTTAAACACCTGTAATAATTTGAGATTAGTCTAATGTTTATCTTAAAGGGAAGCTCACTTTTAGAGCTTCTATGTGTAAAGTTAGTGACTTGCATAAAACACTAGAATAATATGAAAAGGAAACATGAAAAAACTCTCTCCAGCTCTTATCATGGTCCTCAAGAAATAACATTGTCAGAATGAAGTTGCAGAATGTTCATTTCGTATAATTTAAGCTTAATAATAAAGAGGTTCTCATCACCACGATCATATCAACATCACTGTAAAATAAGCAAGTAGCACTATCTATCAAATTAACTTTGATACGAGATTATACTGTTTAACATGGCCTAAATACCTGTTGGGCAACGTGAGCATCTAAAGCACCTAAGGGGTCGTCGAATATGTATACATCCGAATTGGAGTAGAAAGCCCTGGCCATGGAAACTCTTTGCTTCTGCCCACCACTAATATTGATTCCTCTTTCACCTATCTCAGTGAGGTCGTGGCCCTGAATAAACAATTATGAGCTAATGATGTAAGAGATATTTTGAATTAAAAAGAAGCATTTGAGAGAAAAGAACTCGCTTAACTGTAAGTAAGTCAAGATCATGTTGTAATGCAGTTGCATCAATAGCTTTCCCATATCGTGAAGGTTCATATTTTAACCCAAATAATATGTTGTCGCGAACCTGTAAGAATGGATTTTCTCTGTCAGGAATGTGCACCCTATTAATGCAAAACCGGAGAATCACCAGAGAAGCGACAAAGATACAAAATATTAAATAATTGGATCAGAGACCAAAATAATTCAACAAAGAAGAATAAGCTGCAACTCACAGTAGCATTGAATATCCATGGAACTTGAGGAGCATATGCTACAGTCCCTCTTATAACAACACTTGCATCTTGCATAGGAGGCAGCTCTCCAAGCATTGCTGATATTAGTGATGTTTTTCCTTCTCCAGTCCCACCAACGATTGCAACTAAGCTGCCAACTTGTATGTTTAAATTTGTAACTTTCAGAGAGATAATCTGTATTTCTGTGTATTTCATTCATCATATAAACACATGTATATATACATTCTATGCTGGTCTATCTAAGGTAAGTCTTCTATATTTACATCCTCTAATCAAGCCTATAATCGATACATGAATAAGGTAAGTCACCTAATTGATTTTGTTTCTGTAACACTCCCCCTCAAGCTGGAGCATAAATGTTAATCATGCCCAGCTTGTTACAAAGATATTCAATCCGAATTCCATTTAATGCCTTTGTGAAAATATCTCCCAGTTGTTCTCCCGTCTTCACATAGCTTGTAGAAATAAAGTTTTCTTGAATCTTTTCACGAATAAAATGACAATCTACTTCAATATGTTTAGTTCTCTCATGATACACTGGATTTGAGGCAATATGAATAGCTGCCTGGTTGTCGCACCAAAGTTTTGCTGGCATGGGAGTTTTTATCCCAATCTCACTTAAAAGGTGATATACCCACATAATTTCACACGTGGCTTGCGCCATGGCTCTATATTCCGACTCTGCACTAGATCGAGAGACCACATTCTGTTTCTTGCTCTTCCAAGATATAAGATTCCCACCGACAAAGACACAAAAGCCCGTGGTGGATCGTCTATCAGTCTTAGATCCTGCCCAATCCGCATCTGTAAAACACTCAATCTGATCATGTCCATGATTGCTGTATAATATGCCCAGACCAGGAGCTTTTTTCAAATAACACAAAATATGCTCCAGGGCTGCCCAATGCTTTACTGTAGGTGTAGACATGAACTGACTGACAATACTAACTGCGTAGGCAATATCTGGACGAGTCACTGTAAGGTAATTTAATTTCCCAACCAATCTTCTGTATCTTTCTGGATTATCAAAAGGATCACCATCGTCTTTTGTTAAATGTTCATTGGGGATCATCGGTGTGCTGCATGGCTTGGCTTCCATCTTTCCAGTTTCCGTGAGCAAGTCAAGGACATATTTCCTTTGTGACAAGAAGATTCCCTTTTTGCTTCTTGATACTTCTATTCCCAAGAAGTATTTTAGCTCTCCCAAGTCCTTTGTGTGAAACTTGGATTGCATAAACAATTTTAAAGAAGAAATTCCTGCACAATCATTTCCTGTAATGACAATATCATCAACATAAACAACAAGAAGAATAATACCTTTTTCTGATTGTCTATAGAAGACTGAATGATCAACTTTGCTTTTGTTCATCCCAAATTCTTGGATCACCTCACTGAACTTGCCAAACCAAGCCCGGGGACTCTGTTTCAATCCATAAAGAGATTTTCTGAGATGACACACTTTTCCATACTCCCCCTGAGCAACAAACCCAGGTGGTTGCTCCATATACACTTCTTCATGGAGATCTCCATGGAGAAATGCATTTTTGATATCTAGCTGGTGCAGGAACCAGTGTTGAGAAGCAGCCATTGATATAATCAGGCGGACGGAAGCAAGTTTGGCTACCGGGGAGAAAGTATCAGCATAGTCTACCCCATAAGTTTGAGCATAGCCTTTAGCTACAAGTCTGGCTTTGAGTCGTGCCACGGATCCATCAGGATTGACTTTGATTGCAAAGACCCATTTACAACCTACAGCTTTCTTTCCTTTTGGTAAATCCACTAGATTCCATGTGTGATTGACCTCCAGAGCTTGGATCTCCTCGAGCATTGCAGTATGCCAGCCCGGGTGATTTAGGGCTTCCTTGACAGTTTTGGGAATAGAAATAGAATCTAAAGAGGCAACAAAGGCACTAGAGGAAGGAGACAAGTGATCATAAGAAACAAAATTAGCAATTGAGTAAATGGACTTACATTGACGTTTACCTTTACGGAGACCAATGGGAAGGTCAAGGTCACAAGGAGGATCAGATAACAAAGGAGCCGATGTTGGACATGTATCTGTTGTCTCCTGACGCCTAGAATATACCTGAACAATAGGTGGCCGAGCTAGAGTAGGCGGTACGTCCACACCATCGTGTGGTGTCCCAGAAGAATCAGTGAGAGTATTTGGGATAGTGACTTGATATATAAGCCAATTTTCATCCTCCCCCTCATTATCAGAATTTGGGGTTGAAGATTGAAAAAAAGAATCCTCTAAAAATACCACATCAATCGAGACCACATACTTGTTGAGATCAGGAGAAAAGCATCGATAACCTTTTTGAAGACGAGAATACCCTAAGAATGCACACTTTAGGGCTTTAGGATCTAGCTTAGTCACAGATGGTCTTACATCTCGAACATAGCAAATGCTTCCAAAAATATGTGGTTCAACTGAAAATAGAGATTTCTTTGGAAACAATATACTATACGGAATTTGATCATTGAGTACCGTAGACGGCATGCGATTAATTAGAAAGCAAGCAGTAGAAATTGCATCAGCCCAAAATTGTTTAGGAACCTTCATCTGGAACAAGAGTGCCCTAGCTGTTTCTAGTAAATGTCTGTTCTTTCTTTCAGCAACACCATTTTGAGAGGGGGTATCCACACAAGAGGACTGATGAAGAATCCCATTTTGAGTCAGATAAGTCTGAAATGAGTTAGACATATATTCTTTGCCATTGTCACTTCGCAATATTCGGACAGAAACATTAAACTGTGTTTTAATCTCAGCATAAAATGCACAAAAATGAGAGAAAACTTCAGAACGATTTTTCATAAAATAAATCCACGTCATCCGAGAAAAATCATCCACAAATGTAACAAAATATCGAAATCCAGCTTTTGAGGTAACAGGACAAGGTCCCCAAACATCAGAATGTACTAGCTCAAAAATAGATTCAGTTCTTTTGTTAATTCTTGGTCTTAACAAACTACGATGATGTTTTGCAAAATGACATGACTCACAATTAAACGAAGGTAAATTATGAAATTGAGGACATAACTTCTTTAATACTCGTAAAGAAGGATGTCCCAAACGACAATGAGCTTCAACTGAAGAGAGGATGCTAGAACAAGCAAATGCCCGAGGTACCCATGCATCAAGAATGTAAAGACCATCAGATACATGTCCTTTACCAATAATCTTCTTCGTCATAAGATCCTGAAATATGCAATAGTCGGAGAAGAATAAGATACAGCAATTAAGGTCTTTGGTAAGTTTGCTAACCGATATCAAGTTAAAAGCAAGCTTAGGTAAACCTAAAACAGATGACAAAGTGATATAAGATGTTGGTTTTACAGTCCCAAAACCCACAATTTTTGAGGTTGACCCATCAGCAATAGTAACAAAAGAAGGGGCTAAATGTGATTCAAAATTAGAGAATGTTTCAGGGTTACCTGTCATATGATCAGTGGCACCTGAATCAATTACCCATTCGTTTGAAGAGGAGATAAGGCATGTTTTACCTGTCTCAGTAGGAGCAGTATCTGGAGTAGAAATCTTCAATGAATCTTGATACAGAGAAAATTTTGCAAAGTCATCAGCTGAGACCATGATCGTCTTATCAGATGACCTAGAAGAGGTACTAGAGGTGGTAATGACATTAGCAAACTGATTTCTTTGATTACGATTTTGTAATTTCTTGCAGAATTTCTTGGTATGGCCCGGCTCATGACAGTAGTAGCAAACAATGTTGTTTGAATCATTGGTATAGCTATCAAGAGTCCTGCTTCCTCCCCTGATGTTTAATTTCCTCCCAGTGTCATTCTTTCTTCCTTTGGCAAGAAGAACATTATTGGTATGTTGGATAGAAAGTGTACCTTCAGTACGCAAAATTCTACTAAAAACTTCTTGAAGTGAGCCAATTTCAGGACTGGAAAGAATTTGTGATTTAACAGCCTCAAGTTCTGATGGAAGACCAGCTAAAAAACTCATTACTGCCATTTTCTCTCTCTGATTCTGTTGCACCTTAATATCAGTACTGAAAGGTAAGAGTACATTCAACTCCTCATAAGTTTTCTTAAAATCCATAAAATAAGTGGTTAGGGATTTGGCCTCCTTTTCAGCCCGATAGAAGGCTTTGCACACATCATACATCCGGGACATATTACCTTTACCAGAATATAAAAACTCCAGATAATCCATTAATTCTTTAACAAACTCACAATGGTTAAGCAGCCCAACAATTTCACTGTCAATAGAATTCCTAATTTGTAAGAATAAACGCGCATCATCCCTCATCCAAGGTTTTTTCTTAGTTTCATCATCAGGTGGTTCCTCACACAGATGGTCATCTTTTTTCACACTACGCAAATAAACTCTAATTGTCTTGCTCCATTCCAAATAATTAGTGCCGTTTAGTTTATGATCAGTTATTTTGGACATTGCTGGCACTATTTCAGTTATAGTAGCTCTGTTATCCGTCATTTTAACAACTGCTATTCAATCTCAGCAAAATAATTCCAGCAATAAATAGAAGCAACTGATCCCTAACAATATATTTCCAGTAACACAGATAATGGAACCTGCCAATTAATACCAACAGATAATTTAGAGAACAAGTCAAGGATAGAACCTGCCAATTAGCCTTTGATTTCTAAAAACCCACTGTCGTGTGATATTTCTTCTCCGAAAAAGGGCGTGATTTCAAATTCCACTGTCAATATATTTTCTTCCCCGTAAACCCAGTTTATCTGCCAATTCGCTTTCAATTTCTCAAAACCCACTGTCACGTGAGTTTTCTTCTCAGCACACCCAGCTGATCTACGGTTGGCAGTGTTTCTGTGGCCGCTTCCTCAAGAGAGATTCTGCGCCAAGGGTTTCTGCTCCTGAGAATGGACGGACAGTGATGGGAGACGTTGAAAAATCCGATCAGTGAAGAAACACTTGGATCTGTGGCGCAATGGTAACGTGTCTGACTCCAGATTAGAGGATTGATCCCAAAGCTTTGATTGACGCGTAAGACTTAAGTGTAATTCTTCTGGCCACCGGACTTTGTGTACTGGCCGGAAACACGAGTGCGCTCCTCCCTGGGTCGGAGGTGACACAATCCGAATTCAAAAGTGTACCAGGTTACTGTTCCTAAATCCTAGGAACAAAACCCAAAAACCCAGAAATTCCTTTGAGCCGATCGTGGCTCTGATACCATGTAACTTTCAGAGAGATAATCTGTATTTCTGTGTATTTCATTCATCATATAAACACATGTATATATACATTCTATGCTGGTCTATCTAAGGTAAGTCTTCTATATTTACATCCTCTAATCAAGCCTATAATCGATACATGAATAAGGTAAGTCACCTAATTGATTTTGTTTCTGTAACAAAATTGATATTTGACAACGTTGGATTTTCTAGCTGGAGAAAGGATGAGGTTTTAAGATTACTTGGTTAGGAAGCATGTCTGAGAGTTAACATCAATAAGTCGACTACAAGAATAACATGATGTTTTACCATCACCACTGCCTAACAATGTTTTTAGTATAATTTGTAAAGCAACTAAATTTAATATACAGAATTCCAAACAAATGCAAATACAAAAATTTCAAACAAAGTTCATATGAAACTACCCTCCAACCACAAGACCAATTTCTTAGATGTTTAGGCTTTAGAAGGTAACCTTTAAATCCCATGAAAAGTTTCCATTTTCAATTGAGATAGCTGGAATTCCGGGTTCAAGTGGTGGATTTGGAGCTAAAACTCTCTCTTCAGCTAGAAACAGTTCCTCCAAGCGTTGCAATGATATATTTGCATTTACAACCTACACAATAAGTCACTATTAGACATCTAACAAAGAATAGAACCAATGAGAGTACTAGTGCAGGAATGCGGGGTAGGATCTTAACTACAATATTAATTACAATATGACAAGAATTTTCATGTAAGCATATACACAAATTAATGAAGAGCATGAAAAAATTGTGTTGAGATAGAATTATGCAAGAAAATATTTAAAGCTAGTACTTTTTTGTTCAAAACTGTATTTTATACCTGTCCAGCTCAATTTTGGCATAATTAGTAAAACCCTTGTGAAAGAAATCTTCTACAAAAAAACACAACCAAATATTTTGGCAAGAAACATTCTATTTTGGAGTTTTATAGAGACAAAAGTATTTTGTTGGGCAGAAGTCTTTTTTACAAGGGTTCTTAGTAATAATCCTAGTATGCTAAAAACAAAATTCTCAAGTTCTAAAAAAAGGAATAAAGTCATGCATTTTGAAGAAAGGTTGTACTTTAGACCATTTATGATGTGAAATTATAAAGACTAATGAAAAAAATGCGTGACAATTTCTTTTCTTTTCTTGGAATCAGTTAAAATCAAAGGCAACACTGATAACATCAATAAAACTTGAACATTATCAAGCAATATAATTAATGAAATAGAAAAATTACAGAACCTGGCTAAGTAAGTTAGGAAGGATGTTTAGAGGGTATCTTAACACTTGAAACAAAGAAAGTGACGTAAAAGCCTTTGCAGGGGTCAAGTCTCCACCAAGCAAGGTGAATGTGCTGAATGAAACCAATGTCACCACAACTGGAATGCTATTCACTATGAAACTGTTGAACTGCAATAGAAGGGAAATAGTCAGCCAAGGCACATGTAAGGATCCCATACATTAATTAATAGCAGTATGGCAAAATTGCCTCTGGTTAGTATTGCATTTGCATGTGGAGAATGAAGATCCCTTGTGCAACAAAAGAAGTCACGAATCATGCCCTATAAAGTGTCTCCTTTGTGAATCATTATAATTCTACCAGATTACATCAACTTATATGCTTATTTACACATTCGAGGAGCAAACCATTATGATTCTACCACATTAGAGTAACTTGTATCCATATTTACACAATAAAGGAGCAAAACAATGATGACATCTTTGCTGGAAGCATTGTTTGGAGATAGATTTTATCAGTGTACATATATAGATGCATGTTCACTAGCAGAAAATAGTTGCATACTCCATCTATGAGTCTAAACAAGGTACACGAGCTTTTCTTTTCCAAAAAAAAAAAAAAAAACAGTGCACATATTTACCATAACACAGAGGTATAAATGACTCTACAGGTAGTGAGATGTATGATGTAAACTAAATTTTGGCAATTGTTCAAGCACAGGACAAACCATACTTAGTAGTTAGATCACCTTGACAATTTTCTAGATTTTATTATGAATATTATTTTAAATGGAACCACTGAAGCATTATGCTTTAGGCATATTATTAAGAGATAAGAAACAAAATAATAAATTCCAATATATATAGTTTGTCACATACAGCAAATAGTAATTGGGCACTGCGAAACAATGACAACTCATCATTCCGCACACTTTGAACTCTAAATTGAAAGATCTTCTCCCATGCATAACATCTGAAATGTTTCGGTGTACTGTTAAGACAATCACTTTAAATGGAATTAGATTGAAAATATAAGAGCAATTCTTCTTAAACTTAAAACCATACTTCACAGAGTCCATGGCAGCCAAGATTTCATTCATGAGGCTGACTCTTCTGTCTGTCCTATGCAATCCTTCTTTAGTTAGTTGTCTCATTCTATTCAACAAAATTGCCTATCACACAAAAATATCGAGAGAATGAGAATCGATATTGATGCCATAAAAAAAAAAAGGTAAGGTATCTAATATAAATGCAGAAATCTATCAAACTATAAAAGTAATTATGATCCTTCTAAAATCTAATGACTTGATACAACAGCTCTAAACATATAATGTGTGTTTCATATCACATGATTTAAGTTACTTTTCAACCTTCTTCTCATAAAATTGCAAGTTGTCAAAAAAAAAAAAAAAAACTATTTGTTACTTGCATTGCGAGTCTCTGGAGGTCACACCTGATAGGAACGGGAAGTTAGAAGGCAAATTGAAAAGCCGTTTCAGTTTGTTAGTAAGTTTGTTAGTAGCCACGTGGCCAAGTCAGTTAATAATTGTTACAGTTGTATCTCGCGTGTTGGCTTTATAAGCAGCCAGAGAAGCCATTTGGGGGAATGTTGAATACAAACAGAATTACGTTCTTGAATTTTCCTTTGTTTCCCCTGTTCTTGGTTGCATATCTGAGGTCGAAAGATAGAGTCGTATCATTGGTATCAGAGCCTTTGATCCTCCTCTAAGCTGTTCCTTCAGTGTATGCCCCGTGCTAGTGTCCGTACCCGATCGACAACCATGGAAGCTCGTATGGCTGCGCTTGAAGCTGCGGTGTCCAAGAATCAGCTCTTTCTGGAATCTAATCAGCTTTTTCTGGAGTCTATGCAGCGACTTCTGGAGGATAAATTCACTTCAATCGATAAGCAATTTGAATCAATCGATGCTCGGTTTGGGGGAAGTAACGAAAAGGATGGTGAAAGCAGTCGCAGGCGAGGAGGGTTGGTCCTCGATCAGAAAGGAGGAGGAGGAGGAGGAGGAATTTGTTTGCCGTGTACGCTTGAAGAAGAGAAACAGATAGTTGAGAAGTTGAATCGTGAAGCTGAACGTGACTTGAAATGGGAGAGATATGTTGGTCAAGGCCTTGTTGACAACTTGGATAATGGGAAATCTTTGGAGTCTCAAGATTTGGATGAGCTGGAGCTTGTTAGAATGCTGCGGGAAGGAAAGGACTATGTATTAGTTCCTAAGAAAGTTTGGGAGAAGCTTGTCCAGTGGTATAAAGGAGGACCAACGTTGCCAAGAAAGATGATCTCTCAGGGTGTTTTTAACAAAACGCAGTTCAATGTGGAGGTTTATCCTCTTCGCCTCAAGTTAATTGACTCCAGAGACGATAGTGAATCAACTATACAGATTAGCCAAAAGGCTTCTCTGCAAGAGCTCTATGAGAGGGTTTGCTCAGTTAGAAGAGTAGAGCGTGAAAAGACCTCTATATGGGACTACTACAATAAACAAAAGAGTTCACAGTGTGCGCTTTCCTGCTCCAGTTGGGAAGATTTTGTGAAGGTATTTTGTAGAGACTTTGGCTCTCATGGGTTTGAGGATTATCACGAGAGAAGCGATCTTTATATGACAGGTATGGAGAGGCTAGACTTAAAGGTGCTGGTATGGGTCACAATGAAGTTCCAGAGGAATTAAGCTGCGTTCTCTTAGCTATAATAATATTGTCCTGTTGTCGTTGCTATAAGTTTCCAATTCTTGTAAACTTAGTTTTAAAGGGGTGGGTAATGATAGGAACGGGAAGTTAGAAGGCAAATTGAAAAGCCGTTTCAGTTTGTTAGTAAGTTTGTTAGTAGCCACGTGGCCAAGTCAGTTAATAATTGTTACAGTTGTATCTCGCGTGTTGGCTTTATAAGCAGCCAGAGAAGCCATTTGGGGGAATGTTGAATATAAACAGAATTACGTTCTTGAATTTTCCTTTGTTTCCCCTGTTCTTGGTTGCATATCTGAGGTCGAAAGATAGAGTCGTATCAACACCCAACCTTTAGACTGAGCCAATTAGGCTCATTCATTACACACACCACCAGACACCTCCACATGTCTTCCTTAGTATCTAACCACATCAATAAGAATTTTGGAGTTCTTGTAAAAGTTATTTTTTATTGGTATTCAATTAGTTATGTCGAGCTAAATGATGGGAAAATATATATATAGTCAACCCTATCTGGTCTGGGGTTGAGGGACACCTGTCATATCCATATTATACCCGTATAGGAATTTCAAACAAATTGCATATTATAAACTATGAAATTAAGAACACTACAGATGCTGGTTCTAAAACTATAGCACCAAATTTAGCAAAGGGAAGAATATTTCTTACCTGTGTAGGGACCATGAGAACAAGAACTAGCGAACCAGAAAGTGAAGCAACACCTAGTTGCTGGTAAAGAAGAACCATGGACATGGTGATGCTAAATGGCGCGGACCACAATTCATGAAGTAGTAGGCATATTTGCTACAAGAAGCAATGGTGGTGCATTTACAGATAATCAGAAAAGAATAAAAATATTGGAAAGAAAATGTAAAAGTTAAGAAAGATAAATGCTACATGTCCCCTTATCTAATTAAGTAGGTCTCCAATACTGAGTATCCATTATATAAGATAAATATTCCATAGATTCATATAATTGTATCATGTTTCCAGTAAACATGAATAAATGATTCTTTTTTTTTCAAGACATGGATTACTAAATGCACATCGATGGTTGTTTGTTCAAAGCATACCTGAAGTGCATCAGCATCTGTTGTAATCATATTTGTTATCTTCCCTGATGGGAAGTTCTTTTGACCATCCTGAGTTAGTTTCAAGGATTTACGAAATATACCAGCCACCTGCAATTGAAAAAAAAGGCTAATGTGAGAATAGTTAACTTGCTCAAAAACAACAGAGTTCGAATTTAGAGGGGGCAAGTGGCCACAATTCCAAAGACAAGCAATGTTGAAGGAGATATTTCGAAAAAAAGATCAGAAAAAATCTAAATATTGTTGAAGATATAGTTTTACCAAAGTCGACCTCAACCGAAAACCAACACGCAGAACATTCTGGTAATACCGAGGTTCGCATAGCGCACTAAACAACTGGACCAAGTAAATCAACCAATCAATCCATAACCAAAGGTAAATAAAACTCATTGCTTAAATAATGTAAAGATGGAGCATGTAGTGTAGGTTCCAAAATCAATATCCATAATATAATAGTCAAGCTTAAGAAACAAGGTTCGGGGAATAAAGGTAGGGCTAGCCACATACTCTAGCAACATAGAAATAAAGTTGGTTTAGGAACACAAAGAATTGCTCGATAAGAAGTCACAATAGTAAGCATAGACCAATCAAGCCATGCATTACTAAAACCATTACATCTTTCCATTATGCAAGCAAGATTGGCAGTAACATATATATATACTGACTTGTTTAAGCCCTTAAATTGGGAGGGAGGTAAAGGGTACCATAAAAATTAGAACTTGGAAATTCTACTGCCAAAGATGACTTGATCACATTGCACATCCTCTTTTCCTACTTCATTTTGTTATTTTCATTTTCCACATGCTGACCCGAATGATTTGGATATATATCTAAGGATTTGAAAAGAAATATATAATTTCTTCACAGTCAATGAAGTCCCATTTCTTGATATCAGTAATAAAATGTGATATCAAAGAAATTTGAATATTAATGAAAACATTGAGATTAATAAGAATACAGGAAAAAGATGAAAATCTCATTATATTGTAGTAGTTATTTAAGCTATATTCCTTCGGATCTTTGTTTTAATAAAGAACAAGTGGCTAAAGATTCCTAAGTTTTTAGACTCAATAAATAGGCAACATTATCCAGATCATGTGAGTTGTTGATGCTCGGTTACAAACACGAGAGAAGTTTGAAATAAAGCGACAACAAAGAGGTAAATTAAGAAACAATAATCAAGCAGACAATGATAAATGCTAATATATGGAGTGAGAGGGATGTGTGTTCAGTTTGTTTCTTAATAAAAATGATTTCCAGAGAATATCTGAGATAGAATTCATACCATCCCAAGGAAAATTATGAAGGCATAGACATAACCAACCCAGGCTGGATCTCCTCGTTGCATCGACTACATACACATTTTGCAGTAAAAGCCCAAGGTGAAGGAGTTTTGAGAGGTACTTCATATCAAATTTGAGCTAATCAATTGAACTATTTCTATCATAGGAAAAATGTTATTCAATGGATCAATTCTTGTATCATATGAAAATAGACTGGATGTTGAGAGACATTTGGTGTTCCAGGAAGGATTAACTTTCTTGTTGGCTCTTATTTACAAATCCACGAAAGCATATAGATTATTAGCATCATCAAAACCCTTTTATACGATCCCTTAATAAATTCTTACAAAACATGAAACTCTAGCTAACAGCAAAACAGAACATTACATAGAATAAGTTAAAGCCAATAAAGGAATGAACCTGTAAGAGGTGGCTCAATACAACAGGTCCCATAAATTTAGAAAGATCATAGCCAATCTACAGGTCAAAACAAAAATAAAAATGGTATAAGCACCTCATGGCTTGTGCCATTAGTAGAGAGTTCCTAAAGTCCACTTTGTTGTGTTTCAGTCTCGAACTCCAGTTCGAATTGAAATTAGGATAATAGCATGGAAAAAAAATGCATGTTACACAACTAATAAATGTTCAAACTAAGTATTCCCTACAATATAGTAGTTGAGAGGCTAGGATTTCACTATAGATTATGAGTCAAGAGCAATAATAGCGCAACATGCAATTGGAAAAACAGAACTAAAAAAATCCTAGCTTCCAGGTTCACCGATTTCAAACTACAATATAGCAGAAGTAAGAATGATAACTTATCAATAATTTTCAACAAGTTAGAGCAAATTAACAACAATCTAAGGAAAACGTACCTTGAAAAACCCTCCCAACCAAAACCTACAGAAAAAAACATATAAACTGAGATGGATACAAGCAAAAGTAAACGAAGATCTTTGTTACAAGAAGCCAAGCCATACACATATCTCATGTATAGTACATATTTTTTACGACATCCCTGATATGCTTTACAGATTTGAACCCCTTAAGTGTTGCTTGTTTTGATTCGTATTTCTTATCTTATATTTTTAGTTGTTAAATATGACATGCAAGCCCTATATTCTTATCAAAAATCACAAAATAAAAACATCAAGGGTTGATTTCCTTATAATATTTTGATCGTAATGCAAGAGGGGGCTGATAATTTCTTGATGATTTTTTTTTATCATTTTCTTTTATGACATTTGAACTTATAAGAATACAAATGTAACTCAAGTGTCATTTGATCGATAAATGGATGAAAGCTAACACAAAGGGTCTAAATCAAACCCCTTCTAATTTAAGAGTTGGAATAAAAGAGAGAGAAATATTCAAGGATTTCGATCAAAAGAATTTATATTTCTAGAGGAGTTAGGAAGGATTATCCACTACTATAAGCTCATCATTGGGCAAGTTTGAAGTTTAATGAGTATCAAAATGAAAGGGAATGAAACAACATGAGAATGTAATTTAACTGATACCTTCCCCCCAGACTATTGTTTAGTGCTCTTAAAAGACATGGCTTTGGCCTTTGAGATTCTTCAACCCAACAAGTCTGAAACCTGCAACAGATGAAAACATTTATGAAAAAAAGGGATAAGAAGTTGTCCTAAGACTATGGAAAAAGAAGAAGGTGGCACATACTTTTTCATCAATGTCTCAGTCTGGTCCCATGTGTCTAGCTCCCAGACATCCTTTTCGCTGATAGGTCTTTTATGGGCTTGCTTCATGAGTGGAGTCAACCACCAAAAAAATATTCCTTTAAGAGGGCAATGAATCGATATGTATCTATAAGCAGCTCAAATATTCAAAAACCAACTTAGCTATAATTGAAACCACGTTTTGGACCCCTAGCCAAGTTCATTACTTTTTACGATCTTTGAACAATTGCTTGCGAAATAGAACCAAGATTTCTCAAGTCTCTCAGCATTAAGAACAGTAAATAATGAACTACTTACTAGAAAATAAGTTGGCATGTCTCTCGGGACATATTTGCTCTCTTCCAGGAAATGCTTCATATGCACCATTATCTGGAGACTCAGGTTCCATTATAACATAATCTGGACAAGGATCCAAATTGGGAATATAAACTAGTAGAAGTATCCCAAACAAAACCTGCAACAAAAGTAACCACACAGCAAGATATATTTAGGTTCATGTAACTTCTATGTAAACACCTCAATCATCTCAGCATCAATCTGTAACATTCAAATCTAGAGTCCGTAGAAAATCCTGGTGTTACAGTTGTCAAGAAATCATCTCACCTAAAAGCTCAGGCTACGAGGTGAGGCCCCAGGATATAATTTATATTATTTTTTAACACACACCCTCACGTGAAAGCCTTTTGGGCTTGAAACTTGCATACAGGTCCACACTACTTTGTGCTTAATTTTTATCAAATAGAATGAGGGTGGTAAGATTTCAACTCGTGACCGCTCGGTTAATGAGGCTCTAATACCATATCAAGAAACCATCTCACCTAAAAGCTCAAGCTGTTAGGTGAGGCCTCAGGATATGATTTATATTATTCTTTAACTGAAGTTAGATTACAAGAAGTGAAGTGACCTATAAAGCAAAAGTTGAAACAATTCAATCAAAGAGTTAAGAGACTGTCAGGAAGTTTGAGAAAGAAATCCTATCTATTGGCTACTTTAGCATCTGGATATGACTAGAAGTTTCAACAGGCTCCATTCTATGATCTAAAGAGGCCAATATCCATGGCTGCCTACTCCCCACATTTACCAACAGAAGAGAAACCTGACAAAGCTATGTCGATGAGTAACAAAACAGCTAAAACAATTGCAGCTTTCATGTCATTCTTACAAAATCCAAAATTTTAAAAATCTCCCAAAAATGTGCAGAGAAATGCCTTATCAGGTGCTAGATTTAAAAATGTTGTTGATTTGTTGTTTAAGGCCAGGCCAGGCTAGGCTCTCAAGCAGTAGTGTCTTCCATGTTCCAAGACCAAGGCAAGTTACTTTAAAAGAGCTAGAGATGTCCACCTTAGCATGATCATTTACCAGCCCTATTCTGAAGACCATTGAATGGATGACAGGTTAAAGTAGCAAGAAGAAAGATGAGAATATCAGAAGATTTGATAGAGTCTATAATGTTTAGATTACATGAGAAATAAAAGAAGGCCCCGAACCTGGCAGAAACCCGTGCTGATATACATATAGAATATAAATCTGCATTTGTAAAAGAGCTGTATTTTAGTGCTACCCCCCAACATATATCAAGAGGATATGAACTCCAGAAAACAGTTTTGCTAATGTTGCATGCATTGAAATTATCTTACTCCAGTCAATCCAACCTCATCGCAAATAAATTAGCTTATCCCTCCCCCCCATACACACACACTCACGAGCAATTTAGATCCATTTTATAAAATAAGAAGCCGGACATCTATTCTTATTCAAAAATTCAGTTTCTAATCATTATTTTTTCTCCAATTTTCTACTGTGAAAAGTTTGGCAGCACAGATTGTCATTATGGTCATCATTGCTATAATTTTTGTTTATTTCCCTTGAAGGCTACTATTCTATTTAGCAACACATTTTATAAACAAAGTAATTACGATTGTAAATCCAAAGAAATGGTTCTCCATTCAACAGTACTTAATTATGTCAAACACCTTAACAACGCAGATGAAGATGGGGCTTTAGCACAGAAACAAAAATACTTAAATTAAATGACACTACAACCTGAGGGAAAATACTAAAAAAAAGAACTTGGTTGAGTTAATTTGTTGAGGGAATGGAAGAATGACTAACCTACTGTGGTAATCATCACTCACTGACAGAATGAGATTGAGCATTGCCGCTTCCCCTGCCAACACATAAATGACTCCAAACCGCACATACCATCGAAACTGTTGAATGTATATTCTTGTTTCCAAACCAGTCATAATAAGAGTGGAGCACCAGGAAATGGCCTCGACAATCAAGGAGGCCATCTGGAAAGGACAGAAAATCAACTTAGCATTAAACTAAGAAGCCAGTGTTCCAATACAAACAATTATCAAAAGCTATAAGCTTGTAATCTTCCAATTGAACAAATTAAATACAGATTTATTTTTTAAAAAGAAAAAGAACAAAGCAAAAGAAAGAAAGAAAAGTAGCGAATACAAGATTAGAAGTGAAGGTTTATCCTTGATAGAAACATTAAATGAGAAATTTTACTTGAGTACCTCAAAGGGAGCGAGAGCAGTCTGCCCATCCAAATTGAAGATTGAAACATTCATAAACAACCTAAATAAAGGCTGGACTGTGCAATAAGCAGCCAGCAATCCCAACAAATAATTATAGTAATTTGACCTGAGACAATATTTTTGAGCTTTGGAATTTTTGTCAATAATCAACCATATTCGATACAAACAAAGGCCAAGAAGAACCAGATGAGAAATGCAAATGACCAGGGAGTCAACAACACAGGGAGTGTAAGCACCAAATGCATTATCCACTGCTGTTGCCCAAACCCCATTTGGCACAGGTCGACAGTACCAAATCAATGCCTCCAAACCCATCTTTCCCCACCGCCCTACACAAACCAAAACGCTTAATTCTTACCTTATTTGATTAAACAAAGAGGGGAGAAGAAAAGAAGAAGAAAACACAACAAAATGAGCAGCAGCAACAGAACACAAAGCTTAGAAGAATAGCAAGGTACACAGGCTACTGAAAGAAATCATAAACAACATGGATAGTTTAATGAAAGAAGGGTCAACTTGCTGGTTCAGATGCTACTGCAGGTATTTTGAAGAATCAAGGAATCTTGAGTTTTTTATTGAACTTTAGAAGCATAAACTAGGACTGGGACTAGGACTTGGAGTGTGGACTTTTTCATGCAATTACAAAAGATAATTAAACAAGACGAAAATCCACGATAGCAATCATCACCTCTTGACTTCTATATATGAATATAAATGTATACCAGTGAGAGTGATATATGTAAATCAAACCTTTATTTTTTGAAAAAAAATAAATTGAAAAAGTATATTTGTTGTTAGAGCTTCACTTTCGGCGTTTATTCAAACCTTATCATGCCACTCGCCCCATATAGTTGACGTGATTTTTGGTAATGTGGGGCAATTCAATTGAGAATAATTAAAATAATATTCAATTGGGTTAACCTATGGAGAAGATGACCTGGAAAACTGGCTTAGGCTTGTTGTTGTCAATCGCGTATGGGCAAGGCATTACATTATAGCCAACACTACAGAATATACAATCTGCAGACTCAACATGCCCGCTTTGTCTTTGGGAAGAAAAGATTTAAGCATTTATTACATTAACAAGAGGAGTTTAAACTGGTTTATTTAGTTCATGTAGGAACAAAAAATAGCATGAGTTAAATAAAGAATCATGATCATGACATTTGTGAATGAAGTTGACTGGCATGAAAACTCTTAATGATTCCCTCAGTTTATTGGAAACTAAATTTGAGAGCATACCTGACCAGTCTTGTTAAGTAAACATCTCATTTAAAATTTTAATTTGTCAGATAAGATCTTAAAATATGATTTATATTATTCTCTAACACATTCTTTCAAGTGAAAGTTTTTTAAGCTTGAAACTTGTTTAGACTTACACTATTTATGCTTGATTTTTATCATATAGAATAGAAATGGTGAGTTCGAACTCGTGATTCGAACTCGTGATTGCTGGGTCAACATTCCTTTAAGTGAAAGTCTTTTAGGCTTGAAACTTGCACAGACCTACACTACTTTGTGCTTGATTTTTATCAAATAGAATAGGGATGGTGAGATTCGAACTCGTGATTGCTAGGTCAACAAGTTCTGATACTATGTTAAACAACCATCTCATCTAAAAGCTTAAACTATTAGGTAAGTCACTAGAATATAATTTATATTATTCTCTAACAAGTCTCAAACTCAAGAATTCTATCACAGTTAATAATGGTATTTAGTCTGTGAGCAATAATTTGCGGTGTGCAGGATCTGAATTCTTCTCGGATGGTTCTCTGGACAAGATCATCAGTTTTAAAATCAACAGAAGCAGCAGCTTCATCAAGAACAAGATTCTTAGTTCTTCGTGTCATTGCTCGTGCTAGACTTGGTAGTTTCCTCTGTCCAACACAAAATTCTCCCCCCTCTCAAGAACCTTGATACCAAAAAAAAAAAAAAAAAATCAGTTTGCATTACTCTATCATCAACTAATCTTAGATCTTCGCAGCAGTGCTCGTGCGAGATTTACTAGTTGCCTCTGACAAACCATGCAAGACTAGAGAAAGCTCAGGCCTGTGAAGCGGGACAACATCCTTAAACTCAATTTATCCTGATGAAAGCCAAGTGGGAGGAGGACGATTCTTCTCGACAATGGCTGGACATTCAGAGGGTACGTAAATCTATATATGTGGCAACTCGGTCAACAGAGTTAAAGCTATCTTCAGCTGTACTAGCTAGCTTGTCTTGGAACATTACTCAACAAACTCAGTGATATATGTTCCAAGTACAACTACGAATTCTGCTATGAAATATGTTTTATTCTTTGATTTTTTCAATTTAAACTTTAAGATCAACGCTTGAAAGAAATTTCTTGAATACATTACAATAAAAAAATTATTGAATTGCGGGAGGTCGGTGGTCCTGATAACCTTTATCATGCAGAAGATACATGTGGATTAAGATATCATTAAAAAGAAGAAGAAAAACAGAAAGAGGTTGCTCAGACTAAGTTCTAATCAGTCCCTCCAGCGATGTTTTTCAGAAGAAAGACGTCCATTAATGAATGGGTGCTCGAATACGTTCAATGATATTCCCGCCTGAAAGCAGTCTCCGAGTAGGATCAGCATGGCATGAAACCTGTTTTTACAGAACTTATAATTATTAGTTTCCTTAAGAGCAACAAAGTCGTTGTAGTATAGTGGTAAGTATTCCCGCCTGTCACGCGGGTGACCCGGGTTCGATCCCCGGCAACGGCGATTATATTTTTTCTTTTTTGTTTATTATTTCATCCTTCCATTTTGATCACTTGGATTTAAAATCCGCTAACCCGGCAAATCTCCATTAAGAAAAAACTGCCTTCCATGAAATCTTTCGTTTTACAAATGATTTATGATAAGAGTATATTAAAACGACTTTCGATTAGTAAAAGTCACCAAGTCAATTTTAAAAAACAAATATGTAACATAATATAGAATCCATGAGTTACAATTTTAAACTTTTGATTGAATCAAAATTGTCTGAATTATAGTTTTTTTATATAAAACAAAAGATAAAAAGTAACCTAAATCAACTTGCAAATATCATTTCTAGTATAAAGTTTTAATCTGGCAAGATTTCAGCCTGAATTGTGGTTTTGATCTGGCAAATTCTATCACTGGCAACTGATAGTTAAGTTTTAATGTTACAAAGGAATAATAAATGCACGCTGTTTGTTTTTGTAGACCTGTATAAGCAACACACTAAACATTAAAAAGGATAAAACCTAGTAGCTTACTGTACAAATCGAGAGATTCTTGCATCCAGATGAATGTCCAGGAGGGGCAACACCTTGACCGAAAAGATCTAGCGGTAAAGGAACGAGACCGGAAAGACAGTTCCTGCTCCGGTTAGTTTGGAATTTTGCAGGAAGGCCAATAACACCTAAACCACCTAAACCAGCTCAATGTTGACTCACAGGCTATCTAAGAATCATCTAACTCAATGAGCTGTGCCCGCCTTTCCGCAGCCTTCTTCCTCACAAATATGCCCCATCTTAGGGCTGCCTTGAGCTTCAGCCATCCGACAACAGCTTTGCCTGATGGACGAGGTGGATTATCGCTGACGCTGTAATTTGGGGATGGGGATGGCATGTATGATGAGTAAGGATACCCATCTTCGGTGACACTACTGGAGGAGAGACCCTGGCCTCCCATATTAAATATGCGAAGAAGTTGTTGCATGTCTTCGTTTTCAAGCATGTCATGACTTCTCGTACGAATCTCCTCCTCTGAGAAGAAGTCCTCCTTTTCTCTGTGTAAATTAAGATTCGATGTGCCAAAACCCTGAGAGCCAGGGGTAGAAGATTGTGGCGGGCCAAGAGCAAGTAAATTGTTAGTTCCCAGAGGATTCTGTACAGCATCAAATTGAAAGGTGTTGAGAGTTCCATTCTGTGGATCTATTGAGAGTCTCGCAACCATACCATCGGTATAACCTAGTGGGGGAGAGAAGGGGGGGAAGGAGGTATGAGATAGAATTCAAAAGGTCATTAACCAATTCTATGAAGAAGTATAGTACTAACAGAGGAAATAAAAAGAGCTTTAAACAAACAGCAGGACTTTCATGGAAGTAACACTAATTGATGGTTTCAACAAGCAACTGAAACACAATTAAAATATTAGACAGTGTATATTATGATTGTTTTGAACTTGAGAAGGGTACCTCCAATAGTTGGGCCTGAGTGCACAACAGGCTGCTCAGAAGGAACAGGAACTGAAATGGTCGGCAAACTATCCTGATGATCATATGGGTTCAAAAAGTCTTGTTGACCAGATGGAACATCATTTGGAGAAGCAGCTACACCCTGATGCTGCTTGAAGTCTAGAAGGGAATTGCCATCATACTCCATAACATGCGTCCAATTATCGTAGGCCTTGTTCACCAAGCTGTCCACATACACCTGGAAGAGCCATGCCGGTCAAAAATTCCGGGTGCACATCTTTGTTATTTTCTATTTCTTGGTTTTCAGATGAAATGCAAACCAGAATCACATTCAAATGCATGGGGGTGACAAAAATAACTCTAACATGTAACTAGCCAATCAATAATCCTGGATTTCTTACCTTCTGATTGTCAGGTAGAGAGTCAGCTGAGTAGAACTGACCATTAGAAATTAAGCCACTTAATTCATAGATATTGTTAAAAACAACACCAACATTCTTCACATCATCAGGATAGTAGATATAAAGTTTCCCGCTCAGAAAACACGTCTTTGAGTGCTCAACAAGACTATCCCACATTTTATTTGACATCCCACTCCCAAGAGTCTGCAGTAACAGAAAAGAAGAATAGCTATTAACAAGATATGAATTAGAATATAATTTGACAACCAAACTGCATACTTACAGTCCGCAACCTCTGTGCGTCTCTGACTATTAAGCGTAGGAAGTCTTCAACTGTATGTATTCCAGCTTTATTCAGCCTCTTATGAAATGACCCATCTTTTCCAATCTTCTCCAGTCTCCAAACCTCATCATTTAATGCAGGTGGATAATGCTTCTTGTATACTGTGGGGCAACAAATACAGATTTAACATCGTTTAGACAGAACAACACAAGCACAAACTGCCAGTTACATGCACACACAGAATGGAATCTGAAATTCTGGTTTTATTTATGGGCTCACATTCTCCCCGGTGATCCTTAACAGTGATGGCTTCGGTTTTTGCTTCGCGAATGTGAATGCCTTCACAATAGCCTGAGGCAACCTTCAGCCCTAGCCTGAACTTCCTGCTCCTTGTCCAGCTTGAGTTATCAGTAAAAGTAAGCTCGCCTAGAGTTCCAACACCTTCTTTAAGTGTCACTTGCAGATCCCCAGTTAGAAGTGGTCTCTTGCCCTCTCGTTCTTTAACCACATGAGACTCAAATTTCTCTTGTGTCCAATTATCATCATTGAAATCACCTTCGAGCACAATAAGGTCTAGTTTTACTGAGGATTCCGGACCAGATGTGACAGCACAGCCCATGTTTGCATCAATCAACACAATATGGATACCAGCACCCTGCTCCCCTTCTACTTTACCACCCGTATAGAGAGGGAGGGACAGTCTGGACCTGAATTGCAACTGCAAGTTTCTTCCATCAGGCCCTTCTATTCGTTTAGGAGAAGACCTGCATTGTCTTGACCATTAGAAGCACCATAATTCTCTCTAAATCATGTAACAAGAATCTGAAGTTCCCTCCAATTTGTGAAGGTGGAACGGGGCATGAGATAGAATAGAATCCATCCCATCATGCATTAATCATTTAGGGATAACCTCAAGTAAATTTATAACGCTAATTTAAAGCTTAATGAAAAATCTATTTCTCTTGCAAAACCTTTTGTGGGCCGAATACCTAATGACTGAAGGTGAATGGAAACATATAACCCTATTTATACCCCAGCGCATTGAAGGCTAAAGGTTCCTTTGAGCATTATCTACAAAAGGAGAAAAGAAACACTGCATACCGTCCATTGAGCTTGGCAGGTCCCAGTTTTGCTAAAGCACGCTCCACTTCTTCGCTAACCTGTTAAACATTGAATGTGACAGAAAATTTTGAAAATTTCTCCAAAAGATTAGTGTATAATCAAATTGATCTCTCAGGATCCTATAAAATACACAACAGGAACATGAATCATTCAAGGAGGGTAGTAAAACAGACAAGGAGCATAAAATTATCTCACCACTCTGCGAAGAATAGGCTCCAGCGACGAGCAAAGTCTCTGCAAACTATCAACTTTTAGAGCTTCAACAATCACACTGCAACAAATTTCAGAAACTTTTAGATAAATTTCAAGTGGGTTTTCGAGTTTCAACCAATTAACAACTTCTACAATTTCTACTTAAAAAAACTACCTTCATTTCACTGTCATCTAACAGATTTGAACCAATTCCATTCTAATAAAGAAAATACTATTTTTGGCTTTCCAACTAACATTCTTAAATTAAAAAAAAAAAAAAAAAGCTATTTCTTCTTAAAATGCAATCTTTTAAGTGATAAAATTCATAATTTCTAGTCTGTAGATTCCTACAAGCAAAAAACTCATTTCACTTGAAGACCTAAAGTCAAAGATTCATAACTGGCAAACCACCGTTAACTGAACAGTTAATAACTCAAATTAAAAATTAAAAATCTACGAAAATAGTATATTTCAAACCTCACTTTCAAAAATTGAAAAGAAGGAAAAAGTCGAGAATTTTACCTAGCTAAAGCAGGTCTTTTTCTATCAGGCTGCCCTTCATCATGACCAGAGCTTGAATCAAGAACTCTCTTCCCCCTCGCTGCCGCCGCCGCCTCCATGTTATTCGATCTCTCCATTTACCTCGTTTTGCATGACCCCCCTTCCCTTTCACTCAGAAACAGTAAAAACTAAGCTTAAAGCCACACCGAGATTGTTTTGTTTTCTAAAAACGATATTTTGGACTCAATTACCTCCACTACTCATTGTTTAGCATAATCACACTTTGCACCTTATCTTTTTAAACATTGCATTCATCTATAAGCTTAACAGAATTTTCTATAGTGAGTAAGTTTTATTTAGCCCCTGTATTCCCAATGGATTAAATATTAGTCCTTTATGTTTAAAAACTTATAAATTAACTCTTTGACTTCTGTTGGCCATTGTTTTACACTTTTACTTTTACCAGCCACTATCATTCATATATGCTGGTGTTCTGCAATTGGAGACGGCCTTTTTTTATCCTTTCACTTATAATTTACAATTTATGAAAATGAAAATGATACCAAACTAAACCTTATCACGAAGCAAATTTGGCAAAAACTTCTTGATTTTGGTCATGTCGACCCAAAAACTATGTTTTTAACCGAATCACATCAAACCATTTGTCCATTCCATGTTTTCATTGCAAAAACTTCTTGATTTTGGTCGTGTCGACCTGAAAATTATTTTTTTTTTAACTGAATCACACCAAATCATGTGTTCATTGAAACCCAAGCTGGGTCAAGTCCCAAGTCTTGTATTGACTTGCCGAGCCAATCCAGGCTTGGCAGATGTGGTAGACAAGAAAATCATATCATATGTTAGGCAATGAGCATCCAACTAAAGATCGATTTTATTTCATTATGTCGACTCAAAAACATCAGTTTAAGCCTGAATTGAGGTTGTGATCTGGCAGCTTCATCACTAGCAATAACATTTATTTTTAACGTAACGAAGGAACAACAAAAATATGGTTGTTTTTGCTGATCCTGTACAGACAAGAACACACTAAATACGATAAAAATCCTACTGGGCAGATGCGTAGGCAATTCAATTAGCCTTCGGTCCTGTTCTATTTACTTCCTAACAGAAACGAGATGGCCCGTGCTGAATTTTCTGGTTCGGTAGTGCATTGCCTAAAATATTAGAAGGCTCCGCCATCCAAATATCTCTTCAATGTAAGCTGCTCAACTCAATCAACCTTCAGAATTCACGAATGCTGGAAGGGAAGCAACTGCAGAACAGCTGTTGTTGGAGGATATTGGCTTACTGTGCAGTAAAAGGAGTGTACAAACACGGATGTTTAGAGATCTAGTTTGATGTCCAAGAGCTGTGGGTTCTCGAACAAACTACCTAGTACAACGTGTCCAAAACAGCAGTGCCTGCTCTAGTTAGTTAGGAATTGAGCAGGAAGCCTTTTAGCACCAAAACCATATCAACAATGCCTTATAGGCTATCTAAGAATCATCCAACTCGACGAGCTGTGCTCGCCTCTCAGCAGCCTTCTTCCTCGCAAAAATGCCCCATCTCAAGGCTGCCTTGAGCTTCAGCCATCCAACAACAGCTTTGCCTGATGAGCGAGATGGATCATCACCAAAGCAGTAGTTTGGAGATGGGCATGACATGTATGATGAGTACGGATAACCATCTTCAGTGACATTAACGGAGGAGAGACCCTGGCCTCCCATGTTAAATCCACGAAGAAGATTTTGCATATCTTCGTTTTCAAGCATCTCATGACTTCTTGTACGAATCTCCTCCTCTGAGAAGTAGTCCTCAGTTCCCCTGTATGAATTAAGATTCGATGCACCAAAACTCTGAAAGCCTGACATAGAAGACTGTGGGGGGCCAAGAGCTAGTAAATTGTCAGTTCCTGGAACCTGGATTTGCTGTGAAGTGTTGACCATAGGATTCTGTAAAGTTATTGACGCGGCATCGAATTGAACGGGGGTGTAGAGATTTCCATTCTGTGAATGTATTAAGAATCTTGTAGCCATATCATTGTTATAACCTAGAGAGAGAGAGAGAGAGAGGGTTATGAATGAGCATTCAAAGAGTTAGCCACCAAATATATGAAGAAGCTCAGTACTAACAAGGAAATGCAAAACCTTTAAACAAACAGGAGGACTTTCATGAAAGAAACACTTCCTCGTGGTTTAAGTTTAAACAAGTAACAGCAACTGCACAGTATTCCAACACTCTCCTACTTTTACTTCTATGCTATTCATGTGAATTATGATTGTTCTGAACTTCAAAAGCATACCTCCAACAATGGGACCTGAGTCCATAACAGGCTGCTCTGAAGGGACTGGAACTGACATGGTTGGCAAAGTAGCCTGATGATCATAAGAGTTCAAAAACTCTAGTTGACTAGATGGGACATCATTTTGTGAAGCAACTATGCCCTGATTCTGCTTGAAATCTAGAAGGGATTTGCCATCATACTCTATAACATGCTCCCAATTATCATAAGCCTTCTTCACCAAGCTATCAACATAGAGCTGCAAGAACCAAGCCATCAGAAATTTCTAAGAGTTCATCTTTATTGTTTTCTTTTTACAAATTTTCAGATGGATGCAATCCAAATTTCATTCAAATGCATGGAGGATGCAACAAAAAATCCAACATGGAACAAGCCAATCAATAATCCTAGATCTCTTACCTTCTGATTGTCAGAAAGAGAATTGGATGAGTAGTACTCTCCATTGGCAATTAAGCCACTCAATTCATAGATATTGTTGAAAACAATGCTGACATTCTTTGCATCCTCGGGATAGTAGATATAATGTTTCCCGCTCAAAACACATGTCTTTGCATGCTCAATCAGAATATCCCACATTTTATTTGACATACCACTTCCAAGAATCTAGAGTAAATGAAAGAGAAGAATAAGTTAAGAAACATCTGTGAATTTTGAAATATAATTTGACAACCAAACAGCCAACTTACAGCTCGCAACTTCTGTGAGTCTCGAACAACTAGGCGGAGGAAGTCTTCAACTGAATATATTCCAGCTTTGGTCAGCCTCTTGTGAAATGATCCATCTTTTCCAATCTTTTCCAATCTCCAAACCTCATCATTTAATGCTGGTGGATAGTGCTTCTTGTACACTGCAAGGGGAAAAATGCAGATTTAGTATATTTTATACAGGATAAGACAAGCATGTGCCACAGTTGCACACATGAACGCAAATGAAATATGAAGTTCTGGTTCTAATTATGGGCTCACATTCTCCACGGTGATCTTTAACAGTGAAGGCATCTGTTTTCGCTTCACGAATGCGAACGTCTTCGCAACAGCCTGAGGCAACCTTCAGCCCCAGCCTGAATTTCCTGCTCCTTATCCAGCTTGAGTTGTCAGTAAATGTCAGCTCACCTAGAGTCCCAACACCTTCTTTAAGTGTCACTTGCAGATCCCCAGTTAGAAGAGGTCTCTTGCCGTCGCGTTCTTTAACCACATGAGACTCAAATTCCTCTTGAGTCCAATTATCATCATCTTCATTATTGAAATCACCTTCAAGCACAATAACATCCAGCTTTACTGAGGATTCTGGACCAGAAGTGACAACATGGCCTGTGCGTCCATCAATCAACACAATATGGATACCAACACCGTGCTCCCCTTCAACTTTCCCGCCTGTAAACAGAGGGAGGGATAGCCTGGACCTAAAGTGCAACTGCAAGTTTCTTCCACCAGGACCTTCTATACGTTTAGGAGATGACCTGCATTCCATTCCACTGGCATCAGTAATTGTCCTTGTCTGGGAGTGCGGTTGAGGTTACTTTTGAAGGTGTTTTTTATTCAAAAATGCATCAAAATGATTATTTTTAAAAAAAAAAAATTATTTTTGACATCAACACATCAAAATGATCTTAAAACACCAAAAAAAAATAATTTAAATTAAAAAAATAAAAATAAAAAATATTCATTTTTTTTCAAAAACACTTTCCAAACACACTACCAAACACCGCCTAAGCCTAATGCAAAATCCCATTATCAGATGATGTGGTTCTAAAATAATTGAATGTGAAAATGCAACCTTATCTGTGCACAGAACACTGAAGAGAGACAAGAAAACATTATTTACCGTCCAGAAAGCCTGGCAGGGCCAAGTTTTGCCAAAGCACGCTCTACTTCTTCACTAACCTGTTTCCATTGAACATTTGAAGAAATAAATAATTTTCCAAAAATATATAGAAAATACTCACAGATACACTTGGACCAGCTATACAGCATCCTTGAATTCTTCAAAGATGGTAACAAAATAGGAAAGGAACAAATTATCTTACAACGCGCCGAAGAATAGGCTCCAATGACGAGCAAAGCCTCTGCAAACTATCCACCTTCAGAGCTTCAACAATTACACTGCAAGAAAATCAAAAACTTTTGAGACAAATTTCATCTGGGATGTCAAGTTTCAACCAGTTAACAACTTCGACCCCGACAGCACGCTTAAATGACCTTCATTTGATCTCCCTCAAACAAAACAGAAGGCGTATTTCATACAAACACCAAAAATTCGTATTTCAACCATATTTTTTTATCTCTAGCTTGTGGAGGTTACCATAAGCAAAGACTCTCTTTGGCTTAAAAGACACGGAGTAAGAGATTCATAACTGTCATTAATTAAACAATCACTAAATGAAATTAAAAACAAAAATCAAAGCAAATATATTATAAATCTCACTCCCAAAAACGAAAAGAAAAAAAAGTTTATTTTTTTCACCTAGCTAAAGCAGGCCTTTTTCTTTCAGGCTGGCCTTCATCACCACCAGAGCTTGAGTCAAGTCCTCTCTTCTCTCTGGCAGGCGGCGCCGCCATACTGTTCGATCTCTCCATATACCTCGTTTGCATCTTCAGCAATTTCCCACCGTGTCTTTCACTACTTACAAGTAGCAAGAAACTTCCTTTTCCAAACAGAGATTTGTTCCTGTACTCCGTGAAAAGGAGAGAGAATAGCAAAAAAACCCTCCAAGCTTTTGTTTTCTCTTACAGAGAGAGCAGGGGATTGTATAGAAAAGGGGGCGGGAAAGTGAAATGATGGTGGGTTTGATGAAAAATTCTGAATTTTAGGGACGAATCTGTGAAGTTTCCTGGAAGTGCCTGAGAATCTTCGTTGAACTGAGAGAGAAGGTGTGTCTGAAATTCAGTTGGTTTGGTCTACAGACTTTTTGTCCACAGTTTTAAAAACTCTATATGTGTCCTCTGACTAATAACGACTTTCCTTCCAAGTCCTCCTTTTATTTTTGTAACAATTTCACCCTCAAGGTGTCGAATATACTTTATTTCATTTTGCTTCTCTGAAGTAAAACTAAAACAATTCTCAATTAAACTAATAAATTCAATTTCTTATGTATCTCTCATCCCATATTACCCCCAAACACAGCTTGAAAAATAGTAACTCAAATTAGTTTAAGGGTACATGTATTAAGATATAAAGTTAAGACACTGAATTGAAACATGATATATAATTTAAAGACAAATATGTAGTTTAACTTTTTTATTGACAAGTCAGCCTAGTTACAGTGATGCCGAATAAATGAAACGATAGCGAAAAGGGAAAGCGAATCCCTTTTGCAGTGAGTCCCACTCCCACGCGCTGTGTGCGTGTAGTGATACAGTGTATTTGGCCATGCTGTCTATATATTTCTGTAATAGTGATTTTCAATTAAATTTATATTTAAAAACAATTATATCAATATATTAAAATTATTAAAAACAACATTAATCCTATATTTTTTTAAGCAAAAAATACATTAAAAATCAGCTTGAAATACAAAAATAAACAAACTACAGCAATGGTTTGTCGGGTTGCACGGTTGTGGCTTTGGAATTTATTTGTTTTTTGGCACTCAGAAGCATCATGATTGGGTGATCTGAACCGTCCCATTGGATGACCTTTTTTGTTGCGGGAATCTTTTGAATTTAATTATCATGTGACTGCGTCGCGGGGCATGATTGGGAGTAGTATCGTGGGCTGCTGTTACCAGCCGTTGGATTTCTATAGTTTGGTATTTGACAATCATTGGATTGGTTCAATTAAATGCTGGTGGTGGAGATAAGCATTTACACTGCTAACTTCATTGCACAGTAGTGTATCCAATTAAAAAAACTAATTAATTATAAAATCAACCTAATTTTGTATTTAGCTAAATAAAATAAAAACAGTGCACGTGTAGCACGTTTGGAGGTGTGTAGGAGGCGCTTTGCTTTTCAAATGGCACGTGTAGCGTGTTTCTCAATGTTCAAAAATGAATTTCCATCCAATAGTTTGGAATCAACATTGTGCCCTCTATTTGGTTGCACATGATAAACTTTTTTTTTCTCTTTGAAAAATTATAGTTTTGTTTTTTAATTTTTGTTATTTCAATTTTAGCTTTTAGTTTTATTATTTATAAGTTTTTATCTTAACTCCTTTGTAGAATTTTTATTTTTTTAATTTTATCTTTCAATCCTCATTTATCAAATATATAATATTTTGCCTTTTCACCATTTAATTACAATATTATTCTTATATTTTATAGTAAGGTTTATCTTCGTTTCTTTTTCATCATTGTACTAAAATATTTTTTTTATTTTCTCCCTTCAGTTTAATATATAACTTATTTTGTATTTTAATTTTCACCCCCTTTCTTTTAATTGTTATTTTTATTCTTAAAATCCTTTTGAATATTTTTTTTTTAACTTCACCATTCAATATTTTATTGATTGAGAATTAAACTTCATAATTTTTTAAAAATAGATGCTTTCAGTCTAATATCTCGAGTTACATGTTTTGTCACGAATTTTTTTTAAAAAAAAAATTATAATTCTTTTTATTTTTTATCTTATTACTTTGATAGAATATTTTAGATTGACTCGATCATTGTTAAAGTTTATCATGTCCTTTTTCGTACCCTATTTCAGCATATGAATATCATTTTTGTACAAAATAAAAATAATTCAACCCTACAACGAAGAGGCATCGAGACTAGTCTATTCTAATTATGCATTTTACTGACTAGTTGTCTCGTTGAGAAAAGAGAACATGGGGGAATTCTCAGTGCAGCTTCGTCAACAGAAAGCTTCCAATCACACAGCTAGTCCCGCCAGAAAAGGAAAATTTTCCGAACCCCCTCCAAAGTACAGTCTCGTCGCTAAATTTATCGTACAATTGCAGCTATAATGTTGCCATCACACAGCAGCACAATGGTAAAATTTGAATAAAACAACCTAGTACACACGAGCATGACCACCGACAGGAAACTACACACGAGAAGATGAACTCTACCCAAACCATCATTTATGTTGGCCATTAAATTTTGGGTGAAAACAAAGAAGGGTAGACAGAAAGGCTACAATGATAGAACTGCCACCAAAAATCTCTGATATCATTCACAATACAAAATGCTGAAAAGAACCAATTTTCTACATGGCCTAACATAACGTCTCAGCAATTGGCCTCTGTTAGACTGTAATTTAATAGTAGAAACACAGTTTGAACCCATGATTCGCAAGAAGATAGACTATACACTACCGCTTCTTGGTCTGTGTCTTTCCCTTCTTTTTGTCCCTTTTGTTTTGTGGCTTTGACCGTGATTTGTGTTTCAAAACTTTCTTGAATGATTTCTTTTTGGTCACAGATAACTTGTGCAATTTACCAGCTTCGTTCAATCTTGGCACTGTCGCCTGTGTCTTTTCACTATGGCCATCCACATCTTCTCGTGAAATCTCGCTAGTGGTCACAGTAACTTGCATGTTCCCATTGTCGTACTTTGTAGTCCCTTTTGCCACAAACAAATCCCAAAACCACGTTAATTATTATAATGTTTTAGCTATAGCAGAAATAGATGGAGAAACAACACGTTCCTATCTTGCAAGCACTCTGAATATACTATATTGTTAGAAGTAACCTAAAGCAACAATCCTCTCATGCTGCTATTGCATTGGATTGGCTGTGCGCGATGATCACAGAAGACAACATCATGAAGGGAGTGATTGTGATCCATTGGAATGTTACCAACCATTTCTATAAACCAAAATCACCCCAGATTCAGAAAAGTTAGCCCCAAAGGGAGGTTAAATATGAAGATGCATACACACAAGGATTTGTAAATTAATAGTTTCCATGCAGCATGCTTCTCTCTTGAAATAAGCTGGAAGTTTATGAAAATACCTTTTATTGATGCAATTGGTTCGCTTTCTTCATCATCTTCTTCATACTTGTCGCTTTCATCAGCAGCTTGTGGAGCTCCTCCATTTAAAGCAAGTTCTTTTTCCAGTTTCCTCTGCAGCAAAAGTTAGGTGGCAAAGTCAGGACAATCAAAACTCAGGAAATGAAGTTCCCCGACATCCTCTCAGGTCATAGCCCACATGCATCGAGCCCTGCCCCAGAAAAGGTGACACTTGATCCCACTGAAAATTCTCTTAGCACCCAAGTTACGAAAAAGCTAAAATTTGCAACTTTTCTTAAATCTACCTTTTCAAAAAACAACCGCAAAAGCTACTACAATGCCAAACACATATAAAGTGCACTCAAAATATTTTAAGTTACAGAATAATTCGTCATTAATAAAATCTTTTGTTTGAATTAATTAACAGGGTCCATCTTATAATGTTGCAGGGACCATTGCCTTACAGAATGCGTCCGAGCAAAGCAAAAAGGTCAATCCCCTCATTTCATAGTCATTTCATAAACTGCTCACTTGGCATAAGGGTGATTGCTGATTAGACATTTTACTAAAGCTCAGCAGCTCACACATTGATTGGACAGTCGTGCTGGGGAAGTTTTTGAGAAAAGACAAACTCTGTAGTATGCACCAATTTTGTGCATTAGATGAACCAAATAATGGCAAATCATCTTGCTAAAGTCTGGGGGCTCGGGATTACAATGAAATGCTATATTGAATCTCAGCTGTCAAAGGTGTCATTAAGATTATATGCGGGTATGCATGGAACAAAAGAATCCAAAAACTCTCGCTACTACAAGGAACAGAATACCATCCTTTAACAGTATTACTTACCAGAAGTTGAGAAATCTTTTCCTCTTTGGCATTGTGAGATGATAAGAGTTTTGATTGTTCTTAATATTTAAACCAATCTCTAATATAAGACTTTCCTCCCCATATCTTCATGATCAAGTTTGGTAAGCTGTAGTGGTTGTGGAACTGAAAACATGCCACATTAACAGAAGAGTGCTCTCCACAGACTAAACAACTAAAGAGCTTCAGCTTCCTATATTGTGTATTTTCAAAGAAGTATTTGTTTATATATCAGATTGACCATAAATGCAGGTCACCAGCGACCAGGCTAGGGTTTCTTATCTTACGAATTAGAAACTCATCCCATTTTCAAGAAGAAAAATCATGGAAGACCTTCAGTCTCGCCATTATTTATTATTCTCATTCAAAGAAAACCATATCTAAAATGAGGCACCTCTCTCTCTCTTTCTTTCTCTAAATTGTAGCCTAAGGAAACAACTTGTTCTCAACCTCTAATACAACCATTCAGGAATGGGATGTGTCCTAAGAATGATACAGCAACACAATTCTCCACCCAATCTTACCAAAAACAGACAAACAGATTGTCACATGACCAATACCAACACCTTCAAAACAAGATCATTCATTCATATTGTCAACTATGCCTTCAATCCAACTTACTATCATGAAAAACAAAGAACATTCAATTGGAACCCTTTTAAGAACCTGTTTGCGTGCCACGATACGCTTGACCCTTAACTTCTCCTCTTGATTTTTAATTGCTTCCTTTCTCCTCTTCTTCTTCCTCTTATGAAACCCGGTAACATAATCCCTTAACAAGATCAAAAACCCATTTCAACAGTCCCATCAACAAACCAAGTTGAACAATACCTCTCTCAAATTATTGCCACGACATAAGAAAAGTAACAGCAAAAATTAATAATAATGAGGAAACATTGTATGTAGTACCTGAGGTCTTTCTCGTTGAAAGACACAGATACACCTTTGTTCTTAAGAACTCGTTTCTTTATGTGCCCAACTCGATTTGGCGGTATCTGTATTGCTACATTGTCCTCAATTTCACCTCCCATGGTAGCTTCAAAGCTGTTTTCTTGGTGAGTCTGTCTGGTCCATGTAGGGTTTAGAACTCACAGAGAGCGTTTGAGGTTTATCAAACCGGTTTTGGGTTGAGTTGAGTTCGGTCCATTATCCGGTTTGAAATATTTGGTCCTAGTCATCTCTATTGGGCCCATTCCTTTGGATGGGCTTTGTTGTTACTGCTTCTTCTTCTTCTTTACTTTTTTAAGCCCTCTCCTGATTGGAAAAGAGATACATTTTATTTTATAAGTATTTCATTATTAATGAAGGAAAGGTATGAGCTTCGATGACCTAAAATATTTCTTAACTCTTGATCATGGTTAATAAAAAAAAAATTGAAGCTGAAAGCACGGGTTAAAAAAACTTGAATTGACTTTTAAAGAAAAAAAAGATAGCATAAATTAGAATCTGGTAAATTAAATTTAAAAAAAATGGATTAAATAAGGGTTTTGATTAAATTTTAAATTTAAAACAAAACCCAAGCAAGTATAATTTTAAAAGAAAACCAGCTAACATTAATTTGTAAGAAGTTCTATTGAAAGAACCTAATTTTGTTTTCTCAAAAAGGTAATCCATCCACGGAATGTTATATTACTGAGACCTTTATTAGATATGAAATCATTAGTTTAATAATACACAATCTAAAAAAAATAAAATGATAAAAAAAATACGAGATATCAAGTTTAAATGACAAGTTTTTATAATAATTTATTATAAAAAGTAAACATCACACATCTGTAAGAAACATGGTGCGATGGCAGAGAATTTATGATTTTTATAATAAGTTTTGAGTTCAAGTTAGGACATGCAATCCTTTTAAGTGTTTGCAATGGTCGAGGGTTAAATTAGACCTATAAAATACATTTTTTAAGAATAGTTGTCCTCACATCTAAAAAATAAAATAAAATAAAAAGAGATTCACACAATCATATGTGTAAGAGAATATCTAAAAGAGTTGTTAATATTAACTAAAGATCAAGTAAAAAAAATAGATATGAAGCAAATTCAAATAGTTTATCTCCTATTACAAGGAGTTTTTTTAGTTATATAATATTTTTTATAATAATAGTAATATATTAAATTTTATTTTTTAAAAAAATAATTTGATAATATGATTCCTCCTTTCCTATTTTTTTATATTTGTTATTTAATAGAAATAAAAAAAAAATATATTTTGAAATGAGAATAAGAAAGGCATTTCTGTAAGCAAACCTTTTTTATCTTATTAACATGCACAATTGTTTTCAATATCTTTGCCATGATATTTATTTTTTGTACAACATCTTATCATTACAATTAAAAATAATAATAATGTTATAATAACTTAAAAACAAATATATTAAAATAATACAAGAACAATACACCATTTTCACATTTTCATATGGGACTTTTTAAAATTGATTCTACTCAACAAAATAGGTTAGTATTAAAACGGACTTGACTCGGGTTTTAAATAAAATTAAATAGAAATTGATTTTATGTAACCTCATCGACCTAGCTGATAAAAGCATGACCAGGTTAAAAATTGATTTGTCATAAGAAAAAAATAATTAGACTAATGTTATTATATAACTTTTTTGTTATATATACTAAGAAAACAAGATCCTGAATCAACTCATGTTAAATTCGTAACTTGTATATGAACCGGGTTGAGTTTAGTTGATTTTTTTTTTTGAAATCTTTTTTAATTTAATCATGCAATAATAAAAATTAACATGTGCAATGGGGCAACTAGATAAAAACAAGTAAAATAATAATAATAATAATAAAAACATTGTAAAGGGTTGTACAAAAACAATGTCTACTAATTCTATAAAAAGAATGTATCGATATTACCTAAAAACAAAGTAACATTGAATGATATTTAATAAAATAATATCTAGAATAAATTCTTAGTTAATTTATTCAACTGAATTATGACTAAAATCATAGAAAAAATAATAAACAAAGCCCCAAAAAAGATAAGAGATTAGACTTGATTAGGCTATCACACCTCATTTACTTTTTTATTTTTAATAAAATAGGCGGATAATATGTCATTTTCTCTTGCAACTTTATCTCCCATATCTTAAAATTATTGACTAAACTATAAATAAAATGAAGTTTTGAATATAAACATAAAAGTTTTAAGGGACTAAAAGAAAAACAAAAAAATCATGTAGGGCAATTTTTTTGAAAATGAACTAAAAAAAAACTTATATATTTGACTTGCTATCAATTTTGGTGTCCTCATTTTTTATTTTTCACAAGCAGCTGAAATAATTATTTTTTTTACCAAAATGAGTATCAATTCAATGTCAGTATATATTTTTTTTAAATGATTATAATCATATAGAAAATAAATTCTTAATTTTAACTCCTAGTTAGCTCAATATAAAATCATAAAATTGAAAAAAAAAATTAATTAGAGACCAAAAAATTATCAAGTTTAACTCCTAGTTGCTAAGGCTTAAAAAACTTAACAACCATAAGACTACGGATTAGATTTGATAGGAAAAAAACAAAGCAAATTATGGTGAAATCGTAAGATAAATCAATTTAAAAAGTGATTATAAAAAAATAATCTATTACAATGACTAATACATTGTGTGTCGGGCACATTAACTTTCCTTCCGGCTTCAGTTTTCTTTTCATTTATTTTTTCTTTTTATGAAACAGATTAATTAATATATCAATACCATTACTTTTTAATATTTATTTATAATCTTGATATAATTTTTTATTTTATTTTTATCATCCTCCTCCTCCTCCTAGTACCAGGGACGTCTAATGTATAGTTTTTTTCTTAGTTATTTTTTATGTACCAATAAATAAATAATAATTGACGGTCGAACTAGTCAAAATACTAAAATATGATTTCCACAACATACGAGATTAAGTTATCGTTTTTTGAAAACAGCGTGATTTAAATGTAAAATAGGTGGTATTGAGATTACAGTTAGGGCAAGTCCAACGGGATTAGCCATCAGAGGAGATAAAGCCATATTTTAAAAAAAATAGCTTTTTTTGTTAAATTTGTCACTCCAACGGGGAGAGCTAAATGAAGAGGCAAAATGCCTCTTCCATTTTCGGGAGGCATTCCCACAGGTTTTGGCCGGGGAGCCAAAACCCAAAATCCGACCGTTGCCAATTTTTTTACCGTTGCCATTTTACCAATAAAAACGAACATGAACACAGAAAACCAACATAAATACAGACAAGCAAAATCAACACAGCAAACCAACATCAACACAACAAACCAATTAATTGAAAAAATGCAAAAACACATATTTTACAGCAAACTCAAACAAGAAAATCACAGAAAATACCACAAATCCAACGAGCAGACTGCATCTTCACTTCATGTTGTTAATTGGAGTTATTTCAATGTCGTTTTGACATGGGTCTGTGCCATTTTGCTGTTCTTCGAGTTCAGTAGGACTGCTGCTACTAGTGGTGGTGGGAGGAGGAGGACGACGGAGAGAAGGGAGGGGGGCTGGAGGCTGGGAGGGGAGAGGGGCTGGACGGAGAGAAGGGAGGGGGGCGGCGCTGAGATGGAAAGGAAAATTAGGGCAAGAGAAGGGAAGGGGAACCGGGGGGGTTTATATAGTATAGGGGTTTTATATATTATTATTATTAATTATAATAGTTATAATAGTTAGTAAAAAATAATAGTTAGCACAATAAAATAAATAGGCGAAATTCATTAATTAAGATTTTTTTGTCGGTTAAAATAGTTAGCATTAAAAAATAGTTAACACATAAAAATAATTATGTGAAATTTGTTAATTAGGATTTTTTTTGTCCGTTAACTTAATTTCATACTATTTAGTAAAATCAATAATAATATTTTTGATTAATTATGAAATTAATAAATTATGAATTTTTTGATCAATTAGATTAATTATATGTTTTAAATTTACTGATAGATGTTTAAACTGTGTAAATTTTGTGTTAAGAAATGTTGTGCATTTATTCGTAAATAGATATTTTTATCAGTTTTATTAATTTTATTGTTAGCGAGTTTCTCAAAAATGATTATTTAATTATATAACTTACTCATATTAATTGTATAATGAATTGTATAATTACACTATATACAAAATAATTAAATTTTATTTAAAATAAGATTAAAAAAATAGCTCTTAAAAATGGCTCTTATCATTGGAGACCAAATCAACTCAAGAGCCATTTATACACTATTCAAGAGTCATTTCTATAATTTGGCTCTTAAAAATACCTCTTGCCATTGGACTTGCTTTTACATCGTGATTTTGGATATTTTTTAATTAATTTTATTTTATATTTTTAAGAATATTAATATTAAAAAAAAAAAGTTAAGAAAACAAAATATAATCTCAAACAGTCAACCCAGTCAGCTTGCTTGCTTTCATCCCCAAAACAATCAAAAAAGAAACAGAAAGAGACGACAGAGATGGAGAATCACCAACAAGACAGGTCGATAATATCAGACCAGATTAAGGTCAACGGAAACCTAACCCCGCTAACTCTAACAACAGAAGGAAAGCTCCAGTGGACGACGGAGGAAGGTCAACAGAGTCTGACCGTGGAAAAAGAGGTGCTAGGATTCATAATTCAAGGATCCAAAATAATAATCAAAGCAGTTACAGAAAAACGAGACGGAATCTGCAGTTTCGGATCTGCAGGAGGAGGAGCTCTGGTGAGGAAGAATTTTGTTTTTGAGCCGTTAAGTGATGAATCACTGCACCTTTGGTGCCAACATCTCCGTGATTACATTAATTCTTTAGGTAATTAATTAATAACTGTCTTTTAATTCATCACTAGTTAATAATATTTACTTAATTGATTTTGTTGTTGTTTTTGTGTGATGATAGGGAGGCCGAAGAGGTTGTTTATACTTGTCAATCCATTTGGAGGGAAGAAATCGGCTTTGAAGATTTTTTTTGATGTGGTTAAACCTCTGCTTGAAGATGCTGAAGTCCAAATTACAGTTCAAGGTAGAAAATTATCTGTGTGCTGATTATTATTGATGGCTTGTATTTTGTTTGTGATCGATTGAGTAATGCTAGAGGAATAACATTTTTTATTTATTTTTATTAAAATCGAATGGCGGTGAATGAATAATTTCGATAAAATGAATAATGTAGCACCTCGATTAGTGGTTCCACGAATGAGCTGGATGGTCGGTGTTTTGGTCTGTGTTTATGAAATTTAGTATTGCCTGGTAAACAGTTTTGCTTATGTTTGTGTTATTGTAATGATAATGAGTGATAGTAGAGGTATTGATAGTGATTATGTTGTCAGAAACTAAATATCAGCTCCATGCTAAGGAGGTTGTTAGCACAATGGACCTTTCGAAATATGATGGTATTGTTTGTGTCAGTGGAGATGGTATACTCGTTGAGGTTAGTTGGCTTATGTTATTGTTTAAAATGTGTTGTCTGTGTTCTTGTTTTATTGCTAAACGGTGACCTTCTTAGTATTTGGTATGTTTTTCTTCTTCTTCTTATCAGTGCTGTACTTTTTAGTAGGTGGTAAATGGACTTTTAGAAAGAGAAGATTGGAATGTTGCGATCAAGATGCCTCTTGGAATGGTTCCTGCAGGTTTGTTAATCTTGCTTCTTTCTTGAAACATAATTCTTGTTTTCCATGAACTCTTCTTAAATCATAGGTTCAGTTATGGTTGGTGTGCCTTGGGAACCGATTGTAAAATTTCAATATCAATGAACTACTAAGTTGTTGAGGTTTTCTAAATTTTAGCGGGTCTTGGTTTTTTCCTGTTAATAAATGCTATCCGGGTGCACATTTCTAATTTGGATGTCTGATGAAGACAAGCAGTTGGGATGATGTTAGTTTGGCTGTTGCTTCCTCACTGCCAATGCATGGTGTAGTGCTTTCTCTTCACAACCTTTTAAGACTGTTCAAATTATGCCATCCAAATTGAGGCTCAGTTTTTAGATGAAGTCAGGTTTTTTTAGCTCTCCCCTTGGAAAAATGTGATATTTATGATATTATGGAAGTTTTTTTTCCCTATCATCACCATCATCATCGTGAAGAAATTAATTTCTCAAAAAGTAACTGATGGTAGGAGCTCAGCCAATGCATGAAGATGTTGTTTGGTTTCTTAAACAAAAGAATCAAAGAAAAATAAAGAAACAAGAAATCCTCAACTATTGAGTGTGAAAATTCCAAAACTGATGCAACTCCGAGTGCTCAGACTTCAGCAAAGCATCCTTAAAAGTATTGTCTTCTGTAATCTATACTGCACAGACCGTATAATTTTCTCCACGACATTATCTGTAACTTTCTACATGTTTTTTTTTTTTTATGATTGTAACCTATTTTGGATCTTTTTTATTCCATATTTTAAAGTGCAGCTCAGGATTTTGCATTTTATCGATCAGTACCTTATTTCTGGTTTTGATAATTATCACAAAATATGTCTGGATGCAGGTACAGGAAATGGTATGGTGAAATCCACTCTGGATTCTGCTGGTGAACCATGTACAGCATCTAATGCTGTGGTTGCTATTATACGAGGTTGAACACAGCCTTTTAACTTTAAGTTTTCCATGTTTAAAATATGCAGAATTTTGTTTTTGTCATTCATTGGAGCTCATTGATCAATAAGTTTCTGTTTCATGTTTTCACTTGCTGGCAGGCCATAAATGCTCACTGGATGTAGCTACTATCTTGCAAGGAGATACCAAATTCTTTAGCGTCTTGATGCTTGCATGGGGTATGGTTAATTTTCAATTAATACTAGTTTAAAGTTCATTCATGACTTTCTTTTGCTCCCAATAGTATGCTTTGGAATTTAATGTCATCTATGATTGGCTTTTGCTTCACAACGAGCTGTAATTAACTAATTTTATCACTTTCACTAGCTGCTCTATTTCTTTCAGGTTTGGTGGCAGATGTTGACATTGAGTCTGAGAAATACCGGTGGATGGGGAGTGCCCGTCTTGATTTCTATGTATGCTATTTTCATAGTCTAGTTATCCTTTTCTAGTGTTCTATTTTGTTATGTACATTTGCACTTTGATGTGCATGTGCATGCTTTTTTGGTCTGCTAGTTTATTATGATTGCATTATTTTGGGCCTAGAATTTATATTTTCAAATTAAATTAACAAATGAGTAATTTTTTATTTGCTGTGTAAGAGCTGATCCCATTTTTTTTTATAGAAGAAAGTAACATTTTATCAGAAGAGAAGGGAAACAGGGTTGCACAAATGGAGAATTAGTCATCTTCCAAAGAGAAAGCGAAACAATCCTGAAAATCAAAACAAAAGAGCATTTCAACAAATAGCTTGATATTATTCTGACAATGTTCTTGGTTACTATTCAGCAAGAGAATGGTATTGGTGGCTTCTCTTGACAGAAGCCTAAGAATTATCAACCTCGCAATAGAATTGCTTTATTTATAATATTATCTAAGATGTCATGGTCCACATCAATACCTTAGATTATTTTTGTCTCATGTCAGATATTATTAAAGAAGGCAAAAATATATTTTACCAAGGCTAATGTGTCAAGTGCAGTCAGAAATTTAATTAGTATCAGACTTTGTTTTCCTCTCCTCCATGTGTAGGGCCTTCAACGAATGTTATCTCTAAGGCAATACAGTGGACGCATCTCTTTTGTGCCTGCACCTGGCTTCGAAGCTTATGGGGAGCCAACCAGGTACAATGGTGAATTTGCCAGCACACATAGTATCAATCCTGGCCAAGAGCAGCCTGTTAAGGCTGAGCAATACAGTTACCAGGGACCTGATGTTGATTTAACAAATCTGGAGTGGAGGACTATTAATGGACCATTTATTTCAGTCTGGCTTCATAATGTCCCTTGGGGTGGTGATAATACAATGGCAGCACCTGATGCCAAGGTTTGTCTATCTTGTGCTTGTAATAGCATGCTTCCCCTCCTGTTTTCCACCTCTTTCTCTCTCTCTCTCTCTTATATCATAAACCAACACACAATCATCCATGTGTTCGCATTTCCATGGAGTTTAATACAACAGAATTTAGGAATTGTCTTGCTAAATGACATGGAAATTGGAGAAATACAGGTCCTGCATTCTTATTGTGCATGGGAAACCGAATTCATATGTTGTGTATGCATGTGTTTTCTTGAATTTCAGTTATCCCACATGTTGAATTGAGGTATGGTAGTGCTGTGTGACTTTAGAAAGCTATGTTCCACCTGTATGTTCCACCTGTATTGAGGTATCCCACATGTTGAATTGAGGTATGGTAGTTCAACCCTGAATTTCAGTTATCCCAAAATTCGTCAGCCCTCAAAATGAAGTGTTAGCAAAGGAAAAGGGAAAAAGAACAGCTGCTTACACTATGTTCCACCTGTATTTCTTTCCATCTAAAATAGGGTCATTTGTAGTAATAAACTAAGTGGCTGTGTTTTCTGTGCAATTTCTTGTTTCTTCTATTCCTGGTCTGGGGATGAGGTCTACCTCTGCTTTCTTGACATATTTTGAGAGTTATAAACCATCCCTTCTCATCAGTTTCTTTTATAGGGTCATTAACATTACTCTCTTGTTGCGTCACATGTTTTTAGAATTGGTTTTATGGTGAATAAACATCTTGGATGCTGCCACTTCTGTTTTTCCACTTCAGTTTTCAATCAAGTGTGAGCATGGTTATAGCTTTTGGTCTGTTGCTTGAACCCCATCTGCGAAGGAGTTTAAGAGAGATTTAAATGATGTTTTCTCATTGTTTGCCCTGTAATTTCGACACAAATGACAGTTTCCCTCACACATGCCTGGTAAATGTGTAGTTCGCAGATGGTAATTTGGACTTGATCCTCATCAAGGATTGCCCGAAGCTTGGCTTGCTAGCATTGATGACCAATTTGAGCAATGGAGGTCATGTTAAATCACCACATGTCTTGTATCTCAAGGTTAGTTGACTAAAGGAGTACCATTATGTTGCTCGCGTGCTGTTTTATGCTAATTGCCAAACAATCGGCACGTCACTTTTCGTTTTCTTCTCTTGCACGACGGATGACATGTCTATAGGAGAAAATGATGCTTGCCACAAACATGTACCATTCATCCTCGTTACAACGCGGGGTGTAGATTGTCATGTATATTAATGCTGATATTTTTCTTTCATGCAACTTTTACTAGTGTACTTTACTTAATTCACTAACCCCATACTATTTATGTGTTCCTGAAACAAACTACAGGTGAAAGCATTCATTTTAGAGCCTGGTCAACTCACCAAGGACCCAACCAGGGGAGGGATCATAGATGTAGATGGTGAGGTCCTGGCCAGAGGAAATGGAACATACAAGCACGGTCAGAAGACGCTGATGGCATACGATAAGCTTCAAATAACAGTGGATCGAGGTTTAGCCACTCTATTTTGCCCTGTACAACTATAGTTCATAGTTTAACATGGGTATCATTTCATGGCCATTTGATATTTACCACAAAAGTGCAGCTTTCTTGGGGTTCTTGTATTCGGTTTTTCACCGCAAGGGATAGGTAAGGAGATGGAAGGAAAAGGGAGAGACATTCTTCATCAACTGAACCGGCCTTTTATCGGCACGATACTACACAATGTATAGTTACTCTTATACTTAGACCTTCGAATTCATATATGGTGGAGAATTGATTGATAGATGTATTCATACACTGCTACTGTTTCAACTGCAACCAAACACATGACTGAGGTCGCAGCAACTTTAAGTTTCAAAAACAGAAGATCTCATTTGAGCTTCGAGCTCCTTTCCAAGCTCCAGACCTCGCACCAAAAGGGCTCGAGCTCGGGATCTGATGTAGATTTTTTCATTGGTAATTGATGGATGGAGGGGTGATTTTGTTTAACATCGATTAAATTTGAGATAAATTTGATAGAATCAAAAGATTTGGGACTTGATTGACAATAAAACAGTACTTTATAGACTACATCGAGTTCCCCTAAAAAATATCTAAACATGATGCCCATGTGATAGTGAGAGCTTGTTTTGTAAGAAAAATTAATTTTTTTCTCTTTAAATTAAATTTTATTTTATGTTTTCAGACTTTTTCTTATATAAAAAATATCAGAAATAAATATAAAAATAATAATATTATATTTTCAAATAAAAAATTAAAAATAACCGTTACCGTGTGGCGAGGCTTTCTTTCTTATGATTGGGATCTTTCTTGTCCGAGTGGAGGCTAGCATTTTGTTTGGTAATGGTTGTTGACATCTCATAGTCAAAACCTAACGTTATGCTAGAGATTGAGGGTGTGTTTGGTATTGTTTTTGTTTTTATGGTTGAGGTTTGAAAAAACTAGTTTCAAGAAAAGCATTTTTGTTGCGGTTCAAAATAAGTTGTGAAGTGTTTGGTTAAAACTGTGGTTGAGTTTGAGGTTGAAAAAAAGCAGTTTTCAAGTGTTTGGTTACCAAATTTTTCATATTACTTTTAACTTGTGAAATTACTTTAAAAAGCATAGACATATACACACACATTTATAAATATATATTTATGTATATATTTATATTGTATTAAGAATCATAATTTCATAATATAAGGAATAGTTTAAGTAAAATGGACACTTCTTTTTATTCTCTCATCAAACTATTTGCAATGTCATCACGAACAATATTCATACGTGAAGGCCTCTGCAATCCCTGACTATTTTCGCGTACTATAATATCTGGTAAAAAATCATCTGGGATATTGGGATTACGATCATATTAAAAAACAAAACATCATCCTGCGATCTCCTTCTAATATAGTTATGTAGTATCATCGATGCAACAACAATCTCAACCTGTGTTTTGTATGGATAAGTTGGCATGCTATGTAAAATTAGTTATGTTTTGTATGGTCAAATTTGCTATAAATGCTTATTTGGTAGCAACTAGTCGAATAATTAAATAAAGTCTAAGTGATTCTCCTCATAAAATCTGTACGGAATCCACTTAGTATCCTAACCAGCCATTCAATTACATAAATACATTCGTTTGCCATTTGAAAATTTAATCATAATCAAAACTAAGTATTTAGTTATTAACCATAATCATATTTTTTATAATAATAATAATAATAATAATCATTCGATTGGATTAGGATGATTAACCATTGATTTCGGCTATCACCATCATCCATCCATGACCATAGCTATATGTCCATAAACAATGAATGAATCATGCCAATGCATTAATAAAAGCTTCTGCCTCCATCTTCCTTGTCTCGAACCCTAAATAAGGAGAGTTTTTTTTAAAAAAGAAAATGAAGTGATTTTGCTGCCCTTTTTTCTCTCCGGGCCAGAAAACTGGGAGGCCGGCCGGCCAGCCAGCCATGTGCACTGTTCATCATCAAAACCAATGGGGTGCCCCTCACGACAAGACAGCAAAGATTCAGTGAATCCGGTTTGATCAGAGAAAAATAATAAACGATCAATTTCCACGTCAATGTACGAGCATCGTCTGACGTCACCATCCTGGTCTTCGCTCGAAAAGCAGCCTTTGCCGTTCTTATGGGTGTTGAAAGTGTTTTTTATTTAGAAAAATATTAAAATTGTTTTTTTTAAATAAAATAAAATTAATATTAATATATTAAATATTATCGTCTGACGTCACGTGAAGGTAGGTTTTGCATTGAATCGAATTAAGAGTTGATGAGATAAAGTTTTAGTTGACTCAACGCATCAATCCGCGACCCAGATTGAGGAAACAAAAGAATATTAAAAAATATCTAAAGTTTATATCTATAACGGTATAAAATAAAAATATATGATAAGCATGTTTTAAATATATATATTCGAACTTTTAATTGTTATCAATTTAAAGTTTTAGTGTGTATATTGATAGTAGAAATATGTGTGTTTAAATGAAAATAAAATAATATACTTGCACTATCATGATTCCATTAAATTTATTATACTAACCAAGGTTGTCAATGTTGTTCCGTTCCGTGCCATTAAAAAAACCGAGACAAAACAACGTTGTTTTCATCTCGGTTTTAATTCCGGTTTGTTCTGAAAATACCGGCCGGAACGTTTCAGTACCGTTCCGGCATTAAAATCCTCCTTATTTTGATTAACTTGTGATTGTGTTTTTAATTTTGAGATTATGTTTGTTTGACTTTGTGTTTATATTGTATAATTTAAAGTTAATTTATCTTGAATTTTAATTATGCTTGTTAAATTAATATTTTAATTTTTTTCATATATATATATATATAATTATATATGAATAGTAAAACCCCGAAACGGCACGCCGAAATACTCCAAAACCAGAACATTCCACACCAATAAAAAAACCAGAACAATAACCAGAACAACAACAGAAACAGTATTGACAACATTGATACAAACTGAGGAATGTAACTTTAACGTCAAACAAAACCAACACATCTTTCTAAATTGAAGTATTGAACAGATCATATTGTGTTTAAGAAGGCACGCATGTCTTTTTTTGTAGGGAGTCCATTCTTAAAATCATTTATTTATTCATTTTATATATGTCATAATAAAAACATTGTTTTTTTGGATTCGAGTAAATTTCATCCCATTTTAGATATTTTTTACGAGTTCGAATTAAACTAGTAAAACTCATTTCTTATCGTTTAAGTAATGCTTAACTTGAACATACTTTTTAGTTCCCCCGCGAAGAAAAAGAAAAGAGCCTGAAAAAAGCACATACGACTTTTCCCACTTCTAGTTAAAGAAAAATAAATTAAATTCTTTCATTGCTATATATCTATTATTTGTACATATTTATATTTTTGTTTTTAAAAAATAACAATTTAATCTATTTTTATTTTAAATTATTTTTTAGTATTTTTAAACCATTTTAAAGTATTATTTTTTAAAAAATAAAAATATATTTACAAATAAAAAAACATTTTAAAAAATAAACTTAACACGCTCCAAAAACACTCCCAAAATAAAAAAATACCTTGCTAGATTAGAATTTAGTCTACCTTTTGTAGTGGTGGCTCCAAAATAGAAATTATAATTCTCTAAAAAAAAAACATTTGGGAATTGTGAGGAAAACCCACTCTCCAGAAAATGTATTTTTTAGACCGAGATGAGAGAGTAAAACTCTGAGTGTCCCAGATTTTTACAAAGAATACACGTTCTAATTCAAACTTGAAACCCGATGTGCAGATCACAACCATTCTGTTATTACATCACGTTTCTTGGAGACTCTCTCTTGAGGGTTAGATTAAGAGCACTTACAATAATAGTCTTAAAAGATTAATGCTCAAAGTTTAATGAATCCATGTTGTTATTTGTCTAAACTTTGCTATAAAAGGGAATTTCTTGGAATATCTAAGAAGTAATCTTCGATAACTATTCTGTAGATCTACCTTGAAGAAAATGAAACATTAAGAAATAATTCATTAAAAAATATATTTAAATTCATTAAAAATATAATAATATATATTTTTTCATATATCTTACGAGCGAATTGCCCGCGCGATGCGCTGGGCTTTTATATCTATGTAGAAAATTGATTGATTTTATACATGTTGTATTTTGTTATTTTAATATTTAATTAGTGAAATTGTAATTGATAAAATCTGTTTAAAACAGTTTTTTTCCACCAAAAAGTGATTGAATGTTGCTATTGCTAATTTTTTTTGATAAAATTTGTTAGAAAATTTGCTAAGAAGATGAAATGATTTATTAGAAATTTGTTGTCACGGATACCCTAGTTAAAAAAAACACAAAGAAGAAACCCGGTTAAAAAAAAAAAGCTGACTTGGACGCCCCGGTTATAAAAAAATTAAAAAATATGAAAAAAGGTCCCTGTTTATTAAAAGAACAGAAAAAATGAAGCCAGTCATAAAAAAAATTTGCAAGGGAAAGCACCTTTTTAAACAGTAATGAGAAAAAAATTATGGTGCGCGTAAACTAACCCGGACACCGCGGTCATGGAAAAAAAATGTATAAGTGGGAAAACAAACAGGGAAGAAAAATGTTAAAAAAATGGATCTGGAGATTAGTCGTGGTGTGCATAAGTTGGTACCGATACCTCGGTTAAAAAAACAAATAAAAAGCCCGTTTAAAAGAAATAAACATAAAACACCTTTTCAAACAGTGAAAATTACTGTTAAAAAACAAAAAAGGAAGCTTGGTTATAAAAAAAAGTGCAAGGGGAAAGTATCTTTTTAAACAGTAATGAGAAGAAAAATCATGGTGCGCGTAAACTAACCCGGGCACCCCGGTCATTAAAAAAATTATATAAATGAAAAAAAAACAGGGAAAAAATGTTTTAAAAAAATGGATATGAAGATCAGTCATGGTGCGCGTAAGCTGGCACAGATACCCTATTTAAAAAAAAAAACAAAAGAGAAGTCTGAAAAAAGAAAAGAAAAAAACAAACAAAAAAGACTTTTCTAACCAGGTAATGAACAGTGAAATCACTGTTCATTACTGTTTTAAAAATATTTGCAGCTGGAGAGATTTAAACTCTCACCCTCGTGATTTGGCCTCCACACTTAACCACTCAGCCAAATGATTTTGTTGTTCATCCTAGCATTCAAATAATATTTATCTTAGTATATAGTGTTTGTTATTCCAATCCACAGTGTATATGAGTTTGGGTTAACAGTGCAATGAACAATGAAAAATACTCATTCTGTTTTAGCTTATAGCGAGCGAACTTGCCCGCGTGTTGCGCTAAGCTTCTATCTATGTGGAAAACTGGTTGATTTTATGCCTGTTATATTCTGTTATTTATTTCATATTAGCACCTTAAAATATATATACTAAGCACTTTTTGGAATTGCAATCTCCTTTAGGTATTCTATAAAATAATAATAGTCATGGTGCGTGTAACCTGATCCAGACACCCTGATTATATAAAAAAAATATAAGGGGAAAAAAAACAGAAAAAATGTTAAAAAAAAGTTAGTCCAGGGATTATTCGTGATGCACTACGTTGGCCCGGAACAAAAGAAATATATACTTGGGAAGAAAAAATCATGGTGTGCGTAAGTTGACCCGGACACCTCGGTTATAAAAAAACAGAAAAAAAATGTATAATTGGAAAAAAAAACAGGGAAAAAAATGAAAAAAAAAAGTGGATTTGGAGATTAGTCGTGGTGCGCGTAACTTGGCCCGTACACCTCAATTATTAAAAAACAAATTGTAAAAAAAACAACAACAATCAGTTATTGAAAAAAATTTTTGTAAGAAAACAACAACAATCAGTTATTGAAAAAAAAACCTTTTTTTAAAAAAAAAAACCCGGTTTTTAGAAAGAAAGAAAAAATCAATTTTGATGGCTGATTGGTTCGAACTCCTACGCGCAGCATTTTTCAACGCGCAAAGAACCACTCGGCCACAGCCATTCATTTGACATTTCTACACTACAAATCCAAAAAAAGCAGCCCTGTATAAAAAAAAAAAAAAGACCACCGAGCTCATGTAAGCGCGAAGCAGTGGATCAAATGTCCAGTACACAATGTTTTTTGTGTGTGTGAACAATGTTGCTACAGTAAAAGGGCGAGCTATTTTAGCTTATACTGTAAATATATATATAAAAAAAAATATAAGAAAAATACTTTAGCAAAAGAAACTGGGTCTGAGGATTAGTATTGGTAGACATAAACTGGTTTGGACACCCTGATTATAACAAAAAAATTGGATCCGGAGATTAATTGTGGCGCGCTATAGCTAGCCCCAATCATAAAAAAAAAATATAAGTAGAAAAAGAAATAAATTTAAAAAATATAAGTAGAAAAATAAATAAATTTAAAAAATATAACCAGGAAAAAAATATTTCATGGAAAAAAAAATAATCAGGAAAAAAATAGCTATAAAAAACATTGAATTTGAGGATTAATCATGGTACGTTTGAGCTTGTCAAACACTCTGATTATACGAAATAAATATATATAAGTCGGGAAAAAAAAGTTTAACCAGCAAAAAAAAATATTTCATGGGAAAATATGAAGAAAAAAAATTAGGAAAAAAACATAATAACAAAAACAAAAAAGGCAAGAGAAAAAATTATTAGAAAAAAACAAAACAAAAAGTAATAAAAAAGAAAGAAACGAATAAAATAAAAAAGAAAAAGAAAAACGTAATCCAGAAGGAAAAAAAAAGCAAAAGGAAAAGCAAAAAAAAGAAAAAAAAACTAAACCAGATCGGTTTTGCGTTTTGAGTGCTAGCGCGCGGATAACCGCTCGGCCTTAACCACTCCTTTGTCATATCCACCGTAAATATTAGAAAAAGTAACCCTCTGCAAAAAAAAAAAAAGAGCACATGCGCCCTTGAAACACCGGAGCAAATTGTCAGTAAACAGTAACAATGAATCTAACACTACAGTAACCGATCGATTATCTTTTAGATATATAAAAAAAAACAAATAAAATTATATATAAGTAGAAAAAAAAATATAACCAGAAAAAAAAATATTCCATGAAAAAAAATAATTAAAAAAAAGAAGAAGAAAGGAACGGGAAAAAAAAATTAGAAAAAAAAAAGGAAATCATTGTTGAAATCCACAGTAAAAGAAGTCTGGATGAACATTATTATTTGCATAGTAAAAAATAATTAGAAAAAAGAAGAAGAAAGGAACGAAAAAAAAAATTAGGAAAAAAAAAGGAAATCACAAAAGAAGTCACAGTTAAAAATAAATAGAAAAAAGAAGAAGAAAGGAACGAGAAAAAAAATAGAAAAAAAAAGGAAATCACTATTGAAATCCACAGTAAAAGAAGTCTGGATGAACAGTATTATTTACACAGTATTTGTGCGATCTCATTTAGCTTATAAGATAATATAAAGGGATTAAAATCCAAAATTAAAAGTATAAGGGCCGAAATGAAAACATCGAAGTCTTAAAATCTAAGAATATTATTACTATTACAACTAAAACAATAAAAATTATGAAATTATTACGATGAAAAAAATTAAAAAAAAAAGGAAGCAAGAAAAAAAAACTAATATTATTATTCTTATTGAGTTAATAATTGGAAAAAATTCAATGAAAGAAAAAAAAATGTCAATAAACTGTTTTTTTTTTAAAAAAACATAAGTGAAAAAAACAAAAATGAAATAAATTAAAAAAACATAAAAAAAAACAAAACATAAGTGAAAAAACAATGCGGTGTGTCTTTGCCAGTAAGCTACATGCCTTTCATTGTCTCTTTCTGTGAAAGAATATATAAATAGTATATTTACTGTTCAAAAACGAAAAAAAAGAAAAAGAAAACACTATTGAAATCCACAGTATTTTCACTCACAATGCACAGCGAATTCACGTCCTGATTTAGCTGTATGTATAATATTTGTTTCTCGTGATTTCTTTTTTCTGTCAATATCTCACTGAAGTAACTATTAAAATTTCTCTATTTGTTTATGAAAATAAATGCCAACTCATTTATCAATGTCCCTTGCCTTCCCTGCTAACAAAGAAATTGCTAGACAAGGTGTCAAAATAAAATATAAAAAATAAAAATTTAAACTTTTTCAAAAATAACTTTAACGGAATAGGAATTACAACACAGAAACCAAACACACCCTTGTATCTATTGTGATTGAAATTGTTTTTGAAAGTATTTTTTTAAATAATATATTAAAATTATATTTTTTATTTTTAAAAAATTATTTTTGATATTAAGAAAATAATCTAAAAAAACTAATTTTTTTAAAATTTAAAATACAAAATAAACAAAAAATATATTTTTTTTAAAACACTTTCTACAAACTTTGACAAACACACCTCCTCGTTTGAATTTAATCGAAGTGTGAAAAAAGTAGCAAAGCGAAAGGAAAAGCAAAAGCCCGTGTCATAGGAACTTAGGCTTTACGTGATTGCATGACTCTTGTGGGCGGGCCATGCATGAAATCATCATTTGTGTGTGTATTCCTCTGCTATTCGCTCGAGTATAGCATGCAGCAATACTCGCCTTTTTGGGGTCAAAATCAACCCTAGTCACACCACAACGTTGTTAACCCAGGAAAGAAACATACAAAGACGAGTGGTCCATAGATCCTAGTCCGTATCCAACCAAACCATTTGATTGATTTATGAAATTGTTAGACCAATCAGATCATTTGTCTTGACATGTTATCAACATGTTTTTTAATAAAATAAATTAATCATAAACTCAATATACATATTGAACAACGTTTTTTTTTTAATTTTTTTATAAAATAATAAATTATATGATTTTTCTTCTAAAATATTGAGATGACCTAGGTTAATCTGTCAAATTAACAACTCCGTTCATGAACAATGTTTTTTTTTTAATTTTTTTATAAAATAATAAATTATATGATTTTTCTTCTAAAATATTGAGATGAACTAGGTTAATCTATCAAATTAACAACTCAGTTTATGAGATTGTGATAAAACTATAAAAACAAAACAAAAAAAATTATTAATATTAATTTTAATCAATCAAATGTTAAAGGAAAAAAATAAAAAATATTTTGTTTTTGCAATGAAAAAATGCTTTTGAAGAAAATAATTATTTTTTGTTTCAAATTAATTTTGTATGTGTCAATATCAGAAATAAATTTTTAAAATAAAAAAACATTTTATTCATTTCCAGACAAAACACTATTAAAAACAATTGTCACTGCAAAGACAGTCGAGCTCTAAATAAAAAAGGAATAAAACATTATCTAAGTCAACTTGGGTTAATTCGACTATTCAGGTCATAAGATTGAAATGCACACCGATTTTTTTTTTTTATATATATATATATATATATAAAACTCAATCTCCAACCAACTTTATATATTTGACGACAAAAAATATCAATTAAAAAAAGGTTAACATGGTCTAGCCTATTAAAATTAGCAACATTTCAATTATATATAAAAATTGAAAAAAAAAGTTGTGTGAGAACCTAAATACACATATATATACATAGTTTATAATAATGAAAAATATTGTAAGATTAGTTTATATTTGTTGGAAATTTAGCTAAAAATAAAGAAAAATAAAATAAAAATAAGAGAAGGAAAGGCATAAAATTAAAACTTATACATCCATATCTAGCTATTTAAATATTGCATATATGTATCAAAGTTGTCGGTTTTGTTTCGGTTGGTGTTTTGTTTTTTCAATTGGAACGAAATATTTCGGTTTTAAAGCGTTTTGACGCGCCATTTCAGGGTTATACTGTTTATATATAATTAATTAATTATATACATGGAAAAAATTTAAAAGCAAAAAATTAAATATAATTTTTATTTTTTATAAAATCAAAGTTGACGCAACAATTTTATTTTTTTATAATATATATTTTTATAATTTTTATTGTTTTGATTTTGTTCTTTTATATATATATAGATGAAAAGCACAATGACAACAATTTGTCCACAAGGGAGATGAAAAGCAAGAAAGCCAGGTCACATTAGTGACCCCCAACAATTTGTCATGGCGGGAGTTGATTTTTTTTTAGTCGAAACGGCACAGACAAAGTAATATCGGCAAAATTTGGCCGATATTTAACCAAAAAATCCAGAACGAGCTAAAATTTAAACTGTTTAAGCTGAAGCGAAATGAATATGAAAAGTATAATATGTATTAGAAAACAAGAAATATATATGTAGATTTTTCTAAGTTTTTTATTGAAAGAGTGTCTATTTTAGCAAATCTTACATCATGATTACGTAGTTTGAAAAGATAAAAATCTATTTTTTATATTTATACCCTAATATATCAATCGAAGGAAAAAAAAACACTTGCATGAAAAATCTTTAATAAAGGACGACGAAAAGTGACGACGCGAAAAGAGAAGACCAAAAACAAATATCCTAAATCCACGCCCACGCGCATGTATAAATACCCAAAATCCAACACTTTTATTATTCTTTGCCATCTCTCTCTCTACAAACAACACCACGCGCCGCCCATTTCCTCTCCCTAGTCGCTCCCCCTCTCTCCAAAAGCCTCTCCATATCACACTCCAGCCCTTGAGATTTTCAGAATCTAGGGTTCATAACTGTCATGTCTTACTCCGTAATCTATCATTCAAAATAATTATATTATTTATTTCCAATGTCTTCATCCTCCTCAACTACTGCTACTGCTACTGCTACTGTTACGAATAATAATAGCAACAACACGTCATGTTGCTCTTCTTCTTCAACGGTACTGTCAAGGAAGTGTTTCAATTCCGACTGCACGGACTTCAAATCTCGAAAAGGATGGAGGCTTCGGTCTGGTGACTTTGCCGAACTCTGCGATCGATGCGCGTGAGTTCCACACAACGACTGCGTTTCTTTTGTTTCAATTTTGGAATTTTCTAAAAAAAGCGGCTGATTACCCGGATTGGTTCTGTTGTTTCAATTTTGGAGTTTTTTTTTCCTGGGAGGTGTAGTGGACAGTGTTTGTATTTTTGTTACTAAATTTAGGTAGTGTTTATGGTGTTTTTGTTGTGGAGCTAACAAATTGGTGGCTGATATGGGTAAACTGGATAGGAAAGAATTCAATGTCGTTAAAAATAACTAATCTTTTTTTAACCAAGTGTTTCTGCGTGTTAATTTTGGAATATTTATGTTTTTATTATTTATCAAATTTTCATCCTTGTGTGTGTAACATGAAAGAAGTAAAATTCAGCTACACTCATTTTATTTTTCGGGGAATATGTATTATTTTGGATTTTATTTTCTTTTCAAGTTAAATTTAATACAGTTTGCACTCAACGAGTGTGGCTGTGATTTAGCTGTTCATGATTGTGTTTTACGAGTCTAATCGGCAATGGCTAGCTTACAGTTGTGAGAGAAAACCATCAAGGAATCAGTATTTTTTTTTTTTACTTTTGAAAATTTTGGGATTTTCTTATGGAGAATGGTTTGAGAGAGTGATGTATCAGTAAGGATCAGGTAAAATCTCAGACTATGGTTCTGTTAAGGCGTGAAATGGAAAGGTTGGTGTGTTGTCTTTGGGTTGAGATCATAAATGGTTACTATGAGTGGGATTTGTTTTATTTCTTGCCCCTTTTGTTTTCTTGAACTGGCCTTGCCTATAGAGAGGAGAGGAAATAATTCCTTAGATAAACCGTCAAACGGGTGCTTATCAAGACAATTTGCGGGCATATTCTTAGCTATACCTAACCAAGTGTCCTTTTTCATGGTTGCGATGTCATTATTATTTTTTTAACTTAATGGTTGACTCAACCTTGTGGTTTAGCTCTGCTCATGAGGAGGGGAGGTTCTGTGAGACTTTCCACTTGAATGCCAGTGGCTGGAGGGGCTGTGAGTCTTGTGGGAAGGTAAGGTGAAAGTCTTCTGGTTTGTTTATTTGCCCTGGGCTTATTTTGTTATCAACTTGATGGTATGTATCTGCCATATCTTTTAGCATGAATCATCACAGTATAATTTTCCACCACAGAGGATTCATTGTGGATGTATTGTCTCACTTCAAGCTTTTACTTTGTTGGATGCTGGAGGTATTGCTTGCATGGCATGTGCAAGGAATTTTTTTGTTATGGTAAGATGGATTCATCTCTTACTGTTTAATCATAATCATTTTATGACCATTTATGATTTCTTCAATCAAATAGATGATGTTATGCCATTAGTTGGATAATGGAAAATATGTTCCTCCTGTTACTGCCAGTACATTATATTTTTTCTGTTGTACGAGAGTAATCCACAAAATCTTCCGACCACAACCTCTACCAATGTGGAATTTGAAGCATAATAGATTTATTTATGCCTTACATTTTGTTTTCCAGACGTCAAACCCTGCCTGGCCTCCTTTATTTTATCACTCTCCTTTTCCTGAAAGACTCAAAGACCTTTCTGCTAAGAGTTGGAATCAGTTAGCTGGGTCAGGTCCTGTACCATGGCGTCAAGCACCCAGTTTGTTCAATTCTTCTGCTACCCAGTCTGAATTGCAACCAAGGATGCCTTATGAAGTTGACAGGCTTAGTGCTGGTGAAAGATTTTCTGCCCCTTCGCTAGAAAAAAGGAATCTTGAGGATTTTTCTGAAAGACTTATTAACGGAAGCCCGAGGAATCACTTATGGGATATAGTTGAGAATGGGAATGCAGGTACAGATCCTTTACCTGCATTTTATGCTGCTTCAAGGAAAGGAGTGCATGATGACTTGGCATTTTTATGCTGCCATGCTTGAGAGTGTAGTAGAAACAACTGGATGTGAATTTTTTGTTGCAGGAATCACTGGCGATGAGCAACCACAACTGTTGTCATCTTTAAGAGAGGATATATCTGCCCAACAATTTGGTATAACAATACCTTATGCATCTCCAAGCGAGTCAAAAGGTCAAATTGAGGGCTCTGTGAATCCTGTACAGCCAGCCCCTCTGCCTCTGTTTGCTAAGCGTTTTCATGGGACTTTACATAAAGGAGTTGACTCATCGGTTGATGGCCAGACACGCAATGGAAGACCTAGAATAGATGCCCGTGGAAAAAGCCAGTTACTTCCTCGGTACTGGCCAAGGTTTACAGATGAAGAGCTACAGCAGATTTCTGGAAAGTATCCTTTATATGAACAATAAATTCTCATCATTTTAATTTTTTGCAAAATCAATTATCATTTTAAATAATCTGTCACATATTGTTTTGAGGCAGATATATAATAAATATTACAGTTCTCTAATCTTCTCCATATATGTTTTCTGAACTGTGAAGATTTGTTAGGTTCCGTAGAGGTCTCTGCTCCATACTTTCTTGATGATGTATCTTTCCTGTCCTCTTTATGATCAGGGGTCCCAAAACCTTAACCCTATATAAGCTCTAATTCTGTTATCAAACCTTTATTTGAGAAGATGCTGAGTGCCAGTGATGCTGGACGAATTGGGCGTTTGGTGCTGCCAAAAAAATGTGCAGAGGTTGGTATTCGTGTTTCTAAGCTTAACCTCTTAACTTTTTTCACCGGTTTTATTCTAAAAGCTTTGCATACTGGATTTTGGAGGAGCCAAGAATTTATTGTTTTTTCTCTTTAGAAAATGAGAAAAAAGAATGAACAAGGTGGTCATACAGTGAAAAGCTTTGACAATATATGTGGATTATAGATATTTGCTTTTATAGTTCCGGTCTTATTTTCTTTATATGGACCGGGGAGCTTTTAATCTGGTTGTGATTATAACAATCCTTTTGTGTCATTGGGCTCACAGTCAAGACTGCTTGTGATGACAGCAGCATATAGTAGCAGCAGCCCACTATAGTCTTGTGTAGTCTCGCATGTCCTCTTATTCTGTCAGAGTTTTGTCCCAGCATTGTCAGTTGAAAGATGATTCTACATGTAGTATTGGAGATTTAGGGATGTTTACAAGTTGCATTTCATTTACTGTACACCACTTTAATGGCGCACAGTATATGAGTTGTAGAATTTCAAGAGTAGCTCTTTTCAATTTCATTAGATAGTTCTTCTCTGATTTAATATTGAACTCTCTCCCTTTGCATGCAAACACATGTGTCATCAATGGTTGTTCAATACTAACATTGTACTCACCCTGACACAGGCCTATTTTCCACCCATCTCACAGCCTGAAGGTCTACCTCTCAGGGTCCAAGATTCTAAAGGAAAAGAATGGATATTTCAATTTCGGTTTTGGCCTAACAACAATAGCAGAATGTATGTTCTGGAGGGAGTTACTCCTTGCATACAAAACATGCAATTGCAAGCAGGCGATACAGGTAACCAAATCATGTGAAAAGAATGGTTCAGAGGAGTCTTAACTCAACAATGGTTTATGTCGTTTCCGGGTTGTATCTTCATTTCTCCTCTCTAGTTAAGTTGGACTTCGTTTATTTCTGTTTTTTGATTTGTCAATGTCATGGCTTTGGATCTGGTCAAACATCTAAATGCTGCTTGATAGTTTTATATCTTTCCTTTTCTTGTTTCATGCCTTTCAATTCATTTTAGATGTAATTTGGTGCCATCTTCCAACACTAGTGCATCATGGTTTTGGATCTGAAATTTAATTTTGTTTCCTCAGTAACATTTAGTCGATTAGAGCCAGAAGGCAAATTGGTTATGGGATTCAGAAAGGCATCCTTGACTTCACTATCTGATCAGGTATGCCCTAGTGCAGTTGCCAAGTACCTTTTCCCTAGATTATTCATTAAAACTTGCTGGAGGTCGAACAATAATCTATGTAGATTCTTGCAAGGATAGTGTTTCTGAATGCTATAAGGTTTCATCAGAAAAAAAAAATACTGGGTGACTCTGGAGATTTGAAATCTTCTTTGGTACCTCACCAAGATCAATGAATTTACATTCCAATACTAGAAATAGTTAGTCTTAGTTTGATACTTAATTAACTCCATCCTTTCTTCTGAATCCATTGCAACATAGCCTGACCTGAAAACTAGGGATGGAACTTTACATGGCATGTCTTTAAGAACTTGAAGTTCATGTATCAATCAAATTCCATGTTATGAATGGGAAATTGTTACATGGTAATATTTATTTGGCAATTCATTTTACATGAAAAAGGTTAAGGTATGATAAAGTGGGGTTTTCAGTTCATTTTTTCTCTTTTATGGTTAACTTCATTTGTGTTTCTGATATATGGCAAAAATTAAGACCAAATTGAATCCTACTCAGTGATGGATCAATGGTGAAAGGTTAAGACAGCTATGGTGTTTGTAAAAAGAGAGAGAAGAATACAACACACTTCACATTCATGAAATTCTCGTTGTTGATTCCTTTCTTAGCTGTTACAGGATATATAAGCAAATCCCGACAATTGCAGAGAGGCAGTTGTGACCACTGACATGTGGGTAACCAAACCAGACCATTGTAACACACGAACAACACTTCCATATGTAAACTGAAGCTACTGACTAATAAAACTAAATGACAATTCAACCACTCCTAACAATAAAAGAATTCAAATCAAATGCTTCTCAACATTGAAGACCCTCAGGTTGCTTTCTCCTGAATCAGTTTCATGTCTGGCAAATCATCTGACGAGGCCTAGTGATAACCTGAAAATAGGATGGTAAATAGTTTCATAAGAGTGATTGCAATGTACTTCAAGATTTGGTTTGTTGCTTTTAGTTAAATCAAGTAAGACACCTCTCAAAAAAATTGTGGTTTGTCAAATGATGCCCTTTTAGTCTGCTGTCAGCTTTAACAGTTAGTCCAAAATAAATTTAAATATGTGTTATGTTTACAGGACAATGAAACTAGTCAGACTGGCGATGGTGTTTCTGCAAATGGAGATGTTAGTATCACAAAAACTTATACAAGTGGAATTGCTTTATTTCCTTTTCAAATTAACACACAAGGTTACCGAGCTTTCCATTAACCTAACAGGCTGACTTGGGTCCTAGTCCTTGGTCTAAAGTTGACAAATCAGGCTACATAGCAAAAGAAGTTCTTGAAGCAAAATCTTCAATCAAAAAGAGGAAGAGCAGCACGTTAGGTTCCAAGAGTAAGCGCTTAAGGATTGAAAATGAAGATATGATAGAACTGAAACTAACATGGGAAGAAGCACAAGGATTGCTCCGCCCTGCTCCTGACCATGTTCCCAGTATTGTGGTGATTGAAGGATTTGAGTTCGAGGAATATGAGGTTTGACATCCTTGCCCAAAATAAATTTCTGCAAATAAGGGGTTTTCTGTCTTTAGCTACCCTTGGCATCCCCTTTACCATTTGTTCCTCTGTTCTGCCCATGTTTATGTCATTGTGAAGGTAGAGGCTGCTTGTTTTTTATTACTTTGATATCTTTAACTGTTGGTTTATTCAGTTAGTTGTCCCCTTGGATTATAGTTACAGTAGCCTGTACGGAAATTTGGTGGTACAGTGTGATTAGCAACTTATCACAATGTGGCTGCTAATCTGGCGAGGGTGAAACCCCTTGAATTTTGGTTCTCCCTGCCAAAAACTCCTGGCTGGTGGCAGGAGAAAAAAATGCAGAGATAAACTTCCTCCCATCATAGGGACATTTAGGGAGATAATTGGTATGCACTGTTCAGTGCTGCAAATGGAACTGGAATAATCATATGTTGCTATTCTATTAGTAGAAACTTGCCTTCGTTAGTCATTGAATTTTAGGTTCTGGCACATTGAAGTGTAGAAGAATATGAAATTCCAGAGGAAGATTGTTTCAACTGTAGAATCCCTGGGTAATAATGCCCAACTCTTGCATATATGCATGGGATTTTTTTGTGTAGTTATTACATTTGGTTGTTTGATTGAAGAACAGTCTTTCCTTGTGATTTTAACTAAACATCATTTAAGTTGTTTTTCATCGCTATGCATTATATCATTTAATGAGTTTGCATTGAAGGGTTTTATTGGGCTTCTTATGCATTTTCTTTCTATATGTTTTATGCTCTGAACTTAGCTGTACTTTTATGGATTCTGACTAGTTTACTGCTATAACAGGATGCTCCAGTGCTCGGCAAACCTACAATTTTTGCAATGGATGATGTGGGGTAAATTGCTTATCCTGAATGTCCAAGCTTTCACTCATACCTTTTTTGTTAGTTTTTTTTTAAAATTCACCATGATTTTGCACACAAATGTCTCCCAAAAATTTATCCATTCCTATATTTGTAAATCACTAGACATGGCTGTTAAGGAACCATCTCACCTAAAAGCTTAAGCTGTTAGGTGAGGTCTCAAAATATGATTTATATTATTCTCTAAATATGGCAAGGTATCTCATGGAAGAGCTAACTGGTTTGGGTGTTTTTTTCTAGGAGAAGTATATCATCTATCTGTAGTGTCAGTGTGTATTAGAATCTATTCATGTATCACACTTGCAGGCTGTGCTAGCAGAAATGTGTTCTCTGTCCTATAAATTTCGTTGTATTTGAATCAGCTCAGATTTCACACCAGCTGGTTGTGCTTTGAGATATATATGATCTCTCTAACCTATAAGCTTGTATGTAAATCTGTTCACACTATTTGAGTGAGCATCGAACATAAACCTAGGATGATGTTACAAGATTATCATGTTTCCTCTTTTTCAGACCAGGTAAAATGGTGCCTTACTGCATTGTTTACTCTCTTCTGACTGTTATGCAGACTTGAATACCACTTCCTGTTTTTGTTTCTAAACTCTTCTTGTAATAGCACTGCTTCATCTGCTAAAATAGATTTGCAATGTTCTTTCATCTCTTTGAGGGAATAGAACTCTAATATGATGTGTTTCTGCCAGTCACAAGATTCAATGGGTTCAATGCGAAGATTGTCTTAAGTGGCGAAAATTACCTCTCAATGTTCTTCTTCCCTCCAAATGGACATGTTCTAGCAACACATGGGATTCTGAAAGGTTAATGTGAATCCATTTATTCCTTCAGGCTTGGGTTTTCCCTTCTATCTGTAGTCGTTTTATGCTCTGAGAGCCTGTTATATAGTCTCTGGGATATTTAAATGATTCTGTGGTGCAAAGGGTGTGTGTGTGTATTCTACTTCTTTACAAAATGCAAACGTGCACTTGAGATCCTAGAATTCACTATAGATTTGGTGCATGTTTGGTTAAATTTGGCATTTTCTTTCTCAGTAGCTCATAATGTGTGGTTGTTTCCATGGTAAATAATGAAAGTAGGCAGTGCCCACCCTTCTCTCTTAAACAATGGACAAGGCAACATGTGAAAGTTGACTGCTGTCTGAATACATGTTAATTGCGTTCTCCTTGCATTTTGTTAACATTTTTGGTAACAACTGCTGCCAGATCATCATGTTCGGTGGCTCAAGAATTGACATCAGAGCAGCTTGAAAATCTACTGCCATCCTGTAATTTAGGTATAAATTGCTTACAGTGACTTCGCCTTTTGCCATATTTTCTATATTTAAAATGCAGTAATTCATGATCATGAAGCAATTAAGTTATTCTCAAGTGTGGCACCTAGTTCCACTATCATGTTATACAATTTTTGCAGATTCTATTTATGTGTATTTAAATGGAATTTCTTGTTCAAAATGTGATGATTCCCAACTGTTCATTTGCACCCGGTGTCATGTTTGTGAATCAATAGTCACTTCCAAGAGATTGAAGGCTGCCAAGAAGGATATTGATAATGTCGAAGCTTTGGGGGGCCTTGACACTCTTGCTAACCTGGCTATTTTGGGAGAGGATGAGGCTCTTCTGGCTTCATCCCAGGCCACCACGAAGCATCCCCGACACAGACCGGGCTGCTCCTGCATTGTTTGCATTCAGCCCCCAAGTGGGAAGGGTCCCAAACACAAGCAGACATGCACATGTAATGTCTGCCAAACAGTGAAGCGCCGTTTTAAGACCTTAATGATGAAGCGTGAGAAGAAGCAATCAGAGAAAGAAGCAGAAACTACTCGGAAGCAGCAGGAGTCGTCTGCTGAGAAGTTGCTTGATGATGACCCCTCACCTTCTAGCAATGCAGGAAGTGCAAGCGGCAGCCCTAACAAGAAAAAAGCAGTCAGTGAAGGATCCGATGATGATCCTAACAGAATGAAATCCTCAGCTTCGCCTTTTAAAGGCCAAATAGACCTGAATATCAAGCCAGAGAGGGAGGATGAATTATCACCTGGTTCGGATTCTGGAGGCACGAAGAGGATGCTCCAAGGTGCCTCTGAGAGATACCTCAGGATGCAAAGATTCTTGAGCTCAGATGGTGACAGTATCCCTGCCAGTAATCACACGGTGTCAAGAGGGGGAGCAGACGAAAAAGTCAGTAGTGCAGTTATTCTTGGTGGCAGCCACCAAGATGCTGGTGAGAATCACCCCTCAGCCTTTTCATTGATCGCATCTGCATCCACACCAGCCACCTGATAGACAATGCCCTTGACTGAGCACGGCCATCAACCAAGAAAGACCCCGTGATTGACGCAAGGATATTCCCGTGGCATATTTGTCGACATCGGCATTTTAACTCTGGTTCTTCTGCTCAAAAAGTAGAGAGGGGTAGGAAATTTTTTCGGGTCCATGCTGTATAATATCTTCTTCTCTATGCTACTACAACCGGACACTGACATGCTTTTAGAAGGTGATTGATGATTCAATCAACTGGGTAGTAGGTTGCAGCTATGTAGTTTATTGTTAGAAGCTCACTGCTACCCATAATTAAGAAAAACAGAGGATGTAATTAAGCTTGTGCTTTTCCGCACAGTAAAAAGAAATTGCGTTCTTGTAATTTCAGTTTGGGTTTCAACTCCGAGAATTTTTTTTTCTCAATCAGCAGTAAGCTTTTTGCTCTCTTGGTTGAAATTTAACAGCTACATGGTGGCGCTTTGAATCGAGCAAGCTAGCTATTTTCCTTCAATTCTATGGAATGTGTGTTTGGTAATAATAATATGATTGTATTTGAAAATATATTAAAATAATTTATTTTATTCTTTACATTAACATATTAAAGTTTATAATGATTTTTATTTATTTTTAAAATCATTACATCAAAATTATTTATAAACACAAAAACAGAAGCAGCCACTCTCAAAACACTCAAAGTTCAAGGTTTTCTGATGCATCGACTAATCTCACATACCATTTTGGTGCTATTAGTATCTCCTTTCCAGTGAAAAATACTGAAAAATGTTGTGGAAAGAATCTATTGAGATCTTCAACATTATTATTAGTTTTCTTCAAAAACTACAATGAGAAGCAGTCATGTCCCAGATTTCCTTTAGCCATAAAAAGTAGTAAATGAACACCTTCAAGTTTTTCCTGAGAGATGAAAAATGTTTCCCTGACCATGTTCTGTAAGGCCTGAAGGTAGGTTCAAGAGGGAGCAAAGTGAAGATTTTGATAGGTTTGTGCAATCTCTATAATTAGATTTGTGGTTTGGGTTAAAGAAGACGAAGACCAAGTCAGCAAAGCCATAATAATGGTTCCCAAAGAAAAGGGGGAAACCGTTTGTTACATATATCAGACAACCTATGGAAACTTTGTATACGGTTTTCCAGGCAAATCTTGGTTCGTCCTAAATCCTAATCTCCAATAAAAGAAAATTTTGTTGGCCAGTTCTTGCTTTTGCCACCTCTTCCTTGTCCCTTCATCCTCATGAGGCTCTAGATTAAGAACTGGAAGATGATCACAAAAGAACCTTAAAAAACTAATGCAGTTTTAGAAGAGCAGGAATTGTTTTATCCCTGGCTTTATAAACATTTTCCAAGATGAATGATTTGTTCTCGAGCTCGTTCAAGAAGTACACTGACGTCAAGCAGCAGGCTCAAATTGATGACATGGAGGCAGGGAAGGAGAGTATGAATCTGGACAGATTCTTTGAAGATGTCGAAAATATTAAGGAAGAAATGAAAACTGTAGAGAGGCTGTACAGGAGTTTACAGGAAGCCAATGAAGAATGCAAGACTGTTCATAATGCCAAGACCATGAAAACCCTCCGTTCACGGATGGACACGGACGTTGAACAAGTTCTGAAACGCGTTAAAATCATCAAGGGAAAGCTCGAAGCCTTAGATCGATCCAATGCAGCTCACCGGAATATTCCAGGGTGTGGTCCAGGTTCCTCTACAGATCGAACCAGGACATCTGTGGTTAGTGGTTTGGGAAAGAAGCTCAAGGATCTCATGGATAATTTTCAGGACTTGAGAGCTAGAATGTCGGCCGAATATAAGGAAACTGTGGAACGCAGGTATTTCACAATCACAGGAGAAAGAGCAAGTGACGAAACGATCGAGAATTTGATATCCAGTGGTGAAAGTGAAAGTTTCATGCAGAAGGCAATTCAGGAACAGGGAAGAGGCCAGATTCTTGACACGATATCAGAAATCCAGGAGAGACATGATGCTGTGAAGGAGATAGAGAAGAATTTGATTGAGCTTCACCAGGTATTCCTGGATATGGCTGCTCTTGTGGAAGCTCAGGGTCACCAGCTGAATGATATTGAAAGTCATGTTGCTCATGCTAGCTCGTTTGTGCGGCGAGGAACCGATCAGCTTCAAGAAGCCAGGGAATATCAGAAGAGCTCCCGGAAGTGGACGTGCATCGCTGTCATAGCTGGTGTTGTCCTCATTGCCGTCTTGCTACTACCAATTTTACCACATATCTTAGCTCTCTTGTAGGAATGAGAGGTGGGCAGAATTTCTTTTTGAACTCCAGAAACACATTTGAGTTAACCCCAGCCGAGCACTGTTAGTTGTAAGGTTATCTTGGAAAGCTTGGTTTTATTTTCCAATGGTAGCAATTTTGATATCTCCAGCATTAGCACAACAGCAAGGATGATTGGTAAGTTTAGGTATCTAAGAAACACAATTCTTGTTTGGCACCCCCAATAGAGGCTATTGACATTTGACATTGTTTGCATGAAATTCTGCTGCAAATTCAAAACCAAGGCCATGGCAGAAACCATGATAGTTGATTGGAACGAACGGGTAATTGCTTGGGAGAAGAAGACGCATTGTAGTATCAAATTTTTGACTAAATGAAAGGAATTTTATGCCTGTCAACTAGTTTTATTTTCCCCTCTTTATCTTCTTATTGATTATACATGAAGGAAAATTTTCTTTTGAAGATGACAGTAGAAAACTATCAATGGGTGAATTTCTCTGCATCTCTGCAGAAGAAAATTTTCAACATTTCATGAATGAACACATACAAATGACTGGATATCTCAGTATCATAAAAGAAATTATTGGGGTTGCAGAGCAATTAATATAGTTAGGCCATGCATGAAACCTGATTCATACGAGGCAAACTGGGAGTCCCAATAGGGGCTTGAAATACTATAAATACACAACCTTTTCAAAACCAAGCCAATGCTCTCCCAATAGGATCATTTTTTTCCAGATATTCAATAGATTAAAATCAAGCTGATTATATTGAATTTCATGATCCAGCAGTGTAAATATGCTACATAAGATATGCAAGCAAGTTTAACTCTATTTCAGCTAGATGATAGGTCAATCATTTCACAAACAGGAGACGAGAGAATACACAATTTAAGAAACCAAATTTAAGAAAAGCCCAATTTTTCATATATGACAACAAATACTCTCTTAAAATGGGCACAAAATACCATTCTCCAGCTCTCAATGCAACCATTCACATAGGAATAAAGCAGCTGCAAAATTAGTTATTCTTTTGCTGCATCACCACCCAAGATTCTGCTATGCCACGGCAGTAGTAGATAGGAAACTATATATAACCCAAACCAAATGAACCTGCTTGCTCATATCAATCAAGTGCCAGCACTAGGCAACGCTGCCATAAATGAATTGTACGAGGACTCCAAATCAAAGTGAAGTTGCCGAGCCTGCTGCTCTGTCAACTCATCTGCTGCCCCCATCTTAGACAACCTCAAAATCCATTCCTTCATCTTTGTCTTACCCTCAAAGTCAGCTGGCAAAATACTTAACTTGTTCAGTGAAGCTGAGAGGTCTGAAAGCAAAGGATGCACCTGGTCCACCGCCACCATATTCAACTTCAGCGAATCCATAGCTGTGATGAAGTTCTGAACACACTCTGCCACAATGGCAGCTGAGGTGGTAGACGAGGCAGCTGCAGCAGCACGGTGTTCCACTGTGGCAGGCACCCCAGAGGTCACAAGCCGGTTAATGGCAGCTGGGCAATCCATCTTGTATGTATCAGCAAAGCGCTCAATGCTAGGGACCGTGTCTTTAAAAGAGGAAGCCAAAGTTTTGAAATGAGCAATGAGTTTCTGGCACTCAGGTTCATACTGAGATGAGGATATAATGTCACGAACATAAGCCTTTTCAAGCTTCTCCGTGGCTTTTATTATAGCATATAACTCAGCAAAATTCTCATACATTTCTCTCTCGCGCTTGTCGTTCCATAGCTTGACCTCCATTTAGATACAGAGAGTATAGACTTAAAGCAGCAAAAAAAGAAGAGAAGAAATCACTTTCAAAGTCGGATTAATAAGATATCTGTGGAGGACTGGAGAAGAGAATGGGACACGCGCAAAGTGCACTGACCTTCACTGAAAATAATCATACACAACATAAGAAAGCGTAATCATAAGAAGAAGAAGAAATACAATCAATTGCAAAAATCTAGAACACAATACACACATTAAGTCATAAGTCGAAAGGCAGCATAGACTCCTTTACTCTTCTCTGGTGGTTCAATAAAACAAGTTCTGGACACACATTGTCCTTTCCATGGCGCAATTCTAGAAACGAAAACAAATCATTCAAAACAACACTCATCTATGCCTAAAAAAGCATGGTAATCTGCTTGAAGGAATGAAGGACTGGAAACTTTAACAAGCTAAAAAAACCCAAATCATAAAACTTAAAAACTTATCACCATAAAAAACCTATTTCCACTAAACCCTTTTACTTAACTAACCATCAAGCAGCTAATGATAACGCTACCACCCTTGAAACAATAGTCAAGATAATTTCATTTCAATTATAAAGTCCCTCTCTTCAAGATTCATCAGGTTTCCAAAAACCAACCAAAAAAATCACAGCATAAGAACACCAGATCATGAGATCACAAACCGTTAAAAAACCCAGAAACCAAAATCAATACCCAGAACATAAAATTAAAAACCCATTAAAAAAAGTCGAACTTTACCTTAAATCATCGTTACAAAAGCAATGAAACAACCAAAGTTTAAAGCTTTAAATCACAGCAACAGACAAATAAACTTATTATTATTATTATTATTATTATTATATATAATTATATATATGTATGTATATCCATACAGAGTGAGAGAGAGCGTGGAGGGGTACCTACAGGGAAGTGAAACGCTGCTTTGAATAACGTGAAGGGTCTTTTTTTTCTCACTTTTTGCAGAGAAAAATTATAAGAAAAGGAATAAGATAGGGAGGCATTGTAATTTGTTAGACAAACCTCAAGTTAGTCTCCAAATTATAGACTGAATCTTGAATGAGTCTTAAAAGACCTTTTCTTTCAATCAGGTCCTCAAAGTATTGCAATTGATGATGGATGACCATCTAAACATGTGATTGGTTTAGAGGTTAGCCATAAAAACAAAATAATCTTTAATTAAACTTGAATATTAAAAATGATTTTTTTATTGAAACTATTAAAATTCACATATAAGATATTATATTAATGTATAATATATGAATATAAGCTAAACATAAAAGTTACAGAATTATCGCGATTGAAATCAAGCTTTTCTAATTTTACCAATTTAGTTATAGAGTTTATGTAAGTCCTAGTACTAAGTTTATTTACCCAAGTGTTATAATATATATATATATATATATATATATATATATTAGATGAAAAAACCAAAATGCATTTTATTTTGAAATGAATATTTAGTATGGTAAAAATGATAAAATACTCACATAACAATATAGTTTTGGTTAAGGTGCTATTTATTTATGGTAATTATTTTCAGATTCTAGTTTTAGGGAGAGTTAATATTAGTTTCAATATGTTTTTCATCAAATTTTAAAATAATTAGTAATTTATTTTAGTTTTTTTGAATTATTTTGATATGCTGATATTAAAAATAATTCTTTAAAAAAATATTATTTCAATGTCTCTTCGAATAAAAAATATTTAAAAAGCAATCTTTATCACATTTTCGAACACCCTCTTAAGTGAATAGGGATATATTATCTAATAATATCACACTTGAAATAAATGAGGATGTAATTGAGACAAAAAGTTATTTGTGGACTTTTAAATAATTAGTATATAGTTGGGGGACTTTTCTGTAGCTTACCATAATATTCGTTTTTTGATTGTGAGAGAGGGAAGGGTTGCGTGTTGGATGTTATCATATAATTACTGCTTACGGCATCTACGTGTAGCAGTTGAGATGACCAGAAAAGAAAGTGACAGAGAGAGAGGGGGGGGATCCCCGTTACGTTCTGTGGGGGCGAGTTCGTCATATGATCTCATCCTTTTTCCACCGTCTGATTCTCTTTGTGTGTTCATGATCGATCATAAGATCCTGCTCTCTTTCAGTTTCCAAGGCTTGTCATTGTGGGCCCATAATGATTTTTTGTCAGAAAATTGGAAGTCCATTTTGTAGGGCTTTGTTATTTTATTATAATGGTTATTGTATGATAGCTGTCTTCCTATATTAAAATATAGTTATAGGAAAAGATATTTTTTAATTAATATAAATTATTTAAATGATAACTTTATTTAATATTTTTATTCATGTGTTTTATAATTATCTTTTTATATCCTGAAATGCAGATTAAAACTAGCTCTATTGTAAAAATTAACAATTTAATTTGAATTTGGTGTACATTAACCAAACCTTGCTCATGGCCCGAATCGTATTGTTAAATGAATTATCCAAGAGCTTCCCACAGGCTCCCGGCCCACCATATTCTTTTGGTGGAAAGAATGGGGCCAAAGCCCATACTAATTCATAATCCGCATCGTATAAGAGAAAAAACAAATCCTTAATAAATTCACTCCCGTTAGCCTCCTCTGTATATCTTATTTTCAGACCAAAAAACGAGGTTTTTGTTTCTTAGCCAGACTTGTTAATTTCATTCCGTTCCGGTCGAAATATTTCGTGCCACTAAAAAAACCAAAACAAAACGGCGTTGTTTTCGTCTCGGTTTTAATTCCGGTCCGTTCCAGAAATTCCGGCCGGAACGTTTCGGTACCGTTCCGGCTCAAAATCATAATATTTTTTTTATTTTAGAACATTTTACTATCATAATATTTTGGAATTTTAGAGATGTTTTTAATTTTGAGATTGTGTTTGTTTGACTTTGTGTTTATATTGTATAATTTAAAGTTAATTTATCTTGAATTTAAATTATACTTGTTAAATTAATATTTTAATTTTTTTCATATATATATATATATAATTAATTATATATGAACAGTACAACCCTGAAATGGCAAGCCGAAACGCTCTAAAACCGAAATATTTTGTTCCAATAAAAAAAACAGAACGACAACAAGAACAATATTAACAACCTTGTCTGTAACCCTAAATAAATCCTTAAAAAAAAACCTGATTTCGATTTTAAAGGGCCTGTTTGGGAGGGCGGTAGCGGTTGCGGTTGTGGTTGAAAAAATGGAGTTTTTAAAATGGAGTTTTTAAAATGGAGTTTTTAAAAATAGAAAGTGTTTGGTAAAACTGTGTGTTTGGTTTCCAAACTTTACAAACTGCTTTTAACTTGTGAAATTACTTAAAAGGGCATGGAAATATACACATTTTAATAATAATAATTTTACACACACATTTATATATATATATATATATATATATATTATATTAATAATCATAATTTTAATAATAATAATAATAATATTATTTTAATATTTTAATATTAAAATATTAATATTAATATTTTATATTATTATTTTATTTTAATATTAAAAAATATTAATAGCTTAATATTAGCTGCTGCCGACACTGGTTGATAAATGTATTGTAACACATTTGCTTCCCATTTGCTTTGCTTCCCATTTGCTTCGTCTAAACCCATTTGCTTCATCTCCCCCCCTTTGAAAGCTCTCAGCTGCCTTAATATTTTAACGCATATTGACCACAAAAATCTCAAAGTCTCTTCGCTCAATAAAAACCTTAATTCTCTCCTTAGAACCCACAAATCTTTCCTTCGTTTTTTCTCAAAACCCATTTCTTTCCAAAAAATCCCAACGAAGACTCAACCTTTATTTGCATCATCATCAAGCTCCATGTCCTTGCAACCAATTGACGAACTGCTTCCAAAGCTTCAAGAGATCATCAAGCTTTTTCAATCGGTTCAAGAACCCAAAGCAAAGTATGAGCAGTTACTTTTTTATGGAAAGAATTTGAAAGCACTTGAGAAGAGGGGAGCAGAGATGTTGAGGAGAGGGTTTGATTTGGAATAATAAATTCCAACGGTAATTTTGTGTGGTTTTTTTCGTTCAATCAAAACCGAGTCCCGACCGGCGTTTGGGAGGTGCTTTTCAAAAAACGCCGTTTGGGACTTAAAAAACCGTGGGTCCCACTTATTTTAAATGGCGTTTTGTTGTTACCAAACAGGCCAACGGCCCTAAACCTTCATCCCAAATGGCAAACGGCAAACGTGCTGGTGCGCCAAACGGGTGCAAAAGAACTGTACCCTTCGAATGATGATCTTCTCTGGTGGCGTTATTTCAGATCCAGGAGAGAATCTCCTTTCAAGAAACGTTTCATTATTTACGAAGGAGCCCTCAAGGCATTGCCTGGAAGCTACAAGCTCTGGCAGGCTTATTTTGGTTACCATGAGAGCATATCCGGGGGAGAGTTAAAACAAAAATTAAAAAGGAAAATACAATTGTTTTTCTTTATTTTCACAGATCATCTAATTGCTATATTAAAAAGTTAAGATTTTATTTAACATATTTCTATATAAAAAATGGTTTTGATTAAAATTACATTTGCTAGTTTCTATTAATAAATACTTGTAAATTAATTTTTCTAAATAAGTTTTTTCATTGGAGTGCATGTATGAGAGATTGTTATATTTACACTATTTAAAAAGTATAAGGTTTATTTATTATTGAAATAGTATTTTTTTTTTGCTCTTATCATCTATTATTTATTTTTGTGAAAATTCTTATGAGAGTGTTATAAAATCTTATCGTCATGCTGATTTTTTGCCTATTTCTCCATTGATGGATCAAGTCTTTTCTACTTGAGACTTTAGAATTGTTACATTTATCCAAAAATAAAGAAAAAACACGAATAAATACCAACATCAATTTCTTTTTAAAAGAATTAAAAAAAAAAACTGAAAAATTAATATACCGATACTAAAAAAAAAAACCACAATTCATTTCAACATGAATGGAAAGAACACAAAATTATAATTTCTTTTCCTTTACAAACATTCTATAAATCAAAAAAAAATTCTTAACCCCGTCTGTGTTTGGAATCTACCTAATAATGATAATAATTGTTTTTTTTTTTTTAAATCTGTATAGCATCAAATCTTTAATTTAATTCAAACCCATCAAAACCCAAAACAGTTTAACTTCAAAAATTAATTAATTCAGGCCATGCCTTCCATGGCTAGTCATCTCCTTATACTGATTCAATGACTCCTGCCTTTGCAACCTCATCTCTTCATTGAACTTCTTAATAAAAGCCTCAACTCGCCGGTTCAACTCATCTTGGCTCAGTGAAGGCTCTTTCCTTAATTTCCCAGAATCAGGAGATGACGAGTTAACAAGTGGCAGCTGGTAATTAGTCCTGTCCTTGAACGTCGTAGATTTCTTCACTGCACATGGGTCCACGACATCTGTAGTAAACTGACCCCCATGATTCTCCCACGTGTCCTTGAACGTCTCCGATTTCTTCACGTGCCTTGTTAACGGCATTGCACGCCCCTCTGTTATTGTTTTCCACGTGTTCTCCAATGTCTCGTGCCGTTTTGGTTTTGCCACCCCTAACGCCCTTCCACCTGAAGAAGGCATCGTCAAATCAACTAAGTTACCATTTTACAGATTAACCTCTTTCTACTTTTTTATCATCAAGTAAAATTCATTCAAGACGAGGACTTTTTGGGAATTTTATCCTGGAGCGTCAGTCAGACGCTATGTTTGAACTTTATTGCAAAAAAACAAGTCAGCTAAAAATGTTGGAAACCCAAAAACGACAGCGTTGACCCCTAAAACTAAACTTCAAAAGAAGATGAGAAGACGGCGCCGGAAAAAGCCTGGTCGACGCCGACCAAAAAGCTTTTTTCTAACCGGTCAAAATATAGATACAGCGCGGGTTGTGAAATCCGGCTGGAAAATATAACCAAACAAAAAAAAAAATTTGACATGATAAAAAGAATGGTGGAATATATAGTACTGTACCTTCAGGGCTAGCTTTAACAAATTTTCGGTGACCGAACCTAGAGGAAACCAGGGGTTTCTCCACCGGAGAAAGATTCTCCGTCACCAAGATGTTGTTCTCCGACGAATCAATCCTCCTTATAGGCGGGACCCACGTAGACCTGGATAGCACAAAATCATCAGCCATTTCTTTTTTGCTATCCTCTAGCACTGCCACAGCGTTAACAATACCCTTGTCTTCAATAACAACTTTCTCATGACCAGCCACTTCTTGTTCTTCTTCTCTGTCCTGATAGACAATCTCAGCCCTCGATTCCAGGCCGCCAAAATAATGAGACTGAATCTCCACTGTGGAAATCTTCATCTCATCATGAACATACTCATCCATTGGGATTTTCTCAATTTGATGATGAGTAGTGGTACTATTATGGGTGTTGTGGCTGTGGTGGAATCGTGAGGAAGCAACGATGGTAATGATAATGCAGTTTATGACAACGTAAAGATAAGGAGGTTTAAGCCAAGAAATGATTGAACTCCAAAGAAGAGGAGCTTGATTTACAGAGAAATCATGCACTAATGGAACAGAGATTTTGAGACACAAGGACAAGAACAACACACTTGTTGAAAGTAATATAACTTTCACGGAAAGTGAAAGAGAACCCATGTTTTTGAATCTTGAGAGCCTTACCTGGGCTTTGGATGTCAAGGATCTGAAGAGCTGGGTGTGGTGTTTGGCATGGGAGGTATGTGTTAAGTGAGGTTAGGGTTGAATGAGGGTTCATATATAGAGAGAGAGGTGGGGGAGAATGGGGGGTGTTGATTTTGGAGCGTTGGATTCGAGGGCGAGGGGGTTTGGGCGGCTGAGATTTTTGGGTTTTTTCGTGCGAGCGTGGGGTGGAAGGAGGTTCCACTAACTAATTTTCTTCTCCGATGATGCTTTTTTAGAATATTGTGGTGACCCACTTGATGAGAAAGAATTGATGGGGGGGAAGGGGAAGGAGAAGGAGAAGGAGAAAGTAGTGTTGAAGGTAATTAACTAGTAGTGGAGAAATTGTAAAGTGTGAAAATTGATTGATGTTTTTGTTGTTTATGGAAAATGGTGTGTGGGATGATATTTCCATTCTAGAATTTACCACAATGATTATCCCCATGTTAAGGTAATGATAAAGTGGGGTGTTTCCTTAAACAAATTAATAAATTAAAGTCGAATTAGCTTCGAGTATTTCGCAATATGTTTCAAAAATTTATAAAAAAAAGAAAAAAAAAATTATTGTTTATTTTATATTAATTTTTTTTAGTGTTTTTAGATTATTTTCATATGCTGATATTAAAATGATTTAAAAAAAATATTATTTTGATGTATTTCTAAATGAAAAATATTTTCAAAAACAAGTTCAGCCACGTTCTCAAATGATGGTAAAATAGTGGAAATTTTATTTTTTCTTACTTTCACACCAAGTCAAATTTTATATATTTTTTTAAGTTTAAACATAGAACTTTCAAGTTAAAATTTTAAATCTTAATTTGAATTCAAATTTATAGTAAGAAATTTCAATGCTAACATGCATTAATAAACTCCAAGAATTTCATGATGTTCATAGATTAATTAGTGATATATTATTAGTTATTTCATGTACTTACCTTGAAAAAAAAAACAAGGAGAATAAAGAAAATAAAACTCATGACCTATTAAAATTTATAAAAAATATTTTTATATACGATTTTCTTCTTTTACTTGTGTTTTTTTTTTTGTAAAGCGAGTCTAAAAAATAACTATTGTATGTTTTAATTATTTTCTAAACACTTTTCCGGGGTGTGTGTGAGTGTAATTTATTATCCATAATGAAAAATAATTTCATCGACTCATTTTTTCTTACATATTTACAATATATCTATTTTATATTTCCTTTTATATTTATAATATAAGTGGATTATATTGAGTTTTTATGCTCTCAAATAGCTTCTTGACCCATGAAATTGAGAAGCCAAAACAATTCAAATAACTTACTTTCCAAATACCAATTGGATTCACCCTGCTCTGCTCTTAGAGTTTATGACCGCGCAGGTGGGGGTTTAGCCTTTCTGGTGTCAGAAGAAACATTTTTGAATATTTAAATGAGCCTTTCCTCAACGGTCATATAATTGACCGTTACACCCGCAAGCTGTACCAAGATCCAGGAGCGCTGATCCAGTGGGTGCGGGCTGGCTCACCCCTGGCACGTGACCAGCAGTTTGTAGGGTGCACCCCCAGCCGACCATGATTCCTTTTGGTACCCGGTACGAGCTACAAAGTGATTTTTAAATGCTTGCAAATTGCATTTTAGAGAAATAAAAGGGGCTCTCATGAGTGTCGAAACTCAAAAAAGTAATTATCTTTACGTGGACCCAACCATGCTATCGATTAGTATGTTTGGTATTGCGAAATAATTATTTTTTGAAAAAATATTTTTAATATTATTATATTAAAATAATATAAAATAAATCATTTTTTGAAATATAAAAGCATAATGACTCTAAAAATACCATCATCTGCTTTGGTTACACCGTAAATTATTTCAACCTCTTTTCTGGACCAATCCCTCTGATAACTGTGGTCCGAGTTTTGGGTTCTTTGTCTCGTCAACGAGCACTTGGAGGGTGTTTTTAGCATTTTAAAAATATTTAAAAAATAATAATTTTTTTTTGTTATAAATTAAAAGGTTTCAATGTTTTTATATCATTTTAATATATTTTTAATTAAAAAGCACTTTTAAAAAACATTTCAATTATACTCCCTAACATTCCTTTAACATATTATCTGACTAAAGAAAATAGAAATCCCACGTAAAACAACAATGAGAATGCAAACATGGAACCATGAGACTTATTTTGGTGGTCAAAAATTAAGTAAATAATGATTTGTTTTCTCGTTATTAAATTTGGTAACTCTTTTCTCTTATTTTTATATCTAAAAGTTGAAAAAAAAAAAAAACGTATATCAAAATTAATTCTTTAAAATTTAAAAGGATCTAAATTGAATAAATTACGTTATTTTAAAGATAATGAAGCTAAATGTATTTTTTTATTCGATTTCTAGCACGCTATATATCCTTTTCATTTTAATTTCTTTGCTTTGATTTCACCATTGCCTAATAATTTAAAAGTAGATAACCTTTAATTATAACTAAATTGCACAAAATAAAATTTCAAGCACCAAAATAAATTATAAAAATATGAGTTGAGACGATTTTTAATTAGCTCCTAACTTAAAACGTGGCAAGGATATTTAGCTGGTAATTAAGTTTTATCTTCGAGCATAAGATTTTATGCCCTCTTGAATATTATTTGACTCTCTCCATGACGCCTGTGTTCGTGGATTACGAGACACGTGGTGGTCTACTGCTGCATAAATTAATAAGAAATCCATTATTAATTAAAAATGTTTAATTAATTAATCAATCCCATGCATCATCTTGATAGATTAAGAACTAGTTCAAGGAAAATATCTAGCAAGAAAAAATAATATTACAAAAATAACACTATTTTACTTTATTAATTACGACCCACCATTATAAGCAGCTAACCCTCCGTGCTGTATGTATGTGCGTGGACCATTCTCACTGGCCAAGTCTCCTAAAGTCAACTTAGCAAAAGTTTGACCTAACATGTCATTAAAGGATGATCATGCATGTGATTATCATAAACAACATCTTAATCAAATCACGAGCTGAACAATAATCCACAGACACGTACTGTTGATTTGATCTCCAGATCCAGCAAAAAGATTAAGGACAGCCGTAGCTAGAGTAGACACGTGAGCATACTTGTTGATTATGACATTTATGACACGCACCCTAAGCCAAATCAACATTTAATTTTGGGTCTTTTCAAGCTGTTGATGTATAGTTTATTTATTTATTATTATTATTGATGATTAAAACCAAGGTTATTAATACCATTCCGGTTGCTGTTCTGATTTTTCTATGGAAACGGAACGATTTAGTTTTGGGAGTGTTTCGTTAACGATACAGAATATTTCAGTTATTCAGAATTAACAAGCCTGATTAAAACTATACCTAGCTAGATGCGGAAGATGGACTAGTGATGAACTGTGTTGCGCGTAATTTTTGGAGTGATCATTAATGTGGAGATAAATAGTCGGTTGATCATTATATTAAATATTATGGTTTAAAATTTAAATATAGGTTGGCTAATTTATATATATATAGATTTTTTATGTGATGATATCACAAATAATTTTTTAAAAAATTAAAAATATATTAATTTATTTTATTTTTGAATGAAAAATACTTTTAGAAATAATAACCATTACACTCTAAAACACACTTCTTGAATCAATATGGAGTATTTGGGAATACATTTCGAAAGTGTTTTTAAAAAAAATATATGTTTTTTACTTTAAATTAATTTTTTTGGTGTTTTTAGATCATTTTGATATGCTGATATCAAAAATGATTTAAAAAAAATAAAAAATCATTATTTTAATGTATTTCTGAATGAAAAACACTTTAAAAAAACAACCTCAACCACAATCTCAAACATGCACAAAGACTTTCATGATTGCACAAAGTTATGTCTGTTGTCACGTGAGTGTTTTTTCATGTGGTTACCTGAAGAGAATTAAATTGATATTTTTTTAAAGTGTTTTTTTTTTATAATTTTAATCTATTAATAGCCGGCAATATCACCCCTCATTCAGATTGTTTTTTTAAAAAAATATAGAATTAAAAAAACCTCGAGTAATGTTTTTTTTTTGTATAGAATCAACTTTTGAAACTTTTAAGATTGTTTATTTGAATTTCAAGATTTGTTTTTTTAAAAAAAACACAATATATGATCTTCATTATTTTTTCCTTTATTTAATGTACTTTTTCAACAGGAGTGGACATCTGGATCTTCTAGCTCCATGTAACGTAAACATATATGATCCAATAACTAATTTCTATCCACAGAAAAAAGAATCCTATTATAAAATTTATACAAATTATCCCAGATTGATAATTTTTTTAAAATAAATAAATAAAATGATATATTTTTTAAAAAATAATGTATTTCTAACCACATATCAACTCTTTTTTTTCTTTCACGAACTCTGCTCAAGCCATATCCTAATCCAATCTCCTGGCCGGCTCGGTCTTCAGAACAGGGCTGCTCGAGCCCTTCTTCATAGAGTAATTAGTTTTACACGAAGGTGACCAAAACAATGGACGGTGGTACTACAGAAAAGTCAATAAAAATTAAAGGCTACATGGGATTTGTTTTATTAGTGTAGCTAAGATTATTTTTTTAATTATTTTTATCTAGTAATGTATTAAAATTATATTTTTTTTTATTTTTTTAAAATTATTTTGATATTAGCTTATCAAAATGATCTAAAAAATCAAAAAATAATTTAAAATAAAAAACATTTTATTTATTTTTAAAATACTTTTAAAACACAATGTCAAGAAGACACTAAATAGAATTCAAGGTAAAAAAAAGGCATTTAGGATTTTGTTGATGACACATTTTGGTCAAAAAGATTAGGAATCGAAGTTTATGTTGGTTTTGGTAAGATTTTCTTTATTGATTTCAAAATGTAATGACCATAATCATTATAAATCAGCAATTGTCAATTAATTATTAAATTTATACTTAATTAGGCCAAGTCATTTGTGTTCTAAAAATATCATCCAATCAACATCACCAAAAAAAACTGAAAAGGTATAAGAAATTTAATCTCATGATGACCTCACATTTGCATCATAGTTTAAGCACACATTAATTATTATATATATATATATATAATTTTAATATACTTTTAAATAAAAAAACAATTTAAGGTTTCTGTGATTTGAATAGACACAGCTGCCAGTAATGACCATTTCAAACTAGCTAGAGCTTGCTTGTGTTTTAGGTTTGAATTTCCATCCAGATGGATTGTTTAATGATATTTTTGAAAATATTTTTTGTTTAAAAATATTTTAAAATAATATTTTTTATTTTTAAAAAATTATTTTTAATATCATGAAAATGATATAAAAATACTATTTTTTTAATTAAAATGGAAAATAAAAATATTATTTTAAATTATTTTTGAAACATGATGTAAAAAAGAGTCGTAATCATGTGATACATTCATATTTAAAACCTAACTAGCAAGGTGCTGGTTGATAAATTAGCTTTACCGTCAGCTGATGATTATAGTAGATAGTAATTTAAAACCCCTCGTTTTATTGAATTTTTCAACTGAGATATTTATTTAACATGTTAATGTTATTTTTATAATTAAATTAATAAAATCAGACTGAATGATTAAATAAATCATTAAATCTCAACATTTTTTTTAAAATCAAATTAATAAAATCAAACACAAAATAGTAGAAAATTTATATAAGTTTAATCAAGATATTTCTTTGATATCATTGAAAATTCAAATCTCATCACTCCAGTTTTTAAATTAAATCAACAAAATTAGGTGCAAAATAATAGTAAATTTGTACTGGTTTTAAATTGAAGGAGTTTCAATTAAGAAGGTGCATCGAATCATCATGGGTTGAAATTATAAAAGAGTTACTGCTTTTCAAAATATTTTTTATTCAGAATTAAATAAATTAATTAATTTTAAGATTTTTTTTTTTAAAATAAGCCATCAAAACGGTATAAAAACATATATTTTTTATATTTTTTTAAATATTTTTGAAACGAAATTTCAAAGACTCTTTACAGGGAAGCGACATGTCAAGTGTTTCTTGACACTACCAGTCTACCACGCTACCACTTGTTGGAATAAAAATAAAATAAAATCGAGTGGCTGAGAAATACAAAACTGTCGTTTTAGAGCTCCCTAGATCCACAAGATTGTAGTTGGAAGTTGGAACCACTATCCACGCATGGCATGACCGAGTGAGGGAGCTGAGGATGAATGAATGGTCGGTCCATCAAGTTGGAAAGAGCATTTGTCTTTTTCTTCAAATGGATAAGGTTGACTACCTTCTAAAATCTTACTACAGAAGACAAAAGTTAATGCCTAACTGACTAACTGCTATGGAAAATCGAGGAGTTTTTTTTTTAAATAGTTTTTTTAATTAAATTTTTTTTGATGTTTTTATATTATTTTAACTTGATAATATTGAAAAAAATATTAAAAATATTATTTCTAAAATAAAATTACTTTGAAAATCAAAATCAACCATATTTCCAAATATGCTATAAGTAAATGTATTCAAGTGCATTCTAGAAATATATCTTGGTGCTTTTCAACTAACTAAATAAAAAAATCATTACGAATGAGAAATATTATTTTTAAAGCACCTTGTATTATAATACAAAATGCACACTAAGAGTATCTTTTTTTTTGTATTTCAAAAATGTTTTCAAATCATTTTGACGTGCTAATATCAAAAATAAAATTTTAAAAATAAAAAATATATATTTCGATGTGTTTTCAAGCTAAAAAACACTTTAAGAAAACCCAATACCACACTACCAAATATACTCATAATATAACTCTTATCAACTTTGTTTTTGGATTAATATTAGTATATATGTCAATTTACATGTATCTCGATTAATTTCATGAATTCTAAAATTAATGATTATAAATCAACAATAAAACTCGAACCTAATACTATTGAAGAAAAAAACTATTTAATTTTAAGTTTGTACCAGTGGATCGTCCAATATATGGTTAAATCTTATCAACTTTCAATTCATGTTAAGAACACATGAATCGTGGACGGTGGTCTTGGAGGGTAAAATCAACAAAATGAAGGGTGTCTCGGTGCGTTGTCTGAACTGGAACAGAACCTCCATGAATTGTGGATAACTGGGTACGATGACGATGCAGTTAAGAAAACACACCCGTTAAGTTTAAAGTGTCCAAACCGAGTAATAAGATGACGTGGTGGAGAAGTAAGGATAAGGGAAACGGTTTGGTACTTTTTCAACGTCAAGTCCAAAATCTGTAACCCCTAAGCACCGCCCTTCTCACGAGTGGATGCCAGCTGTCAACCCCGGTTCACGGAGGAGGATCTCCCTGGATATTCTACATGGCCTTTACTTTACTTTTTCTTTTCTCTTTTTTTCTATGGATATAAAGTTTTTATATTTCTTGGTATAGTTAACAAACCCGGATAACATGGTTAAGCCATGTTAGGTTTGATTTTCAACCTTTCAAGAGTTTGACCCGATAAGAACCAAATAACCCGGTCAAAGCTGGATGGTCGAGTCAAAATACAAGTGAGGTTCAATTAACATTTTTTATTTTATTTTTTATTTGAAATAATATCCTCTATCTCTGTTTTTGTTTTTAATCCAAAACAATGTTGTGTACAAAACTAGTAGATAGATGCTAAGTCATCTATTCGTGGATTTACTCGCTCAATTCGGATCTTAAATCAATTTATGAATTAGATTGAGTTTTATAACAATGTTTTTTGGTCAAATATAATTTTAGTAAAGTGAAGGGATCATAGGATATATTTTTTATTAAAAAATAATATAAATTATATTCTAGGATATTATCCGACAAATTATAGTGTTACAAAGATATTTCTTGTGATCATTTACTAATCCAATCCGCTACTTGGATCTTAAATCAAGTCATGCATTAGATTGAATTTTACAATGATGTTTCTCTGTAAAATATAATTTTGGTAAAATGTAACGATGAAGGGATATATTTTATATTAAAAAACAATATAAATTATATTTTAAGATATTATCAAACAAATTAAATTTTTACGCTTACATAGTTTTTTGATATGATATTACAGCTAAATGATCGTGAGTTTGAACCTCACAATAAATATATTATTTGATAAAATTAAACTTAAAATAGTAATCAAATAGTATAAATTCCTTAAAAATATGATTAGGTCACCTAATTAATTGGATGATTAGTTGAAGATTTGGTTAGCAATGAGAAATTCAAGGATTTGCTAACTACTACGGCTGAAAATCTTGTGCTATGTTATCTGTGCATTCTTATTTAATTAACAACTTGCCTAACAGAGTTAACATCAAATAAATCATATTTACGCAGCAGCTTTGAAAAATGTGATGTTTTAGGTTGTGGGCATGGCTGGTTTCTGGGATTTTATAATCACAAGTTATCAGCAGTTCGTTTTCTTCAAGGTAAAATGCTTGCAGTGTTATGTCTCACATTTCTTCGCCACGTAGCATTCTGAATTTAAAGAGATGCATGTCCATAACCTCTTCAAATGTTTAGCAGTAATCTACATGTCGGGCGATTTGTACGTGAGAAGTAATACAATTTGTAAACCCTAGATAACTTGTCAGGCTCCTTGAATTGAGGAAAGATGGAAACTCTGGAGAACTGGAAATGGAGTGGAAAAGGAAAGAAGAACAAGATTAAGGGGAGAAACAGTTGATGAAATGAGACAGATCATCTTATTAAATGGACCCCAGAAGCCTCTGTTGTTTCTATCTCACAGAGCTTGCCAAAGTTTCAGATTGGAAATGGAATACATGCTCAGGAACCAGTATAATTTGCTGATATATTCATATTCCATTTCTGGAAAAAAAAGGTTTCAAGTTCCTGTCAGAGTTGAGAATCATTCAAACATGTACGCAAGGCCGAAGGTTGCTATATGATTCCAAATCTGAGCATGTTAAGTAACCAACTGCAGGAGTTTTGGAACTTTGATGGAAGAGATGACAGGAGATCATGAAAACAGATTATTCAATATGAAACCAACTTTACTAAACCAATGATGACAGTAATACAAATAAATACAAACCAAAGCAGTGATCCCCAAACAAGAAATTGGATGGGAGTTCATGCTCAGTAATATGAACGCGACTTTTCCTATGATTTAACTGCTTTTATGCGGGAACAAACGTCGACGCAATCCATCACCGCTTTGTATACATCCCTTGTGCCAATGATGAGAGATCGAAATATCCCGCAGGCTGAGTCGGAGCAGCAGGGAATGCTGGGGGAGGCATAGTTGGATTGGCGTTTGTCATGCCATTGATAGGAGCTACTGACCCTGGCCTATAAATGCTGTATTTAATTCACAAGCATTTATGTTAAGTATCGAAATTAAGCTGTGCGCTAGTGATTTCATCAATTAAAGTAACTTAAGAACTTGAATTTGGAAACGTAAAGTTCTAAGAACCAAACCCAGGAAGATCTATATTTAAGATTCATAAATTAAAAAGAATTAAGCAATAAATAAATGACTGCACCAGAGGCATCAGTGTCTACCTTGATATTGGAAAATTAATTGAATTCCCTGCTGAATAGGTTTGTTGGCTGCTTCCCGTCTGGTGCCAGAAAACAATAATATATGAGAGATCGAGCTTTTCAAATAGAAATAACCAAGGGGAAATCACTTAAAAGCTCAACCTGAAAATATGGCTGTGGATCAGTGCTTGGCATCACCATCCCTGGAGCTTGATAGCCATAGCTTCCCCAACTCTGAGCAGGTAAGTGAATGCCATTGGAACTGGGTCTATGTGCATTGGCAGTAATGGTTTGGGATCCACCATCAGACCTTGCGGCAACAGTCACGTGGAACTGTTGTTGCTGGGATAACATTGCAAGTTGCTGTTGATGGATGGAAAATGGAGAAACCATACTGGACTGTGCTTAATCCACAAACAAAATGGTAAGATGAACATGAATCTATTTTATGCAAGAAAAGGACTAAATGAAAAATACAAATGGTACAAATGGACTGCTGTGCAACAAAGATGCCATAATGCCACTTTCCATATTCCATTCTATCAAATGAAAGAAAACTTTGGACACTGAAACTTCACTAGTGATCTGTCTTAACAAAAAATCACAAAGACACCTTCACCCCATTTTCTAGTCAGAACAGCCAATTGGGAACTAACATATATGCCCTAGATGGCCAAAAAATATAGTATTGCTATAATCCTCTGCCATGATAGCTTTTTGATGGACACTCACACTTACACAGAGGTGTTATTTATAATCCTCTGCTAAAATAACTTCATGCTGGACACACACACACACAGCTCTTCACAGCTTTTTTTATCATATTATCACTGAATTTGAATCTTTTTTTATCATTTAATCATGCTTCTAAAAAATTTCAATGTAGAATTTTTTTCCCAATACATACCTTGTTGGAGAGGTTCATAAGATCGTTATTTGAATCCTGTAGGGGTTTCTCTAAAGGTGGTGAAGTTAAGTTTGGTTGTGTCGTGCTTTGAATAAAATTTGATGTACCACTTCTCTCTGGTGTTGATTTTGCTTCAGCAGCTGCTAGAAGTGATTCTTTGACAATTATGGAACTGGGAAACCAGGAAAAATGGGACGAGCATCCCAATGTCAATAATTTCTTTTATAAAATTAGCAAAAACTCACCTTTTAAATCGGTCCATCCAATATCACGAGCAGGAGCCGTGGAATTACCCCCCCTAGAATCATCCATGCAAAGCAAATTAAAAAGTTCTGTTGCATAATCAACTTTTGGTGGTGTTACAACTTTGGTTGCACTTTCTTCTTTCTTTCCCAAATCAGCTTTTGGGGCTGCTGGTTCTGACTTCTGCACAGGTTCTTTCAGTTTGGTATCACGTGCCACCTGTTTGCAGTCTGTTAGTTTATTTGTATGCAGGGCTAGCAGCTAAAGCAACACATTACTGTGCATATTAAACCCCCGCGATGACACACAAGAAAAAGCATGATAAGCCATTCCTCTCTAACTCCACTGCAATTGATTGGTCAGACCTCTTAACAATCAAATTGTTCAATTAAACCCCAATGGAATAAACTGTTCAGAACTATATCAATAAGTTGACAATCGATACAAATCATCTTCCTGAATTTATTATCTTTTTTCTTTTTCTTTTTCAAGAGATCTCAAGAAATCGGACAAATAGTTGTTTCCCAATATGTCCCCAAAATGTCTCTACCTTCTCAGCACTCAAATGAAAATAATAATAATAGAAATGCAACCCCAGTATAACAGCTTTCATCGATTTTAATTATTGTACAAAACTTTTAACAGCAGGGACATGCATTGCAAAAGATAAGCACACTATATAAACTTTTACATTTGTGTAATACAATTTTCCTTAGTTTGGTTCCTACATAATATATATACTTAACTAAAATGGTAATGGAAGGGAGAAGGGAAATGGATTGTTGCATGTGTGAAAAAGGCAAGAGGAAGCAAAAATGTATCTACCGGTTGAGATGCTTTAACAGGCATTGGAGTGGATGCTTTAACAGGCAGCGGCGTGGAAGCTTTAATAGGAACTGGAGTGGAACTTCTCGAAGCAGGACTACTGTCATTTGGTGGACGAGTAATTCTTCTCTCCTCAGAACCATGGTAAGTGCCATTCATTCGTCCATGCCCACCACTTATTGGTTCTGGTCTATAAACTGGAGACCTCTCTCTGCTCACCCTTGAAGGTGGTTTGACTTTTCCATCCCTAGGGACCCATCTCTTCTCTTCATATCTGACATATAACATAAGCATCCTTGAGTTCAACATCAGGTAGAAAACTAATGATATGGACAAGGCAATGTGACAAAGTCAAGAACAATATACTACTTGAGACCGGTAACTCTACAAAGTCATACTTTGCTCGAATGAAATTCTCAATTCCAACTCTGACATAATTAGGAGGCAACTCTGCTTCCCAGTGGTTATTTGATCTCTCGTTCCCCATAGCTGTGGAAAACAAGAAACAAAAACCTGGTCTCAGATGCAACTTGGAAAAATCAAAGGGGAAATGGTTCAGAGAATTAAAAATCATGCTTACATTGGATAAATGCAATCTGCTCTGGAAGCCATGTGTCCAAAGTGGCTGATCTAACCTGCGCCAGGGTCATAAAGGAGCATAATAAGCACATTGTAGATGAATGCACGAATAGTTTCCAACTGAATCTCGGGATGGTCATCACTCTTCACTTGGAAAAAAAATAGATGTGCATGATTTTAATGAAATAAAATGCTCCACCTTTGATATGTGTACTCCAAGACTCCTGTGGATACCTGAACACTGCATGCATATGAAGATTCCTAGATTCACACTAGCCCATCTAGGTCCTCTGTATAGAAATGAGACAGCATCGCAAATCATAAATCCCATACATTGCAGTACACTACTTAACAGCCAGTTCATGACAGGAACTTTGGTGAAACAAGAAAAAGGTCAACAATTCCAAAACCTGCATTATTTCTTATACACAACATATATTGCGCTTAGATACCTACTTGCTTTTGCAGTCAGCGCACTCCCGATTCTCTGGTAATTTAAGAAGGGTTTCCAGTATCTGAAATCAAAATAACCACAAAAGTGAATTTCATTTTAGACAACAAGCTAAGGAAAACAGAATCAGAGTTAATCAATTCAATCAATATTTATTTGCAAGGCCGTAATGCCTGCTATGAAAGAGAAGTTGAAGCAACAAACACAGAGCATTGCTTTGGATTTTGCAAAGAACAGTCCACATTATATTGTGAAAATTATCATTGATTTTATTAATTTGTAAACATCTTTTATTAACTTTTTAATTTGTAAAAATTATCATTGACTTCCATGCTTAAGGCATATGGCACTATCAACTTCAATAAAATAAGAGTATACAACTGTATAAAATACTACAATTAATTCCAAATATCACACAACATGGATATGATATCCAACAACAACAAAAAAATAATTAAAAAACAAACACAGCCCTAAAGTTGTTAATTGCACAAAATCAATAATGCAAAAACCAACAACTCAGCAACACTGATCCAGTTACAGACAGCATGGCCCCTTAATTTTAGTCAGCCTTCACACCACCAGAAACCTTTGACAGCTATGTAATGAATTTTAAACAAGTTTCTTCCTTTACTGGCTCGTGTTTTTTAATCATACATGATAAACAAAACACTCAGTGTAAAAACAATCCAAATACACAAGAGACTCAGACAACTCAAAACAGATTCCATCCCATGTTTATAATTTGAATAAAAACCAACTCAAATTGTGGAACAAGAAGGTAATTTCAGACAAGTGCAATGAGAAAAACAGATTAAATATAACTATTCCTCATCTGTAACTGACCAAGACACCTAAAATCTAGTAAACCATAAGCAAACCAGATAAACTTTTACTAAAATGAATCTAAAAACAAATAAAAGACAGAGACTTTATCAAGGAAACAACTTATAATTCCAAACCCAACAACGAAAAAGGAGCATAACATCAATACAGAGAGAGAAGAAACTAAAGAAGAGACCTTTCTGTGCTTTGCATTAAGCTCTTTCGAAACGTTAGCCTTCTCGTTCATGTTTTTTAGACTATCTCTCTCTCTCTCTCCAATGAAACAAAAACTTATACCTCCCTTTCTCTCAGATAAAAACTGAGTTTCTTTGTATGGCGGCTTAGAATCCAACAAAGGCCGACAGTACAGAGAAAGGAAGCTAAGAAGTACGGAAGAAGAAAAGGAGGAAGAGAAGCCGAAGGGGGAATCTCTCCTTTCTCTTTCGCTTTGCTTTGGTTTTTGAATGGAGACCAGCGTGTCCTTGCACGCGTTAAATGGGAACGAACCACTTTTGAAGACATAACCCCTTAATGTCTAGTATCTCTCTAAAACAACCTTTCTACTTTATTTATTAACAATTTGACCCTTGTTAGCCCTGAGTTGGAGTTCTTACCTTTGATTTACAATGAATCTATAGTTTTTATTTAATTTAGTTTTTATTATTTATATTAAAATAATAATTATATTTATAGTGAAACTTAATATATACACGAATTAATATTTAATTTTATATAATGTATTAATTATTATATTATAATATTTGAAAATCCCCAGGTTTAAATATGAACTTGATGAAAAACAATCTCTCCCCAACCTCGAATCCAATGAATAAAGGACATGGATGAAAAAAATATGAAACCCACCCCATTACTATCCAAGTTCCCATGGATATTTATATAAGTGAATTGAGTGACTTAATAAATGGGAAATGGTTAGGAAAGGACTAAACAGGATAAGATGTTAAAGTTTGATGACGTGATTTGAAAAGACGTCAACTGTGAAAGGGCCATACACAATCTTATCCAAGAGGTGGCTGCTGTCTCTTACGTGGCGCGTTCACGCTTCGGCGGGTGGCAATTTGACGCCGCTATTATTTTTTACTCTTCGAAAATGAAAGAGACGGCAAGGAGATATTTTTCTTTTTTCTTTTTTCTTTTTCATTGCCATGTCCTTGCTCTTATTTTATTTTTTTAAAAGTTTATTGACCTTTAAATTTTCTTATTTTTCCTCTTAGATAGAAAAATGGGAACACCCCATAATGAAATCAAGAACCATGCTTGCAAGCAACCTCCTTTTTCCAAAACAATGGTCGACATAAACGAATCCATTTCTTTTTATAATAGAAAAATTAAAGTCTTTGATTTTTTTATTATTAATACGGTTGTTCAGGTTAACTTGTGTATACCTCTACTAATCTCACAGGTCCTGAAATTAATAACCATGTAAGTTTCTAGTAACCATCATATTAGCAAACACGGGACTCGAACACGAGATTAAAGAAGAATCAAAATCTTTGATTTCTTAATTAGAAGTCTTGAGTTCTCTCCGCCGATCCATCCATCTTGATCCACAAACCTAAGTTATTAAATACACTGTTTTTTTTTTAATTTATGTTAATAAGTTTATTTTAAAAATATATTTGATTTGAAAAAATATATTAAATTATTATTTTTATTGATTTTTATATAATTTTAATGTGATGTTATAAAAAAAAAATTAAATACATAATTTTTTTTAATGTATTTTAAATTAAAAACATTCTACATCATAATATCAAACACAAATTAAATCTAGTTTGATTCATGATCCATCTCAAAATTTAAAGATATTTATTTTCATTTTTTTTTAAATCTTTGAACCCGCATGCTTACCAACTTCTTATGGTTGCTTAATTTTTTTTCCATCTTAAATTAAATGGTAGGAGAATCTTGTTGAAAGTTGAATGGTGAAGAACTGCCCTGGTTGGTGTGCCTAAACCCTTCTTCTTAATCTCTCAACTTCCATGAGAACATTGACAAGTAGGAAAGAAAGAATTATGGAAGATGTAATTAAGCTTATCATAGCATGAGTCCAATCACATATAAAGTATTTTTTATTTTAAATATCAGTATAATAAAATCATTTTAAAAATACCAATTTAATATTAAAAAACACTTTAAATAAAAAAAAAGTCAGCCATCAGAGAGAATAGATTGAGGACAATAATGTGATGACATATATATATATATTTTAAATATTTAAAGTGGACATATGCCTACCACTTTAAAGAAAAAAAATCCAATAAACACTATTTGTTGTTTGTCACCGTTCATCACAAAGTCGCTTGGAAATCATCTCATATTTTTGACAAATTGCAATTGTCCATTTTCCCTAATAATCTATAGAAATATTTTGCAATTATAATTGTTAAGTGACTGTCATTATAGTTGCGATTGTTTTTAAAAGTATTTTTATATAGAAATACATCAAAATGATATTTTTTTTATTCTTAAAAAATTATTTTTGATATCACTATAAAACTAATCCAAAAACACACAAAAAAAAATAATTTAAAATAAAAATAATAATAAATTCATTTTTTTTGAAATACAGTGCCAAACAAAAAGTAAACCTTACTTGCTATAATGTAACCTTTCAAAAAAAATATGATTCGAAATCAAATTCATACTAAATTTTACATTAAATAAACTCGAGTGAATTGATTTTATAATTTAATTAAATCTTGTTAGACTCGATCAAATTTAACATTAAAAAAATTAATTGTTTTGGATAAAAATAGTATTTTTAGGTTGACCCGGTGATTTATAAATCAACCCGATAGTTAACCGAAACCTTTGAGAGGCATTCAACACAAATTAGTTGTTTGGCATTGTGATCGGAAAATGCTTATCAAAAAATTTAGTTTTAGTTTTTTTTTATTTTTATTTTTTATTTTAAATTAAAAAAATTTAGTGTTTTTAGATTATTTTGATGTGCTGATGTCAAAAATATTTTTTAAAAAATAAAAATATATCATTTTGATGAATTTCTAAACGAAAACCACTTTCAAAAGCAATCGCAATCGCACTCCCAAACAGGCACAAAGTTGCATGGAAATCATCATCTTTTTGACAAATTGCAGTTGTCCATTTTCTTTAAAGATCTATAGAATCATATTGTAACCCTCGGTGGACATTAGTTAGATCAAATCCTTCTGATTGGATTCCAATTAGATCTTCCATTCATAATGCAAATGTGAATTGTGCGGACAAGAAGCTGGCTCCCTTCCAAGTTCTGTTCCTGCTAACTATCTCAGAACATAACATATAGGAAATGAAGATGATAGAGATAAAAAGGGAATTGTTTTATGTATTTTTTATTTTAAAAATATAGAAATTTACCCTCCAACTTTAAGAAATAACAATTTATTCTGTATTTTCAAAATCTTAACCATTCATGGGGGTGTAAATCTAGTAATACGATGAAATTATTGGAGATCCAGACTTTACTATTGCGTTTCGATAATTTTTTTTATTTGAAATTGGATTTTTTTTATGTTTTATATATTTTTATGTGTTGATGTCAAAAATAAATTTAAAAAATAAATTATTTTGATATATTTCTAAATAAAAAAACAATTTTAAAAACAAAAAAACAGACAGTGTTACAACTTATCCTGAAAAAAAGTATTTTTTTTTCTTTTTTATAAATGGACAAAACTTGTAATCACAAAAAGCTGAAAGAAAATCTGCCCTCCAACTGGTTTCATTTTCATTTTCTTTTCTACTAATTGAAGGTGGTAGCTTAGCAGAACTGACAAAATCAAGAAAAACTGGTTTCATAGGGCCTGCGTAATGTTTTTAACGCAAAGGGCTTGCGATTTGAACAACATGTTTCGAGTTCGAGTCAATATGCGCATCTCTTGTAATAGCCTGAGATAATCAGAGTTTAACTCGTTCATCTAGATCTACAAAGGACGCTTTCCAGTTCGGTTTACTCGCATGAAAAAAGTAATGTTTTTAACACTTCACCATTAGTATCGTGTGTGTGTTTTCTTTCTTGCAGGATGCTTCATCTGGGATTCTGCCAATTAGTCAAGCCGGCTTTAAACCACCCAGATGAAGATAAGCTTGAGCTTACACTCAAGCATGAGTCAAATGGTTTGCTCAGGCCACCATCGCTGGCTGTTACTCCATAATTGACTTCGATTACAAATACAATATTATGCTGGTGGTGCTGGTTCAACAAAATAATCATTCTGGTATAAACAAAATGCTTTGAAAGTTCAGAAGAGCCCCACATTGATGGGCAATTTGAGCTCAATGGAAGATGATGACATTGTATTAGAGGTTTCTTGAGCCCACCCCCCGGATCACTTCTCCAAAGAGTGAAGTGTCTAATCGTCCATCGCAAGACGGCAAGAAGCTCCACTGCATTCCTATATCCAATCAATATTTGCAGAGTATTTGGTCCATGGAGGCTGGATTCTTCTCTCTTTTTTTTTTTTGTTAATTTTTAAACGGTTTTTTTATTCATATTATTTAAGTTAGTTGATATTATTATGTTAGGATTGAATTTCATAACATATAAAAATATTCATGTTGAATTATCAAGAATTTAACAATTAAGCGGAAGTATTCCTGAATTCATATCCGAAAATCATTTTTTAGAGTCATACGGATGACCTTCCAGATTAACAGGTTCTCCCTTAAGAGCCTTTTGATTTTCTCTACCTTAACCTCATTTTCTCTCTGATAATAGGATGTCAGAATAAAAATGAAGGAAGACGTATAATTTGGAGATTATGACCATATATATAGGTAACAAGATATCTTTTGGTATTCATGTATGTCGATATTCTCACATTTTAATATTTCTATTTTAGCTCATCACTAAAGTAGAAATAACTTTTTAATCTCTATATATTAAAGGTCCACATCCTATTAGATACACCAAAAAATTCAATTGCCTAAAATACTTGGCAGATCATTTTTAATTAGATTTCATTTAATTTGACAGTCCACAAACATATAATTATTTTCATATAAACCCAACATTGGATTAATGATCCAGCATATTAAAACCAATTAAACCAACCCTAATATTTGAGTTTTTTTTTATGCTTGCATCACCTTAATTTTTTTTTTTTCATTTAAAAAAACTTGCCCTATCTAATTCTCAACTAGAAATCCATTTCAATGTTTCCAACCAGTACTAGCTCTGAAACCAAAGCCAAAATTGGTTCTGAAAAGTTTCAACAGCTCAATCATTGAAATTAAGATAAATTGGTAAGTTTCAACATCGCTTTCAAAGAAACCAACTCGCAGACTGTCTCAAACTTTTATTGCATTAACGTGAACCAAGAAAGCAAGTGAGACCAGAGACAGCATCGACTTCTACCCAGAATCAGTCTGTGGCAGGCAGAAGAAAACTTTATTTCTAATTATAATGAAGAGATTTGTCTATATCATACAACACAGCAACGTTCATCGTATGTTCTTCTGCATGGCCATACGAGAATAAGGAGAAAAAAGGGCACAATTTCATTGACATAGGTTGCCTCCATGGAGCTTACATCGTATACTAAATTCATATAGTAGCAGAAATTTAAATTATAAATATTTTTAGTCATTTTTGCTCAAGTTCTGAAAATAAATTTTCAATGCAGTAGCACCAACACAACTTTTCCCGATATAACAGTAGCAGTACAACTTCAAAATAATAACAATAAATATCTACTAGTAGCCGTAGATAGAATACATATGCTATTATTTATAGGTAGATCAAAGACCCTTCTCATTAATTTATTAGCTAATTTTCTCCTCTCATAAAGGAGAAAATTAGTCAATTGATCTCATGATCAAACCCCATGATCTATGTCTATAATCATGGATTTGAATAAACAAGAACATGAAAGATAATTTCTAAGAGAATTCTGATCATATCATTCTCTTTTCTTAAGTATCTTTGCTTCAACTTCTCCACTGTAAGGCGCAGCACTGTATGCATATTTTTGGAGAATAGAGAAGACAACCATCTCTAGAATTACCAAGACATTCTGGTAAGCTTCTTCAAGGTGCTCCACATCCAACCAAAAATGATTAGACCGAATGATGCCCATCGAAACGAGCATCTCGAGCACTATTCCCTGCGCATGGTGAAAATGACATTCATTGGCAAGTGATGGCTTCCATGTGCTGTTAAATAACACAGATGAAACGACACCGTAGATAAAACTAGGGAAGACTAAAGCTGGGGAGGGGAGATTTTCGCAGATCACAAAGCAGGAAGTTGTAGTCTCTGTTTTTAGAATTGCTCTGCTTTTAGTACTTGCAGATATTCGAATTCGTGAACGCTGGATCAACAAGGTTTCGATACCATGTTAAAGAACTATCTCACCTTAAAACTTAAGCTATTAAATGAGGTCCAGAATATAATTTATATTATTCTCTAATACCCCACCGATCACAAAGCAGGAATTTTTTGTCCTCTGTTTTTAGAATTGCTCTGCTTTTAGTGACTTGCAGAGGCCCACCTATTTTCTTCTTAAATAAAATCGGAAAATGATATTCACAAAAAGGTGCCAAAACTCTCAAAGATTGCACAATTCCTTTGATCGGGTTAACCTCGATATTCTCCTTCTGTCTATCCTATCAGGGATTAGAGAGATTTGGTTGGTTTGCTTTAGGTTGTTATGGTTCCTTCTGTGCCCTTAGGGCTTGGTTTGCTTCTTCGGCTCAAAAGCACGCTCCTGTTAAGGAATTATCTCATCTAAAGCTTAAATTGTTAGATGAGATTTTAAAATATGATTTAAATTATTTTCTAACATACCCTCAAATGAAAACTCTTTGGACATGAAACTTGCACAGGCCTACACTACCTTGTGCTTGATTTTTATCAAATAGAATGGGGTGGTGAGATTCGAATTCATGACCGCTGGATCAACAAGGTTCTGATACCATGTTAAAGAACTATCTCACCTTAAAACTTAAGCTATTAGGTGAGGTCCAAAATATGATTTATCAACTTTTGCACAACAAAGGGGGAGGAAGAGAGAAAAGATGAACAGGAAGCAGAATGAGTACGGGAAGGATTCTTACCTGCCAAAAGCAAAAGAAGACAACCCCCTTGATGCATAAGAACTTTGCAAGAGGCTTGTGTGGTGCCAACTCTTTTGCAAATACATGGTAAAACACTAGCAGAGAATACAAAGCCAGTGAAACAGAAATGTTGAGGATAATGGTGAATGCCCAACTCAACCAGTTGGGGTAAATGCCAAGCATTTGCAGAGCTATCATCAAGATCGAACATGCTGGGCGAGTGATGACAAATTGCCATGTCCAGTGTTTGAGCACCACTAAATTACGGTGGTCTAGCCGCACTGTGTCAGGCTGCATTTTATTAAAACATAATGTGTTCAAAATATCTAATTAAATTGTTGAATAAGACTCTAAAATATAATTTATATTATTTTATAACATATTTTTTTAAGTGAAAGTTTTTTGAGCTTGAAACTTGCATACATGTTCAAACTACTTTGTGTTTGATTTTTATCAAATAGAATGAGAATGATAAGATTTGAACTCGTGATCACTAGGTCAACAAAGCTCTGATACCATGTCAAAAAATCATCTCATCTAAAACTTAAACTATTAGTGAGACACCAGAATATGATTTATATTATTCTCGATGCTTTTAGGTGAGATGGTTCATTCACGTGATATCAAAGTCTTATTGACACAGCACCTCCATTATTCTATTTAATAAAAATCAAGCACAGGGTAGATTGGACCTGTGTCTAAGTTTCAAGCCCAAATGATTTTCACTTGAAGAGATGTGTTAAAAAATAATATAAGTCATATTCCGAAACTTCATTTAATAATTTAAGTTTTTAAAAGAGTTGGTTACTTAACAATTCATAATATGAAACTCTTTGGAGATGTAACTTTTATATAAAGAGGAAAGAAACTGCAGAAATCATTTCCATACCACAAAAAGTGTCATTGGGAAGGCATGGTGAATTTCTCTTCCTTTGACCTCGTCTGGCACAATATCTTTGCTGATGGATATTTTCAGGTAACTATACAGCAATGACAAGAACTTGGCAATTACCTGCATGTAGAAATGAGAGATCTCATGAGGCACAGAACAAAGTGAAATCACAATTGTTGCATTGAAAACTCACCAGGGCTCGTAACATTCCTTGACTGAATCCAAAAACGTGAAGAATACTTCACTCCCCTGGAAATTCAGCAGACCCACAAGGGAATCAACAGCATATATGGGGGCCATCAGGATAATAATTATTATGGCCATCTGTTCCTTGGGGTTTTTCCAGTGAAACAGATGCTGAGATAGGAGCTGCACTGTAAGAAGAAGTGTTAGCAGCACACAGAATCCGGACCCCAATAGGGTAATCTGTCCACGATCCATATTGCTGAAATCCATTATTAAACAGCCTGTTGAGAAGCAAAAATCTGCAGAAGAACACCAGCAAATCATCAGAACCTACATTACCAGTTCTCAGTGGTAGGAATAAATGCAGCGTTTTCTGCTTTACAGATCGAAGTCAGATAATAAAAGGAGAAACAATAGTTAAGTTCTAAAACAATTGCACAGTGGAAAATGGTGATAGCAGAAGCAATCAGCTACGATTCCTCTGTACTGAACCTTAATGTAATCTTAAGAGAACTGATCAACAATATGGAGTTTGTGAGGTTTCTTTAACGTGGGAAAAAGAAACACTTACAGGACCAGGAAGATGAAGTGAAACTGAGATTTTCTTGATTGATTTGTTTTTGTCTTCTGTTCCTGCTTCTTTGGGATACTGTAAGAGAACTCACTATATATATATATATATATTTGAAGATAAATGAATGGGGTTAAACTAAACCATAAATCATTGTTCCAAGCAAATGATCACCTGACCTGATAAACAAATCCACGTTTTGTTTCTTTAATTATCTCACAAACTTGGAGCGTGATGGAAAGTAATAAATAAGGCCAATCAAGATCAAGATTTTTGAATCCAGTCAGTTCTCGATCGACACCAACCACTCTGCGAATATTTATTTGATACACGATAAAAAGGACAGGATTTCTTTCGTTTTCACTTTTGTTTGTTCTTATCTTTTTGAGTTGAAGAAGGGCCAAGGACCTGTTTCGAAGGAGACAGGGAATTAAAGAGTACTGGTGTATGCTCAGAGACGAAACTGTTGGTCAAGCTAGGGTTGCTGAGATAAGTTTAATTTATTTATTTTCTGTGAAAACAATTATTTTTTTATAAGAAAGTTTTGATAGAGACTTGCATGTGGAATAGGCCCAAGTCCGAAGCTTCCATTCGTCTGGGCTGGAGAGAAAATGTATATATAGAGACTTGCATGTGGAATAGGCTGGAGGAAAAATGCTTTTGGCGCTATAACATACTGTGAATCGAAACTGCCAGCAGTAAGAAACAGGGCAATCTCGCATTTCACCACCCAAGAGCTTCCAAAATGTCTCTTTCTCATCAATTTCTCTATCGTTCCATGGCATCCTCTTTCGAAAAAACCCTCTTCCTTTCACAATCATTGCTGAACAAAACAAAGCTTTGTAAATGCCGTTTGGATAATCATGAACGTACAAGATTCTCCTCCTTGAAAAAAGTTCTTTATCTGTTCCTCCTTTTCAATCCAAACAAATGAGAGGAAACAAACAAAACCCAGAATCTATATTTTTCTATCTCGATAATGTTCCTCTTTACATTGCTCGATCACTTTAATGAGCAAACGTGGTTCACTTCTCCTAGTTCCGTAGTTTTATGACCAGTGGTATTATGGGACGCAAGAATTCTTGTTTAGCACTGGTTTTTCTTGCTGTTTTAGTTTTTCAATGTTATTGGCTTGAAAGAGTGTGGTGTGTTACAGTGACGTATGATCACAAAGCTCTGGTGATTGATGGAAAGAGAAGAGTTTTGCAGTCTGGTTCTATTCATTATCCTCGAACCACTCCCGAGGTGGGTTCCTATCTCAATTGCATGTGTGCTGTTTTGATTGGTTTCTTTTGTTAGATGATGCTGTAATGTGTGATAATATGGGCTGTGCTTGTTGGAGACGGGATTTCAGGCGTGGCCAGAAATTATTAGGAAATCAAAGGAGGGGGGGCTGGATGTGATTGAGACTTATGTGTTTTGGAACTATCATGAGCCTGTGAGAGGACAGGTAATGTGCTAGCACTTGTGTTTGTATCGTGAATTTAATGCATTATTAGATGCATAGGAAGCGTGAATGGTTATATAGAACGGTGATTTTAGTCAGTCGTCGACATGCGAGTGAGTAGATTCTGTTTGTCCTTCATGCCACGATAGATGGACATGATTCGTCCCGGTTCATAGCATTTGGCATTTAGAATTTGGTATAATGGAAGCTGATATTGTTTAGATGGGCGCTGTCTTCCTTTACTCGTTGCTCGCATGTTTCAGTGTTAGTTTAGTAGCAATGGTGTGTCTGTTGATTGTTTTGAAATTTGGGACTACTGGTTATTGATTCTATTGTCTTAATTTGTCGGGGGTGTTGATGATTTCTTTGGTTTTTACAGTACTACTTCGAAGGCCGGTTTGATTTAGTGCGGTTTGTGAAAACGGTTCAGGAAGCTGGTCTTTTTGTTCATCTGAGGATTGGCCCGTATGCCTGTGCTGAATGGAATTATGGGTCTGTTTCTGATTTCAATTTCCCTCTTTTAGCCTTTACAGTCCTCCTTTTCTGTTCCCACACTTTGTATGCCTCCCTATTCATTATATATTTTAACACATAGAAAGTTTAAAGTGTGTATGTGCTGGCTGCATTTCATCAATTTGCTGCATAGTGTGTGTATACAACATAGACAATGACCGTAAGGCTCTTCTTGATCCAGGATAATTATCAAGAAACATCATTATAAGTAATATGCTCCAAAATTATCCAGAAACATTTTCTTTCTAGTTTAGCATCAATATTATTTTTAATTTCCTTTAGTTTATTATGACAGGGGTTTCCCACTTTGGTTACATTTCATTCCTGGGGTTCAGTTTCGAACAAATAATGATATATTCAAGGTATAATGTTATCTTGATGATGATGGTGATGATGCATTTAATAGTAATAATGTTATTAATGCAGATTAGCTTAATCTTTTCTTACAAGTCACATGATGCATCATTTCCCCTGCAGAATGCAATGAAGAGTTTTCTGATGAAAATTGTCGATCTAATGAAGGATGAGAATCTTTTTGCATCACAAGGAGGACCAATCATTCTTGCTCAGGTGATTGACCAATATTCTATTTCTATTTATTAATAGCTGAAACTTACAATCATAATTTTTCAATCTACAGAAGACATGTACTGTCATTGTGAATATCTTGCTGTGTGTGAAGATTTTTGACACTTTTCAGATCTTAATCTTTTCTTGGTTTCTAGTTGAAAATTCTTTCAGGATGCACTATTGTTAAGATCTGACATATATTTAAGTTAGCCACTGCTGTTTATGAAATCAGCACTATATTATGTAGTGCAACAAGAAAGTCTTGATGATTTCATGTCTCGTTTGTGCTGTAACAGGTTGAGAATGAATATGGGAATGTTCAATCGGCATATGGGGTTGGTGGAGAGTTATATGTCAAATGGGCTGCAGAAACTGCTATTAGTCTGAATACAACTGTACCTTGGGTGATGTGCGTACAAGAAGATGCCCCTGATCCAGTTGTATGATTATTTTGATAACAAATCCCTTTTGTTCTCTGCAGTTGTATTGTGAACAGCTTATAGCAACTTCAGAATATAACATGCTTTATCTTTGTTCTTGCTCGTGTGTTTATCATTTCAATGCAGATAAACACATGCAATGGATTTTACTGTGACCAGTTTACCCCAAATTCCCCTTACAAACCAAAAATGTGGACTGAGAACTATAGTGGATGGTAATAATCCAGAGTTGATTTAGCTTAGATGTTTCCTTGTGCGAGAACATCAAGAATGATTCAAGGTTCTGTTTAATCAGATAAGTCTGAAGAATATGATGTCCTATTAAACATTGCAGGTTTCTTGCATTTGGCTATGCAGTTCCTTATCGACCTGTTGAGGACCTAGCATTTGCTGTTGCACGATTTTTTGAGCATGGAGGCACTTTTCAAAACTATTATATGGTGAGGCTGTAATATGTTCTGCTTCTCGTATTATGATCGTTATATTGAATAAGTGAACCTAATGTCATAACACGGTAATGCAACACTAATTGCCATTTCTCTCCTCTGTGCTGATATTTATTTGCAGTATTTTGGTGGAACCAACTTTGGAAGAACTGCCGGAGGTCCTTTGGTTGCAACAAGCTATGATTATGATGCCCCGATAAATGAATATGGTAAACTTTTTTATAATGGATGTACTGATTTATCTCAGCTTAAAAAGATCCCTAATTCGATGCACCCCCAAGTGAATTATTCCATTTAACCAGTAAAATAAATCTGCTGAGCTGCAATCTTATCATTGTCTTTGCACACAGTAGATACATTGGTCCTGTGCAACAATCCCTTTCATGTTCACCCTTTTCAGTTCACTGTAATCTGCATCATCACCATGATGTTTCTGACCACTTTAGGGTAGAATTAAGTCAATTGGCATATACTTTTCCGTTGACCTGTGTTAGTGATAAGAGTATCCTTTTAATTACATCTCGTCTAATTATATCAGAATCAATTATTTCTTCTTCTTTTTTCACTTTGTGAGGCAATATTTATCAGAGTTAAGGATCCAGTTTCAAACTGATACAGAATACCTTGTGGCTGTTTATCTAATGCAGGTTTTATTAGACAGCCAAAGTGGGGTCACTTACGTGATTTGCACAGTGCAATAAAGCAGTGTGAAGAATATTTGGTCAGCTCAGATCCAGTTCACCAGAAGCTAGGCAACAATTTAGAGGTATGCTGGATGTGATAAACGAGTACCTTCTCCGTTAAGCTTGAATTATTGGAGCTGCCCAAAACCCTCAATTTAGCTTGTTTACACCGATATATATTTCTGTGTGCCAGTAAGTTGGAAATTTTGTTTCAATTCTTACTCCATGGACCCCAATCGCTGCTTTTGTTACCTACCTCATTGAAAATTCATATTCTGTTAATGCTTCTGTTTTAGATGACAGGCTTGGTGTCCACACAAGTCTCCATTTCATTGGAAAACAGCTTTTAATATATTTCGGTCAATTTGAGGATTAAACACTATATAAGACATTGTTGGGATAATCTTAGTTGCCAAGATGCTGTCCTTGATTCAGGACTAAAGAACATAAAGTTATTTTCTTGTATTAAAACTGACAAATTGTAGACAAAACCTGCTTTTAGCGCCTCCAAGTGCTATTTTAGCAATGGCATGCTTTTGTTTTCTATATGTCTTTCCCTCCTGCATTATGGAACTCATGCTTTAAGGTTCTCACACTATATGATTCCATTAATAAGCTTTCTTCTTTGGTTTCCTGCATTTTGCACTGACCCTTTTTCTTTCGTTTCATCAGGCACATGTCTACTATAAGCATTCCAATGATTGTGCAGCCTTTCTTGCCAATTATGATAGTGGCTCAGATGCTAATGTCACATTTAACAGCAACACGTATTTTCTTCCTGCATGGTCTGTGAGCATACTTGCAGATTGCAAGAATGTCATTTTCAACACGGCGAAGGTACTCATTGAAGATTATAAATGACTAAAGACTACATGGAAGTGACTATATGCTCATTGTCCTCTTAGCTAATTACAAAATTCTTTTGCTGGTACATAGGAAAATGAAAATTTTTCGCGGTGATTATGTGATTGTAATAAATATAGGAATCATTCATACAAATTTGTAGGCAAAAGACATGCTTTGATTACGCAGTTATGCATTTCTTGCATCCTTCTTTGTATTGAAGGTTGTTACGCAAAGACATATAGGAGATGCTTTGTTTTCCCGCTCCACCACTGTTGATGGAAATTTAGTGGTGGCATCACCATGGAGTTGGTATAAAGAAGAAGTGGGTATTTGGGGTAACAGCTCTTTTACAAAGCCAGGTTTACTGGAGCAGATTAATACAACAAAAGACACCAGTGATTTTCTTTGGTACTCAACCAGGTAATCCGTTCAGCCTTCATGATTATTATTGTTGGTTCTTGTGTGGACAAATAATTGACTACATCTAGTTAACTTGGAAAACTTGGATGTTCAGTTAAATTCATACCTTTTGAAATCAAATGTTTCTACCAACCTTTTTGTTTAGATGGCAGGTCATTTAATAAACTAAGCAGGCCTCTGAAATATGTTTTTGTTTCCTTTCAGAAATCATTTGAATCTATGTTGTATATCTTTTCTGAAGAACATTGGTGTCTATTTTCATGAACCTCTTACCCATACCAACCTCTACCTTTTCTTATCACTCTTTAATTTTGGGTTTCCATCTCCTTCGGGATTTGCTTCACCATTTTGGCAGTCTTTATGTGGAAGCTGGACAAGACAAAGAACAATTTTTGAATATTGAGAGTTTGGGGCATGCAGCACTTGTTTTTGTCAACAAGAGATTTGTAGGTAGGTATGCTTCTGGCTAACTGACTTGATTTTGCAATATGTGACTGTTGTCTCTATGATGCTAATTCATGTTGAACTTTTGTTTTGGATTTTTTTCCAATTGATTTGAATTTTTTGTTCAGGATGCAAGTCCTTCTTCTGTCTTGCTTGGTTTTAATTTCTGTATTGGGAGCTTCATTTTACCCTTTTTCTAATCTGTTTTTAGCTGCTGTTTCATCATATTTTCTCCCAGCATACTTACATCTTCACTTTCTTTGATTGTTATCATTTCACATGGAATCATCTTGAATTACAGTGTTCCCATTTTAGCTAATTGCCTAAGGATACATTATCAGCCATTCTAATAAATAACTTTCAAAGCCATTTGTTGCTGCTTTGCCTATCGTGTCTATGACTTATTATGATAAGTGGTGCACATTGCATATTGGATACACTTCAGCTTTTGGATATGGCAATCATGATGATGCAAGCTTCTCACTCACTCAGAAAATTAGTCTTGAAGAAGGGAATAACACACTGGATGTTTTAAGCATGTTGATTGGTGTACAGGTAATGACAGATTCATTTACTTTCCAAGTACATTGTGCTGATGTGTGAACACGAGCACCCATCTGATCAGTTTAAAATGTTTTCTGCAAGTCGATAAGCATGGGCACAAAATTAGTATCGGACTTTTTCACAGTGTCTTCCTGCTCCAATCCATACGAGGAATAAACTCCATGAGTGTAGGACAATTTAGCTCTTCTTTCTGCCCTTCTATGACTCATTTGAGATTCTTTTGGCCAGTGGTCTGTTATCGGGTGGCCTACCCTCCATAGATTTCCTATCTTTATAAGAGTTTGTAAACCTTGATATATGAACATGTAGATGCAAGTGCACATGCTTCTTGTTCAGGTGTCTGCTTTATGCATGTGTTATTTCACTGGCTTTTTTTTTGCTCATGTTATTTGTCAACCCTTGTTCATAACCCATTCCTTTTCCCTCATAATCTAAGGGAAAATTCTACATTCCTGGCCCGTGTGCCCTTTTGTTATTTGATAATTTTTTTCCCATGTTCTTAACGAAGTATCAACACAAGCCACCTAAACATGCATAGAATCTCACTGCTCTTGGATCCCACTCTTCTTTTCTCAACAGTGGGTGCGGATTTTTCTATGCCAATCACTTTTTGAACTTCATAGCAAATGCTAACTACTCCTCTAGTAGTATACTATGCTTTGTGTATTTAAACTACTTGGTCCTTGGAGCAACAAACCAGTCTCTAGTTATTTCAAGCTATCTTTGATGCCAGTTACTAACATCTCTAATGTTTTCTCTGTGCATCAGAATTACGGACCATGGTTTGATGTTCAAGGAGCCGGAATTCATTCTGTTTTTCTTGTTGACTTGCATAAGAGCAAGAAAGATCTCTCTTCCGGGAAATGGGCCTACCAGGTTAAAATACATCTTATATATCAGCTTGATTTGGAAAAATTCTGTCCTATTTAGAGTTTTCCTTGCTGTCTTTTTTCTGTGAAAAAGAAATGAAAATACCAAGCTGTTGCACTGAGAACAGCCTATTACTGTACTCCCCACCCTCCAAGCAAGAGAACACTTCACTCTTGTTAATCAACAAGAAGATCTCGACTTTGGCTGCCCTAAACATTTTCTCCTCTCCAGGTGGGACTTGAAGGGGAATACCTTGGACTGGATAACTTCAGTCTTGCAAATAGTTCATTGTGGAGTCAGGGGACTTCTCTACCTGTTAATAAGAGCTTGATATGGTACAAGGTAAGTGGATACATCCAACCGTCCGTTAATGAAAGATTTCTCTTATTTTTCTCATACTTGGTACTGGCTTAAGTTAAGCCATCATTCTTGTTTCTCGATCCCTTTTATGGTTTTATAGGTTTGATGATTCCCTTCTTTTTCACATATCAAGCACCTGTATGGTTTAGCATTCTTGGATGTTTGAACACATTGACAGTAGTTAAATGCTGGTAGAATTTGGCTGGACTGGAAAACATAGATTGCTATTGTCATTTTTCCTGGAAAACTTGGTTGATTTTCCCATCATGAAAATGAAGTTTTTATGCTGTGGATATGTGATGAGAAACTATTATTGATAAAGAAAAATTGTGAAACTAACAGTTGAATCAGACTAGGGGAAGTCTTATGTATCACGAGCTTGAATTTAAAAGCTACAACTCATGTTCAGTTCTATCAATAATGAACTGTATGGCGCCAGTTAAATAAAACACATTTCAAAAATCAGGCTCTGCTCTTCTTTAGTCACTAGTTGAGGTTAATTTTTCCTATGAGTTCACCACCGGACTACTGCATTTTGTTTTTGGGTTTTTGCTTTCATTCTTAGGCTACAATCCTTGCTCCTGAAGGGAATGGTCCCCTAGCCTTAAATCTAGCAAGCATGGGGAAGGGCCAGGCATGGATCAACGGGCAAAGCATAGGACGATATTGGTCTACCTATCTCTCACCATCAACTGGTTGCACCAACAATTGTGATTACAGAGGATCTTACAATTCATTTAAATGCCAAAAGAAATGTGGTCAACCTGCTCAAACACTGTAAGTGTAATACTTGCAGTGTTTACTTTATATGAATACAAATTATACAATAAGACTAACAAAATAAATTCCTTTTATGAAAACCAAGATCATAGGTTCAATTCTTTTGTTCTGTGAATGCTTTTCCATGTGTTTTATCTAATGTTTATTTTATTGCACTTACAAGTTACATCATAACTAAAAACATATTTACAAATGATGAAATCATTTGTAAGTAATTTATCATTTCTCTCTAACCTATTTAACAAGAAGAGGTATCCTTGCCCAGGTATCATATTCCACGCACTTGGGTTCATCCTGGTGACAACCTACTGGTCCTACATGAAGAACTTGGAGGTGACCCTTCGCAGGTTTCTCTGCTCACACAAACTGGCCAAGATATTTGCTCTATTGTATCAGAAGATGATCCTCCACCAGCTGATTCCTGGAAACCAAACTTAGAATTCATGTCTCAAAGTCCAGAAGTTCGACTGTCCTGTGAACATGGATGGCACATTGCTGCTATCAACTTTGCTAGCTTTGGAACTCCTGAAGGAAAATGCGGAACGTTCACTCCAGGGAATTGTCATGCTGACATGTTAACAATTGTGAAGCAGGTAACAAGCACTTGCTTCGCTAAATTATCTAAAAATGTTGGATCTCACATGGGCTTGCTGAGTTGAGTATAATACTATGATGACCCCAAGTCTGTCACCTGGATCTAGTTTATGTCTCAGTTCTCCAAGCATTTAATCTTGGGTTGCATGTGTCACATTTTTCAGATGCTAACGTAACAGTAACTGCCACTATTGGCTCCTCATTGTGTTGTAGTCGTAAGAGGCATTTTATCTGAAAGATAATTTCATCTTGCGAATTGCATTAAATGTTGAAGGATGTCATTCTGACAGAGACAAGCCTGAGTTTTGTTTCTTGTCTCGTCAACTTCCAAATTGTTGCACTCAGGTTTGGTTTCTAAACAATTATCAGCCTTTTTTTCAAGCCAACATCTGCATCATGTTCTTGACTTGTAAATATTCGCGGGAGACATCAGATTGGTTAAATTCAATTGCAACAGAGTGGGTTTCTTTGAGTTCCGATTTTGGACTGGTTAAATAAACGTTTCCTACATCAATGGTTGTATCTTATTCTTAGCACCTTCCTCCTGCTTCTATTAATCTATTACACGTTTGAATGATAATTACAGGCTTGCATTGGCCAAGATGGATGTTCAATTCCTGTATCAGCAGCTAAACTTGGTGACCCCTGTCCTGGAGTCGTAAAACGCTTTGTGGTTGAAGCTCTATGCAGTGAATGATTCCAATGCTGCTCCGATGGAGGCGATTATTATAATGGCTTCTCGGTAACAACTCTGGCTCTCCAGACTTCTTCAAATCTTGTATTTGTTAAAAACTCAAGCAAGTTCATATGTGTGCATTTGTTTCACCATGTAAATTTGCAAATCCAATGATCAAAAGGGAAAATATAATTTGAAATCACAACCCAGGTGGTGTTCGTTTGCTAACCTAAAAGGAGGAGAATCTGTAGTGTTTTTCTTTTTCACAAATTCTGCTCAATACAATTAGGGCTTTACCATCTTTGATTCTGGACTATCGGCAATGTTTATCACTGTGGCCTCTGCTATTTTCAGTACTGTCTGCCTTCTCTTTTATTAAGATTGCTCGATAATATTAACATTGCAGTGTAAATCTGTCTTTCTGCCCCAGATTTTAGTTCTTTAAGCTTGGACTATGAGTCCATGAATGAATTGTAATAAGATTGGAGCTTTGAAATAAAATCAAGTTCAATCAGATGCTACTTCAGATCATCACAAGACATCAAATATTGCAAGATTTCCATTCAATTCAAGTATAATATATCTCTGCTGCTCAAACATCAAGTTAATAAATTGCATGAATAAGTTTGATGACCTGGGAACTGCAGATCGAAGATCAACTCACAATTCTTCTGTATTGTATCAATAAAATCATGTGACAAGCAGGATCTTCCCAGCATGCTTGCTACTTTCCATGAGTTGATGACCCTCTGCTGCCTTGGATAATGGAAGGTACTTGTAAACCACAGGTTTCAACTTGCCAGCAGCAATGGCAGGCCAAACATTCTTCTCCACCTCGCTGACAATTTCAGCTTTGTTTTCCAGAGATCTAGTTCGCAAGCCAGCCGCTGCATACATGATCACCAACAACAGGTGTACTATGGTCACATAATCAATAGAGGACAATAACTCCATGTAAAAAAAATAAACATGAATATAGGAGATAGATATAAACATGCTAACATTCTTACAAGCAATCTTTCCGAGTCAATTTTCTCCAACACCGGTAATCTTTCTATTGAAAAGTGGGGTTTTTAGTGGATTAGGTAGCATTTTGGAAATAGGACTGGACAAGAATGGACAGAGGTGCTTTATTTGTGATTTTTTGTTTGGTGCATACATGGAGCTTGGTTTAATTGAAAGGGATGGTACGGGGCCATCAGATACAGAACATGTAAAAAGATAAATACATGATGCATATCTAAAGGAAGAGCATATTAGATGTATGTTTGAATGCGTTCCCTTGCATGCTTAAGTACACACTACAATCGGACTGAGAAATGGGTTGGTGAAAGTTTGATTGGCCCAAAAGAAGAGAGTTATCTGTAAAATAGTGTTTTTATTTTTTGTGATGTGGAATAATTTTCCAGAACTTGGTTTTATCATCCATAAATAATTGAAAATAAGACATTTTTCCTTCTAGTAAAAATCTATTGACAGTTTTGATGTAGCAATATTTGCCAAATTCACCAAAACTGCCATAGAACAACTCAGCACAACTTGTATAAACCAGACATTGTAATAAAAAAAAAACATTTGTTTTTTATTGTGAAATCTATCATGAAATAAAAAAATAAAGGAATCTGGAACATGAATCTTATTAGAATGGGATAAAAGAAGAACCAAGAAACTTTAAAGAGGGGTTAGAAACTAGTTCAGAGAAATTGATATACTAGAGCATTCAACAAAAGCCAGATTAAACCATGTCTGAGCCAATGGAACTTGAACCAATATAAAAAATGATCAATTGAAATACCTTGCACTGTGATGCGCTTTGCAAACAAAGAAGCCAGATTTACTTGTGTCACAAATCCACCCATGAATCCAAGGAGAAAAAGCCTCCCATCAATACTTAAGCTGTCAACATTTTTCTGAAAGTAAGGTGCTCCAATACTATCCAGAATAACATCAACACCTGCCATAGACAGCTATCAATATTTTTGCTAAGAAACATACATGATGCTAATAAAAAGTGAAGAATGGCAGCACTATTGATGGATTTATAAATGATAATCCAAAAAAGGAAGAATAACATCACCAATGAAAGATTTGCAAATGAAAACCCAGTTACATTTGTGCCTGTAAAGAACATACCTTTCCCATCCGTTTCTTCCTTCACCCTTGCAACAAAGTCCTCATTCTTGTAATTGATGCACACATCAGCTCCAAGATCCTTACAAACAGCTAATTTGTCCTCACTCCCTAATGATCAAGAAACCAAATATACAGAAATTTTCATGCATGTTTTAATAGCGAACTGATATAGCTGCATGAGAAGTGCGACTGAACCTGCTGTCACAAATACTCTAACCCCTTTATATTTAGCTATCTGAATTGCAAATGTACCAATTCCACTAGAGCCCCCATGAACCTGAAATTCCAAAAAGTCATCAGTTCAAACAATGATCTATGCTCTATGCATCGAAGGCTTTGTGTGAATAAAGTGACAGACAAATTCTCGCATCATGTAACATCGCATTTGTTATAGGTCCCCAACCTATAGTTCTAAGTGACACTACTGACTAAACTCAACAGCAACATTTTTTAGAGCTGCACTAGTTTAACAAACCACCATAAAACAGAATGTAGAGCGGGATTGAGACAGAAGTTTACCAGGAACGTTTCCCCTGCAGACAGTCGACTCATCATGAAAACAGTAGACCAAACAGTACATGCTACTTCAGGCAAAGAAGCAGCATCCTTGAGCGAAACACCTTGTGGAACAGGAAGTACTTGTCCTGCCGGAACAGCCACTTTCTCAGCATACCCTCCTCCACTAAGAAGAGCACAAACCTATGTAGTATAACATCACACATTACCAAACAAGTAACAGTTTTTATATCAAAATTTCAAGTCTTCGAAGCCAACATTAATCTTATATATATATATATATATATAAAATCTACAAATTGGGTTCTTGATAGAGCATGACTTTAACAGCTTCGTGCCAAAATCTGAAGTCATTGCAGCCAAAATTTAATCTTCAGTTAGAAAAATGCAAAACATATCACTTTCTATGAAAAATTAACGATTTACACACACACACACATATATAAAGCACACCTTTTTAAACTCAAAATTCAATCTTTTATCAAAAGATGCAAAAGCACCACTTTTCGAAGAATTGGGTTCTTTGGGGAACTTGAAATGAATTACCTGATCACCAATTTTCCAGCGAGAGACATTTTTGCCGACAGCTTCGATGGTGCCTGAACATTCAAGACCAGGATATGAGCTGGCTCCTGTAGGAGGAGGATACTTGCCTTGTCTTTGGAGAGTATCTGCCCTGTTCAAAGCTGTGGCTTCTACTTTGACCAAGACTTCATCTTCTTTGATTTGTGGGTCTTCAACCTCTTGTAATTGCAGCACTTCTGGGCCACCTGGTGTTGTTATCACTACTGCTTTCATCTTCTCGTTACTCTCAACAAACTGAAGAGACGGTCTTGACTTTTTGAGTATTTTGCTCCCAGGATCAGACGATATCAGTAATTAGAATCGGAAAACATCATGGAGTTTCATTATTCTTATCAACCGTGAAACTCCTTTTTTTCCCTTCCAGTTCTAGCCTTTTTTCTTTTCTTTTTTTAATTCGACATTATTTTTTTAACGATTTCTAATTATCTATATGTAGACCGACGAAGTAAAATGAATCATGAAGTTTCATTATTTAAGTTCTCTCTCTCGTCTTTTCTTTTCTTTTTTATTTATTTTATCCATATATTTTTTAACCATTACTCTATTTTTTTAATTAATCAAGTCGATTAAATTATATTAGAATAAATCTCATAGATTTAATTATAAACTCGAGTTACATAAAAAGATAGGTTAAAAAGTTTTTTCTTGTTAATGTCATTCTTGAAGTATTGTTTTTACTATTGTCGTCGAACTAAACAAGTTGAATGAATCATATAAAGTTAAACTTTCACACGAATTAATTTTAAATTCAAACTAGATAAAGAATCAAATCGAAAATTTTCAAACTTAACCTAGGAGATTTAGTAAAAATATCATATTAGGTATATGTGATCTATATATTTTTTGTCATTTAATTTGACCTACAACTTAGTACATGTCAATAATCGAGTATTTAGCTATATTATTAATAGGGTATAATTACAAAAACCTAATGTAATTTACTTTATTTTTTTTATTTGTATCTACTCTTTAAAAATTACATTTTACATCTTTGTAAACTAAAAAATTAAAATAAAATAAAAGATGAATTTACCTTAATATATAATATAACACAAGTACACAAAACATCATGTTGGTTTTGTTTTACAATATTTTCCCCTTCTTTCCTTCTCTCTTTTCCATTTTCTCTCTCTTTATCTCTTCTTTATTTCAGTCAAAAGACAAATATATCTCGTGACAATCTCGATGCCATGGAGTGGGGACTTGCTTGGTATGCACTTAAAGAATCCCCTCATGTCTAGATTGTTTTAGAGCTGAATATAATGTTTGAAAATTTAGTAATGATTATTTTTTAATGTATTTTTAATTTAAAAAATATATTGAGTATGATATTTGAAAAAAAAAATACATCAAAAACTGATTAAAAGCAATTTTTTTTTTAAAAATCATTTTAAAAATACAAAAACAAATGACAAAAAAGGTGGTCATTTTAAAAAAAATTTTATTTTTTAAAAATTATTTTTTACACTAATATATTAAAATGATTTAAAAACATTAATTTTTTTAATTTAAAATAAATAATAAAAATTATTTTTAAAAAAAACATTTTTTTAAAACATAGTCAAACAGTGCCTCAATTGTTTTTTTTTTTGTTTTTTTTTTTATTTTTATTTTAGCCATATCTCACTGCAGTCTTTGAATTCTAAAGGGATAAACAGAATTCCATATTTAATCTTATCTATACATAACTTGGAGAATTTTTTTTTATATTTTTCAAGATCCCAATGAAATATTTTAGAAAAAATGTGTTTAAAAGCACTTCACAAATTTGGACATTGTTGCTCACCAATTCTAGTATATACTAGTATTGGTAAGTCCTGTGGTTATGCTCACCGAGTTTGGATAGCTTGTGACATTAAGCGGTAACCTGTTACCTGTTCCGGCCCATGCATGTCCCGAGAGGATTGCTTACGGTCTGGAACTGGGAAGTAGATAGGAATGTTGGAACTACGTGGAACTTCACTAGCTCGGACTTGTCTCCGTCACTCAGAGTGTTCAGAGTTCCTGATTTGAGCTCCGAAAATGCGCTATCTGTCGGTGCAAAGATGGTTAAACCGGTGCTTGAATCATTGAGCGCGGAGAATAAGTGGTTTTCCTCTTGAGTGGATCTCAAAAGGCGGATGAAGATGGTGAAGTGGCCAGCCTTCTCAAGGATTTTGGTGACGTTGGTGATGCCATGTGGTGCAGCTGCCTGTGTTGGGGTTGCAGCTGGAGGTGATGCTACGACTACTGCCGGTGCCTGTGCTGGGGCAGCAGCTGGTATCTGGGCAAAGGTATTGGCACAGTGGAGGAATAGAATAAACATTGAAAATGAAGAGATTAACTGCTGCTTCATCTTTATGTTTCTGGGATATAATGCTAGAAACAATACAGAAATGCTCGTGCAGATTGAGCTCGAACTTGTAAGTAGAAGTGTTTGATGTGTAAAGAAGAGATAGAGTGAGGTTCTTACAGTGGTGGAAGAGGATAAACTTAGGAGTGATGTCCAATTTTAGTTACCTGCTAGGTTTCTATCAAGCACCTTATCATACTTCAAAAAGGTGGAGGGTATCGAAGTAGAGGGACATTTGACAATGCTGCAGCAACTAGTTTGCTTGGAAAAGAAGGGGGGAAATGTTTCTTAAATTTAGAATATTTCAAGCTGGTGTTACAGCAAATAAGGATGTCAGAATTATAATTGTCTGAATCAAACAGGAAAAATAGCTTCATCAATGATAGAGCCTTGATCAGTGACGTGTTAGCTGAAGATAGGGAAACATTTCACTACTCACTTGCATTCAATTCTAATGAATAGATCTCTCCATCCTTCAATCCATGACAGTCTTTCCAAATTTACATAGAAATCAAATCACTCACCATTACCAGCCTGGATTGAGGGAGCCTTGAATTTCTTACGTGGAACATGTTGCTCATATTTTTTTTTTCAGACTATATAGACTAAACAAAACTCGTAAAGAAACCTAAATGTGCAATAATTTTATTAAGACTCAAAATCAAGTTCAAAATGTAGGTTGAAGAGTTAAATTAACATTTTTAGATTGAAGAGCTATTCCAACATATTTAATCAAAAGAACATAAATTTTTTTAATATATTTTAATGTAAAAATGTAATTTTGATTATACTTATATTAGTTATTTATTATTAATAAATAGTTATATTAATATTATATATATTAAAATCTCTAAATGGCTTTTTTCCATTAGCATACAAATATAAAAAATATTATATTTATACTATTTAAAAAACCCTTCTCCAGATACCTTTTTCTCTTGGAGATGGGTTGGAGCAAACATCACGGAATCTATAGGGGCAAAACTGTTACCATCTTTTTTTGGCGGTGCGGTGGTTTCTCGAGGTGTTTTTGCGGCAGCGGTGGTGGAGAGAGAGGAGGAAAGGAGCGGACTTGGGAATTTGGGAGACAAGTCTGTCTGGTCAGTTGTTAGTGGTGAGAGGTTTAGGGCTTATTGGGCTTTTCTAAACTGTGAGCCTTAAAGGCCTGTGTTATCATCGCACATCCATTTTAAGATTTTTAAGTAAAAACAAATAATAATTATGGTTTTAAAATAAATATACATTTAGTTAAAACTGATATAAAATATATATTAACATGTAAAATAAATAAAAATGAATTTTAAAACTATTTCCCAACAAAAATCCCTTTGATTCATATTATTTTACACCTCAACAAAAATCATCCGTTGATTTTAACATGCTAACCTTTATCTATCTAGACAATCAATTTTGCATTCAAACAGGCTTGATGGGAAAACAAAAGAAATAGAAAAGAGGAGTTCACGCTTGCTTCAATATTGGCCATGGAAAAAAAAACATGCAATCAAGAGCACGAGGCAGAGTTTTTATTTTTTTATTTTAAATTATTATATTCTAATATGTTTAGATTATTTTGATGTGATATCAAAAATATTTAAAAAATATCATTTTAATATATTTTTTAGCAAAAAAAATATTTTAAAAAATAACGTAAATCATATTCTCTAAAAAAAAATCATTGCATTCCTAGCTTTTATCATTATTTAAACAAACACATAAATCCAGTGTCTATTGTGTGGGACAGAAAATATTCTGATTATCCACGAAGTTCAACTAAATGCATCAACAGATTCTAAAAATATCAAGAGAAACTGTAAGCAAACATATTAAGCGATGGAGAACCAATTGGAGAAAGTGCTACAGCAGAACAAAGGCAGCCCACCATTGATTCCTTGGAACAGAATAAAGAAATGCTTTGGGGAAATGGGAATCTCATTGCTCAGGGTTTCCTTCAACATGCAAAGAAAATTATTCATTAACTTCTGCTCTTAGAGGCCTTCTTCGCGAAACTGAGATCCCGCTATACAAAGGGACTAGAACAATCTTGTCCAGGACAACTCCTTGCTTTTTCAGGAGGGCCACAAATTGAACAATTTGATTTTGATTTTCTCCTGGTATTACTTTCAGCTTGACTTCCTTGAGGCTAGGAATGCTGAAATGAATTGGTTTATTTAAGAGTTCTTCTGATAAACTCTCCTGCAAAATGAGAAACAAGATAGTGAAAACAACAGCAAATGTGATCTGAATTGGACATATTGTCTATTGGAAATGCAAGAGTAGTGTAGGATACTTACATCATCATCTATCTTGTAGAGGGGATCAAGGATCATTGTCTCAAGATTGGGGCAAAGTTCAAGCAATGCAGCCATGCCAAGAAGATCATATTGGGTATACCCAGTTTGTAGCTCTAAGTGTTTGAGATTGTGCAGAAGAAAATCTTTGGAAATACCATCCTTGGCTGCAAGCTTTTTGAATCATTATCATGCAAGGAAAGCAACCATAAGAGCATTTCATTAGATGATGAACTTAAAAACAATTTTTGGCAGCCATATTCTCAAGGGGATCATTACATAAGAGTAAAAACAAATAATAATATAATCTTTTCCTATCAAGAAGAATAGTTGGCAAAAACGATTGATGTTTCAATCGCCAGGACATCAGCTGCTCCAAACTAAATAGCCAAGCAAGGGTGGCCTTTTTAAAAGCCAGTACGTTTGCGACTGCATTTTCTATCTGAAAGCAAAGAGTTTGACAATATTATTGATGGCACACAAAGCCCTTTTTCACTACTTTGTGGAACGAATCTAATAGCCAAACATATTATACAAAACGTTACATATATTTTCCTACATTGACTGGCCACATGAACAAGTAGTTGATTCACATAGTGAATCACTAGTACTAAAAAATCGATAGGCAATATAATGTATGCAGAAAGGATTGTAGAATGGAACTAAGGCGCTAACCATATTAAATGCCCATCCTGAATTTGTATAGTCCTTGACCTCTGGTTACCTAAAGGACATATTAGAGCATTGATTACAATGTAGTGAACTTAAGAGTTAGAGTTCATTTAGCTTTCAAGGAAATAAACTCACTGACATTCTCACACGGCCATTCCTGATCAGCTTCTTTAAGATATCCTATGATCTATCTATCCAGCAGACAACAAACCTTGAGTATATGAAAATCTCAAATGAAACCAAAGAATTTGCCAGTTCGACTTATTTCAACATTTCTTAACAAGCTAGGGAACAATATTCTTAGTCCTTCTTCCACCTTAAGATAATCCATTTCCCCAGTTACTCTCAAGACAATCCAAACCTTGATTTCAAAAGAATTTGACATTTACATGATGAAAAATGGTAACATTTTCCAAAAAATCATCCTGTGCAACGAATATAAACATTCACACAGTTAAGTCGGACATTAACACATACACAAAAGGTGCAGAGCAGTACCTTACGCCACCAATTTTGCACCACGAGATGCTTGATGTGTGCAATTCGATGAAGTTGCTTCACAACTTTAAACCAATGCACATAGTGCTCCGTTTTATGCACAATAGAAGTACGAAATTCAATCAATGAAGACAGATTCTTAATACAAAACTCCCCCGTCTCAACGCAATCAATACTCAACCAAACAAGATTAGGACAATCAAGCTCCAAATACAATTCCCTCTCAGCAGTATAAAAAGACGAAAGACCCAACCTTTTCAATTTCTCTGAACAAAGCCTTAGATTCTCCATTCCATAACAATTCTCAAGCTTTAAAACCTCAATATTAGGACAAGCTTTGAGCAAATTCAACACCATATCATCAGTCATATAAATCTGATAAAAAAAAATCTCCTTCATCGACCAAAGATTCATGCTTTCCATATCAGCAGGCAATGTCAAATCACACCTGCATAATTTCAAGACTCTAACTTTACCATTTCTAAGAGCAGAAAAGGGGAAATCATAATCGCGTCTTCCTTCTGATTCAACAATGTGAAAGCTTTCATCAATAAAGAAATCAAGATCAAGTTCTGAGACTCGATTCCTTATTGCATAACGAACCCAAGAATCAACATGGCAGCTATATCTATCTTCATAGATGAATTCAAGCCTGAATTTTTGAAGGGGCAAGTGGGGTCTGAGGATGAGTGTACGATCAACGAATTCTGAGAAAAATTGGCGGGTTGTGAAGAAACTCTTGTAAATAGGGAAGTGAACATAAGAGAAGTTTAGAGATGGGACTAATGACCAGAGAGATTTCCATTTTTTAGAGATCAGGCTTGTTGTGATTGATTCTAGTGTGGGAAGGAAAGAGAGGATGTGGAGAAGGATGTCTTGTGAGAGATCGTTGAGGTTCGTGGTGGTGGTTGAGGTGGCGTCGACGTCGGCGGTCACGGAGGGATCTTGGTTTGGGTTTTCTTCCATTTTGTTTCTTTTAAGTTTGTCTGGAGAGACTTCTTCGGCTCTTAATGTTTGGCCATGTAAATAACTGACACTGATGACTAGATAATTCATGTCTTCTTCGATTCCTTTCTAAATATATATTTTTGAAAAAGACATTAAAAAAAAATGGTTTTTATTTTAAATTAAAAAAAAAATTAATTATTTTAATATTTATATCAAAATTAATTTTTAAAAAATAAAAAAATTAATGAATTCTTAAACAAAAATTACCTTGAAAAACAATATGAACCACATTATTAAACAAAAATATTTTTTTTGTAAGAGATGATATTATTTTTATTTATAGCTTCCTCCCGTCCAATTATAGTTAACTAGCAAATGCCCCCGCGCCTCGTCGCGGGTGACACCATATTTTTTTAATGTAAAAAATATTAATTGTGTGAGATTTCTTATTATAATATAAATTTAGGCAAAATAATAAATCTGTGCAGAATTCCTGTGAAATGCAATTTTTTATTAAAATATATAAATTTTAAATCGATATAAATTTATTTGTTTAGTTGATTTCAACCAAATACCAGCATAAAATTATCATCATCATTAAAAAAACAAGAAGATTCATATATTTGAATTATTGAATTCACTGTACTAAGATTAATTTATTTTATAATTTGATTTAAATTAAACACATAAAAACAAAAATATAAATTGTGAAAACACCTACAGTAATCAAATAACAAAAATAAATAATTAATTTTCTATCTCCAAAAGGAAGAAAACATAAATTAAAAATTCATCTCTACGTTATTGTCATTATCATTACTATAACAGTTAAAATTATTATCAACATTACTGCCAAAACAATTAAAATCATTAAACTGCCCCGAAGAATAAAAAAATATTTTTACAAAAATACAATCACTGAAATCATCATTACTATTGCCCAAGCAATAAAATTATAAAATCATCTAAATTAATTTTAAAATGAGCAATGTTAATTTTAAAATGATCACCAACATAAATGAAAATTTCAGGATTGGACCGAATAAAAATAAAATCCCAATAAAAAATAAACATTGTCTAAGAATGATAAAAAAAACCAAATGAATTAATATCAAATAAAAAATTTAAAGAATAAAGACCAAAATTAAAAATAAAATATATAATTAATTCCAGTCTAAGGATAAAATTGAAACAACTAAAAACCTTAGGAATGAAACAAATAAAAGTATTTAAAAAAAATATTGCAGTGTAATTTTGTAAAAAAAAATTAAGAGAATAAGGATCGAAATGAAAAGTAGCATATATGACTAATTTCAATTGGAGGACACAATTAAAACAAATTAAATCAAAATATATAATTAATTCTAATCGAAGAACAAAATTGAAACAAATAAAAACCTTGAAAACGAAACAAATAAATGTATTTTACGAAAAAAAATGCAATGTAATTTTGTTAAAAAAATTAAAAGAATAAGGACCGAAATAAAAAGTAACATATATGACCAATTTCAATTGGATGACACAATTAAAACAAATTAAATCAAAATTTATATAATTAATTCCAATTGAAAGATAAAATTGAAACATTTTTTTTTTGAGACCGAAACAAATAATGACATTTTTAAAGGTAATTTTGTTAAAAAATCAAAAGCATAAGGACCGAAATAAAAAAGAGCATATATGACCAACTTCAACTCGAGGACAAAATTAAAACAAATTAAAACCATTTTACCTAAAATATTAAAGGAACCAAAAATAAATCAAAAATCAAAAGAATAAAGACTGAAATGAAAACCAACATATATAATCAGTTTCAGTTGAAAAGCATAATTGAAAACAATCAAAATTTTCCTAGGAGTTATTTTTTTTCAATTTTAGGGGTAAAACAATAAAAAAAAATTGACGCAATTTACAATAATTTGTGTCTATGCTCATAGCAAAAACTTCAACAATAAAAGTGGCACGGAAATTATATTATAAATAATATTTTAGTTAATATAAACCTTCCTTTGCCTCTCCTAAGTGGTTAGTTTGAAAACTCATTGTGCTGGTGAACAAATCTTTTTTTGCTAACAAATAAAGTTGACTTGTACCCCTTTATTAATTAGACATCCATCTATTATTATAATATGTATACAGTAATATGTTTTGACATATGCCCACATCAAAAACACATATGACCACAACACTAAAACATACGCAAAAAGAAAAAAAGAAATGAAAAAACATGCAAGCCCTCAACAGAAATCACGCAAGCTTGAATTCATTAAGGATAAAATTGGCAGCACACTGCCACAATCCACAGGAAAATCATCTCTAGAACTACAGTAAAACACCCACAACAATTATATTATAGGTAATACGAGCGGTATACCCGCGCGATGCGGCGGTTTTTTTTTATCTATGTAGAAAATTGATTGTTTTTATATGTATTGTATTTTATTATTTTAATATTTAGTTAGTATAATTATAATTGATAAAATCTATGTAATCAAAATGGAAAGTGACCCGTATATTTTTTAATTGTAGATAACCTAAGTAAATTTGTATTTTTTTTTAGTTTAATTTTTTCCCCGGTAATATTATATTAAAAATATTAAAAATGAAAATATTGTAAAATTGATTTTAAGAAATAAACTTAAACAAAAGAGTACCAAATTTAAATTCAAAGGCCAATTTTTTTTATAAGATTTATTAATGATATTATTACATTAAATGTATTTAAGAATATTGATATTAATTTTTTTTAAGGAAAAAATCCGAGGTCATTTTTTTCCTCTCTCTATATATTTATAGGCGATAATATTCAATAAATTTTTTTTTTATGTTATTCGATTAATTCATTATATTATTATATAAAATGTACTTAAGAATACTGATATTAATTTTTTTTATTCAAAAAATCCTAGGTCATGTTTTCTTCTCCCTATATATATTCCTATGCGATAATATTCAATAAATATTAGAACATATAATTAATGATAGACTAAAAATATCCAAGAAACTTTAACAAAAGATAAAACAAAAAAAAAATTACCATTGCTATTACTGTCAAAACAATAAAAATTACTAAATTATCCGGAGGGAAAAAAAATTAACAGAAGAGTAAGCAAGAAAAACAATTAAATTATTATTTTTATAATAATAATAATAATAATAATAATAATAATAATAATAATAATAATAATAATAATAATTATTATTATTATTATTATTATTATTATTATTATTATTATTATTATTGTGTTAAGTACAAAATTAAAATTCGAAGACAAATTTTATTTATGTTATCTGATTTATTCATTATATGATTATATTAAATGTATTTAAGAATACTGATATTAAATTTTTTTATTCAAAAAATCACAGGTCATGTTTTCTTCTCTCTATATACATTCCTATGAGATAATAGTCAATAAATATTAGAACATATAATTAATGAAAGACTAAAAACAATTAAATTATTATTATTATTATTATTATTATTATTGTTGTTGTTGTTGTTGTTGTTGTTGTTGTTGTTGTGTTAAGTACAAAATTAAAATTCAAAGACAAATTTTTTTTATTTTATCGGATTTATTCATTATATGATTATATTAAATGTATTTAAGAATACTGGTATTAATTTTTTTTTATTCAAAAAATCCTAGGTCATGTTTTCTTCTCCCTATATATATTCCTATGAGATAATATTCAATAAATATTAAAACATATAATTAATGAAAGACAAAAAATATCCTACAAACTTTAACAAAAGGAAAAAAAATAAATATCATTGTCATTACTGTCAAAACAATAAAAATTATTAAATTATACGGAGAAAAAAAAACATTAACAAAAGAGTAAGCAAGAAAAACAATTAAATTATTATTATTATTATTATTATTATTATTATTATTATTATTATTATTATTATTATTATTATTATTATTATTATTATTATTATTATTATTATTGTTGTTGTTGTTGTTGTGTTAAGTACAAAATTAAAATTCGAAGAGAAATATTTTTTTATGTTATCTGATTTATTCATTATATGATTATATTAAATGTATTTAAGAATACTGATATTAATTTTTTTTATTCAAAAAATCCTAGGTCATGTTTTCTTCTAACGGAAATATATTCCTATGAGATACTATCCAATAAATATTAGAACATATAATTAATGAAAGACTAAAAATATCCTAGAAACTTTAACAAAAGAAAAAAAAACAAATATCATTGTCATTACTGTCAAAACAATAAAAATTATTAAATTATAAGGAGAAAAAAAACATTAACAAAAGAGTAAGCAAGAAAAACAATTAAATTATTATTATTATTATTATTATTATTATTATTATTATTATTATTATTATTATTATTATTATTATTATTATTATTATTATTATTATTATTATTGTGTTAAGTACCCTTAAAATTCGAAGAAATTTTTTTTTTGTCATCCGATTTATTAATTATATCATTATATTAAATGTATTTAAGAATACTGATATTAATTTTTTTTATTGAAAAAATCCTAGGTCATGTTTTCTTCTCCCTATATGTATTCCCAGGCGATAATATTCAATAAATATTAGAACATATAATTAATGAAAGACTAAAAATATTCAAGAAACTTTAAAAAAAGAAAAGAAAAATCTAAAATTATCTTTTCCATCACTATCAAAACAATTAAAGTTATTAAATTATCTGGAGAAAAAAAAATTAACAAAAGAGTAAGCAAGAAAAACAATTCAATTATTATTATTATTATTATCATTATTATTATTATTATTATTATTATTATTATTGTGCTAAGTACACTTATTTATACATGGACAAAAGTAGGGATTATTATTGAAACATCAAAAAATAAAAGTATAAGGGCAGAAATGAAAATCAAATATAAAGGGATTAAATTGAAAAATTAAAAGTCCAAGGGCTTAAATCGAAACCACATTTATTATCAATTTAAATCAAAGGACAAATTTGAAAAAATCGAAACTTGTGTACCGAATTTATTGAGCTATTTACAGCCAATCCAGAAATTAAAAGTAGGAGGACTGAACTGAAACTATATATTATAGTGATTTTGAATTAAAGGACGAAATTGAAACAAATTAAAACTTATATAATTGCAATAAGGGCCAGAACAACAAATTCGGGAGTGCAGGGACTGAAATGAACTTTGTCTAAAACACTGCAGCGCTGACGTCAGCTTGCGCAGGAGGAGAGAGAAATGAGGGGGGAAATTCAAACGACCATTGACACGTACCTGGTAACCACATGCATACACGCGCCGTCCCATGTGGAAGAGAGCATGGCGAAACATCGTTCTAGACGGCGGTTGCTCATTTTTGGACGCCGGAATACTCCGCACGCGCCGCCCGAAACACGCGTGGGCGCGGAAACAGACGGCGCGTGATGGGACGCGCCAACAGTAACCCGGGGCGAAAAATAAAAAAAATTGGTTGATTACCGTTTCGCCCCTCCAACGCTGTGCGTTATTTTATCCTTTTCGAGGGTTAAAACGGTGATTGCACTGTTTCCGGAAATATTAAAAAAACAAAAAAACCGCCCGCCCAAACCGGGCCGGAAATGGCCAATTACCTCGGAGCCCCTGGAACCGGCAACGTTTTTTGTCTTTTTCGGGGGCTTTTTTCGCCAATACACTGTTGAAAAACGAAAAGAAAAAGAAAAAGACAGAGGTGCACCCGTGAAGCAGCGGGTTAAATTGCCAATGAACAGTGCACTGAGTCTGGTGCTACAGTAATAAGCAGTGAACGCCGAATGCCTTTTAGGTTATTTGATAATATATATTCTATCTAACCGATAGCATGATGCTATCAATGATCTAATAGCAATTGCAAGATAGCAAGTAAAACTCATTTGATGATATATTACAATACAAATAAAACGCGTGGGGTTTTGCACTGTAGCGCCTCTCAGTAAAAACTATTCATTGCTACAGTGCACGCCCGAAACTAGCCTTCATCCGCGCGGCAAGAGGAGGGGTTTGACCGGGGCTAATTTCGGTTTTTCTTTGAATTTTCTTTTTTTTTAAATAATCAGTTATGAACAGTGTAATGGCGATTTCGTCCCCGGTAATAAGACAAAATACGGCATCGGGCTGAGGGGCACCAGCGTAATTGCGCGCGGCCAGACCGGCCCGGTCCGGTCCGCCGCAACTTTTTATTTTTTTAATATTTTCTGAAATGGCTAAATACGGTTTTATCCCCAAATAAGACAAAAACACTGAATTGGGTGCAGGGGTGGAACGGTAATTGGCCCTATTTTTCGAATTTTTTAATCGACGTCTGTCAGGGCGTGAGGCGCACGCGCCAGACGGTTGTCCGCCTCACGCCCTGTTTAGGCGGCGCGTTCGGCCTCCTCCGGTGGCCGGAAATTGTCAACCGGGAGGCAGAACGATGCGCCGCCGAGTGGTCTTCCTCCCGCGGTGGTGCGTGTCATCACCTGACGTCCGTGGACGCGGCGGAGGCCGGTGTAAGCCGCCGGCCACGTTTCTCTCTCCTTGGAATGCCAAAGTTTCAATTTGGTCCTTCGACTTTTAATTTCCGGGTTGGCTGTATATAACTCAATCAATTCGGTACCAAAGTTCCGATTTTTGCAATTTTGTCCTCTGATTTCAATTGACAATAAATGTAAGTTGCATTTCAGCCCTTTGACTTTGAATTTTTTAATTTAAGCCCTTGATATTTGATTTTCATTTCAGCCCTTACACTTTTTTTCTTTTTAACCACTACTTTTGTCCATGTATATAATTGTATTTAATACAATAATAATAATAATAATAATAATAATAACAATAATAATAATAATAATAATAATAATAATAATAATAATAATAATAATAATAATAATAATAATAATAATAATCATGTATTTAACACAATAATAATAATAATAATAATAATAATAATAATAATAATAATAATCATGATTTTATTATTTTTCATTCTTACTCTTTTGTTATGTTTTTTCCCTCCCGATAATTTAATAAATTTTTTTTTTGCCAGTAATAGCCATGGTAATTTTTTTTAATCTTTTGTTAAAGTTTCTAAGATATTTTTCATCTTTCATTTATTTTTGTTTCTTTCATTATTAACATAATAATAATAATTATAATAATAATAATAATAGTGATTATTATTAATATTATAAGAATAGTGCTTATGTATTCTATTATTATAATAAAAGTGATTATTTATTCTTTCATAATAAAAAAAATAATAATAATAATTTCTAATTGGTTTTTCTTACTTGCTGTTTTGTTCATGCTTTTTTGTTTTTCCCTCGGTATAATTTAATAACTTTTGTTGTTTTTATTCTAGCGGCAATAATAATTTTAAATGTTAAGACTCCGATGTTGCTATTGTTAGAATATTTTAAATGAATATTGCTTCCTTTTCCCTGTTGTTTTTTTTATTTGCTCTTTCTATTAATTGATTTTCATAATTTTATTATCTGCACAATAATGATTTCAGTAAGTTTTTTTTTTTATTCAAATATTTTGCTTTTTTTTCTAATGTTAGTGCGCGCTCTTTTGTGATCGTTTATAACGCAATACCTATATTCTAAAATATGTAATCTATGCTTACGTGACAAACTCAACTCAAAATTTTAAACATTTTATCTTTTAATCTATAATTTTTATTGACTTATATCATATAAATTGATCGTTGTAAATTTAATTGTGTTAAATTATATACAAAAAAATACCCGCGACAACGCGCGGGCAATTAACTAGTATATATATATAATTGGTAATCTTAAAAATGTCATCTACCAAAATGAAAAGAACTCAGACATATGCTTATTTGAAAATGAGATTGAAATTGTTTTTAACAGTATTTTTTTATTAAAAAACCCATTAAAATAATATGTTTTTTTAATTTTTTTAATATTATTACATCAAAATAATCTAAAATTACTAAAAAAAATTAATTTAAAATATTTTTTTAATGCAATGCATAACATCCCATTGGTATATACCATTGTTTGACTTTCCCCAAACCAGCCCCATTAGACTCACATACTACCCCAACCATCCAAAATCAAAGATAATACGCATCCTAATCCCAAGCGATCAGGACAGCACAGGACAGCCCAGATTGATCACCTTCTCAGTTAGGTAAGATCGTTACACAAACAGAAGTCTGTTTTTTTGGCCCTCCGTTTCCTTTTCTTGACCTTATTTTAAACCAGTTTCTGTTTGTTTCCCGAGAAAATGCTGATACGAAAAGAAAGAATTCAAAGAAAAGAGAACATATTTTAATCTCAAAGTTTGAAACTTTCACATTTTCCCTTCTCAATTACGTAACTTAATCCACGTGGGTCACTGGAGCTGTTTCCCTTCTCAATTACGTAACTTAATCCACGTGGGTCAGCATGTTGAACCCTTTTTGTTCTGTCTTCTTTCTTGCATTTTCTCATATACCGAGCGAAGGGGTTTACTTGAAAGTGAAACTGACCCTTTATGGACTGAACAGAAATGGGAGTGTCTGGCCTGTTGTGGGCTGTGAGGGTGCTTGTTCTTCTTCAATCTGTTACTGGAACTCTTGGCTGGGGAAAGGAAGGTCACTATGCTACTTGCAAAATTGCAGAGGTGAGGTTTGGTCTTATTTTTTTTTATTATTATTATTTTTTTATCATTTTGGATGTGGGGTGATTGACTGATGGAGAATTTGAATTATAGCTGTTAAGAAAATGAAAACGATTGGTTTGACTAACTATTGGTACTGCTTTGATCGAATTTTCCAATTATTATTGGACTTTTGGGCCAGCCCTTGATTGCATATATGCTCCTGTTTAAGATTCCTCTTTTTGGTAATTTAATCCACCCTTCCTAGACAACTTTAATTGAGATTTAATTCAACTGAACTCTTGAGTTTTGAGATTTTGAAAAAAATCTCTAGTACTACTATTATACCTGGACTTGTCGATAAATTTTAGCATTTGCTGGTCGCATAATGTGGGACCACAAATACTTAAATCTAAACGAGAGATATAGAACAATGTTGTTAATCCAATCTGATGAAGTGTTTCGATTCTGTAGGGGTATCTAACTGCAGAAGCTCTAGCTGCAGTGAAGGAATTGCTTCCAGAGTCTGCTGAAGGTGATCTTGCAAATGTTTGTTCTTGGCCTGATGAGATCCGATTCCACTATCACTGGAGTAGTGCTTTACACTATGTTGATACACCAGATTTCAGGTGTAACTATGAATACTGTAGTAAGTTCGGCTTGCCTGTCAATTCTTAGGTTCAGCTAAATGTTGTTTGCACTATTATGTAAATTCAATGGTAGTTTTTTTATTGAGTTGCGTTCATGACTTACCACTTTGCTGGGGTAAAGAGACAAATATTAGCCCTTTTAATAATTCACTAGCTTTCTTTTAGGGGATTGTCATGACTCTTCTGGACGTAAAGATAGATGTGTCTCTGGAGCAATCTATAACTACACGTCCCAACTTTCATCATTATATCAGAATTCCATTTCAGAGTCCAACTGTAAGCAAGCATTATATCATTGAGTTTGGCACATGCAAGTACTATATATCATGACATTTCCTTTTTTAAAGTATAATATGTGAATTATTCCTAATTTCCTATGTTGGTTGCAGACAATTTGACGGAGGCACTATTGTTTTTATCACATTTTATCGGGGATGTACACCAGGTCTGCTCCTGTGACTATTGCTTAAGACTTTGCAACTTTAATACAGTACATAGATTGCTAAATCTTAATTAGCATGGTAACTGGATTAATCTGCATATATAATTAGAAATCTTAAATTCTTTCTCTTGAATTGCTTCTTTAGACATGCAATACTGAAGAACTAAAAGGCAACCTTGAAAGATAAACCAGTCATCATTGAACAGGAATGATTTGTTTCTGAAGGCTCTCTTTTTAGTTCATAACTGGACATTGCCTTATCAGGGTCTCTACTCCTTTAGGTTGCTTCTATAATATTAGTAAATACTTTATCTGTTGTGGTTTATATGTGATGATATTTAGTAATGCTCGTCTATTGTCTGCAGAACCATTTAACTTGACTTTCTTGTCTACTGATCTGATTTCAGAAACTTGTTTTGTGATGACAGCCCCTGCATGTAGGTTTCCTTGGAGATTTGGGAGGAAACACAATACAAGTCCGTTGGTACCGTAGGAAGTCAAACCTACACCATGTAAGCTTTTCTATAGTGAGTTAGTCTACACACACAGAGGATGATTTCCTTGTAACCAAAGAGAATGTTTTGAGACAGTTTATGTGCATGGAATGGATTTGGATCCTCTCATGTTCTTGAGAACTTGATGGATTGTGTTTAAAATCAAATCAATAATTAGATTTTAGCTTAAATACAAGTACCTTGATACTTATATATCTAAAGACTGTAAAAATTCAATTTTAAACATGATCCATCATGTTCTCAAGAATTTGAGAGTATCCAAGTTGGTCTGTCAACTTGGATGATAGGTATACAGAAACAATAAATAGCAATGCAGTCAAGGTAACTGATTTGCTTTATCTAAATAGAAAAGCATCGTGAACTTTAATGACCATTAAATTAAAGACTTGACCTTTTATGCTCATTTTGTTTTCTTCACCTACCTGTGGGTCAATATTGTTTCCAAATAATAGTCAACATTTATATGTTTATGGAACAACGAATGCTCTTTCCTATGTGTTTTTGGGTGTCATTATCATTATATAGTCTCCTGTATCAGTTTCAATAACGTTATTCTCTCTCTCCCAGGTATGGGACAACATGATTATTGAATCAGCCTTGAAGACATTCTACAGTTCAGATCTTGCGACCATGATACGGGCCATTCAGAATAATATAACAGTATACCTTTCCTTCTACCCTATTTCTCTGATTGCTTATTGGAAAATGGCATGTACATTGGTATCAGTAGTGTTAAGGGACAGTGCTGGAAGATACATCTGCTTCTTTTATTGTTCTGGATTGTTCTATATAAATCACATGAAAGTTATATCTTGGGGATATGAATTTGTTGCTTCACAAATTTCTATTTTGTGTGCACACAGGCTCCTGGGTTTGGTTTTGTTTTGTTTTTAGCAAGAAGATTTTCTTGATTGCTTTATTTCATCGTTCATAGGAAAATTGGTCCAATCAGCAACCACTATGGGAGCATTGTGCAAATAACCACACAGTCTGTCCTAACCTGTAAGTACATACCTTATTCCTTGCATGCTTCATCTGTGTAATGGCAGGCATGTAATAGTGCAATCAACCATACACTCCAAGAGCTATTTTCAGAATGGTGAAAGCTTTACTTGTTTGAAATTGCTGAAACACATACACATGTGAACTCTTCCATATTGTTAGACTTGATTGCTCGAGATGGAAGTTTTTCATTGCATATGGGAAATAAATTCACTCCATCCATCAGTTGCAAGGAGTTGGTAACTAATGACTTGATCCTCTTCCCTTCAAATTGTGCAGCTATGCTTCTGAAAGCATTAGTTTGGCATGCAAGTTTGCATACAAGAATGCCGTGCCTGGAAGCACTCTGGAAGGTATTCATCAAACAATCAATAAATTTTAGAATGTTGTTACAGAAGCTAGATCAGGGTAGCCTTGCATATGATTAAGATGTCACTCGTGTAAAGCTTATACCTCATGAGTCTTGCCTGCTTCCTACTGGTGCAAAGCGTTTTCGCTAATTGTTGATATTGGTTTTATTTCATTCCAAGGGGAAAGATGCCATTTTTGCTATCACAACTAACCTTGAAAATGCTATTTATTCGTGTTTTGTTTTTTATGTGTCGTTTTATCCCATGAATCATTTTATATCTCGCCTCAAAGCGACAATGGGACCTTCCAATATTCGATAGGACAATGCAAAGGTCTCAGTAGTAAGCAACACAATATCCTGTGGATGTTTGAGCCATGTTTCTCATGAATTTGACCATACACATGTCCAGTTCAATCCAGCATGTGGGCTGTGGCAAACTCAATCCAGCAAGTTTTTTAACAAATAGTCTGCTTTCTCACGTCATAAACTACCTGAATTTCCTTAGCCATACTCTGTTACAAATAGTTTATAACCCTTGATCTTTTGCGCCGCAGATGATTACTTTCTTTCTCGGCTGCCCATTGTGGAAAAGAGACTAGCCCAGGGGGGCATTCGGTTAGCTGCCACTCTCAACCGCATTTTCGCTTCTCACATGAAAATTGCTCGAGCATGATGATAAAGAGATAAAGAAGCATCTTCAGTTGATTACACAGACCGGGGACCACAGCACCAATTTATATATAACACAAACTTCCTTTTGCGTAAAATACTGTACTTGTCAGCTCTGTTAAGCAAGCTCTAAACTAATCTTTTAAACCAATTCTTGAATTCAATCCTGTTATGTGGCTGTCTTGCCTTCAATATACCCGAATATGCCCGTCTTGCACATGGATAATGTCAACGTGAAGGGTACTCAACATTGGAAATTAAGACTTGTACTCAACAAGAACCCTTCTTTCTTTATTGTATATATGTAACCAAACCTGTTCTAAGCTTTATATATGTATCCAAAACTCAAATTAGTGGCTCATTTCGTTTCTCATGTTTTGTGATATTGGAGGAAGAAAACATCAGGCAGTTCAAGCAGAGAAAAAACAAGAAAAAGATATGGGTGGGATCAGAGGTTTGCTGAGATTGTGTGCACTTGCATTTGTTTTGTTTGTGGGTTTAGCTTCCATTTCATTGCCAGGAGCTCTGGGATGGAGCAAGGAGGGTCATATGATGACTTGTCGGATTGCACAGGTAATATATCATTACCTGTCTTCTATGGACCAAGTCCAACGGTCTTAAAGGGGTGTTTTGATGTCGATTGAAAAATGTTTTTGAAAAAAATTAAATTTTTATTTTTATTTTTTTTAAATTAAATTTTTTTTAGTGTTTTTAGATTATTTTGATATGCTGATATCAAAAATGATTTTTAAAAAATAAAAAAAATATCATTTTGATGCATTTTTAAACGAAAAATATTTTCAAAAACAACTTTAACTACACTTTCAAACAAACATTAAATGTGAAATATACGTTCACTGGAGATTCTATCGAAAACCAATGAAGATAAATCATCATAGAGGCGAATATTTATCATCATGAGATAACCACCAATGAATTGAATATTTTGCTTTATTTTTTACAAGTTCTCCTCTACCCTTTCCCTTGTGTTCTCAAGCTCCACCATTTTCTGGATGTCAACAGTCTCCGTTAATTTATGATTTTGGTCCTCTTCCACCTTAAATACAGAACAATGGATCCAATGAAGGCCTGTGAGCCGGAATTACAGGGACTTAACCTGTTAGATTGGCTGGCATCTGGGATTTGTGCATCGTCAGCTAAAATTTATAGCTTTCTTAAGCCACAAACCCATGAAATTATGATTTCAGTCCCGAAATTTGCTTCCCCATTTACTAGTCTTAACGTTTGTGTTTGAAATAAAACCAAAAGGTATTTACAAATTTCTTTCAGTTCACACAATACCCGTTTAAGAAAGATACATCTGAGCATGAAAAAAAAAAAACTCTGTTACGTGATGGATAAGCGAGCTTACTCTGCCTTGAAGAAATGGTAAAGACTACGAGTCCTCTTGTTTACTCAGTCGAATTTTCATGACTAAAAGTCACCTTTTTTCAATTTGCAGAATCTTTTAGGACCTGAGGCAGCAAATGCTGTAGAAAACCTGTTACCACACAATCTCAATGGCGACTTATCGGCACTCTGCGTGTGGCCTGACCAAATCCGCCATTGGTATAGATACAGGTGGACTAGCCCTCTTCACTTCATTGACACACCAGACAACGCCTGCACATTTGATTATTCGAGTAAGCTTTAATTATCACTCTTATTTCCTGTCGTTAGTATACTTTTTGACTAATTTGTTGCCTTGTGTTAGGGGATTGTGTGAAAGATGCTTGTGTTGATGGTGCCATCCAAAATTTTACCTCTCAGCTTCTGCACTACAGGGATGGCACTGCAGATCGTCGATGTAAGGAATTCCACATTCCAGTATTATGATTTTACTGCCGGAGTCCTGAGATTCACTTGGTTTGATTAACTTTGCAGATAATTTGACAGAAGCCTTGTTGTTCTTGTCCCACTTCATGGGAGATATTCATCAGGTATATATATATATATATATGGACAGTTCCAGTGTCTGCACGTCTTATCCTTCTTCCATCATAATTCAACGAGCTTCTTCTTGTTTTTACAGCCAATGCATGTTGGATTCACTAGTGATAAAGGAGGAAACACCGTTGACCTGCGATGGTTCAGGCACAAATCTAACCTTCACCATGTGAGTACCATCAATGACCATCCTTATAGCCTCAGCTTATGATATATATTTCAGGGGCAGTGTCTTTTTTACTTTTTCCTTCTTACGAATGACTGAATTTGAATTTTCTTACCCAGGTATGGGACAGGGAGATTATTCTTACAGCTCTAAAAGATTTCTATGACAATGACATGGTTCTCTTGCAAGAAGCCATAGAGCGGAACTTCTCTGATGTAAGATCAATCCGGCCATTCCCTTCATCTTCATTTACGCAATGAACATTTGATTCTCTTCAACCAGCTGTTATATATTAATTTGCTGCTGTGTGACACAGGGAATCTGGTTTGATGATGTAACATCCTGGAAAGAATGTGACGATCTCCTTTCATGTCCAGACAAGTGAGTGCTCTAATTCTAGACATCTACATTTTTTTTTTGTGGATTCGAGAAAACTCATCCCCCGGAAAGTGCACTTTATCAGTCCAGATGAGCAAGTAAAACCCCGGCTGTTCCAAGTTCTAACAAGAAGTGCAAGTCCTGACTCGAACTCGAAACCTGCTGTGCAGATCTCAAATCTTTTGTCATTACACCACGTCCCTTGGGGACCTAGCTAGACATCAACATGTTTCTTTCAAAAACATAACATGTAAAAAGTGGAATATTTCTCATTAGGTTACCGAGTTCTGATTTTTTAATCATGGTTCCCTTTTACGTGTGTAGGTACGCCACAGAGAGCATAAACATAGCTTGCAAATGGGGCTACAAAGGCGTCAAGGAAGGTGTAACCCTAGCAGGTACGTACACATCACTTAAAAGACAGCACTGCACACTAATTTCAATCTGATAAAATCCAAAATATTCAGATTTAAAGAGTTTGGTTGAAGCTTAACACTTAAACACATTTGCATGATCCATAGATGATTACTTCGATTCGAGGATGCCAATTGTCATGAAACGCATTGCTCAAGGTGGAGTTCGTTTAGCCATGTACTTGAACCGGATTTTTGGGGGTCCTGAAGAAGGTTTTGCATCACCAACATAAGAAAAAAAACCCTACTAACCTGCACAAGACTTGGAAACTTTGACTGTAATATTTCTTTGTTACTGTAACTAATGTCTCTACAAGTGTCATATGTATGATCCTGGTGTTTTTAAGGTTGTTGATTAGGCTGCTATGGTTTAACTTTGCTGTATAAAAGGCACAGCCACAATTACTACTGTCATTTCGTGATTCGTGATAAAGAAAGTGGTCACACTGCATAATCTTAAAACTCAAAGTTCTTTCATTCATTGCTTTTCCTAAATTCCTTGAAGATTCCTGGCCGAAAACAAAATTTTACTATGATTTTTTACCAATCAAATGCTCTGTTCATGGCATAACTTTATAGAGATGATTGTTAAGGAACCATCTCATCTAAAAGTTTAAGCTGATAGGTTTTATCCCAGAATATGATTTATATTATTCTCTAATACCCCTTTCAAGTAAAAGTCATTTGGGCTTGAAACTTCACATGCTCATACTACACTGTGTTTATTTTTTATCAAATAGAATGGAGGTGGTGAGATTCAAACTCGTGACTGTTGGGTCAACAATGTTCTGATACCATGTTAAAGAATCATGGCTTCAAAATATATTTTATATTATTTTCTAAAAATGAACATGTATTGAGACGTCATTAATTAGTTACAACTCTCTCTCTCTCTCTCTCTCTCTCTCTCTCTCTATATATATATATATATATATATATATATATATAATTGGCCATGATCATGAGCATTATCATGCTTACTTGTAAACATGGTTGTCAAAATCGCGATTTTGACACGACACGGAAGAGGTTTCGGAAACTCGGATTGTAAAATCGTACCTGAATTTTTCCGTACAAAAATCGTAAAATCACATTTAAAATCGTGTAGGTAGAAAAATTGTAAAATCATAAGTAAATATTTTTGAATACAATATAACATAATTATGGTCATAAAACTTCATTAGTTAAGGTTCGTACATGATTCAAAATAACTTAAAAAAACATTACAAAACAATTATGTTCATAGAATTTCATTAGGTAAAAACTAACAAATTTAAAATAAATATTTCGGTTTCGGTTGGCGTTTTGTTTTTTCTATTGGTACGGAACGTTTCGCTTTCGGAGCGTTTCGGGGTTGTATTGTTCATATATAATTAATTAATTATATATGAAAAAAATTAAAAAAAACAAAAAAGCTAAATATAATTTTTATCTTTTATAAAATCAAAGTTGACGCAACAATTTTATTTTTTTATAATATATATATTTTTAATTTTAATATATATATATATATATATATATATATATATATATATATATATATATATATACGGTTACAAAATGCAAAGCACCTTCTCATTGTTTCCTGGAATTAAAGATTAATAAAGGTGATGTGATGAGAGTGAATTATTTACGGGAATAGGCTAGCTAGTAGCCACCTCATGGCTCGATGCAAGAGAAGTTGACAGGTTTCTATCCCACATCGGTGAATTATGATATAACCGAAGAATTTTTGGCTTTAAATGTTGAAAACTATCCCATATCGCCTAAATAGATATCCAAATAAGGAATTGTGTCTGTAAATATAATATGCTGGCTTAAGGGTTGATAGGTAGTATAAAATTTTGACCGATTGTAATTAATAACCTTGAGCAAGATCGTAAAATCGGACCGATCCGGTCTAATTTTATGATTTTGACCAAGTTTGACCAAAATTGATTTTTCTACCCGAGTTGACAAGGTTTGATGAGTTGACTCGTAAAATCGTACGATTTTACAAGTTAACTCGCGATTTTAACAACCATGCTTGTAAAGATTTATTTCCCCATTTCCATAATGAGCAATATTTATTCCCCCCTTCCTTGTAAAGATTGCTCAAGGACTGATAGTGTATGCTTACTTCTTCCATGAAAATCTAAATATTTAAACCCCATTCCTAAGCATATTGGATCCTACAAGATCATTAGTAAGCTATTTCCACGTGGAGTCTATGCTCATAATATCCAAAATACATATTCATTTAGAATTGAGTAGTTTCTTTTTCTTTGTGGACTACAAGTTTCCTGAGCAATTTTCTCTTTTTTAATTTCCTGACATAATTATTCTATTGGATTACTTTAGAGCTCTAATTAAGTACTATGGATTATATTAAGGAGTTGTTTAGCACTGTGTTTCAAAAATATTTTTGAAGAAAATTAAAATTTTTTTATTTTAAATTGAAAAAATTTGATGTTATTAGATCATTTTCATGTGCTGATATCATAAATGATTTTTAAAAAATAAAACAATATTATTTTGATACATTTCTGAACAAAAAACACTTTCAAAATCAATCTCAATCGCACTTCTAAACACGCACTAACCATGTAACATCGAATAAAAAATCATCATAACATAAAGATCTTAAGTTTATAATAAGTATAAATTGAAATATCTTGTTTGATTTTTTCGCTAGATATTATTATTATTATTATAGAATTTAAAAACTTATTGAGAGTTTTCTCAATAATTTTTGGAGCTTGAGAAACCCTGAACCTGGACCGATACAATCCATTGACCATGCCATTCATTCCCTGTAGAGAAAAAAAATTGAATTTTATTGACACTCCTTGAAACTAAATAGACTTTTGTTATCTGGACCTAGTCATTAATCAACAATTTCTTAGGTTCATGACGAACAACGCGAAATAGATTAGCAAAAAAGGTAGATCCAATTAACAGCACGCACGTGAGACTTAAAATTCAATAGGCAGCCAGACACACTTCACCTGTCTGTCTGTGTCTTCAATTCAGGTTTACCTGTCACGGTACATCACATCATCTACGAAATGTTATTCGTTCAGAAATTTCTTAAAATATTTATTTTTTATATTTTAAAATTTGATTCTCGCAGTCATTTAAAAATATCAAACTTAATTCTAAAAACGTGTTTATAAATCACTGTTTATAGTATGATTGATGTTATTTTTTAAAATATTTTTTTAAAATGATGTATTTTTATTCAAAAATACATCAAAATGATGTTTTTTTTTTGTTTTTTTTTTAAATTATTTTTGACATTAGTATATCAAAATTATCTAAAAACACAAAAAATAAAGTAATTTAAAATACAAAATAAAATAATTTTTCAAAAGTTTTTCAGAAACAATTTTGAAGCACACTGATTGTCTATTTAAAAGTGTGATTGAGGTTATTTTTTAAAATGTTTACAGTTTAGAAATACATCAAAATAATTTTTTTTATTTTTAAAAAATTATTATTGATATCAGGACGTAAAAATAATCTAAAAACACCCAAAAAAATTAATTTTTAAAAAATAAAAATGAAGTTTTTTAATTATTTTCAAAAACACAATATCAAACCCCCTTTAATATTTTCGTAGCCTAAGTCATCGACATGTGCGTATTAAAAGCAGTTCTCCTAAATTTGACCGCAGTTTCTGAGATCATTCCCTGCCAGGTGGCAACCCATTTCAAAACGTGTGACCTGTGGCAACGCTAATTGACGGTGCTAAATCACTCTTTGAAATCGAAGTCCTGAATCATGGGAGACTACTGTTCCACGTCAGCATCAAGACCACTAAGGAAGCAAACCTTGTTAGACACGTGAGCCACGAACTTTGACACGAAAACTTCCTTCCAGATTCTGTGGTGTTGTGGTCCCTGTCTATTTCCTTTCCATTGACTTTGTTTTCAAATTTCCAAAAAATTGGTAGATTTTATTGGACTTATTGTTTTTAATTATTTTTTTGTTTATACTGATATGGAAATGATGTTTTTAAAAATATTTATTTTTAATATAAATACATTAAAAATGTTTAAAATATTTAAATTTAAAGCAAATAAAATAAAATAAAAATCAGATTTTCTCTTAAAATATTTTTAAAAGCAAAAACGAACTTGCTCTTAACTACAATAATTTAATAGCTTTGAATTTTTTATTTTAAATTAATTTTTAATTTTTGAATTGTTTTGATGTGTTGATATTAAAAATAAAAAAATATTATTGTAATATATTTTCAAGTAAACAGAAATGTTTATCACAATTCCAAACATGTTCTAATTATTAAACTATTTTTTAGTTTTTAAATTATTTTGATGAATTAATATTAAAAAAATCTCAAACACGTTTTAATTATTAAACCCACTTGTTATAATGAGTTAATCCAAGAAACTTGTTATTCAAAATCTAATTTGATATGTAATTTAAAATTTTAAAAAATGCATTTAAGTAGTAAAACATGATTAAGGCTCTGTTTGTTTGCAGGAAAGTGGTTTCCTTTTGGAAAGTGAATTCCGGGGAAAGTGAATTCCTGGAAAGTGAATTCCGATGTTTGGCAGTGTTATGGAAAATGAACTGGAAAACACTTTTCAGTGTTTGCTTGTGTTATGGAAAATGAACTGGAAAATAATTTATTAAAAATTAATTTTTTTTTCAAGTTTATCTAATATATATAAAATATTTAATCACTTAAAATAAAAAAATGAAATCTAAAAAGTATAATGATGAATTTTTTTATTATATCCTATATTCATACATAGCTTATTTTATAAAATATAACAATATATGTCATATCATATTATAGAGAAATAAGCTTGTGAAATATTTTTTAAGTAAAACTTATTAATATATATTTTTTTCAATTTTAAAAGCTTAAAATAAGTTTTTTTTAATTTTAAATCAAAATCTCAATGCAAAATTTTAATTTTTTTTATGGTAGTTTTGAGCTACGGTTTGGATTTTATAGAAGTAGTATTCTATGGTGATTCATCCTTTAGGGTGTGGGGTTTATTCTTTGTTAAAGAAAAGAAAAGTATTTTCCGGTGCTTAAAAAGAGGAAAACAGTTTCCTTTTGGAAAGGATTGTGTTTTCCGTGGTTGGAGGAAAGTGGTTTCTCAAAGTTCACCAAACATAGGAAAGTTGTTTCCAGCAAACAAACAAGGCCTAACTCCACTTTATTATAACGAGATATTTTTGTTTTTTCTTAAAATTAAATAATATTATTTTAATAAAAATATTGAACAATACAGTGACCTAGATCTTTTCTAAGTCAGTGTTTCACAACTATGCCCTTCAACCAGCCACAGGCAACACATGCAGACAACTGGCAGTGACATAATTGTCCTCCCCTAACGTAAACCACAGCAAAACGCAAAAAGAGTTCCAGATTACAAGTCGTTTTGTAGAACGTTCTCTTTACTGTGGCGACATTTCTCTAGCAATTTCCATTTTTATTTTATTTTTTCTCCACAAAATAAGAATATACGAAAACAGGAGATGATGATTCGGCCTGGCTTCCTTCCTCGGACTCTGCTTTCTCTGTTTTAAATTATAGTAAACACATTTTTCTTGCTACTCAAGTCGGCTCCTAAGTTTCTTCTACCCCTCTCTCCTCTCTCTTCCCTCACACATTATTTAACGTGAGTTGGTTTCAATCTCTCTCTCTCTAACTCAAACAAGACATAAAACATTTGAAATTTGTTGTTGCTGAGTTGGTTCTAGTTTAGTGTTTCATGATTACTATAAAGACAGCAACTTTGTTTTAGAAAACAAAAACAGAAATCTTGGGTACAGCTCAAAGCCAGAACTCGAGAAAAGTTTGTGTTTTTTTTTTAAGAAAGTAATGTTTTTTTATCCCTCTTTTTTAATGTTATTATTTTTGTTCTTGGTCCTTGTTTACTTTGAGTATGGTAACTGATCATGGCATTTGTCATTGTTTGCGTTAGGCATGCGTTACTATTGGTTTTCAGTTTGGTTTTTGGTGGGTAGTAGCTCTTGCGTTTAACTTTGTTTCAAGATCTGTGGAAGCTTTTTTTTTTTTCTTTAAGAGATTTAAATTTCTATAATGGACTACAATGAGGTTTACTTATGTGCAAACTCTTTTCTTGCAGGGGTGTATATGAGTGTTTGCTGTTGTTTTAGTAGCTTCAACATGTTTTGTAAACTTGTTTTTTGATGTTTGTGATTCGATCTTGTGACTGATCATTAAAAAAATCACCTTTAAATGGCCGCTGCTTAATAAATTAATATAGATTAGCTTTAAATTAACGAATATTCTGTTACTGATGCCATCATGTTGTGTCTCTATGTGTTTGTGCTAAATCAATGCCCATTTTGGTTGCTTCAAGCGTTTATATGCATCGAGAGAAGTTACCATTTTATATGCATCGAGAGAAGTTACCATTTTAGGTATACATGTTGAGTTCCTTGAATGATTATAAAATTTTGGTCCTAATGGTGCGGCGCATAGGATTTGTGATAAGCAGTAAGTCTTGAATTCGAGTCAGTGTGTGTGCAGTTTTTAAGAGCCTGAAATTACTGGGGTTTAACTTGCTCACCTAAACCCATAGAATAAATAGGGTTTCCTCAGCTCCGAAAAATTAAAATAAAAAAATAATTTGATTTTGGGCTATTGAGGATTTATGATCTAAATTAGAAGTTAATTAGGCCTTTTAGATTATGTAATTCACCGCATGGTGCATTCTTCAGGTGGGAACTATATTTCCTGCCTTTTGGTTTAAGAGGTTGTAAAATGTAAGGAAAATGCTTCTGAACCTTGGAAGTTAAGAGGTGATCTGTTGTAAAGTTGCCTAAATTAAATCATTAATTAGCTAGGCTTCGTTAGATGGTTGTAGTTTTATGGGAACTTCTTTGTAGAGCGTGTTAATTTGGCAGCTAGAACTAGCTAGTTAATAAATAAGAAAGTGCTTTTTTTTTTAGTTGTAGGCGTATGAATGACAGCTTATTGTGCTGCTTTTTTGCGTTTATATGCCATCAAATGATGAGGAAAGCTAAGTTTGGCTTTTGTTTTCTTGTCAACTAGTCATGGAAAGGATCGTTATCAAAGTTGAACAGAGTTCTAGATGCCTGATAGACATAACTCCACTTGTTGTATCTGTTGTCTTTAGCCTCCACAATATTTGGAGTATTTGAATTGGCTCTCTATATAAACTTTCATTGAACTCTTCCTTGAAGAATACATATATATATATGTGCTGTTTGCTTAGCTCATTTCTCTCAATTCTATTGCAGGTTCAACTAGCAAAATTTTCTATATTTGATCCTGAATTGAGTGGTTGAGGGTATCAGCACTTGTTTCTGATACTTTATTGACATGGCATTTTCGAGGGTTGCTAGAAGTGGCTTGAGAAGAACTGGAGGCACCTTTGGCAGTTACTCAAATGAAGGGGATGTGGTACTATGTGAAGGAGTATCTATCCATAGAAATCCCTTACCTTCCCTTCAAAATGCCAAAGCTGCCAGAGATTTTTCATACATTTCCAGCTTCAGGAAGATTGATCACTTGAATATGCAGAGCAGGGGAATCAGGGTAACTCCACAATATCAATCTGCTACTGCAGAGAGGATTGTGGAGGAGTCAGAATCCGAATTTGATGAGCCGAGGTATCCAGGTCTTGAAGCAACAAAGGCTGGTGAAAAGCCAAGGGTAGTTGTCCTTGGTACTGGATGGGCTGCTTGTCGATTCATGAAAGGACTCGACACCAAAATCTATGACATTGTTTGCGTATCTCCAAGGAATCACATGGTGTTCACACCTTTGCTGGCCTCAACTTGTGTCGGAACACTTGAGTTTCGCTCTGTGGTTGAGCCTGTTAATCGGATACAATCCGCGTTGGCAACAAGTCCCAACTCATACTTTTACATGGCTTCCTGTTTTAGCGTTGACACAGACAAGCATGAAGTGAGTCTCACATATTCCCTCTAATGCAAATTCAAATAGTATTTTCATTGGATATACAATTGCCAATCCAATGTAAGTTTCATTCTTAAATTAGATGTTACTTTCATGTGATCAGGTGTACTGTGAGACAATCAGCAATGGTGGACTCCCACATGAACCTTACCAGTTTAAAGTTGCATATGACAAACTTGTCATTGCTGCTGGATCTGAGCCTCTGACTTTTGGTATCAAAGGGGTCCAAGAACATGCATTTTTTCTTAGAGAAGTGAATCACGCCCAGGAAATAAGGAAAAAGCTTCTCTTGAATCTTATGCTCTCTGAAAATCCAGGTGAGTTCTTCTATTTAATTATAAAGTTTCTTTTCCATTCAAACTCCATACTGCTAATTCAGCATTTTTTTAAAAATTGAAAGACTTATTCGAGTTATATTATTGCAGGCATATCAGAAGAAGAAAAGAAACGGCTTTTACATTGTGTAGTTATTGGAGGCGGTCCTACTGGTGTGGAATTTAGTGGCGAATTGAGTGATTTTATCATGAGAGATGTCCGGGACCGGTATACTCACGTTAAGGATTATGTTAAAGTCACCCTCATAGAGGTAATATACATGCTTCTTTACATTCTTACAAATAAATCTGCTCAGAGATATTAAATTTCTGACATTTTGGTTTTCCTTTCTTAAACAGGCAAATGAGATCCTCTCATCCTTTGATGTTAGCCTGCGACAGTATGCGACAAATCATTTGACCAAGGTAATTTTGTTTGTGCTCGAATCTGTATTGTACTTGAACAATTTCTTTCATGAATTGCTTCTGACATTCTGGAGTTTTTTCCAGTCTGGTGTCGGCCTTATGCGAGGAGTAGTGAAGGAGGTGCACCCCAAGAATATAGTTCTTAATGATGGGACTAATGTTCCTTATGGTCTTTTGGTCTGGTCTACTGGTGTTGGTCCCTCTCAGTTTGTGAAGTCATTGGACCTTCCCAAGGCCCCTGGTGGAAGGTATTAAAACAGCAATTTCATCTGAAAAATTCCTACTTTCTAGCAATTCCTATCTTTGGAGGGTCTTGCTGACTGATCTTATTGACTCAGGATTGGTATTAATGAATGGTTGCGCGTCCCGTCTGTAGAAGATGTGTTTGCACTTGGAGACTGCGCTGGTTTTCTTGAAAATTCAGGGAGACCAGTGCTTCCAGCTTTAGCTCAGGTCAGACCCTCTAACTAGTTCACCTCTCTGACACATCCATCTTCCACTGTTCTGTCACAACGGTCTGGCTAATCTAAAATCGTTGCGTACTTTTGATGATTGTGAAATGGGAAATTAAGGAGAAACAGTTCTTTCCCTTTTTGATGTAGTTATTCAGAATTGATAAAACTCACAATTCATTTGCAGGTTGCAGAAAGGCAAGGGAAATATCTTTTGGAGTTGTTCAACAAGATTGGAAACAATGATGGAGGCAAGGCTTTCAGTGCAAAAGATTCCGTTCTTGGTGATCCTTTTGTCTACAAGCATCTTGGGAGCATGGCATCAGTAGGTCGTTATAAGGCGCTGGTTGATCTACGCCAATCCAAGGTACCATGAGATCTTGCGAAACAATTTGGCCCTCTATTGCTTATCAGATCTCTTCTAGCTAATTTTACTTCTGTCATCAGCTGATGAAACCTTTGTTTTTTTTATCTTTGGCAGGATGCAAAAGGTTTATCACATGCTGGATTTGTTAGCTGGTTGATTTGGCGCTCAGCTTACCTTACGCGCGTGATCAGCTGGAGGAACCGGTTTTACGTGGCGGTGAACTGGGCAACCACCCTGGTTTTTGGCAGAGACAATTCCAGGATAGGATAGGATAGGATAGGATAGGATGGGATGGGATACGGTGGTTTACGCCAAACATGAGTCAACAATGGCGTTGCTGAGACGTAGTGTTGTGATTCTTAAATTTGTTTGAGCTGAGGCTCTCTATCTATATGATTTTCCATTAAACCTCACGTTTCCTTTGATTTTATTCAATTTAAGGTTCATATATCTAACTATTATGGATAATTCAGATTCGAGAACAGGTTCTTTAACCTTTTCATTCAACACTTGCCTCAAATAGATCCATATGTGATCTTAATTATAGCTTCCAGCCCATAAAGTACCATTCAGGAACTCAAAAAAAGCATGCTGTCAGGTTGATATTTTAGATCAGAATCGGATGCAGGTTTTTTAAAACGATTTAAAGACAATCAATTAAAAAATATTCTGCAAAACTTCGGTTGAAAAAAAATCCAAACACCCCCTAAAAAGCAATCTCAGCCCACAAATTTTCCCGCTTTAAAACAATGTTGTGAATTGATATGAAGGGACAAAAAAGATGGGAATTATAGCGTATATAAATATATTTTGGAATTTCAATTGAACTCAAACGGTGGCATCTATCACTCCTGTTCCAATCCAATTAGATGAATCCAACCCTCACCAATTGGCAGGAACAGTCAAAATCGTTACCATCTTCAAAGCAACTAGTAGAAGTGAAACACTGAGACTACACAGTAAGAGGGGAAAAAAAGATCTGGAGCATTAAAAAGAAGTGAATTTTAACAAGCAGGGATGAAAAAGATCGAGTATTTTATGAACAGAGCGTCAAAATAATACAGAATTTAGCTAAAATTACAAGCTATAAAGTACAATCTTTCCTTCTACCTGACTCGGACTTAAAAAAATCATCCAGCAGACCAGTTTCAGGGCATCCAACTAATAGGAATGACAAGCAGCTCGCCTGCTGGTATTATGAGAGAAGAAAGAAGCAAAACTGTGAGCAAACCCCAGCACTATCGCCACCTTAAGCTGCCCCCTCTTCGGAATCGGCCGGCTAACAAAACCCCTGGAACCTTTCCCGCCGTTGTAGATCATAAGCCTCCTGGCACCTTCCATCGTTCTTTCTTTCTTCCTTCCCTTCTCTGAGAGAGATCGAGCCTTTCTTTCTTACAAGAGAGCAGAACCAAAGCTAGAGAGGTGAGGGTGTTCGAGTTTGTGTGATGAATAGAAGGTTACCTCTTCTGGGTTTATATTAAGATTTTTGTTCATTAATGCCCTTGTTTATTGCATGAAATTACAAGGTGTGGACGTTGTTTTTGAATCTTAGTTGACGGTAGACCTTGAGAGTGCCAGCTGTACCATTCTCGATAGTGCCAGCAGTACCATTCTTGATAGTGCCAGTTGTACAACTCTGATCTTTTTCTTGGTGTTTTCTTTAAAACGTGGTACATAGTATTTTTATAAAAATATTCTTTTTAATACCACCATATTAAAATAACTAATAAAACACTTAATTTGATATTAAAAAAAACAAAAATATATATACTTTTTTTATTTTCTCAAATAAAAAACAATTTAAAAAAAAAATTACAACACGTAAACAAACAATTTAATACATAAAGTAGTGAGAATTTGTTCTATTTTTTTCTAGAAATATCCAGTCACCCAAATTGGTGTTGGATTTCAAATTTAAGGGTGTGTTTGGGATTGCTTTTGCTTTTGCGATTGAGGTTGAAAAAAAGCAGTTTCAAAAAAAGCGTTTTTACTGTGGTTCAAAATAAGCAGTGAAGTGTTTGGTTAAAACTGTGGTTGAGTTGGAGGTTGAAAAAAAAGCAGTTTTGGGTGTTTGGTTACCAAGCTTTTTATATTGCTTTTAACTTGTGAAATTACTTTAAAGGGTATATATATATATATATACAATTTTTTTAAATATTGTAAATTTAATAATTATAATAATATAATGTGATTAATAATTCATGAAAAAACAAATATTATTTTTTATTCTCCCATCTACACATTTTTTTTTATTTTTTTAAAATATATATTTAAAAAATGGGTTGGGCCGAAAGCAGCCCAACTTTGCTGGACTTGGGCTGGGCCGAGTGCAGCCCAGCCCAAGTCCAGCTTCAAACCACGCGAAGAAGTGAAACGGTGCGCTGCACTGTGCACGTCTTCTTCGCGTGACAATGCAGCGCACCTGTGCACGTGAATTATTTCACATGCACAGTAGCTTCCGACCGACCACGACGAGAGCTTCAACGGACGATACCGACGGGTGGAGGAGGCCGAGGTGGTTCTTCCTGTCGTGGTGGCGTCTGAAATGGTGTGCACGTCTTCTTCGCGTGACAATGCAGCGCACCTGTGCACGTGAATTATTTCACATGCACAGTAGCTTCCGACCGACCACGACGAGAGCTTCAACGGACGATACCGACGGGTGGAGGAGGCCGAGGTGGTTCTTCCTGTCGTGGTGGCGTCTGAAATGGTGGCCGGAGGGAGCGTTGGAAGGTGGCGGTACTGTTCACCGACCACGACGAGAGCTTCAACGGAGGATACCGACGGGTAGAGGAGGCCGAGGTGGTTATTCTTGTGGTGGTTTCATCGTAAATGGTGGCCTGTGGTGGCCGGAGGCAGCGTTGGAAGCTCTCGGCTTCCATGGCTGTTCTGCATCGATGGCAGAGAGAGAGAGAGAGAGACATGCACAGCCAAAGAATTGCTTTGATCAGATTCCAATTTTTCCTTCATTTTTCTAGTCATTTTTCTTCATGGCAAGGATTTTTCTTCTCTTCATCACGCGGGGTAAACATGTAAAATATAAATTAAACACACTATGCAAAAAAAAAGCCGTTTCAATCTCGCACTTGCGATGGAAGAAAAGCACCTAATTCATGCTTTTTTTGGAACGGCGATCTGGGTGGAAAAATGGTGTGGGTCCCACACCATAACTGTGTTCTGGTGCAATACCAAACACCAAAGTTGTGGTGCGATCTGGCAATCGCAGATCGCACCACAACGCCAAACACGCACTAAAACAATCAAAGGGATCATCCCTAGAAATGAGAGGTGTTGGATTTCATGAAACTTGAATACTAATTATTTTATTTTATTTTATTAAATGTCAATTTATGCATCATCATCTACTAAATAATTAAGTGAAAACTAATTATTATTTAATGGCAAGCTTGTTGTCGTAAACACGGTGAAGATAGAGACAATGGAGATGACAAGATGATGGCTTTTTCGTAAAATAAAGGATAAAGTATGGATTAAGATGAATAAAATCACGTGCTCCTTTTTGCTGTCCCTTTAACATTATCAAAAGCCATCGTGCCCCACACACCAGCGGCGCTTCACGTCGCTTTTTTTCTTCTCCACTCTTCAAAACTGACTCCTCGTCCCTTTCAACAAAGCATAGATTTATTTAAGGATAATAAATATTTTGTATATCAATATATAATTTTAAAGTCCCATTTTTTTTTTATATTTGTTTTAAAAAAACCTAATACATCTTTTTCATGCGACTCAAATTAAGATTTTAGCTTAAAAAAACACGTTTTTTTTTGTTAATGGCTCAAGCTTTACTAAAATTATAAACCTCTTTATTTCTTTAATTTATCTTTATATATTGATTAAGTAAGTTTTTTCATGTTTTTTTGAATATTTTGATGTTCTGATATTAAAATTATTTTAAAAAAATAATAAAAATATATTTTTTTAATATTTTTTAACACACATGGCTACAATACCAAACACTATATTAATTTCTAATACTCATAAAAGGATTAAGTTAAGTGGTCATTGTTAGATAAAAATCAATGGAATGATATATTATAAACAACCTGTAAGTGTGGGGGAACAATGTTTTTCTCTTTATTTAATTTTTTTTATCAGTTTTTTTTAGTTTTGTTCTTTTATATTATATGATTTATTTTTATTTGTTCTTTTATAGTCATTGAAGTCTAAAAAAATTCTGGAAATTGATACTTGATTATATATATATATATATATAATAAGTTTTATTTTATAAAAAAATATTGAAAATTATAGGATATAAATTGAAATAAAAAAACTTTTCTGATGTTTTAAAAGGCAACCCTTTGCGATATGGCGGGTCAAGCACCCTTTGCGATATGGCGGGTCCATGGCCTAAACATAGTATACTGCTAAACTAAATTAGTTGCACACCTTTCGTCGAATCTAGTTCTTGCACGTGGAAAAGGCCTTTCGATTCAATGAACTTCCAATAATAATTATCGGACAAGATTATTTTAATTGTTAGGGCAAGGAATAGTCATGTGGGATTTGAAATTGAAGCCAGTTCTTTGTGGTGGGTGGGCTTTTAAATTTTAATAATTAGCTTACATCATGATTTATTGTTTTAATAATTTAATTGGTCAAGCAAGCATCCTCCGAGATTCATGCATTGAAACTTCATGGATATGGTTTTATAATACATGAGAGTTTACTAAAGTATCAAAGTTCAAAATATATTAATTCAGATATTAAGATATCAGTCATATATTAATTCAGATTGATTTGGTAAATTCAAACTAATATTATTTAAGATTTTAAGAAATTAAAATGATATTATTTTAATTTTATTTTAAATCGAATTTGATCAAGTCAAATAAATCCATATTAATCTATTAAGTCTTTCTAGATTAACTTCTATACAATTTAAATTAAAATAAGGTCTACATGAAGGGTTTTTTTCAACGTGAGTGTTCAGAACAGCTTACACACATCTCGACTAATCCCATAAACCCTGAAATTAACGACCATATAAATCTTCAATAATCATTATATTAACAAGCACAGAGCTCGAATTTTAGACCAAGATATCACTAGATCACTTACTAGATAGTTATGGATTGTTGGTTTTCCAAAAATAATTAAATGGATATGTTATTTTCGAAATAACTCAAACATGATTTTTTTATATTATTAAAAGAGTAGCATACAACTTAGGCATATAACAATGTAAGAGCTTAATATAAATAGCTGTGCCTTTGATTTTCCTTTATAAAATAAAAAGGCTAAATTAAATTTGATAATTTTTATTTTCTTATGAAAAAAATTGAATGATAGTGACCAGTTAAATTCAGATAACTGACAAATCAACTCATTTTAACTTTTAGCTCAAAAACATTGAACCATTGATTTGGGCAAAATTAATAAATCTCTCAACCAAATTTAATTACTTGCTAAGAATTAGAATCAAGAAGTTCATCTGGGAATTGAAAAGGTAAAAAAAATAATCGACAGAAAAACAAATTGATTAATTAGTTGAACAAAATCTTTGTACAATGGAAGAAACACTAGTAACCTCGTAGAATACATGAACAAAAACAATAAAAATTGTTCGTTTCTAACGAGTTGCTTAACTCGAGCCAAAATCCCGAGTCTTCCATGGTCGAGTACTGGTGACGAGTGAGCTCACTGGACACCATATTTCTTGCGGGGAGAGAAAATGGAAGCAACAGTATGAGCCAAACCCAGCACTATCGCCACCTTAACTTGACCTCTCTTGGGGATCAAACGGCCATAGACCCTCTGCGGGTGACTTCCACCGTTGATCATCACGCTCCTGCCACGCGCTGCCATCTCTGTATTCTAGGTCTTCCTTCTTCTATTGAGAGATTGAGAATGCAGGAGAGGAAGAGAGAAGTTTCCGAGGCTTAATTGGAGTGGTAATTTTAATCCCTTGAGAAGATGGTTTTATATAGAGACTGCCCATTGTTTTTGTTCACGATTTTGACCATGCTTAAGATCGCAATTATACAGAATCAGTAAGGTTTGGCAGGGATATGATGGTCATTTAAGAAGATGCTTTTTTTTTTAATTATTATTGTATTGGTTAAAGTAAGAACCTTGAGTGATTTTAGTGCAAGATGACATTTGTTTTAATGACATATTGCACGTGGTTCACGTTGGTGTTCTGTTTGCTTTGGCTGGAGCTTAGAAAGATGTGTCACTTACCGGTGATTATATTTTGTTCGGTTTGATTTTTATTTATAAAAATAATGAAATCAAAAAATCAAAAAAGAATTGAATCAAATTAGAAGAATATTTTTTTATATATAGTATATTTTTTTATTTGAATTGGTTTGATTTCAATTTACCGGTTTTATCTTTAAAAAACCGAATTGGATCAAAAGTTTTTTTAAAATTCTTAATCAATTTAATTGGTTTTTTTAATGATTCAATTTTTCTTTTTTCCATTTATTTTTCTTAATCAAATTTTCAGTTTTTTTATCACTGGCCACCGGTGGCTATGATGAGAAACAAAACGAATACTTAACAATTTTAAAATGATTTTTTTTTAAAAAAAATATCTTCTCTTTCCTATATCCTTGTGTTTTTAGTCTTCAAAGCTTTATAATTTTTAACATGCTTGGATCAGAAATTAAAAATAAAATATCAACAATCATAAAAATTGGAGGGGGATTGACTCATTGGATTTTTATTTTATTTATATTTTAACAGAAAAAAACCGACGCCCAAGTAATATAGGGAAGAGATTGGAACAATTTTGATGGGTTGAGGGTAGTATTGGTGCAATCCGTAGAAAAGGGACCGAATCAAAACTTCCCTCATAAGTGAGGGGTGTATTACTAGTTTGCCCTTAAAAATGGTGAGCGTTGGGCTGACGATACAGTTGCTGACACCTGAAATAATGTGCTGAGAGAGAGTTGAGAAATACACTGAATCTAGACTTTTTCTTTCGAATATTAAGATTCCACTTTAGCTATAGTCCACCGAAGCATTATATAGTATATACATCCAATAATAGCAGTTACACGTGGATTTGTTTTTAAAATCAGAACTGTTTTTAAAATCAGAACTATTTTTAAAATAAATAAATATTTTTAAAATAAATAAATATTGGTCAGGTAATTCTTCTCCTCAAAATAGAAAAGACTAGTCAAATGCCCGCACTACGTTGCGGGCGTAGTGCAGACGGAATAAATAATTTTTATAACTGTTGAGATAAAAATATAATATTGCCACATATAAAGTTGAATATAAAAAAAAGATCAACAGCCTCTATCGTAATAACAGTAACATCGAAGTCTTAACTTTTTAAATTATCATCACTATCACTATTGAAACAATAAACATTATCCAACAAATGTGTGAAAAAACAAAATAAAATAAAATAAAAAAAGCACGTAAGAAAAAAAAATTAAATTATTATTATTATTTTTAATATTAATATTATTATTGCTTTAATAACGGGGAGAAAACGAAATAAAATCAAAAGCTTAAAAAAAGCCTAAAAACATTAACAAAAGATCAAAAGAAAAAATAGAATAAATGACAAAGAAATAAAAATTATTGACTGAGGAAAAAATTATATGACTTGGACATTAAAAACAATTATTACACTATGTTGCGGGCCGAGGAAAAAGTTTAATATAATAAAAAAGACCATCATACTCTATTCTAAAAATAGCAACATCAAAGTTGTAACAACTAACAGTATCATTGTAGTTACTGGCAAAACAATAAAAAACATCAAATTATCCCTAGAGAAAAAAATTTAAAAACATTAATAAAAGAGTAAGTAAGAAAAATAACAAAAAAATTTCTTCTTCTTCTTCTTCTTCTTCTTCTTCTTCTTCTTATTATTATTATTATTATTATTATTATTATTATTATTATTATTATTATTATTATTATTATTATTATTATTATTATTATTATATTGTGTGAATAATGAAAGAAAAAAAATAAAAGACTAAAAAATATCCTAAAAACTTCAACAAAACATCAAACAAAAAAATAAAAAAAATTAAAAATTATCATTACTATAACTATTAAAACAATAAAAATTATCAAATTATCCCGAGAGGAAAAAACCTAAAACAATTTAACAAAAAGAGTAAGTAAGAAAAAATCATTAAATTAATATTATTATTATTATTATTATGTTAATAATAAAAAAATCAAATAAATGAAAAACTAAAAAAACATAAAAGCTTTAACAAAAGATTAAACAAAAAAATAAAATAAAAATTATCAAGCAAAAAAAGTCATTATTATTATTATTATTATTAATAATAATAATAATAAACATAAGTGAAAAAAAAGGGAAAAAAAAACCGTCAAAATCAATAAAAAAACAAAAAAACAATCAAAATAAATAAAAATGAAAAAAAAAAAGCAGAGTGAAAAAAGGAAAAAAAAAAAGCAAAGTGAAAAATATAGGCGCTAGGCAGGGGTTTGGTAAGACACGCTTGTGTCTTACCAGTAATCTACATGCTTTTCTTTGATTTTTTTTGTGAAAGAATATATAAATAGTATGAATACTGTTCAAAACCTGAAAAAAAAAAAAGAGGCGCACGAACTCGCGCGACACACGGACGAAAAATGTCCAATGAACAGTGAACTCTCTCTGGCGCTACAGTGCCGGACTGAGCTGTTTTAGTATATAGTCAATAAAAAAACAAAAAAACAATCAAAATAAATAAAAATGAAAAAAAAAAAAAGCAGAGTGAAAAAAGGAAAAAAAAAAAGCAAAGTGAAAAATATAGGCGCTAGGCAGGGGTCGAACCCCTGCCTAGCGCCTGTCCTGGTAAGACACGCTTGTGTCTTACCAGTAATCTACATGCTTTTCTTTGATTTTTTTTGTGAAAGAATATATAAATAGTATGAATACTGTTCAAAACCTAAAAAAAAAAAAGAGGCGCACGAACTCGCGCGACACACGGACGAAAAATGTCCAATGAACAGTGAACTCTCTCTGGCGCTACAGTGCCGGACTGAGCTGTTTTAGTATATAGTCAATAAAAAAACAAAAAAACAATCAAAATAAATAAAAATGAAAAAAAAAAAAAGCAGAGTGAAAAAAGGAAAAAAAAAAAGCAAAGTGAAAAATATAGGCGCTAGGCAGGGGTCGAACCCCTGCCTAGCGCCTGTCCTGGTAAGACACGCTTGTGTCTTACCAGTAATCTACATGCTTTTCTTTGATTTTTTTTGTGAAAGAATATATAAATAGTATGAATACTGTTCAAAACCTGAAAAAAAAAAAAGAGGCGCACGAACTCGCGCGACACACGGACGAAAAATGTCCAATGAACAGTGAACTCTCTCTGGCGCTACAGTGCCGGACTGAGCTGTTTTAGTATATAGGATAATTTATAAGTATAATATCTTCTCAATATTTTAAAATATCAGAATTAATAACAGTGATATTTAAAAAATAATTATAATAGACTATTATAATCTCAAAGAATAAGATCTTGAAGAGAGATGAGGGAAGAGAAAATAAACAATAAAATAATGAAAATACTAATAAATTTTGATGGCAACACTTGAGATGATGTTGTTGAAAAGATATTAATAAGATAAACTCAATAATAAAAATAATAAAAAATAAAAAACATGAATGGTTAGTAGATAAAATCACACTCCATTTAAAAGCAAGGTATTATGCGACTCACAACTCAGTTTTTATATTATTTTTTTGGATGATTAATCATGCCCCCTGTTGAAATTTTTGTCAGTGTAAAGTAGGATAAGATATTCTTGTTAAGTTCTAAAGATTTTTTTTTTGGTAAAAATAAAAAAAATATTTTGATTTGATTTTTTATTGTTTTTTGATGTTTACATATCAAAAATAATTTTTAAATAAAAATAATTTTGAAAAACAAGCAATCGTGATCACACTTTCAAACACTCCTGAAGCTAAGGCTATAGTAGAAGTTAAGAGATTAATAATTGAAGATCACATTCATGATTTCTAGTTATTTATTAGCCTTAGCCTCAATCTATCGAGAGATGCTTCTCAAAAATATTTTATAGTTAATAATACATTAAAATAGTTTTTTTAATATTTATATAATAAAATTATTAAAGAATATTTAAAAAACATCAATTTAATATTTATATGACTCTGCAATTAATCAAATTAATCAACTTAATCACTCAAGAAGAAGAAGAAGAAGAAGAAATTATAAGGTGAATTTGGTTATATGCTCTACACTAAGTATCAATGATCATATTAAAAAACAATTGCTAGCCCATTAATTAGCCATATAATTATCTTTAAATAAACAAACAATGACTATGATTATTAAGAAGGTATAGAAAAATAATTATACATATAAATTAAAACATTATATAATTTATTTAATCAATTGTATTTTTTAAAAAAAAGTTTAATTTATCTTTAAACCCATCCCTTTCAATTCTTTGAGGAAAAAAAAGACTTGCTCAAGTTTCCAATAACCCTTCTAGTTATATCTCTATCTCTTTATCGCCCTAACAAGTTTTAAGATTTAATTTACTAAATATCTTGAAGATGGGAAGCATTGGGCTGTCTTATTTGGGCTGAAATAACTATGAACTCATGAGCTTGAACCCGGCCCTTTTAAGGCCTTTGTTTTGCTTAAAAAGCCCATGAACAAGAAAGAAGAGTACAACAATGAAATAATGAGATTAGAATATTCTTATATTTTGACCGACAGCAATTTTGGTCTCTTGGTCAATACAGGTGACTGAGAAGAAGGAAGAAGCAGCCATGGTGATTAACAAATCCAAGACGACTCGTCCACTGACCGTTTCATTGTTCTAGCAGGAATCATCACCAAATTGAATGAAAAACATCGTTTAATTGTTTAGATTAAAATGATTTTTTAAAAGAAATTAGATTGAATAAAATTAAATAAAAAACAGTTTCATATAAAAATTTCAAAAAAAAACGTGTTTTGGAGAGCGTTTTTTTAATTAAATATACATTCTATTAAATAAAAAAAACTTCTAAATTAATATTTTTTAGTGTTTTTTTTATAATTTTGATATGTTATGTTAAAAAATTAATTACATATATTTTTCTAACAAAAATATATATATTTAAAATCCACGATATGCTAAACACAGAAAATAAATCGTTAGCCAAGTTGTTTTTCCATCATATCCCATAGCATGAGAAACAAACACCATTATAAGTGAATTTACGAAATAATTAATAGAAGCATGTGGTCATACAAGTTTAACCATTGATTTAATTATGTAGAAAAATCATTTTATTTAATAATTAAAAGCATTCTCTTGTTTTTTTCTGTAAATTTATTCTATCCAATCACGAAACAAAAGCTACCCGTGACATTAAATAATAATAATAATAATAATAATAATAATAATAATAATAATAATAATAATAATAATAATAATAATACGGCAAGACGTCAGGACATGCTCATAGTTGCATCCGCCAACTACCATAAGATAATCCCATTCAAAGCCATGCTCAAACACGAGATTAAATCTATAATATACAATAATGTTTTTGATTTGAATTTTGAACAGAGTTTAGCTCTTGTCCGAGAAGAAAAAAACAAAACATGTTTTCTTTCTGTATTTTTATTTTGAATGTATATTAATTTATTTTAAATTTAGGATATTCGTCGCTATCTCCTCTCTCTCCCTCTCTCTCTCTCTACATATATATGCGTGAGTGTGCGTTTTGTCTTGAAATACAACACTAAACGCAACCTTAATGAACCCTCTCTCTCTCTCTAGAAATATATGATGTCAGGCAAACGAGAGGCTGAGCAGAGGCGCGTCCCGACTATTTAAAAAGTGTCTAGCAACAAATTCACATGGCTTTGTCAAAATCTTGATCCACACTATCGTCAAGATTTCGTGGCGCTGTGAAGAGGATGAGGACGACACCTCACAGTAACGAGTCTTGCTCGAGGCTCTCCCATTGGGCAGGGCCTGATAGATCCAAAGATAGTCGTCCATGGCCAACACTGTGAACTGTTATTTTCACACAGATTCCATGCCACCCCATTTGTGAATTGCAGCGTCTCAATTCATTTTTCAATTAAAGCAGCCAGCGCGAGGGATCAATCACCATAGCCAAGAGTGTAAAACCATGACACCGAGTTCTATCCATCCCGTGATAGTTCATATCAAAATATCATTTCAAAGTTTTAGATTGATTATGATGTGTCTGTGTGATTCTAGTTAACAGAAAGATACAATTAACTAGAGAGAGAGAGTTATGATATGAAGGTAAAAGATTTAAGATCTGCATAATAACATGTATTTTTTATAAAAATTTGAAATAGTCGAGATTTTATTCGTTCACCTGAATCCATAAATGTATTTTTTAAAATAGGTTTTCTCGAATACAAGAAAGAGAGGGATAAAAAGAGAGAGAGCATGCCATTGTTAATATGAATCCAAGAACTTGAAGCACTCATGAGTGCAGCATGCCGGCAAGCATTTCCAAGATTTTTTGTATGACGTTACGTTTCTGTTTACATATAATAGTAAATGTGTCGATGAGCTCAGTATAACGTGTTGATGAACTCATAGGTATAAGGTATTATTGACGACCAAGACGATGTTGCTGAGACCAACAATCAATATCTAACTTTTTATTATTATTAATGCGGGTGTCTAAACTAGACTGTGTGTATTTTAATTATTTTTATGGATCCTAAAATTAACAATTATATAAATTTCATAAGTAAAGTGGTGTAGAATTACTATTTATGGACAAAATAGAGAGATAATGAAGATAAAATTTATTTCAAATTTATTTCTTAAACAGATTTACTTTATATCTTTGTCTATATTTCTACAATAAAAATATATCTCTTTTTTTTAATCTTAAAATATTAACTAAATACAACCTAAAAACTCATACACATACCTATTATTATTTTGAAAACATTAATCAATGCTTCTTATATTTACTCTTTTAAAACAAGAAAAATAGATTGGCTATTCAAAACTCTCTGATAATACATTAGCTTATAACAATAATATATTATTAAAAAAACACTTATGTATTTAGTCCATATATCTTATAAGAACCGTACCGGATCCTATTAGAACTACGAAGTTAAACGTATTTGGGATAAAAAAAAGGGAGCAATTGAATTGAATGTTTGAGGAAGTAATCCAAGTTTTTCTTCTTCTTTCAAATCATCACCATAGCTCCATGCTGCCTTGTGATTGTTGCTTCCCAACTGAGTTCTCCATGCTGTGCGGTGATTGTTGCTTGCCACTGGGTGTTCGACCAACAAAAAAATAATAAAAATTGTTGGATAAGATTTAACTTAGTCGAATCCACTCAACAAAATTAAGTGGCACCCATCATTTGTTGGCGTCGGTTGAGGACGAGTTAGATTAAGTATTTTTTTATTTTTTTTTCTCCGATAAGTCACCACTCGATCAGGCAGTCGACTCTCTTGTTAGCCTAATTATTTATTAATTAGGGTTCTTCATGTATGAAAAGATATAAAGCAAACGATAGTGGTTGCGGAAGTGTCTAGAAATACTTTAAGAACTAATATTATAATATTTTCCATGTATTATTTTTATAAATTATATCTTTTCTAAACCCACAACCAACTTTCCGAAACCAATACTGTGAATCTCGTTTTTTTTTTTTTTTCTTTTATTTACTAGTTTTTGTTTATTTAGTTTGTAAATACCAAGCTTATGGAGTTTTCCTTCTCATATTACGTCAAGGATGACCCCAGATGAATTCCTCGAGCTCGAGATTATGTACCGTCAGCCTATAAAGTTTTTCTAAATATATTAAACTAGCATCAAAGATACGTTTTTAGCATTATTAAAAAAATATAACTTAATTGATGCGTAAGCTAATTTATAAATACTTGTTACAAGACGCTATATAATATGATCGTTTCATCAAATTAAAAAGAAAAACAATAATATTAATAAAAGCTAAACCTTCATTGAAAAATGTTATTAACCCACTAAATTTTAGAACAACGTGATGGTGATTTGCTCTTCATATCAAAGAACTTAAAATTAGCTATTTGGGGTATTGAGATCTTTGTCTAGACCATGACATGATGACAAAAGACTTGTGATATGCACAACAAGTTTCTAGTTCAAATCAGGACGTGCACTCATTGTAAGAATCTAAGACAATTGGAGTTCTACTCGCTAATCTGGAGGTTTACATGAATAAAAAAAATATTGATACCTTCTTACAAGCTACATTAATCATTATCAAATTAATTGGAGATAAATAAGTTTTTTTTTTTTTTTTTTGGTATTTTAAAAGCATGGTGAACCTGAAAGTGTTTTGCTAACCACCACACCTTCAATATGGGAGAGATATTCTATTAATAGTTGCAGAATTACATGTACACTTAATTTATAAGTGTGAATTCTGTCGACAAGTGTAAGTTCATGCAAAAAATGATAGTTTATGCCTGACGCGTTTATGAGCCATTAGATCAGAGCTCAAAGACAGGGCACTCTTGCTATCACATAAGTTAGAGATAATTATGATAAAAAAATAAAATGATATTAGCTAGAAGGCTGCTCCATATAGATTAAGATTTTTCATTAAAAATGTCACTGAGAAAGATATTTTGACATCAATTTGATGAATTGGGTGTCAACAAGAGAAACAACAACACAAACAGTAGTAGCCTTGATAACAATTAGCTTTTGAAGATAATTTTTATTCATAATTGTATTAAAATAATCTAAAAATATTAAAGTCTTTTAGTTTAGGGTAAAAAAAAAATTAATTGTTTTTTAAAAATATTTTTGAAATACGGTGCTAATGTAGTTCAAAATGATATTTGGTCTCCAACGCCCATTTAGAGCCTACTAAGATCCAAGTATGGTTATTATGCGGAGCTCGTATTTCTTCATCCATGGTAGCAAGCCAAACTGGATTTTTAGCGGTGTATTTGAAATATCACAATAATTGATTTCAATAACTTTAAAAGAGAAGATATTAAAATTGAGGTAAATGGGATTTTTTTGTCTTTTCACAATAGTTTTTCTGTTATAACCATGCAGGTCAGGAGCAATTTGGTATTTTGATAAATATAAAAGATAAAAAAATGATGTTTTTAGGTTACACCCACACACTTTAAATTGTGTGTGTGACATTTCCTATTTATCAAAAATATTCTTTTATTTTATCCTTAGAAATATCATTGTATTCTCTTTTTGTTGATGCGATGTGTGCCAATAATGGTAGGATGATTTGTCACCAGTAGATTTTTCTTTTTTCTTTCTATTTTTTCTCTTTTTCCTTAAAAATTATAATTTAACCCTCCATATTGTTGTTAATTAAACTTCAATCCTTGTTTTTCTTATTTCTAATTTTTCTTCTTTGGTCATTTTGAAAAGGTTTTATTGGTTTTCAATTTCATTATTTAATCCAAAATTATGCCTTTTTTTCCAATTTGATCCTTGTCGTTTTAATTTCTATTTTTTTTCTTAACTCTTTTGTAAAAGTTTTATTTGCTATTAATTTCATCTTTCAATCCAAATTAATAGTATATTATTTTTACCAATTTGGTCTTCATTCTTTTTAATTTTCTTCCTTTTGTTAAATTTATTTCTCTTCTCAATTTCACCATTCAATCAAAAAATGGTTTTTATTTTTACATCAATTTTGATCCTCAATCTTTGATTCTTTTGGGTCATTTTTCTAAATAGATTTTTCTTTTCAATTCCACTCTTCAACTAAATATAACATTTATTGATATTTATATTTTTATCCTTATTCTTTTACTTTCTATTTTTTAAATCCTTTTGCATAATTGATTTTTTTTAAAATTTTATCATTAAATATTTGATTGATTGAGAATTCAGCATCATGGTTTTTCTTGATAAGGTGTTTTAGATTTACTAACCTAAGTCACAAGTTTGAAAAGTTAAAACGAGTTGATAATCCTCCTGTTAAAATAAAAAATTATAATTATATGATAAGAGCCACAAATTAAGCGGGATATACGGGGTTAACTTAACCATAATTATCAAGATTACAAGTTTATCACTCTAACTCGAATTAACCATGGTTGAATTTTTTAGATCTTTTTTTACCTTATTTTTTCATGTTTTATTTTTAATGGATTGTGAATCAAGATACATCGTTTTTCCCACAAGTTATTGTGATCATCTTGTGATCATTTTTTTTTAACCACAAGTTATTGTGATCATCTTGTGATCATTTTTTTTTAAATGATCCATCTACTATAACTATTTATTTTTGTATAATCTATTAAAATCAAACTAACATAATCAACCTATGAGGTTTATAACATGAGTCTTGTATTTTTATTTCTTATTTTAAATAGATTTATAACACCTAAATATTATTTCTTCAAAAAAAAAATCAAACTACACAACAAATGACATTAAAAATAAGAAAGAAAAATTCATTCTATCATGGCAATCTCGCACCTATAAAGCAAAAAAAGAAGAGAAGCTAGATTAAAAATATATCAATTTACCCTTTCTCTATTTCAACTATCAACTCTGACAGGATTAGCAAAAGAATAATTAAAATGACTTCTCTCCCAAAAATGTTATTTCTAAATGTTTTCTTACAAATTCAAAATCAACAAAGTAAAACCAATAAATAAATAAATTAAATATAGTCATGCGAAGAAAAAAGAAAGACCTCAAATTTCATGAAGAAAAAGTAAACCATTTCCATCTTTTTTCTTATGCTTGATACTGTATTTCAAAAATATTTAAAATAATATTTTATTATTATTTTAAATTACAAAAAATTGTATTTTAAATTATTTTTATATGCTAATATTAAAAATAATTATTTTTTAAATAAAATAAATTATGATATTTTTCTGAAAAAAAAATACTTTAAAAAATAAACTGAAACACACTTTTAAATACTTTCAATACCATTAAATCTTTAAATAACTTTTATTTTATTAGAGTATATATAACAACAATAACAATAACAATAACGATCATATTTAGTGATTGTTTGAGAGTGTGGTTGCGGTTGCTTTTGAAAATGCTTTTCGTTCAAAAATATATTAAAATTATATTTTTTTTATTTTTTAAAAATTATTTTTAATATCAAAACATCAAAACAATTTAAAAACATCAATTTTTATTAATTTAAACTTAAAAATAAAAATAAAAAAATTTTAATTTTTTTCAAAAACACTTTTAAAAGCATTGCTATCCAAAATATCACAATAACATTTTAGCACTTCAATCGTATCTTGGAGATGCTCTTGTCCCATTAGATTATTAAAATAAAAACCCTAAGACGATGGATTGCACTTTAGCATCCAAGTATAAAAATACCCACCAATACCAAATAATGGGAGAGCTCTGCATCATTTCCTCGAATACTCTCTGCAATCTCTAGTTCTGTACCTGAGATGAGAGAGAGAGATCTGAGAAGCTAAGCCAACTGCTGGGCTGACTGCGCCGGTCAATTTTATCTGCTTGTCACCGTCCCTTCCCCCACACACCCCCGTTCTCCTTTTTTTATATCATGCTGCACGCAGCATTTCTCATCGTAATCATATCCCACAGAGCCACAGAGAGAAAGTGAGAGAGAGAAAGTGGTATCAAAGTCATCAAACCCATTAAAACTGATGCCTTTAAATTGCTCAAGCTTGGCCACCAAAGCCCCACATAGCTTGGGAGGACTAAAAACTACTGCTACAACAACAACCCATGTAGGAGGAGGAGGAGGTTTTTTTAAATTGTTTAATAAAACCCATCAAAACAGTTCTCTCCACATTGCTTCCCTTTCTTTAAACAAGAGAAACGGAAACCAAAGATACTGTCTTTCTTCTTCTTCTTCTGTAATGGAGGAGACTAAAGACACGGGCTTTTCTACTCTAGAACCTGAAAAGTATTCAAAAGAATTGGATATTGCTGTAAGGGCTGTTCAGATGGCTTGTTTTCTTTGTCAGAAAGTGCAGGAAAGTTTGATTTCTAAAACTACTAGTCATGTACAAGCCAAGGATGACAATTCTCCTGTTACTATTGCAGGTATATTCTGAATTTAATTGCATGGTTGTTTGATCATCGTTTTGTGTAAAAAGATTCTTGTTTGTTTTTGGTCTTGAATTAGCTTTGGTTGGTGAATTTTCTTTCTTTACAGCAAAGTCCAGAATTCTGAATTTGGGTTTAGAATTGGACTCCATGATTCACTTTGTTCATATATAATGTGCAGTTAGTTTAGTATTAATCTATTTTCTCAGTTATTGTGGTGATATTATTATAGATACAATCATGATGTGAAATCGACATTTGTTGCTAGTTGTGAAGTGACATAAACATATAGCTATTCCATATTGTCTTTTTGTTAATTTTGGGTGGGAAGGGGAACTGTAGAATGTCACCAAATATGGTGGGGAAGCAATAAGAATAGTTCAAGTTGGTGCTAAAACGATTGACTTCAACGTGGGCTGGTTTGCTGCCTTCTACATGGAACTTGGAATTGTGGACTTCCCATGAATTTGCCAATCAGTTGATCTGGTCTCAGTTTTTCTTGTTTTATGCACCCAAAAAGATGCAAATCTTCTGCAAATAAGCTGCATCTTCCATCCATCCAAGATTTCTTTTAAACTCCTTGTTCACCATTCTTTTAGAATTCCCATCCTCTTTCGACAATTGGATCAAATAGTTAGAGCATATATATCCTTGTTCCCAAATAGCAGAAATCATTCTCGGTTCATCAACAAATAACTCCGGAGATAATACTTTCCAGAGATAAATGAAAGCATTCTACTGTTTTCCCTTCAAAACAGACAGTCTATCTTGGTGCAAAAACAATGAAAGCTTGTTTTTGATTTGCAAACTATTCAAAGAGGCAACATTGAAACCCTCGGCTGGTTTTTTATCTAGAATATGCATGTTTCCTCTGCAAAAGGCCAGTAACCACTCGGTGTCATGTTTGAAAAGAAAATTATTGTTCAATCAGACTCCTATTCAAATACCATATATCTTCAGTATCTTTCTTCCCACCTAAGATCCCTGGCTTGTAGGTAGAAAATCTTTGCAGCGTGTTTTAGTTATCTACAACACAAGCATATGTACATGCAAATATGCACTTCTTCTGTGGCTTCCCAGTCACTCTGACACATACAAGTCATGTCGATTTTCTTTATTCTGATATAGCTGAAACTGAACGGCAGTTTGATCTAATTGTCTACTTCTTTTGGTTTTGTCATGTAAATAGATTGGAGCGTCCAGGCTACTGTCAGCTGGATACTGTCTGAGACCTTAGGGAGTAGGAATGTGGCAATTATTGCCGAGGAAGATGTCCAAACTCTCTCCAAAACTGATTCAGCTGGCCTAATAGAAGCTGTAGTTCAGACTGTGAATGACTGTCTAGCTGAAGCACCTCGTTTTGGTCTTAAAGCTCCAGGAACATCCCTTGGCAGTTCAGAGGTTCTTGAAGCCATCAGTCGTTGCAACTCAACAGGGGGCCCTAATGGAAGATTTTGGGCACTTGACCCTGTTGATGGTACATTGGGATTTGTTCGTGGAGATCAATATGCTGTTGCTTTAGCTTTGATAGAGGATGGCGAAGTTGTTCTTGGAGTTCTTGGTTGCCCCAACTACCCTATGAGGAAAGAATGGCTCAGTTATCACCATCGCTACCATAGAATTATTTCTAAGTTGACCCCACCGACATCAGAATCTTGGGATAAAGGCTGTGTGATTTATGCAAGAAGAGGCAGTGGCGAAGCCTGGATGCAACCTCTAATACAAGGACATAAGAAGCTAGTGTGGCCAAACTCTGCAACGCCAGTTAAAGTATCCACCATTGAAAATCCAGCTCTGGCAACCTTCTGTGAACCAGTTGAGAAGGCAAATTCAAGCCACTCCTTCACAGCAGGACTAGCTCACAGCGTTGGGCTTAGGTGCATATGCTTTTCTTTCCTCCTTTCCTTTAAATTTTTCTGTTGCCATCCATGAAAGTAATAGCAAAATTTAGCTTTGACTTTTAAATTTCCTCAATTCTTCAATGAATATTGGGATTTAATTTACATGTGATTCTTGCTGAGCCAAAATAAAGAAGCTAGGGCCTTTCAAGTCACCATAATTTGCTATAATATGAATGGATCTAGGTTACTGAAGTTAGATTTTAAATATCTAGCGTGGAAGGAAGGGGAAACAGAATATGATGGCAATACTTGTAATTTAATGTATTGATTAAAGGGAAAGAAATATTTGTTCAGTTTGACAATAGCAATGAACATTCTTAATTGCCTACTTGGTAAAAAAAGAACATTTTATTTGAAAAGGAGCTTTTATTCAACTGTTTAAGAGAGTTCATGCATCATTTTCTTAATGCAGGAAACAACCATTGCGAGTGTACAGTATGGTGAAATATGCAGCGATAGCTCGTGGAGATGCTGAGGTTTTCATGAAGTTTGCCAGGGCTGGCTACAAGGAGAAGATTTGGGATCATGCAGCCGGTGTCATTATCATTCAAGAGGCTGGTGGCGTGGTTACTGATGCTGGAGGATGTCCACTGGACTTCTCGAAAGGTATGTACTTAGAAGGTCTTGATCGGGGAATAATTGCTTGTGCTGGAGGCAAGTTACATGAAAAGATTATCGGGGCTGTGGATGCTAGCTGGAACTCCTCTAGTTTGTAAGGCTTTTGCTGCATATGATATAAATAAATGCAAAGAAGGTTACTAGACAGGATTGGGAAATGATTGGTTTATTAACATTCCTATTCTTGTTAAATAGAGGATCATAGAGACCAGCTAGCGTCTATTACGTCCTTGTTCTGTTCTGTTCTGTTCTGTATGTAGACTGTCGGGTAAAAAAAAACCCTCCATTGTAAAGCATGCTTTCAAATCTATGCTCTCCTGTCAGCAATTTGCAAGAATATAAATAAATGATGGTGTTCAAGTTCTCTTCGACCCATTAACATGGGAATTTCCAGACTTCTCACATTTCGAGCTAACATGATAAAATATACAGTGAGCTCCCATGTGACTTGCAACTGGATACAAATTGCATGGATGATTAAGGTCAACAACATGTATTAGTTTTTCACAATGGTAGGAAACCAAAAGTCTCCCAGGCCTAGGGGCAGCTAGCCATCCCATTTTGAATTTGTGGCTTTGGGTTGCTTATGCGCAAATATAACTGGAAAGTGAGCCGAAGTTGGAAAGCTTTCAAAGAAAATTTACTATACTAGAACTCAAGTGTAAACCTAAAAAGAACAAAAAAAGCCCTGAAATCCTAGACATGCACAAGGTTGTAGTTGGGTTCAGCCGAGTTTGAGATCTTACAAGATTAAAAGTCCAATACCATCTCTCAGTTGTCTGCACCACTCAAACCAACTTGGTTACTTACTCTGTTATTGCCACTCCTCTCTCAGTCCTTCCCTTGTAGGATGGAAATTCTTAGACGTGGGTATTCTGCTTGAACATTTGAGGCTAGAAATTAGAAGAAATCTTAAAAAATGGTGGAATTCACGTAGGTAATGGATTTTTCTGCAACACACTTCTTGTGTTTAGATATGAATCCTAAACCATGATATAATTAATTACAAATCCATGTAAAAGCACACCATCGGGTGTTGGTCCACCAAAATAGAAAACTACTCAGGCTTTTAACCCTCATGTAGCTAGTCTGATGATACCTGGCCACAAAAATGAAACCATCGCCACTTTTTTTTTTCCTACCAAAATAAGAAGAGAAAAAGAAGTCTAAAACAGCATTAAAGAAAGCATGGACACTATTAAATTCGGATCCTAATATTGACTTTTAGTCCATTATATCTTACAATCAATCTTGGGGGGGCAGGACTATAAAGAATTTAGTGGCTTTGAGCTGGCTATATAGAAACGAAAAAAGTTCTGTGCATATCTTTAATTTTTAGTGCTTGCCCTCCTGTAATATTTGCAGGAAAAAGGAACACCACTGGGTACTGGTTCTGACAAATTAGGGATCGTTAATTTCCCTTCAGGAAAGGCCTATGAGCAACCCCACTGTTCTTCTTCCTTGAATTGTCCATCATCCCATCATGGATATTATCCAAACAAAAAGGGCTTAAAAAAAAGCTATGAATGCCATGTATATGCAAGTTAAGGTGATTTCACCAGATATGAACCAAAAAATGCATCCCGCAGCTTGGGAAGTGTGATAGTTAGATAGTTTTGGATTCCAACACCTTTAGCAAATGTAGAAACCATCTCATTTAAAAACTTAAATTATTATTGTTATTCTTTAACATCCCTTCAAATAAAAGTTTTTGAGCTTGAAACTTGAACATAGATCCACACCAATTTATGTTTGATTTTTTATTGAATAAAATAAGAATGATGAGATATGAACTTGTGATCGCTGAATCAACAAGTTTCTGATACTATGTCAAGGAACCATCTCACCTAAAAACTTAAATTATAAGATAAAATTTTAAAATATAATTTATATTATTTTCTAATATGAAAATCTCCATTGGGAGTGATAGATGGGACAGGAGATCCTGGAGCCCACTGATATTTTCTACCAAGTATAATTAATAAGGCTACTGATAAAATCAGTATTTAAATTATAGACATCAACCACAGCAACAAGGCCAGAAGTCAATGGTTGTCTTAATTGCCAGGGGCAGCCCCAGCCAAAACCCATAGCAAAAGAAATTTGTACTTGGGAAATTTCTTATGGTTGGTTCAAAAGTTTAATGCAATTGTAGCTCGGTCTCTTTTTTAGAGAAATTGAAGGATGTCACGTAAGTACTAACAGGCATGTCTGTATTGGTTTGATGAAGATGTCAAAACTAAATCAGTGGCCGGCCCTCCCTTTAAATATTCCAGCTTATCTTGTCTCACTACTTGCTTGATAGTGCTGGAAAGCAACGCATACCCTAACGTTCATGTATTAGATGGGTCCTCAGGGTAAGTATTTCAATTTTTCGTCTACGTGATAGAAAACTTGTAATCTGTAAAATAAGTCGAGTTCAAGTTAGTACATCTTAACAATACATACAAAGTTTCATAGTGCGATGACAGAGAACTTGCGATCTACAAAACAGATCTCAAGTTCAAGTTAGTACATACACTTCTTATAAAAGTCTAAAATAATTGGAATTTTACTCAATCGCCTGAATCCATAAAATATACATACATAAGCAAACTGAAAACATTTTCTACAAAGAGTAGATGCATTTCTTGGACTCATTTCTTGAGTTCAAAATAAAAAGGCAAGAACCATGAATATCTACGGCTCTATGGGTCTAGTGCAGCCTTAAACTTGAGGCACACTGTAGCAACCTGAAAAATAGAACACAGGATGATCTACAGTATAAGACCAGGTGCGCATCATTTGACTTCATCCATTACTTGGACTCGAACACCAAATTGAAGTGTGTATGGATAATGCATGTGATCTGTTAGTGCAAGTGACATAATTGCAGCCAGCCGACTCTATTCATGGAGGCCCTCTCCTTCTCAACTGCCCTCCACCCTTAATAAATGCACGCTTTACCTTTAAATATTCCCTCGCCATGCGCTCTCTTCCCTTCTCATCAGGCTCTCACAAACCAACCCCTCTTTTGCAAGAATGAAAACCTTCACTAGCTTCTTTCTTTTGGCTCTTTTGCTCGTTTCATTTTCACTATCCATAGAAACCCGACCCGAACCCGACCAAAAAACGTCCACAGAAGGAAAACCCATCAACCAAAACAACAAAGCTGACGGAAACGACGGTGGGATAGGCGGGTTCTTTGGACCCGGACCCCAGTTTGGTATACCCGGGTTTGATAAAGGCTGGGGTAACGTTGGGGGTGGGTATGGAGCCGGGTTTGGTGGTCCAAAGGGAGGCAGCTCTAAAGGTGGCGTTATAAAGCCCAGTGTGGTGTGCAAAGAGAAAGGACCGTGCTATAAGAAGAAGCTGACATGTCCTGCCAAGTGTTTCACCTCCTATAGCCGGTCAGGGAAGGGCTACGGAGGAGGAGGAGGAGGTGGCGGGTGCACCATAGACTGCAAGAAGAAGTGTGTTGCTTATTGTTAAAGAGGGATTTGAAGAAGTAATGAATGGATTGTGGCATGGCAGCCAGTAGCCAGTAATAGTTCTATGATCACTAGTGGTTATGTATGTGAACATGGAGTGTCATGTTGCATGTACATGTATTAAATAACATGCATGGAGTGTTATATGGGATGCATGGGTTTGTAAGTTTTTTGCTTTCGTATCATGCATTCCCCCCCTTTTTTGGATGTATGTAGTCCATGAGCATTGGTGGCGTCTTATGTATCGGTTTAAATGATCATCAAAAACTTGCTCTCATGTCTGGAAATAGCAAGTTTTTGCTGTAATGGGGTCCGTTTATTTAATGAAAGTCGTACATTTCTGCACGACTTCCTGAATTAGGTATTATGGTGATGGCAAACCGCGTGAGATTTTTGCATGGTAGAGAAATGAGCTCTTGATGGAGTCCCACCCGCCATTCTGGCCTCGAGAAAATGTTAAATCCTCCAAAGATTCATACTTGTTGCTGAATTTTAAAACTGTTTTTTTAAAAAAATGAAAATTTAAATGTAAAAATTGTGGAAAAAAATCAAAAATTACTGAGATTCCCCTTCCTGACCGTCTTCTAAGATCATTTTTAATTGTTTCTGTTGTGTAAAAATTGAAATGTAAGGGCCAAAACAGAAAACTTGTGCACCCTAATATTTTTAGAAAATATAGACGTTGCTCACGGGCGCGGAGGAAAGTTTCGGCATCCCTTACCCTAATCATTTTATTCATGACCAATGCCTTTCTCGAGGACTCCCCTTGCATTTGAAACCGAGAGAGTAGCGTTGGAAGCAAACGATCGGTTGTTTTCCAAGATGTTTGTAGGGTTTTAAAGCCCCGTGAAAGATTGAATGGAGTTGAGCTCTTTGCAAACACCAACTGGATAATCCACATGATTTTCCAAAGATTATATAATCCATCTCTTGGTGTAATCCCATCCATTTTTCAACGAAAGAATGAAAGAAAACCAAGTCTACAAATAAATAATAACTATAATCTCAGCAAAACATTTACAAGGATATAACACTCGCAAGTAAATGTTAACATTAAACGAAACTGGTCCAACAAAGCCAGGCTCAAGCAGCTGTATTTCTCCTAAAATTGCGTGGATATCCCAATTTCATGCAGCTAATGGAATTTACAACCTAAATCCACGCAAGGTCGCCTTCTTCCTAGAGCATAGAATCAAATCGCTGCCCTCAATGCTCCTCTTGCAGCTTCCTGCTTCATCTCGGCAGCTTTACCACTTCCGCGGAAGTACATGCCTACTTGCTGCTCAGCAAATGAGAACATAGGAGTTATTATAAATGCTGATGGCGGATAGATGCTATTATAAACGATTCATCGCAGGGGAAATCGGGAAAATGTGTACCTGAATAACCCAGATGCTCAGCAGTGATTCAAGACAGAAACAACCGAATCCAATGAAGTAGAAGATCTGTAAGCAAAACAAAAAAATTAACCATCCAGCCTACAGAGAGCAATGACATTTTGATTCTAGCAATGAAACCAACATTACAGTGGATAACTAACGGAGCAAGTAGTAGGAACAAAGCTAGGAAAATAAGAAAGGAAGTGGAGGCCTAACTTGTTCAAGTGCTCAGTCATTCAAAAACAAGGATGTGGAAGAAATAGATAATCAGCAAGAAACATCACAGATTGATATCAGAGATCTTACCCCAGCTAAAGAATTGTTACCCACAACATCAATTGCAGCCAGGATACCACTGATTCAAAGTCCCGCGACAAAAAACCATTAGCCACAAAGGGATTTTGCATTATAAAGAATGATAATTTTTTGCAAGAATAGTAGTTTGAAATGGTAGTTAAAAATAATTGAAGAAACCTACGTGAGAGATTTTCCCTTGAAAACTATAGGAGGAGCAACAGCAGCAAAGATGCAGAAGCCAATGTGAAGCTGGGAGCAGAGATATGGAACAGAAGGTTAAATATTCAATTTTCATTTTCATAGGAGATAAACTGTACAAAAGCTAAATCAGCAAGATTAAAATTTACCGCATAAAACATGAAAAACCATCCGAACTTCATAGCACTCTCAGTCCTGCACAAAGAGTTTAAAATGATTGAATAAAAGAGAGTTTAATTCAACATCACAGTAAACTGCAATGTTTCTACATTTTGAAATAACTATACATGATCATCAGTGTATGGAGGTAAATATCTAGATTCACAATACCCCTTTTTCACATTTTGTTTCAACCATCTAGACGTGAATCATTGGGTCAGAAAAATCTTAGCAATGTAATTAAATCATAATTATATATTCACCAATAATCTGCTACTTTTCAATGGTCTCATATATATATTTCAAGCTTCAAAAAAGCACCTTTTGACCTCCCTAACATAAACCAGCCTTGTCTTCCAAGGTTTTGAAAAACAGTAACTCAACTAAGCCTCGGTCCTGAACTAGCTGTTTGTTTTAGAGTTTACTCTTCAGCCTAGTTCAGACTTAAGTTTCACACAGGAATTGAAATAAAACAAGGGAGGTAAATACCTAAATGCACGATAGAGTGGCTTATACCACAAAACATAAGCTCCAGGAACTCCAGCTATGAAGTAGATAACAGCAAGAAACCAGATGTTTACCCCTGCAACAAATGATGTTGTAGAGAATTTTAAAAACAAAAAAGATAATGGAACACCTTGAAAACACAGGATAGATGAGGCACAAGTTTCCTAACTAACCTCCTCCTTTAGTCCATAATGTTGTAACAGATATGACATTCCACAAAAGACAAAAAGCCATTCCTGCACAAGATCACCACTTATACTGAGCCATTTCACAATGTAATTGTTTACAATTTCGTCAAAGTTATTTTTCATAATATAATAACGGGAAGTTATCACATTGGAACCAGTGATATATGCATAATTCAATCAATTAGATCGCCTTTTTGCTAATGAACTTTCCATCTTACACATGGTATCAGTTGTAATCTAGGTCTGAAGCAGAAGTGCACCATGGATATGATATGATGCAAATTTCCCTCGGCTGTACGAAAGGTAAATAAGCAAGTGTTTCTGTGCAAAGATAGCATTGCAGAACAAGGGGAAGAACACAACCTGATTTAGACCCAGTAATAGCGAGTGCTTTTAATTACAAGGCAGCACAGAAAATGATAGTATCTTTCCTTGGGGTGTAGGCTGGCAGCTGGGAGGAGAATGGTAGGGAAAGAGGGGATGGGAAGAAGAAGATACACTTCACGTAGATGATCTCAGATTGTCACAGTGGCGATGTAGTTACAGAAAATAACTGCATAGTCATAGCTTTGTTGTCTATATTGGGACTCTTCACCCTTACTGTACAATGTTAGTAACTAGGGGCTTAAAAAACCTTGTGGATGCTTCATGTTTAAAAATTGTCCCACTTGAAAAAAACAATTAAATGAAATATTAAGCAGAAACACAATGAACACGTGTAATTCATGCAGTAACAGCCACATCAATATAATACAAATAAATCTTCCAGGTTGGGATACTTCAGAGGGCCACGGTGCATGCCCTGGACCCCATCCAATAAACTAGATTGCGGAAACCTTAAAATAATTGGAGAAATATAACAAGAATACCATATCTAATATTTCACCAATGATTTGTAAGCCAAGCTTCCAACCTTGACAAGGATTTGTTTTTATAAAAAAACTGAAAGGGATGTAGATTTTCAAACCCAGAAGTGTTCACAGAAATGTTCTTGATTAGATGCTAACAACATCAGTTCCCGGATCTGGGTGAAGGCTCACATACCTAGAAATGTTGTAAACGCAACATACTGAATTTTCTGTAGATGAACTGGTATTTCATTTGCAATATCATGATGGATAATTGGGAAAAATGGTGGCCAATTTTTCTCTTCCAGTACAATTCCAGCTGCGAATGGAAAGAGAGGACTAAAAATGTAAATTGCATGACAGAAGTAGTACACCAATAAACCATATAAGCAAAAAGAATCAGCCCAGTTGTTCAAATAATACATGCAACTAGGTATTCAAATATTTCACAAAGGAAATAAGCAGAAGATCCTGAAGAAACAAGGAACAATTGGCAGGTATTGCAGATAAAATACGCCTCGTCATTTAACCGACAGCCAAAGTAAGGACTTATTTCATTTCTTTTTTCTTCTTTCAGAGAAAAGATCCTATGCCATATGATGTGAAAAGGCTTGATCAAAAGCATATTACCTCTAGCAGCTGCATCTTCTCTCCTCTTCACCTCCTGTATTGCACCAGAAGGCATATTAATGAGAAGAATAGAATGCAAGGATATGAAGCGAGAAGAAAGTCACAAAAGAAAATCATCAATGATAAGTTTAAAGATGACAGAATTAGTCAATATCCAACCTGCAAGATGTCCAAAAATTATGGTGGGATGTTATATAAATAAATAAATAAGATACTGCTCTACACTAAAGCTTTTATAGCAGTACAAAAAAGGTTCTAGAAATAAAACAATTCAAAAGGCAAGACCTTTGACAACACAAACCAAGATTGTAAGGATTAGTAAATGTCTTCCTTCTAAACGACTTTGTTCAGCTAAATAAAGAGGTAATTACAGTTATACTCCTATCAGAACATACCTGCTCCCGCCTTCTCAGTTCAACCTCCCTTGCCTGAAGTTCCTTCTCTTTCTTCCTTAAATCCTAGATTCATAACAAACTATTAAGAAGAAATCAAGTATAGCAATAATTAAACAAATGAAAAAATGGACTCTGGTTTTCACCAGAAAGAGAATTTCGCCCATACCGCAGTTCCATCAATCGGAATGTCAACTGTTGCACCGTAATTGTAAAAACCAGCAGGTTCCGGGGGAAGTGGCGAAAGCTTCGAGTTTGATGCAGGAGGAGCACTCTAGAAAATTAACAATATCATGAGCAAGAACTCCAGAATTCAATAAACAAAAAATTGGTACCGGAATCTGCTGGTTTCAAATTGCAATACATGTCAATTCTTGCAAGAATTAGGCTTACTGCTGTGTTAAATGCTCTCCCACCATACTTGGATTGCCCTGAAGCTTTCGACCTCACAGCTGGGTCCTAGTGATAAAAATAAAAAGAGGAAGACCAGATTAAAATTATCAGGCTCTTGAAACATGCAGGGCAAAAAGTCAACCATCTAATTCCTGAAAAAGATCCTGACCCATGTTAAGCATCAGCTTATCTCTCCCACCAGCATAGATTACTCGCATTTAAAATTTATATATACATAGATATGATTTCTATTACTATTTAACAACCTTCAACCACAATATAATTTGATCAATAATTCAGATACACAAGATCACTCAAGTCTTGATTAACGGTTATTACTGGTAGGTGGAATAATTAACTAAGCAAAGTAATCAAGATTAAGCAATAATTATATTTCCTTAACAAAAAGCTATATCAATCACAAAACCATAAAAGTCAACCACAAAAAAGACCTCACTAAACCCTGTAATTCTGATAATTCTCCCTTTAATCACTTCTAAAACCTACAAAACACTCATAAACACGTCCAAGAGAACACCAAATGGAACAAAAAAAACAAACAAAGAAGACTGAAGAGAGGCTTACAGAGAAAGGGTTAACTTCATCTTCATCAAAAGGGTTGGAATCGTACCGACCAGCCATCACAGAAAGCAGGAACCAAGGTGAAGAGACTCCAAAAACCACACAAAAAAAATCAAACTTTGAGCAGAGAAAGTGAAGGGGAGAAGGGGCTTAAGCTAGGGCTTGTTTGGTAGTCAAGGAAGCAAAATATTTGAAATAAAAGAAACAAAATGCCAAGGTAGCAGACAAAGACAGCAAAGTCAAAAAAATCACACAGTTCTAGAGAGAGAGACTTGTCTCTGGTCAGCTTCTATTACATTTACGGTTGTTTTTTTGGTTTGTTGTCAGAAAAATGGGAATTTGGAGGAAATAAAAAACGAACAGTTGAGAATTTTTATTTGTTTTAAATTATTTTTTATTTTTATACTAATCTCTTTATATATATATATATATATATATATAATGCAACTATCAGCTACATGAAAAAAGATAAAAACATAAAAGGATATTTCAAATTTAAATTTATTTTTATATTTTATTTAAATTTATTTTTATATTTGTCTCTTCTATGCTATGGTTATCGTTCATGTGATTTGTTTGCTGGTCGGTTCCTTTCGAAAAGAAACAAATGATTTTGAATTTGAATTTATCAACTAAACTTTTGGTTTCAATCTTTGTCCTGTTTTGGACATCATTGATGATGTTTTTCTTAATGGGATTTAACTTTGAATATATTTTTGGATTTGTTTTCAATAATAAGTAAGTCATTTTTTTTTATCCTTTTCATAGCAATTTTTACTAATAAAATTGATTTTTTTACTAATAATTAATGGGAGTTATAATTATTTTTTTATCCTTTTCATAACTAATAAAATTCATGGCAATTTTTACTTTTTATGGTCTAATTTGAGATTTGAAATCTAGAAACCAGTGAAATTCATTTTAAGTCTGTTTAATTTAGACAATAATTTTTTTTGGATACAACTAAAACGTATTCTGTGGGTCTAGATGGATGAGTAAAACTCTGGTTGTCCTATACTCTGACAGGGGATGCACATCTTAACTCAAACTTGAAATCTAATATGCAGATCATAAATCCTATACTATCACGTCACGCGCGTCCTAACTCAAATTTCTAGATATAACTCATGATTATTTTAATATACGATTTTTGTAGTAGATCTCATGATGTTATATTACGCTCACATTAATTAATTAACTCATTCAATTTGAAACTCTAATCCCAAACATACCATTATTATTTAGGTGTGAGAATTTTTTAAATATTCACGGACCAGAAAATGTATGTGTGATCCAGATGCAGGGGGGGGGGGGGGGGGATATAAATATATAGCTAAATTAATTAACATAAAAAATATATAAATTTGAAAATTTTATATTAAAAGACAATTATGTTTTTTTATAGCTGCTCCCTATAAGATATCATGTTGAAAATATTGTAAATCAATAGTTTTAAATATCCAAGTAGCTAAACTGTCATTCATCCTTGATTTGATTGTGTAACTAATTTCATAGTTAAAAATATTATTTTTACTGATTTAATATTCACCGGTAAAATTAATGTTAATTTTAAAAGTAGAAAGATTATGATAATATTTTAGAGTTGATTGTTTTTTATTTTAAAAATATATAAAATAATATTTTTTATTTAAAAAAATTGATATAAAAATACTAAAAAATATATATATATATTAAAAAATAATAATAAAACGCGTGAGGGAGGGAGGGAGACGGGCATAGCATCGAGAAGGAAGGGGGGGGACGAGGGAGAGGTAGGAGTCAATGCTTGGGGTACAGCTTTCAAAACCGTGTTTTTTGAATAATAAATAAAATTAAAAGCTATAAATGAGAGTTGAATTCAAAGTTTGGAATGCAGTTCCATGAGCCTAATTTGAAGTATTTGGTCCTAGGGGGTGTAGTGTTTGAAAATTTTTATTTTTATTTTTATTTTTATTTTTATTTTAAATTAAAAAAATTGGTGTTTTTATATTATTTTTATGTATTATATCAAAAATAATTTTTTAAAAATAAAAAATATAACATTTTGATATATTTCTGAATAAAAAATAATTTCAAAATTAATCTCAACCATATCCGAAACAGGCACTAAAACCCCATGGTTTTCGATGGTTAATAGAAAATCATTCACCAGACAATTTTTAATTTTTTTTTAATATAGTTTCACTTGGAGAGGCCCCAGAGAATTCTTGAAAAAAATCATTGATAATCGTTTATCAAAAACAATAGCAATAAACAATCTATAAGTGGAATTAACACATGTGCATTAGACATAATCTAAATCATTTATATTAAAACAGAAGCTGTTTCCCTTTAATTTTATCTACTGCACTTAACTTTTATTATTTATAATTATATGGAATTTGCATAGCAAAAACCAGACCGCAGCCCAGTGGGATGCGATCGATCGAGTGAATTCTTGGATGTGCCATTTTTTGTAAATGTTAAAGGCTTTTTACTCTTTTTTATTGACAGTATTTTAGTTTTTTTAATTGAACTCCTTATGTGGCTTTTCCTTATAGCTTGCATGCTCCTGGTGAAAGTAATTTAGTTTTTTTTTAAATTTTGTTTTATTTTTTACACAAACACGTTAAAATGAAGAAAATAATCAATAATTTTGAAAAGCATGGTTGAATTGTGATGCCAAAAAGCACTTGACAAAAAAGAGACTACAAATAAGACACCAACTGGAGCCTGATTTGGAGGTTCTTTAGCAGAAACGGTGCAGTAAATGAGGTGGAGATCAGATACTAGGTGAATTGTGCTGCTGTCCAGCAGACCTTAAATTTGTTCCCAGAAAATAACTCATTGTTCATCTATAGGTGATACACAGAGGAATCTACATACCTTGAACTTGCAAAATTGGAAGGCTTGGAAAGCAGCAAGTAATGAATTTTAATTATGAGAATCAATAGAAGCTGGGACTAAATTACAGGTATAGATAAGACTGCATGTGTATGATGTAAGATTTTGATGACTAAACTAGCCGTTATGCCGCAGGTTATGCAGTTTTAGCTTTCTGTGTTTTCGGTTGCTATGAAAAGGATCGACCCAATTTTTGTCATCCTTTACAGCGCGATTCCAGCGATCCTTGAATATTTGAAGCTCCCATGTCGATTGCCTTCTAATCTGATCAGTCCATTCAAAGAAAACCGCAAAATTCATCAAATTACCGGAATGATAGCACGGTTAAAAAGCAACAGCATTGGATCATGCTTGATATTAGAACCTACTTTTCTATCAGTTTTTAATAGTCAAATATAAGTTGCAGATCTCAACAAAATCAGAATCAGCCAACTTAGAGAACATGTCAACAATCAAGGTAGCAATCATCCTAGACTACTCGGCAGCTCTTCTGCGTATTGCAGGCGTTTCATGGCAAGTAGAATAGAAGTATTTAAAATGCTCAAAACATAGAATAGAGGATTATTCTCACCTCCATCCTAGGATCCATGCCTGTAGCACTATGTTTCTGAAAGTCAGGAGAGAACAAATCAAAAAAGAGAAGGTGAAAATTATAGGAATTAATGATGCAGCTCCAATATAGAATTGATGAAAAAAGATGGTCTATTGCACCAAGTATAGTTTACCTTAGCCAACTCTTCTGTATTTGATGCCTAAACAGAGAGGGAGAGAGCATGATGACATTAATAATAGATGATAACAATAACCAAGTGGACAAAAAAAAAAAAAAAACTGTAATGCCTTTTCTTCTTCTTTTTTCTTGAGAGAAAGAGGAGGGCAGAATACCTTTCTTCCAGGGGGTCCATGCCCGCCCAGAGTTTGTATGCCCTTGTGAACAATATATTCACTATCAACAACTCCCACCTTCTTCGTGCGATCTCCCTGTATAATGCCACATCTATCAATGCTATCATAACATTCTTTTCTACATTAACAAGTATCCATGGAGAACAAGATAAAGAAATAGATAAAATGAAAAAGTCATTGAGCATTTATTTGGCAATAGCATATACTTCCTGCAACCTTTCCTACTACAATCTTAGTTCTGAAAATAAGATGAAAATAGGAGTATGGTTCTATACTTGTAATGTGGTAAACGGTGGTTAATAATTATTCTAAGAGAAAGGATCTGCTTCATTGAAGCACATGAAAATAGGAGTATGGTTCTATACTTGTAATGTGGTAAATGGTGGTTAATAATTATTCTAAGAGAAAGGATCTGCAAGTTACCTTTTTCGCACACCAACTTAAAATTTATATCTGCATTTACTCTCGATTCCTAATTAACATAAAATGATTTCCTTTTAGTGAAAAGGTGCTGAGTCCCTAGGAGGCAGAAAAAGAACTTTTCAATCCTAGCATCCTATGGAAATGGTCTTTGCCAGTGGGTTACAGTGAGGGCATGACAAGAGATTCTCTGGCGAGCTAATGATTGTTGATAACCATAAAATTCTACCTCCAAAACCACTCATAATCCATCACTCTTCATGATTTTTTCTTACATTTTCCATTTCTACTAAATTTTTATGCTGCTTCATGAAACCACATTTATTTGGTAATAGCCATACTTCCTGCAACCTTTCCAACTACCTTCTTAGTTCTGAAAATAACTCTGTTAGCACCATTGAGCCAAAAATTATATACACCAAGCAACTATCAATGGCATAAAGGTTACCCAGAAACAAGTACATCATTAATGCAAAAGAGTGTTCGGTCAACAAATTGAGGGGGAGGAAAATAGTCAGAGAAACTGAAAATAGTCCCAGAAATATCATGTTCAACATACCTGCGCACAATATCCAAGTTTCATATCCATTCCCCATCCATGGACTAGATCATTCTGGAAATTAAAAAAAAGTTTCATGATGTAAGCCTTAAGGCAAGAGTGCACTTTTGCAATCATGCTAATGCAGGTAGAGTAGAGCTTAACCATATGATCATATCTTCTACCTCACAAACATAAGCTATATGCAATGCACCATCTATTTACAGAAAAAGTGTTTCCTAGGAAAACACTTTCCACATACCTGCCCCATCATCAGAAAACACTATTCTTTTCAAACAATAATACCTGTAGAATATTTGTTTCCCCCGAAATCAATTTGTTTTGCTGAAAACAAACAAGGCCTGAATCCTAAATTTTTCTCAACTAAATTTCACACAACAAAACCTGCTTATACTAAGAGCATCAAATAGCAAGTCCAAAAGGGATCGCTGGCTTACTGATAAGTGTTACATAAAGAAACTTTTTTTTACTGGTGCAATCAAAAACTTAGATTACCTGTATAAGATGCCAAGCACAGTACCAAGCAGATCTTGAAAATACTGGAGCCATACCCTCCACAAATCTACAGATGTGACATTAATAAAATTAGGATTGCTACAATCCTAACAATAACAATAAAATACATATTCAATGGGTATCACGACAAGTATTGTAGTTCCATGACAAAGATGAACTCGAGGTGTAGCTTCTCAAATGATGTTTAGGACTTCTAGTACTATTTGAGAGAATATTAAATTAGTCATGTTTTCAAAAAACAAAAATCAGAAGAAAGAAATGATGTTTAAGAATGAAATTGCTTATTACTTTCAACTTTAGTGACTTTCTTAGCAGCCAGATGGCAGGTGGAAAGAAAATTAAATAAGCAAAGGTCAGCCACCAATGAGACAGTAATTGAAATAAGTAGAAGTCAGAAACATAGGATTGCACCAAATTATAAAGAGCAAACGACAAGACATATCACAAATACAGGAATGCAATAAGTTACCCAGTGCATGGTGGCCCCTCACTGACATCAGAACATTTGGTGCTGCCTCTGCGTTCATAAACTCTTCTGCTCATGGTAAATTATTTTGTATAAGAATTACAATTCTCTGCAGAAATTTTAATTTAGTAAAAGCCATGCTATTCACCTATGAAACTTCTTTGTTCTGGCACGAATAGTAATTCTATGATGTATTTCAGTTGAATTTGGGTCCAAAGCTGGCTGAGATATCTCCAGTCCTTCATATCTCACAATTTTCAGGTATCTAAACAGAAAATAAAAGAAGAAATTATAAATCGATCTGTTTTTTAGACAGAACTTGAGCCAATTCACACTTAAGTTGTCATAAATAAAATATTTCAAATCAAGTAAAAGCATGGAATTGGTTAACTCTAACAATCCTTGCTCTCTCTCCTAAATTATGCAAATTCCAAATTGTCCTAGAAATAATAATACTAAGATGCTTCAGGGTAATAACCCCTCCTAGTATAAACAGCCTTTGCAAAGGAGAATCCTGTTCCAGCATGAGTTTGGAGAGCAGGATAAATTGTAGTAATTAACGCAAGGGCATTATAAGTGAAAGACAAAAATTGGTTCATAGATATCTGTAGATGAGTGGTAGAAAATAATAAAAATGGGAATGAAGATGAGAACAAGCCAAGTAGTTTCTGATAAATTGGAGCACTAAGAAGGTCCTAATTGATTATGTTTGTCAGACATAGCTATAAGTCATAGGTTTATATTAAGTGACAAAGGCAAATATAAAGACAACCCATTACCAAAAGCGGGCATCATAAACATATGAAGGAGAGAAATGTCCAGCAAACTAACCTTCCTGGATTAAAATGCTCTACCCCCAAATCTTCATCCCATAGAAATATATAATCATAAACAGACACAACAGCTGGATGCAGAAAGCGTTTTGCAAACCACCTGAAAAGCACACAAAGAGTTTTTTTTTCAGGAAAAAAAAAAGGAACAATCCAGGCGAAAAAAATTTGAATTTGTCTTCTTTTCATGAGTTTAACCCATGAAATCCTGCTTCCATCTGAACTTTGAAGCTAAATGATTTTTCACCATTTTCTATATATTAACACTGAAACAGTGTTAATCATCTGTTTAAACCAGACAAAGAAAGGTGGTAAAAGGTAACCAAAAAGGAAATTATCAAGGTTAAACCTACCACTTTGTTTGGTTCTTAGCAGCTATGTGTATGACTTCATTACTCCAGTCTAGATCCCACCACCCATCCACTTTGCCATCATAATGAAATAGAATAACTGTAAAATTCTCTGGAAGAAACTGAATTCAATGATATTAGGCGAGAAATGTTGAGTTGATAAAACAAAAACATTAGACAAGACAATGTTCAATACTTTCTGGACAATACGATTGACATTATCCTTTTGCTCGATGCCAACTGGAATTGCCAGCAAGACTCGACAGGTAGAAGGATCAGCCTGCATTTGAATTCCAAGATAAGTCAAGAATAACATTGCATACATGTTCAATGTAGTTCCAGCACAAGAATCAAGCACTATTATATAAATAATCCACGCTTATATGGTCAGAAACAAGAATTAAATTCAGACACGACCTTGAATTGATGGCACAGTTCAAACTTCAAAGGGATAAAAAAACAACCTTCGACCTTGAACTACTTGTTGACCACAGAGGCTTCAGCTCCAAATCTGCGCTAGCTTGTATGATACCATGAGGCAAACCACCCAACAGCCCAGATGCCAAAGCAGAATCCTGTGTCAAGGCACCAGAAGCATCTCCAGATAATGATGAACACAGAACAGTTACAGTAATTAGATTTTTAATTGGTAGTTCTGAAATTACCTTCAATGAGTCAAAGGGGTGCAATATTTCTTCCATCTGACAATGGTGGAGAAAAACTAATCAGCAAGTTTCACTAGTATGTGAGATAAAATTGTAAGAGTTCAACAGAAGCAGCACCATTAAAACACACAGCAAGAGCTGAACCTATTTTCTATGTGAAAAATGCAGCATTATCTGTACCTAGGGATTAATTCAACAACAGAGAAGCTGTAGATGGACCAGCAAATGACACGAAGTTATTGAGATTCTGGACTGGACCATACTAGGTTACATTTCTTTCAGAAGTTTGAAATCATTGTCACCATGTGTCTTCTATATCATAAATAATGGAATTAATGACTCCATGAATAAAAAAAATCATCATATCATTCACCAGAAGAGAATTAACAACACATTTTGGCTACTTGATAGATACTTGTAAGTTAAAATATGTATAGAGTTGATGGGGTTTCCATACCTCTGTGTGTTTATACTGATATGTTGTGGTTCTATACACAATGAACAACATTGTAGTAAACAAAAATCCCATAAACGGCAGCTGCTTCATCTTCAATCTAAATTTTACCTACACCAAGTCGACAAAATTATATCTTAGAAGACAGGCAGATTCTGTAAAAACTCCACCATTTTAGATGCATCCAAGACTGAGAAGCTTAAGCATAGTATGCCATACCCCATCAAAGTAGTTCCTTTTTAGCAATTTCCATGATCTGAATGATGTCATAGACAGTCAAACCTCTTACAATGTTCTCATAGCAAACTGCAGCCAATGCACAAAAAAGCTGAGAGACCAATATCAGGAGCAACCCTGATCAAATGCTACAACAACTTTTCCATTAGAAAAAATACATACGGTGAAAAGTTTGCAATTCGCTTTGGCATAAGATAAAGTTGAAGCTTGATAAAAAAACTCAACAAACAGTTGTGTAAGTTGTTTTAGCCCAATTTCTTAATTAAGAAAATTTCCCAGAATCCCCTCTATTGACTAATACTCAATTTTGAAGAGCCTTAATATTCAAACTCTCTTTCGGCATATAAACCTCAATTTTCACAGTAACCTTAATAAAAGGTCAAAATTGTGAGAAGCAAACTTGAATTGGCATCCCAAAATACCCAGAAAGAGAGATGCAAATTAATTTTCTGGTCAGTTAGCTTAATTAGTTGCATGCATGCGATGTTAGTGCAATGGAAAGAAAGAAAGATTAAACCTTTACTGATCAACTTGTTATTAATACTTACATAGATTATGGCTATAGATTTTTAAAATCTCCACTTGATCAACACGGAAATAGGAAATTTAACAACAAACACTGATTAAAGGCATTCCCTCTTCAAAAACATTACCGAATAAACTCCAGTCAAATGGTTTTTCTTTTTCTTTTTTTAGATGAATCTACTTTCAGCAAAAAAAGCAGTCTTTTGATATTCATGCCTGAGAAATTTATCAACCCAGATAACCCACAAAAAAAAAGTTTCAGATCTCGTAAAAGAGAGAGAAAACACAAATTTCAAGTTTTATCAAATAATTGAAAAAAAAAAAAAAACTCAATCTTTCAAGAAAAAAAAACAACAAAACAGAGGATTAAGCAGCAGCATTACAGCTACAAGACTGTAATCTGTAAAGATTAAACGAACCTTGAAATAGAAAAAGGGTACAAATCGGCGAGATAAAGCAGCTAGGAATGCAAAGTATTAATAGTCAAGAAGAAGAAATCTTGCGAGAAGCAGACGAATTCTGGCGCGTCTGATTCCGAAGATCATGAAATAACGGAGACGGTAGTGTAATGGAAGAGAGAGGCAGGGGGGAGAAACGAGAGGTTTAGAGAGAGAATCGAAGAGATTAACGTGTGAGAATCACCGTACTTATCTCATTGTCAATTCTCAGGCAGCACAGTAACATCAATTTGTTGATTTATTTGTTATTATTTTTATAGTAATAATATAATAAATGAATAAAAATAATTATTCTGCATGCCGTGTTTTGGGGTTAAAAGACAGTGAGAGAGATAAACAAAGAGGTGACAGAGATTTGGCTTAATCTCTCCAAAGAAAAAGCAATTGTCTGACAGCAGGACTTGGCCTGGTTGTCAAAGACTTTTCTCTTCTTCTCATCTCGGTTTAAACCTTGTCAAACATATTTATTATTCTCGTCTTATATACTTATTGAGTTTGCAGAATGTTCAGTGAACTCGGAAATTTAGTTATGATGCGGGCAAGTTGCCCAAATACCCCGATTATCAAAAAAAAAAAAAAGCATTTGTCTTCATACGTTTCTTTTTCTCTTTTTCTTTTTATTTTATTTTATTTTCAAACCTTGACTTACAGTTTTTTTTCAAAAAACAAATTATTGTATTTTTTATTTAAAAATATATTAAAATAATATTTTTATTTTTTAAAATTTATTTAATATATTAGCATATAAAATAATTCAAAAATACAAATATAAATAAAATAAATTTTAAAATTTTATTAAACAGGGATTGTTACACTGATTTTCAAATTGTTTTCGAGTGTGATTTTCAATTTTTTTATTTTTTTAATTTGAATTTATATTATTTTAGTATTTTTTATTTTTGTAATATATTAATATTAAAAATATAAATATGAAAAATATATTTAAAAAAAAAACTCACCGCAATTCCAAACATTACGTTAGATGGTTTGGGAAACTATAAAAAACAGCCAATAGAATAATAAGGGCAGATTATGTTGGGCTTTGTGTCCATTAAAAATGTGATTTTTTAAATTATTTTTATATTTATAAATATATGAAAATGATATTTTTTATTTTTAAAAAATTGATAATATCATATGAAAACAATTTAAAAATACTAAAAATATTTAATTTAAAATAAAAAATAAAAAAAATTATTTGGAAAAGCAATGAAAAACCGTCCCTGGAGTCTCTTGTAGGCTTGTAGCCAAATGGTTTCTAAAGATTTTTTATATATAATTCTGGTGGCAACACTTTTAACGAGATCTTTAATCCCTTGTAAAAATAATAATAATAATAATAATAATAATAATAATTGAGACATAGTTGTTAGAAAAAGCAGGGCACCCAGGTCGAAACCCAGACAGCAATGCTTAGCTTCACTGTTCAGCCACGGTGGTGTAAATCATGATTAATCTTTTTAATTTCCTCGAGATATACCACTGTCAAAATTGCCAATTACCATGCTGTTATTACGACACTACCCTTGCTATTTCTATTTATTTTTTATTTTATTTTTATAAATTTATGATTGTGAGGACGTGCAATACTTTTGTTAGCGGGGTTTAGAAATATTCTTAACTTGAAAGATATATTAAATTAATATATGGTTTTAGTGATTTTTAATAACTTTGATGTTAAAAATAAATTAAATAGAGAACTATGTGCAACAGAATCGAAGTAAGAGCAGAAAATAATCACTAACAATGAAACCAGGTAAGCATGTTCGATTAATCAATTAAAAGGCTAAAACAATAGAGAACTCATAAAGCATTCACGACAAATAAAAATTCAGCAGCTTTGTAATAAAAGAAAGCTTCTCATTCAATTTATAATAATTAGACAAGATAAAGATTAAAGAACGAAAGATGAAAAGGGCAAATGAGAGAACCTCTGCAGCTGCACAGAAGGACCGGTGACGGCGACGAGCTTACAGGTGAGAGATGACGATTGATGAGCTCCTGGTGCTGCTAGGGTTACGATTTGAGAAAGGGAAATGAGAGAACCTCTGCAGCTGCACGGAAGGACCGATGACGGCGACGAGCTTACAGGTGAGAGATTACGATTGATGAGCTCCTGGTGCTGCTAGGGTTACGATTTGAGAAAGGGAAAGGGAAATGAGGGGAGGAGAGGAGAGGAGACAGAATCAGACCAAGAAGAATGGGGAAATTTTAATAAAATTGCAGCATTGTACAATTGCGCACACGGCAGCAGGATCGTAAAACCAGTTACATTTGACTCGTAAATGAGTTTTGACAACCTTGACACCGTTTTGTTGATTCATTTGTTATTATTTTTATAGCAATAATGATAATAAATAAATAAAAATAATTATTTTGTATGCCGTGTTTTGGGGTTAAAAGACAGAGAGAGAGAGATAGACAACGAGGTGACAGAGATGTGTCTTACTCTCTCCACCTGTTCAAAGAAAAAGCATTTGTCTTGCTACGTTTCTTTTTCTTTTTATCTTTTTATTTTATTTTATTTTATTTTCAAATCTTGACTTGCCGTTTTTTATTCAAAATTGTTTTTTATAGTATTTTTTGTTTAAAATATTATTTAAAAAAAATTATTTAATATATTAGCATATAAAATAATTCAAAAATACAAATAAATAAATAAAATTTAAAATTTTATGAAACAGGGATTATTACACTGCTCGAAACACATATTTACAAATTGTTTTCGAGTGTGATTTTCAAATTTTTTGATTTTTTAATTTGAATTTATATTATTTTAGTATTTTTTATTTTTGTAATATATTAATAATAAAAATATAAAAATATTTTTAAACAAAAAACTATTTTAAAAAATCTCACCACAATTCCAAAACAGTACGTTAGATGGTATGGGTAACAGTAAAAAACAGCCAATAGAATAATAAGGGCAGATTATGTCGGGCTTTTTGGAGGTTATTTTGAAAATATTTTTTTGTTTATAAATATGTTAAAATAATTTTTTTTATTTTTTTTAAAAATGATAATATCACATAAAAACTATCTAGATAAATATCAAAAATATTTAATTTAAAATAAAAAATAAAATAAATATTTGAAAACGCATTGAAAAACCGTGCCTTGAGTCTCTTGTAGGCTTGTACCCAAATAGCTTCTAAAGATTTATTATCTAGAGTCTATTTGGCACGGCTATTGTTGTTGTGGTTGAGGTTGAAAAAAAACAGTTTCATGAAAAGTATTTTTAGTTGTGGTTCAAAACTGAAATTGGAATGATTAAACCCTAAAAAATAATTAAAATAGTACTCTGACCATAATTTGAGTGTATTATGAATCTCAATTGATTATAAACCCTAAAAAATAATTAAAATAGTACTCTGACCATAATTTGAGTGTATTATGAATCTCAATTGATTATAGTACATAAGCCCTCCTATATAATTTGGAAAATTTTGAACCTCGTATAATAATTAAATATAAAATTATAGGTATTATTGTTAAACTATACATTTAAAGTGCCCAGATTTCTTCACGGATTTATTTGTAATATTTATTTTTTTTATTTTGCTTATAAACATATTCGCAATGTATAATAATAATAATAATAATAATAATAACAACAATAAAAAGGTTTCAATATAAATATGCTGATATATATAGTTTTCTGGAAAATAAATCTCTTATTAAAATAAATATTGTTCGATCAAATGGATGGAAAAAAAGAAGAGCATGACTGACTACCCACCCATGGCGACATCGCTTTCCGGGATTTTTGTCACTACTTTTCAAATCATCAAAAAAAAATAAAAAAATAACAAATATTATTTTAAAATATTTATATAAAAAAAATAATTTTAAAAATAATTTCAATTCCAACAAAGAGTACCTATCACGACATTATTCGACACCTCACTTAATTGGGCACTTATTGACCAAACATATAATTGATTCCATGCACGTAATAAAGGTGAAAAAGATTCTTGCTTTCTCTGCCACAAGATCTGATAAAGCCAAGGCATGCATTTTGAGTAAAATTATTAATTCTATAACTCCTGATTTAAGTGGTGGGAGAGCATAACTTTCGCCTTCACCGGATAAGGAGTTCATATCCTCCAATCATTTTTTGAAAAATTTATTTATTAGCATTTCTTAATTGTTTTGATGTATCAATATAAAAAAAACAAAAAAAAATTAAAAGCAATATATAAAAATTTTCTATGAATAAATGTTACATGGTGACATGCAACCAAGAAATTGAAAGACATTCATGGTATTGATTTAATGAGACAAGAAGGAGAAGTTATTTATCCATAAATACAGAGTTATCATTGTAATGATGCTGATTAGTACATGAAAACAACCTCTGTTATATTCATAATTAAATTAGGGTTGCTTTAATTTCTATAAATAAATGTGACATGGTGACACACGACCAAGAAATGGAAAGGCATTCATGATATTCATTTAATAAGCCAAGGAGTGGTTACTATCAGATGATTTTAAAGCCAGGCGTTATGGATTTGGCTTAAGATATACTTGAATTATTTTTGGGTTCAAGCCATAATATTCTTGAATTGTTTGTGGAATTTCTAGTTTTTATGAGCTCCCAATAAGCGTGGTATGATAGCAGAGAACTTGCGATTTATACAGCGGGTCTCGATTTTAAATCAGAGTGTGTATCTTTTATAAAAATCTAGAATAATCAAAATTTTATTCACTTATCTAGACCTATAAAATATTTTTTTAAAACGAAGTTTACAAAAATTCAACCAATAATAAATTATAATAAAATAAGCATACATTTTAGCACCAGTGGACAGGAAAAAGGCAGCCATAAATTGCGCGCTCATGAACATCTAGCAGCAAAAAAAACACGCAAACCTAGCTTCCTGTCCAGCACCCTAAAAAGGGCATGGCTCTATCAATAATTTATTAATAATAAGATGCCTCACCTTCTTTAATTATGCTAACAGTTTCTACCAGGGGATCTCTATTTATATTATTAATTAAATTCTTGATATGCTCGACGTTTTTCTTGCAGTAGCTGGGGAAGGTTAGAAGTGGGCAGGTGGGTCAAAAGTTGTTCCGCAATTCGAAATGAATATTTTTATTAAAAATATAAGATAATATAATTTATATTATTTTTTAATATATTTTTTTAAATAAAAAAAATTAGATTTGGAACTTTTCAAGGATTAACACCATCTTATATTTAATTTTTACTAAATAGGACTGGTGTAGTGAAATTGGAATTCATGACTATTAATAAAATTTTAATACTGTATTAAAAAAATATTTATCTAAACACTTAAGTTATTTTGCGAGATAACATAATGTAATTTATATTATTTTATAATAATAAGGACTGTAGTGGTGGGAGAATTTGTCGAGCAGATGACTGGTGTTTTTGACGAAGCGTGCAGGCGAAGTTGTTGAGGACTTGGGTCTGGATTTCAAACATGGGCACGTCGTCGTATTCGAGGGGTCTTCAATTTTATAAGAATCGTCGAGGGATGCAAAACCACACACGTGCTCGACTCAATTAAGATATTGTTTATATTTAAAATAAGTGTTTCTTGTTTGACTGTAAGCAATAAGGGATTAAATTGTAAGATTTTTGCCTTTTGGATCAAATTAGACACCTCAAGAAACAATAAGAAGTAATCAAGACAAAGCCAAGCTAAATTTCAATTATACTTGTTGAGAGAGAACTCAGCTGCAGCAAAAGTTTTTAAAAATAATTATTATTATATTTTCAGCGGCAGCAAAAAATAAAAAATATAATAATTATTGTATTTTCAGCTGCAGCTAGGCTTGGTTTTATTATCTTCCATCTAAACAAGCTGAAAAGCTTCACTAAAAAGAGTGAAACTCTTCTTCTTCTTTTCAATTCAGTTTTTTTTTTTTTTTTATTTCCAGTTTCATCCTTATATTTTTTTAATAATCATTTGAGTTGGTTTTAAGTTTATCAAATCAATTATATTTTCTTTCTTTCCAATTTTATTTTAATTTCATTATTTATTTTTCTAATTTCAACGGTAAACTTTTTTTAATAGTTATTTATGTTATCTTGGGATTGACTAAGTCAATTAGATTATATCGAGATAATTTTCATACGATATAAATTTTTTACAAAATCAATTTTAAATCTTAACGAAAATCAAATTCGAAACACCCCTCAAAATAAGTAGAATGTCCACATCATCATGGACACATCACCAATACGTGATGAAAATCTTATATATATCACGGGAAATCAAATGGTTCACATGCATGCATGTTCTAGATACAAGAACACGACGATTAAAGAGAGATATGATTATCTCCTCAGATACAGCAATAGAGAAAAGGCCATACATTTCAAGGTGGCAGCTTGGATTGTCCAATAGTTTTGGATATATGACGTCACACAAGCTGCTCATCTCTCATTGTCAATTTTTATTTTTTAATAATAGCTGATTTTATATTTGATCCTTATCTTTTACTTGGATGCAATCATTTCCCTGCATTACACACTCACCATTTATTTATTTATTATTTAACAATAAAAAATCTTCATATATATTATCATCCTGCGTGTTAATTAAAATTCAAACGTTTCTTCTAAAAATATGAACACTTTTTTTTTTTCACATGCAGATTATAAATACTTTGTTTTCGAGATAAGGTAATAATAAGGCAGTTATGTACGAGATCGTGAGTCGTGTCTGTTGAGGTAAACAATGTCACGACAAATGCTTCCAATTCAAAAATTTTATTTTTTTTATTAACATTATGCTAACTTCATATATCTTGATTAATTTTATAAATTCTAAAATTAATAATTATCATATTAATAATTACATAGCTGGAACTTAAGACCACAAGAAATACAAATCTCTTACACTCTATTTGACACTGCATTGTAAAAACAATTTAAAAAAATAAATATTATTTATTTTAAATTAATTTTTTTAATAAAAATATTTTCAAAAATAATCCCAGCCAAAATTAAAAACATACTGCCAAACTCTTAGCTCTGGCAAACTACTTCCCATCTTTATCAACCTGACCATGGATTTGGCATGCAAGACATTCCTCCATTTTCACTCCTTGACATGGGTACTGTCTTAACCTCGTACACTCAAGCACACGATTGTCTGGTCGTGCATGTTTGTTACTTAGCTCATGCTGTAAACGTGAAACTTAGCCAAGCTGACATCCACATTTTGTCAAGCCATGGGATGAGTGTCCATGGTTAAATTTTACTGATATTAATATCTTATTTATTATTTATTGGGTAAAAAATCTTGATATCTATAAACTATCAATTGGGTTATGAATATATAATGAGTATTCATTCTCTACTATTATTTACTAATCAATAAAAAATAAAATAAAGTAATTAATATATATATTTGAAGGATGTATATGTATACCAAATAATAAAATAATAGGTATTATTTATATATACGCAAGTTTCATGTCAATATTAAAGTATGCATGTATTATATCATATTAAAAAATCTAAATAGTCTACAAATATATTTTTATAATATAAATATATATATTTTTATAATATAAATAAGCTAATCTTGAGTTGGATTTAATAATATCCATACCCTATTTATTATTTATTAAATATAAAAAAAATCCTATATATTTAGGCCAGGTTGGATAGGATTGAGTCAATAGCCATCAAATTCTAAATGAGCTGCCATGAACTCCTTTACGTTTGCTAAATTGCTGGGAAAATTCCAATCGATTGCCTACAACTTAAGGATTGGAAAATAAATGATGAATTATTTTTATTTTTATTTTATTTTATTTTATTTTTATTTTTATTTTATTTTATTTTATTTTGGGAATCTTTTCCAATGAGGCGTATAGGTTCTCTAGGTGGGTGACCAGATAATCCGTTTCCCAGTCGGCGGTTTTCTCTAGATTTTAATCCAAAAGCAAGGGACAGCCCAGTTTCACTTTTGAGTAACTGGACTTTTTAGGTGGCCTGCTAAGGTTGTCCAGTTTCACATGGATTGTCTCGATCGTGGCCTTGGTGTTGGCGATTTGCAGGCCCAGGCCCATATTGACCTCTCAGTCCATTCACAGGGGAGGAGGCCAACCTAAGAACAATACGGAGCCGGGCTACCATGGCAAAGTGATCTGCGAATCCATTTCTAGCATCATGTGGTTTTCGCTATCCACTTGCACTATTTTTTTTTTTTATTGTTATGCTATATAGGTGTCCCATGTTTTTACCAAATTGTCAATACCATTTCAGTTTGTGCTTTATTTTTTCAACTAAAATAAAATATTTTGGTTTCAGAGCATTTCGGCACGTCGTTTTGAGGTTGTACTGTTTGTGTGTGTGTGTGTGTATAATTAAATATATTAATTCAATTTTTTTTAGTTCAAATAAAAAATAAAATTATTTAGAATTGTGCAATTTAATCTAAAAAAAGACAGTCAAATGATTTCTTAGAACAAAATTATGAACATGTATAATATCATGAGAATGTCATCATCAATCTCACAATGTCATTATATTCTTTGATTGCTTTGAAATTTTAACATAATATATTTAAATATGTTAAGAGACTCATCATAAAATTTCATCTTAATCTAACGGTAGGATTAAGAGATATGATTGATATTGTAAAATTATTCATTATTTAAAAAAATACTATTTGATCGAAACGGAACGGGCGGGACGAAAATGGTATGTTTCGGCCGGTATTCAGCAGAAAAATCCGGAACATACCAGAATTTAAACTGAGATTAAAACAATGCCGTTTTTTTTTGTTTTTTTTTAACTGGTACAAAATATTTCGACCGAAACATAATGAAATTGATAACTATGGTTTTTACACCATAAGCCAGGTTATATATATATATATATATAATCCAGTAATCCAGGCGATACCATTGTTCTTAAAGAAGAAGAAAAATCTAAGACTGAAACGTTAATTTTATTTGGTTAATTTAAAAATATAATAAAAAAATAAAATCAGGTTAAAAATAAAGTGAAAAAATAAAAAAAAATAGCCGTAAAAAAATTATCATTATTATATTAATGAGAAAAAAAATAAAAAATCATTGGAGACTCGTCGTTGTTCCATTATAGACACTGCATCACCACCAAAAAAAGTTAAACAAAGACAATTCCAAAGTTATCGTGAACACTACATGACAACACCGAAATAGCTAGCCCAGAGCATCGACTAGGAAAGAAAACCAAAAACAATATCCTGAAGTATCTCATGAACCATGATGGTAATTAATTAATTAATTAATTAATTTAGTTCAAAGAAAAAACTCTTTTTAAAAAGCTAAATTTTAGGAAATTAAAAGATAAAATCAATTATACAAAAAATAAATTCATGGCTCAAGATTAAGCCTAATCTTTTTATAAGGATCAAACTTTTTTTTCTTCAAGCTCTATAAAAAAACTCAATCTTTTTGCAAGCTAAGGATCAAACGAATAATCCTTTTTTTTTTTATGGGATAAAAATTGAAAAACCTTAAAATACAATCTTTTTAAAGGATTATGATTACGAATTTACAACCCTCTCACACAATCTTGAGTAAAATCAAGACACGGTTTCCTTGGGCAAAAAAATATCGTGATGGGACGCGCATGGAACTACTGCCACGTGCTAAAATAGGGCACACAAAAATCTATAAACTTCAGCATTAAGAATAAAGATAAAGAAGGAAGATTTGCCGCATGGATTGTGTAGACGTCTCAGAACATGGTTTCCTTTACATGGGCCCTCCATGACTCGGCGTTGCCTTCTCTAATTCTAGTGGCAAGCAAGAGGGGGTGGGGATGGATCTAAAACTTGTTTTTCAAGTGACTGGTTCGATGTGTTGGTGGACCACTCAAACCATTGTCGTGTGCTGTGTTTTTCAATTTTCCGACCATGATTATAGCATCATTTTTAGGTTGACCAAACCGACATTTAAAGCTGGAATTGGTCCTATCTATCAAATTCTTCGTTGTCACGTGACGTGGCACAGAGACACTCATCTAAGGCAATGACTTCCAACGCACAACATGGTCCAGAAAAATCTGACCAAATATTGCTACATCCAGGCAAGCATTCACGCAAAGAAATGCTTTTGCTTTTTTCAAAAGGGGTTGGGGGAAAGTGCCTTGGAACGAATTTCATTCCTCTGAACTGGAAACACGTTCAATACTCCGTTCGTCAAACCATCACAGGGAAAATTCAACACGTTTTGTGTGGTAGTTGATCAGATACCGACGATCCAACGGAGAAACTAGAATTGGACTCCGTCCAGGGAAAAAAATTATGCATTTCATTGAGTATAACAAATGGAGTGTATACAGATGAATTGACACTAATTACATTCATTTGCACAAATGAACACATAGAACTGCCTAGAAACGAAGAATTACAAAGTGAAATTTCCTGCGTAGTTCAAAAAGGACCATGGTTGGAAAGACGAGGTAATTCGTCCACCGCGGCAATAGTTTCAAGTAAAGCTACTGCTCTGATGTTTGCCTCACAAAACTCTCAAGCTGTAGGATGCCGCCACCAGTAGTAGTAGAAAAAGGCAATATGGTGGCAAAACACAAGGAGCTGCGGCAAAACAAAATTGCGAGATTGACAAAACTTTATGCAAGGAGTATCGCGCTCCTTGTGTTTCTGCTAGCAGGGTACCAGTTGGGCCACTCTCTCAACGTTTTCAGAAGAAATTGATTTAGATGGAGCCGTTTGCTATGACCGTTGAAGGACTAGATTCAATTCCAGTGCACTTTTTGTCAATAAACCACCCCTCCTGTGCAAAATTGAAAGAGATAACTTTTGTGACTAGGAGAACCATTAAGCATTCAGATGCATGGGAATCTATCATAAGAAGCCACTACAGATGAATCAATGGAGCAGGATCAAGAAATTTCTGCAAGGAAAAAGGACTTCTTGTTTTCTGTGATAAAGCCAACAGGATTTGCAGCTCTTTAGCATGGAAACCTTTTCCACGCAGTGTTGGTTTAAGTTGACTGCGCAATCAATAGTTAGAACATAGTTAGAATGCTTGCCTTGCTAGTGCCGGAAGAATTTGCTGGATCTTTTGCAGCTGAGCAAAACACTGGCTACAGCATTCTCGCCTGCACATTTTCCAATAAAAGTGAGGGTTATGAATCACACAACTTAGATTAACATGGCATTGCAGTAAGAGAAAAGTGAAAGTCCATGTAAATGTTGATTAGTAACACCTTTGCTCAGCATGAAGATCAACGCCAACAACTGGAGGCGAAGAAACAGCTGATCGTATTACCGGGCCAAAAACTACTACAAGCTTCAGTAGCATCTCCAATGAGATATTTGCATGCCTGTAAATTAACATTTCAAGTCAAATATCTTCAAGAGTTCTCTTAGAGTTCCAGATTTTGTGCCTGTTCTGAGACAGCTTCATTTCCCTCTTTAGGAGTATATGATCACTCGATGAGAATTATTCATAATTTGATGATGATACTTGTCTGGCACTAAATCATGTACTCTAACATACACCTTAACCAATTTCACATGGTAAACACTATGCCATTTTTCTCTTCCACATGGACTCTAGGGACTGCTTATTTAGAACTTACAAAGAAGAAAATAGTTCATCAATAATAGAAGTAACATATGGAGTTTGCTCATATTGAAGCTCTAGTTATGTAGCACACCAGATTACATCAGATGAGCTGTTTTTGTACTAGTTATATGAAATCAGACTTTGCCACTCCTTAAGACAAAACTGTGGATGATATTTGGAAAGGACTACAGTAAAATGGTATAAATCCCCAAAGACCATATCTAGCATTCAAAGTATTCTTATAATATGCCCATGAAAGCTACCTTTCCATCTTGCTGTCTAGTAAGCCTACAAGCACAGGAAGCAAGCAAGAAAATAAATCTAAATTGAGAATCTCCATTTTGTCCATGAGAACACTGATCACATCGACTTGCACCTGCAACAAGATTAAATAATATCAATGTGTAAGATATACAGCCTTGCAGATTGTCACTGTCAACACAAAAATTCACTTTCATGAACCATTCCAATAAATACCCACAGAATAATCTGGCAGTTTCCTCAAGGCATTGATAGCACCTTTAATGTCATTTCGTTCCCAAAAATGTCGAATCACCTGCAAAATAACATCAGAGCTACTATTTTAGCGACTTTGCCACTCCCCCTTCCGCCCAAAGGAAAATAACAAGAAGAAAAATATAGGTGCCAGAAAGGACTTTTAGCCATAACGAAGATGCTGAAATAATGCATAAAACTTAGTCACTAGAATAGGCACATAGATCTTCTGTCAGAAGTAGGATAATTATATTTTACAGTTTAATAAATCTTTAGAATAGTCAATATGTCATGCTCCTAGAAGTCATCTTTGATTACAAAAACCCACCGCTTAAGCACACCAATAGGCACAAGTAACTCAGCATACCTGTAGCTTTGTTAAGCGGGATTTAAGGGTATTTAGGAATAAATCATGACTTTGCATCAGATCTTCAATAACATCCTTGTAATTAGCAGAAGTCGAGTCCCTGCCAGAAATTTGAGGCTCTTCATTCTGTCATCAGCAAGAGATTGTAAGCATACAAATTCATTTGACTAAGATTGTAAGCATCAGGATCTTATGAGCATTGGTTCAGCCTCTCAGCTGATGATTTTAGAAAGATTCCCACAGAAAAAAATGACACTATTCAAAAAGAAATTTTCTTTAAATCATGTTTGCCATGTAAAAAAAAAATTCAAGGAGACGACTGAAATTTGATCATCAGGTTTTCTAATTTGAAAAAGAGTTTGGTAACAGAAAGCAAGTTTTACTAAGGTAGCCCAATCACAAATAGATGAACTACACATTAATCCATGCAGCAAGTACTGTATATAGTACAGAGGCAGCACTTGGCAAGTTTTTCTGTATCTAGTACAGAGGTGGAAAATACAACCGAGTCTCAAATGATTTTCTTCAACATCATTTCAGAGATCCAATGCTTCAAGTCATCTCAGGTTAGTACTTGAGAGGTTGATAGGGAAATATAAGACGCTACCTGATTCAAATGTCCATGACAACATCTATGGCGAGAAATAATAGTATATTTTTTTTATCTCATGTCTAATCCAAGATAGTACTTTGATTGTAATCATACCTGATTCCTTGCAACATTAATCTATCCATTTCAAGTTGAAACCTCAAAGATTCTTATATATTTAGCAGGATCTTATGTTATACAGGCCATAAGAACATCAAACCAATTGTAAGACTTGAACTATGAAAAATCTTCCTATAAAGGAGGCAAAGATCTTACCAGATTGGGGGGTGCTCTATCCATTTCACATACAATGCGAGGGGTAAAATTAGTAGTTATGGAAGGTATTCTATCCACTTCAGGTATAGCAGGTGTGGCTGTATTGGTAGGAATGGGGGGTGTTCTGTTCCTTTCAGGAGTAACACGGGGGGTGTTAACAGCTGCTACCGGGGGAGTTCGTGTGGCAGTGTTTGTAGGAATAGGGGGTGTTCTATCCCTTTCAGCTGCAACACGAGGGGTGAAAATAGTTGCTAGTGGGGGAGTCCGATCAGTTGCAGGTATAACACGAGAGGTCATGCGGACTGCTACGGGGGGTGTTCTATCTGTTTGTGATGTAACACGAGACATCATGTTAGTTGATATATAGGGTTTTCTATCTGTTTCAGGTAAAACACGAGGACTTGATTTAGTTGCTATGGTGGCTGTTCTATCCCTCTCAGGTATAGCAATAGAAATCATTTTTGCTGCTGCGGAGGCTGTATTATCTGTTTCAGGTGCAGAACAAGGGTTCATTTTAGGCGCTATTGTGGCAGGTCTGTCTGTTTCAGGCACAATGAGAGGAGTCATATTCGATGTAACAGGTGTTCTATCTGCTCCAGAAATGACAGGAGGGGTCATATTTGTTTCTGTGGTGGAGGTCCTGTTTGATTCTGGCACAGCTTGTGGACCTGTGTTTAATTCTTCTTCGTTGCTTAATTTATCCCTTCTTTCAAACCTCTCGACAAGACTTCGTGTCCTGCCTGATACCACTGCAACTGCCAGAATGAAAATATTTGAAATAAATCAATTGCCATCCATTTTGCATATGCTTGAAAATCACAAACATGGTAAGCACTGACAAACCTCCATTGACAATCTTAACAGGGGCAATCTCTTTACTGCTTTTAACAGATTCGTCACCTGAAACATACACAAATCGTTGTTACCTGCTAATAAAAAGATATATAACAAATTATCAACCAAAAAGATAAACCATGTGTGAATATGCTCCACATATCTATATTTCAAAAGGTTAAACTATATTCATTTATTTGACTTCAGGAAGCCAACAAAATGTATATGTAAAACTTATTAAAGCATCGGATAAAGGCTGAAGTGGGGTTTTGAAGGGAAAGCAACGCAGAGAATGGGAGAAGAGGAACTTGGGCATGGGAAGAAAGCTGTGCTCCACTGACTAGCCCATTGGTTTCCTAATAGACCAGAATGAGAAAGCAGTAATATATATCAACCCAAAGGCTGTGGTGATGGTGATAAGATTCTGAATAATAATAAAGGGTATGTTAAAGAGCACTGGCAAACATTGCCAAGTATGATTGAAAAAATGGAAACTTTATAAGCTAGTCACATAGTCATCTAAATAGATGGCAGTCAAACAATATCTTCATAAAGTGAGCATGGCTAAGAATGAGAAGAAGGTATCAAGGTAGATGGCCAGATAAGATCCCACATGATCAGAAATGAAACACAGCTTCAACAAATTAAAGATTTGGCAAAAATTACAAAACAAGGGGCATCTCATAGAGAAGTGAGATTACGATACGTGAGGCAGAAAAAAAGTTGGCCCGGGCATTATGGAAAATGCAGTGAGAGAGTAGAGTAGAAAAGACACCAGTCCATCTCGCCAACCCAAAAATGCTGGGAAATGAGACTGATAAGTAAAATGCAGTTCAAGCACATAGAAAAAGGCCTACTCAAGAAATACAAATACCCCGGGGGGGGGGTACTCTTAGGGGGGGGATACTCTTATAAAAACAAAACTTACAGTTTCCTTGATTAGGTGTTTCTGGTGATATAACCTTTTCAAACTTCTCTGTGACACCCTTGATGCTGGAGCTTTTATTCTCACAGGATTTTCGAGCTCCATCTTCTGTTACAATCTGGGATTGCAAGCTGGGATCTCTTACACTTCCTTTCTCACTTGTAACACTGCTAAAATTTCCAGATTCAAGAGCCACTGACATCTTGTCAACATCATTCTTGCTATTTGATGGCCTCCGCACATGAGCTGGTCTGAGCAGCATACCAGGTTTGGTCTTTGTAAACGTAATAGTTTCCTTTCCAGAATCAGAAGAATCTTTTTCAACAGGAATGTCCCGAGGTACAACAGTAGGGACAGTGAGAGATTTGTTATAAGCTTGTTCACTCAAAGTTGCACGCATTCCCATTAAAGGGCTCTGCTTCTCAGTTAGAGGAGCACTCGTTTCCTTGGAATCCAGTGAGAGGACTACTTTTGAAGAATTCAGGGAGCCAGCTCTTTGTAAAGTAACAGGATTTCCACCAGTAGCTTTACATGAAAGAAGGAAAAGCACATTAAAGAGAGCATAACTTGTAGACAGTAGGGATGCACACCATGCATGCCTAGACGACAGCATGTGCTGATTATTAATGGAGATTACAATCACTCCATGCCTGCAGAATATTCTAGCTTGGATAGGCCAGTTATTGTACATCCATATATATTACGATCACCATGCATGCCTAGACATAGATTGTAGACAGTAGGGACGCACCATGCATGCCTAGACAACAGCAAGTGGTGATTATTAATGGAAATAACAATCACAATCCATGCCTGTAGAATATTCTAGCTTGGATAGGCCAGTTGTTGTACATCCATGTAAATGACCCAGGAACTACGAAAAACAAGAATTTTGGAAGCCCTGACTTGGTTTAAATCCATAATCTGGAAAACAGCTAAACTTCTGAATCAAATCAATCATGTTAAAGGAGTCTGGAAGAAGGATCAGTTTTCATTCAAGCCGAATCCTCCTCAACACAATCAATCCCTAAACAACTATCTTAAATGGCTACTGTGGGAGTGCATTTACTATTGCAAAATTTTAACTTACAATTTTTTTTAAGAAAGCAGAAAACTATTAGATAATGTGCTTACTGGATTGAATTTTGTCAGAGAGCCAAGTTTCCTATTTCTTAAAAGAAATCTGAAAACTTAAAAGCTACAAAATACATTTTTCATGTTTTCTACTTTGTTTTTAGGGAAACGAAAATCCACTTCAGAATGTAGTGGTCCTAATAGGATTGCTTGTACATTTTCTTCTCGAAGAAAATCTTTGTTATTTTAAAGGAGCCAAAAGAAGTCCTCATTTTCTTGTTGGAAAAAAAATAATAGATAAAACATTCCCTACATCTCTCATGGAAAAATAAATTGGCAGAATAAATGGAAAAGTAGAAAACAACATTCCCTGCATCTTTCATGGAAAAAAAAGTTTGGCAGAATAGAGGGAAAAGTAGGGAATTTTTTTTTTTGACAGAATAAAGGGAAACGTGAAAACTACTTTTCATTAGAAAACTGCAAGAAAACAATTAGCATGCCATGAGTAAATCACCCTGTAATGGCTTAATTATGCATTCTCTTAGTCTCTTGTTTCTTCCTAAACTTCTCTCTCAATTTCCAGCCTCTGTATTGTAAATTCTCATCAGTGAAATTTATATTAAAATATTTTTTTGGCATCAGCTTAAGGACCAAATAAAAAACTAACAAGCACTGCAAGCAAATAATGGATGTGGATAAAAATAAAAGTCTACTTAGAAGCTATGGGAGTAGTACAGCTCTTGAATGCAGCAGCTGACATGGAGAATTCATGCACTCATATAAAGAAATAAGACACCAAAAAATGAATATCCAGTGTTGTCTTGTTGGTAGAAAAATAAAATTATCAACTTACAGTCTACATATATGTTCTTTATCTCCTTCGTCTCATAGTCAGGAGATGGAGAACGGAAACCCAAAGTTGATTTCACATCACTTCCTGCTTTATCTGAAGAATTTCGTCCAAGGATGTTAAATTTCTGGTCTGTGCATTCACTTTCTTCGGGTACAAAACCATCACCATATGGTTCAATGCACTACAACAGAATGCAAAATACTAGGTTAATGGTGACTTGAAAGTTTGAAAAATTAAATAAAAACTAAATTCATATAAACAGAAAAAAGGTTCATGGGTAGAAAAGGCTACCGATATATCTCCAACCCAAATTCCAACAGAATTTCTATAGAATGAACAGCCCAAGAGTTTTCCATCATGAATGCAGAGGTCACCAAGTGTCGACCATCCCATATCAACAGCATCATGGGATATTACAGGCTCCCAGGAATAAACCTACAGTTTTTTGCATAATTTCTTAGCTCCCTGTCAATTGACAAAAAACATAATGCAGCTTCATTATGCCAAAAATCCAAACCTTCAGACTATCATCTAATCCACAAAAAAGTGTCCTTCCATCAGGATGAAAGGTGATAGAGCGCACTCCTGTAGCCTGAAAAGTGGAAGTATAATTTTTTAGGGAACATGATGGAATAATTTACTAACTGATCATCCTGAAAACCACATACCATCATACAAACATAAAAATTAATCAAATGAGGACAGGATAACCTAGAGCAGCCTGTAAAGAAACTTAGAGACTGGATAGAAAGTTGGAAGAGAGGGCAGAACTGAAGCCTTCAGATATGATGAACCACAAACTCTGGGACAGCAAAAGCATCTATATATAGTTCCAAAAGTTATTGAATATCAACACTGTATGGTTCCACATCAGCATAAGAATAATAGCCTCACACCATTAGCTAACTAACCATGGCCATATCAGATGTACAAAACATGTCTTGAAACTTGATTGCTTCAAAGACATTCTTGATAAGAGAATTTAAAGTGGGCTTGTTGTTGTGAGCCCATCTCCAATTTTCTTATTTAACCACATTTCGATGAATAAAATTGCTTCAATCTATAAACGCAAGCTTAGATACCTCAGGTGGGGTAGATCCAATCAGTTCAAAGGTCTCCAAATCCCAAAATTTCACTGTTCTGTCTGCTGAACCTGAAAAATTATTTGCAGGTAATGACAACTTAGTAGTTGAGTACATCAAGTTAAAACATGCTTACTGGTGGGGGCAAAGAAAGTGACAAAGAAATATGTCAATTTTACCACAATAAGCTTCTTAATGAAACGCATAAGTCATGTATGAATTAGAACATTGAAGAAATAGAATTACCAATGAAATGATAATAATTTCACAGAAAAGAAGATGGAAGGAACTTGTCATCTCAATAATGGTGTCATTCACACACAAAAAAGTGAGCAGAATTCATGGTACTACAACACGCAGAATTCATGTGCTCACCAGTAGCAAGGAGAAACTCAAGGGGATGGAAATCAATGGATCTAACGTGTCCTTCATGGAACTTGAAATCATGTAAAAGCTTTCCGGCAGTAAGATCCCACACCTGTCCATCAATAACAAGGAAACATCAATAAACAGTGGAAATAAAACCTAAATGAAAGTCACGTTTGGATAGTGTGATTGATAATTTACCTTAACAACATTATCACATCCACCGGAAACCACCCAACGACCATCAGGAGTAAATCTGATAGTGCTAATTCCTCGAGTATGACCCTTGTAAGTGTGTATGCAGCCCTTTTTTCTGATATCCCAGATCCTCACATTCGTGTCTGTGGAACCAGAAGCAAAGAACTCACCAAATGGATGAAATTCAACAGCAGTGCAGCCAGATCTGTGCCCAGTAAGAGTGCGAACCACTACACTTCAAGAAAAATAACAAATGGATTAGGTTTTTACTACAAACTGCAAAAGCAATTCCTAACACACCAAATGCTCAATAATTTGCTAGTTCAACATACATATGGTAAGGACTTAAAAAGGGTAATCACATTGCTTAATTCTCTTACCATGGTTACACACACCAGCTACATAACCTTATGATAACCACTTCATTTAAGTAAGGAATACAATCAATCAACTTACTCTTAGCTTCTTCTAAATCCCACAGCTTTATTGCACCCATAGAAGCTCCGGCAAGCACTAAAACTTCTGATGTATCAAAAGCAACAGATTCAACTGGACTTGTATGACCACACAAGCTCTGCATATTGACACCAATAAATAAACAATCACGGTTATGTATTATAATAACATCACCTAGCAGATGCACCCATTCCATTTACACTAGCTTTTCTAAATGATAGATTCAAACTCAAGTAATTCTCAAATCCAAACTGACAGCCCACTTCCCACTTTATTCAGTAAGTTCAAATCTAAACTTCCTCTAAGCTGCAATATCATATGATACAACACAACAGATTGAAAATGTGGCAAAACTAATGCACTGATCGAGCCCATATGATAACAAGTAGATTAATCACACAGAAAAACACATTAGAGTACCGGAATCAGAAAAAACTTTCAATGGGTGGCAAGAGATAAAAACAGAAAGAATAAGAACTGACCATTAACGAAGTGGGCTTGCCAATTGCCCAAAGATTCACTTTATGATCGTCACCACCGGTGATAAACATTCTACACGCCTTTTTACCGATACTTAAGCAGTTCACATTGGTTGAATGAGCCACAAATTCTTCTATTTTCATCTCAGTCAAGAAAATAAATATACTGAAAATATTTTGATCCGAGATTCCAAAATATTTCTCTCTTAGCTTAGATTAAAACTCTTTTTGCCAAATTATTTTTAACAAAAAAATAAATAAAAGTACATACCTGAAACTATAATTAAAACAAGAAATGAAGAAAAAGAAATTGAATTACGTTCAAGCAGAGAGAGAAAGCATTCCAAGAAAATCACGAGAAAAATTAACAAATAAAAACCTGAAATTTCTACAGTAAACCAAAAAAACATCATTTTCAAAAAAAAAAAGTTTTCGAGAACTAAAAACAGCTAAAATCCAACTCGAAAACAAGCTCAAATTAAACAGCACTAAACACAAGCCTAAAAATTACGCTTTGAAGCTAAAATTAAAGATGATTCAGAGCTTAAAAACATGAACATTACAGATGAGACACGGAAATCAAAACAGAAAAGAAAGGATACGCAGCTTATATCCACGCTTCGCCATTTCTCGCAGATTCGAAACGGTAGCGTATTGGGGAAGGCGCGCGGTTGTCCGTTTGCTGCTACTGATGATTTTTGAAAGATTAGGAGCTGGATTCCAGGTAGAGAGGAATCTGTCTCTCTCTCAGATTCCTACAGTGGAGGAGGAGGAGGAGGAGGAGAGGGGAAGAAGAAAAGAGGTTTCTGGGTCTTTTTTTTAGAAACGTGTGTTCCCTGTCGTCTAAGAAAAAAAGAGGAGAGAGAGGAGGGGAGGAGAGGAGAACAGTTGAATTTCTTCAGATTGCAGACCATGATTGAGCCACTAATACTACTCCTTACTTTTTCATAAACTACAATCTGGTCCTTTGATTTATATTCTATGCTTTTATAGGTCCTACAAATTTGTCTTGAGCTTCGTATATCTTTGGATTAGTTTTCGGGGTTTTTTAAACAATCTCTTTTTAATCGATTTTTAAATATTTTAATTGAGTATTTAAGAGTGAAATAAATTTTTTTTTAATGTATCTTGAAACTATATTTTATAATTATTTTGATAGGCTAATATCAGAAATAAAATAAATAAATCTGATAAAATAAGATTATTTGATATTTCTTTAAATAAATATATATATATATATATATTTTAAAATTCTTTGCACCATAAAACAAAATGCTTCGTAAATTTTAAAGTTTGTTTTTATTATTTTTAATAAATTTAAACTCTAAAAATAAAATCAGAATCCAAGTCAACATATATATCAAAAGTTTATCTTATAAATTTCTAAAATAAGAGATTTTTATCTTTAAAGTTATCCAAAATCACTTGATGCTGTACAGTTATTTACTGTCAAAACACAATTTTAAGACGTGCTAATTTTAGTGGAGGGTTTTTTTATATTTATTTTTTATATAAATAAAAACAGTATTTAGAATTTACACTTCATCACTTACATGTCAATTCATTAGTTTATATGGGATTTTAATATAAAAAACATTTTCTGTAATATTTTTATATAATAAATGAAAACAAAATCTTAGAAGGTTCTGAACTAACGACCTTTCAATTCTTATATGCATCAAAACTAGAGTATTTTAAAAGGAATTTAATTAAATCTCCATCCATTAATGCACGACTGTGATCCAACACGACTAGAATAGAGGTTTAACATTGTTCGGAGTGTGGTTTAAATAGAAATTTGTAAAAATTCAAGTTATTTTTAAATTATATTTCTTGTTTTTATCGATTTGATCTTCTAGTGTTAAAAATAAAATTTTAAAAATAAAATAAAATTATTTTGAAATATTTTTGAGAAAAAAACAATTTTTAAAAAACAATTATTATCACTCTCTTAAACACTCTTAAATAGATTTAGAGCTTATTTGTTTTTTATTTTCAAAAGTATTTTTTAAAAATAAAAAAATTACTTCAAATTATAATTAAGTTTTCAGGAATAATTTTATGGAAAAAGTGCAATAATTATCAGTGTTTTTAATTATTATTTGTACTGTTCATGTTACATGATTGGATTCTGGTAGTAGATTTAGTGTCGATGTCGACCAGACAAATAAAATGAAATAGACGGATTATATTAATATCTAGTAAAATTAAATTGTCGAGTGACATCACATTAGTTAAATTTTATCTTCTTATAACCCAATTGAACCTTGTTATATAGTTAGAGGACTAGTTTATACTTTCATGTTTTCTAAAAATTCACATGTTGCCAGAGTATGAAATTACAAAAAGCCCCCAGTGCTGGTGGATCAGGTTTTTCTCTTTTATTTTTCTCCTCATGACTATTTTGTGGTGCGAAGAATTACAGGTCCTGTTCGTGCTCCAGCGATACCAACCTTTCTTTTATTTTCTTTCATGATATTTTTTTTAAGCAAGTTTTTTTTTTTTTGGATGGTTAAAGCAATGATAGAAAATTGAAGTGTGATTCAAGCACCTTATGGTGCGGCAGTACAGCCACTATCTTAGTAAAATTTAATTATTTTTTTTGTGTTTTTAGTGCATTTTTGACACTATATTTTGAAAAACAAATATTAGAAAAACAGAAAAATTTTATTTTTATTTTTGGGTTTATTTTTTTCTTTTTAGATCATTTTTAAAAAATATAAAAATATTATTTTAATATATTTATAAATGAAAAACACTTTAAAAACAAATTCAGCCGTATTCTCAAACAAACCATTGTTTATTAATGTCAAAATCAGGAACAGATTTTTTGAATTAAATAAAAAAAAAATTAACATATTTTTAGATAAAAACAGTTTAGAAAACAACATTTTTCATTGTTTTAAACACACATTAAGGTATGAAAAGGACTTTATATTAAACAAGGAAAATGAAATATTAGGCACGTCACGCTTCCTTAAAATACACGTTTACTCTTCTTTTCCAGGGTAATTAAGGTTATTGTTGGGACAGAAACTTGCTTAGGAATTTAGGTCATGATCTAACTAATTCAACATCTCCTTTTATTATTAGTGCTATTATTATTATTTGGATTGTTTTTCAGATTTTTTTTTTTTGATAACCGAGGTGTCCGGGCCAGCTTGCGCGCACCACAACTAAATTCCCGGGCTCACTGAACATCCTGCAAACCCAATGAGCATGTAAGGCATCGCGGGGGTGACAGGCGTGCCTGACAAGGCTTGAACCTGGAGTGAAAGGAAGGGAGAAGCCTTTCTTGGCCACCAGGCCAAGACCCTGCTGGCGTTTTTCAGATTTTTTCTACATGGGGGTGTGAAGCTGTAAGTGGAGATGGCACACAGTTCAATCATGGCTGGCAAGGGAAATTATATATATGAAGTAGATAGGGGTGGTACCAAATTAATCCAAGTGCTTGACATGTCGTTATAGTTGTTCTATTTTTCGGGAAATTTCCTTTATTTGGAGGGACAACATTGCACACATGAGCGCGTCATATGATGTTTTTTTTATTACAATATGTCAAGTCAGGAAGGCTATTTTTTGTTTTTGTGTTCATTTTTTTTATATATAAAAAAAAATTAATTCAGGCACGTGCTTCTAAGTTCCAATTCTATCATCACTCATATGATTTATTTATTTACGGATTTCTAATTTCCATAATCACCTTGGTGTGAGCGTGATTAGATAAAAGCATCTCAATTTCTTGAAAGGCATTGTATATATGAAGGTTGAATTAAAAAATCTAACCCCAGAAAATGTTCTTTTCTTTAAAAAAAAATTGAACAAACACGTTCAGATCAGGTAGTTTAATTTGTTTTTTATTTTTTTTTATTATAAACGACCAAATAGTCAACAAATATTTTAGCTGAGATTTTTTTTTAAAAGCTTTAGATAACATTTGTTTAGCGGCCCTACTATATTCTTAATTATTTGTATTTCTTGAATGTTTTTAAATCGATTTAATGTGTTAATACAAAAAACATACTTTTAAAATTAAATAAATATATTTTCAACTAAAAATAATTTTAAAAAGTAATCTCTACTGCAATCCCAAACAATATCTTAATGTATCAAGCCTGTACTTTTTTGTTTTATATACAAAAAAAAAAACAATTTAGTTCAATTATTTTGTATTTTAAATTTAAAATCAATACACGATTTTTTTTATTTGATATCAAGTTGTTTTTTTAATTAATCTAATTTTTTAGTCAACCAATTCAGTTACTTTGCTCATCACAATATATATATATATATATATATATATATATATATATATATATATATATATATATATATATATATAGTCTCTAAAGGGTGTAAGGTGATGATAGAGGATTTGCGATCTGCACAGGAGATCTCGAGTTCGAGTCAAGACACGAATCTTTTATAGGAATCTGAAATAACCAGGATTTTATCCACTTATCCAAACAAACAAAATATATTTTACAGGAATATAGTTTCATCTCATAAAAAACAATATATATAGATAGATAGATATAGATAAATAGTGGCATAAATGACTTTTCCTGTTTAGGAAAAGAAAAGGAGAGAGTAAAAGGCAAATGAAAAGGAGGGAATGAGAACAGAGCATAGTGGATGTGGAGACCTTTTCTAGGTGTGGGGTTTTGCTTGAAGGATTCTGGGGGCACAGGCGAATGTCTGAACCATAACACCACTTGATTTGCAAGATCACCCGTCCCCAGAAGCCCATGTGACGCCACCACTGTAGCCTCACCCTTTTTCCTGTTAGATAATGATCCATATGATCCCATGAGCTATCTGTCTTCAATAATAAGTAGATAGATAATAATATAAATTATATTTTAGGATTTTATTTAATATTTTATGTATTTAAGTGAGATGATTCCTTAACATGATATCAGAATCTCATTGACTCAACGATCACGAGTTCGAATCTCATCATTCCATTCTATTTGATAAAAATCAAACACAATATAATATGAGACCGTGCAACTTTCAAACTCAAAGAGCTTTCACTTTAGAAAATATGTTAAATAAAAATATAAATTATATTCTAACACCTCACCTAACCATTTAAATATTTAGATAAAATGACTATTTAACACGGATATCTCCGGCATGTACAGCAGCAGATAAAGAGCAGAGTGAAGATAAGTCTGTCACTTCCATGCCCCCAGGAGATGAACCTCCGGCCCTCTGCCTCCTCCACCGGGCGTCCAAAAGTAAGATAACTTCGATGTGAACTTGTGGAAGTCTAAATCATGTTTAGTGCAGCAATTGATTCGTTTAGCTGCTGTAAAATTATGAAGAGAAGCTTCGATCCATCACCTTATCTTTTTGTTTTTTCTGTTGCTTTTAAGTTCATTAGGATCTGATGAACACCTGGTCCGAGAAAAACATTTTTCGACAAACTTTAGTTGTGAAAAAACTATAATTTATAAATTTATTTCTTAAAACCGCACCGTGAAAACTAATCCAAGAACATGAAAAATAACTTGAAAATCCTTGTGGTGAAGAAGAAAGTTGCACGGTAGGATACTCGCAGTAAAACCCTAACATTGAACTGAGATTTAGAAGTGTTTAGTCATTGGAAGTCTCCTTAGAGGGCGTTTTATTGACGGGCAAGGAATAATTTACTCGCGTGCATGGCATTGAACTGCGGGTTGCCGACATGGTAGGCTATTTTGTCCGGACACTGGTTGGAAATTAAATATGATGAAGCAAGAGAATAGTATTTGACTGTCAGGGAGCCGGCCGACATCTCAGGCTCACCGGCAACTTAGCACCCATAATTAAATCTAAAGAATTTCTGTCCCCAACCCTTGCCCTTTTACTATATTATTATTTCTTAGTAAAAATCACACTGGCACTTGATCATTGTTGTTCAGAAAAATCATTTTATTGTCTTTTTTAGATTAAATTACACAATTTTAAATAATTTTATTTTTAGATTTGAATTATTTTTTTGAATTAACATATTTAATTATATATATACATAAATAGTACTACTCCAAGACATCGCGTCAAAATATTTAAAAATCAAAACACTATGTTCAATTGATAAACACAAATCAACAACCTAAAAGGTATTGACATCCGTGCTCTGTAGTGAAATAGCTAAAGCATACCTGGTCCTCATAATTTTAGAGAGGTGGCACTTCTTAAAATAAAAGGGAAATAACTTAGAAACACCCCTCGCCATCCATTGGAACCAATTACGGGGATGGAGCAAATGGATTTCAAGTTAATGAGCTAGCAGAAAGGACATGACGTGGGCTGCAATCAAGTCTAAAAATGACCTGGCGTGTGAAAATGACATAAGAAATTGCTTCGACAAACTGCTCAAATGTTGTAATAATCAAGAAGTGAATTACATCAGAAAGTAATAATATTCAACAGGATTTTGATGACGACTATATACCAACACCTATCTAATAACAAAAATGAAAAGTGAAACCCTAGGAAAAACTGCTAGCTAAGTTACTTCGAAAATTCTTCCCAAGTAGGATATCTTGGCATATGAAAGACAATATTCCAAAGCGATCCCACCTCGCAAAAAGCTTGGCCTGGCCATTTTCTAATAAGCTTGACTTTTGAGGTCCACCTCTACAACATATATAAGAGATCCTGAACGATTTCAGACATAGGTGGCCTGAATTCGGGCTCCCACTGCATATAGAAGAAGAGAGTCAGTGGACAAAAAGGTTACCTATCCCGCTAGATAAGCAAAGAAATGCTGGAATGAATTTTTTTTGTTAAAATCAAACAAAAATGCCAACATTTTTGTTAAAATGTTTATTAAAACTTCATTATTCATAGTATGGCATGCTCCCTGACTCCCTCATTCCATCCTTCACCATATCCAAGTTGCTCTAGAAGGGGCAGTTTCGCCGCGCATGTAAAGGTCTATTCTATAATGCCATTGGAGATGATATTTACATTTCTGGCTTCTTTTGTTGTCAGAAATTAATATCGATAATCAAATTACAAAAAGTAACAAAACTTTCCACGCTACACACTTCTGAAAATCAGTCCCGTAAAAGAATCTAATTCAGATAATTTAAAGGCGGCATGCTGCTGCTCTTGGTCCAACACCGATAAATCCAGTAAAATGTTCCCAGATCCACAACTCACCATTCCAGAAACATGCAACTCAATTATAGAAAACACGCCAAGAACGAAAAATTCATACGCAAAGGAAAAGGAAACTTGCCTGCACACATCTAGATATTATATCAGCAAAACGTGATAAAGACTTCACAGGACATGCCCCGCTTATAGAGGGGTCAACCATCCTCGAAAGTGCATCTATGTCATGAAGCTGATGAATTGCCCATCTGACCAGGGATTGCTCACCTCGATTCAATGACCTACAGTTTTTCAGTGAGAGCACCACATTAGCTGGAAAAAAAATAACTGGCAAGCTCACTTTGATTCATGATTGATATGGAAGTCCCTTTTCAATAGATCAGTAACCTGTCATAAGGTTTTCTCCCGGTGAGGAGCTCTAGCATCACAACTCCAAAGCTATATACATCACTCTTGCTAGTATAACTTCCCAACTCAAGCTCTGGAGCCCCATAACCATGAGCACTGAGGACACGCCCTGATAACTGGAAGGCATGTTCGTCAACATCAGCAACAAATTACAAATAGCGACAACCAAAGTCAAACCTCACAGCTTGAAGAGGACACATCAATTTGGGCTTAGAGTAACATATTTTTTATTAGCATTGAATTGAGAAAAAATCATCCAAGTTTAACAATCGATTTTAGCACCTTGTGCTATTAATTTAATTTCCGTAATCCTGCAGACTTGCTCACTTGAAATCTTAACAAACAGAAAATCAGATGGTACAATAGCAAAGTTTCAGATCTAGATTTTTATACCACAGACCAAAAATATTACCTCAGTTGCAAAGCCAGATGATTTCAGAGGAGCCAGGCCACAGTCTGAGACACGTGCTACAAGCTTATCATCAAGGAGAATGTTGGAAGATTTAAAATTCCAGTGCATAATAGGTGGTTGACAAACCTCATGCAAATACCTTACCAAAAAGAAAAGTAAAAAGACAGTCAGTTTGACTTATGACTAAAGATTGGACGCAAATGACCTCTTTTTCATTATCATGCACATCAAGCCAAAATAAAGGAGGTAATGGACTTGTGAGACATCTAGGAATCCCTTAGGCCACCAAGATAATAAATGCAACAACAACAACAACAACATATTGATCATCTGGCCTAATATGACCTTACAGTTTTGACTAAGTATCTGATCTTACAGTTTTAACTGGGTATCTAATTACAAGAGCCATACAATGGTCATCGGGTTAGTTAGTTGGTAGCTCTACTTACTGGAGGGCTCTAGCAGCTCCTAGTGCCAGCCGGATGCGTGCATTCCATGAGAATTTCCTATGGATTTCCTCATCTGCGTGCAATGCATCATACAGTGTCCCATTTTTGCAATACTCATAAACAAGTAACCGCTGCCCATGCTCGTTACAGTATCCCACAAACTCCACAATATTATCATGTTGAGTTTTAGATATGCTAGAAACTAGTTGAAGAAATTCTTCATCAGTCTGTTGCTTGGAAGCTCCACTGTTTAGCTTCTTGATTGCCAGTAGCTACCAAAGATGACAGAAAGGAAAAAGAGAGGGTCAATAAATAGAAATCGGATCTCAGGCTCTAGTCATCATATGCAAATCAGGCCACACATGGCCATCCATGAGACAGACATAAAAGAATTGCACAAATGGATAAAACTTGCATATTGTAAAAGTGCTGTAAAATCCAGAAGAATTCTCTAAAAATTAAAGTCCTTCACACTTTGAACTGTATGTAATTGATTGGCCATGAAAGTATCCTAGCAAAATATGATATGAAATTTAGCTTAAGACCAAGGAAAAGAGGGGAATTCCACCAATAGAGTTTATAATAAATGAAGACAGATGACAGCATAACATGAGCACAGGCATAAAGTTCAAGTAAGAAGCACAACTAAGTTCAGAACCAACTCAATTTAAGGACATGCAATGCTATAACACACTAACATGAGAAAGCTTGTGAAATCACATGAATGGACACATGGTGCTTTCCCAGAATCAGCTCAATGCTAGTGAAGAGAGTCTTACTTTTCCACTAGGAAGCTCAGCCCTGTAAACACTGCCAAGTGTCCCTTCACCAACAAAATTTTCTTCTGAAAAGCTGTTTGTGTACTGCTGTAGTGTAGCAATGGTGAGAATCCTTGGACAATGTGAGCTCAAAGTCTCGGTTGAGTGACTCTTTTTATGAGCAGCATGCCCAATTGGATTTGCAATGACATTGCCAATAGGAAGGCTTGGGGGAGGTGGCGGCAGTGGCTGCAGTGGCATAAAATTTGCATCCACGCTTGTCATGTGTATTCCATGGTCCATCTTTTGCTTTGAATAAGCAGCCATTCTCTTCAAATCAATATCCTGTTCACCATGTGTCTTTGGATATGCTTCCTGCCTTCTGGCATCTGGTGCATATTGATCTTGCAGCTTTACTGTTGATTCTTTGGTAACTGCTCAAAGGACCTCTTCTCAGGCAAAATGACACAAAAGAGAGTGGAAAATCTTTGTAATTTTGACCAACAACCAGCAATGATAGTTACCTTTGTCTTGATTATGTCGTTCAAACGAAGATTTACTGTTGGGCTCATCTATACGGCTCTTATATACACCAACATTGTGCCTCTCATTGTCTTCTTCGTTTGCTTTCCTTCCTTTGCAGCATGTTGACATTAAAAGACATAATCCCAGTATGATAATAATAACTACTGCCCCTATAACAGCAATCCAAACAACCCTCTTAGATGCATTAAATCCTTTTGATCTTTCAGACTTTGGTGTTTCTGAGGCAGAAGGACCATATGCCTGCTTCTGAGGTGCTTCTGCAACAGGTGGCATGCTTGGAAATGGAGAGATGGCAGGTGGTGGAGAAGGAATAATGGATGTATTGAATGGATTTCCATCTTTTCTGCAAAATACATGCTACCATTACAAGCAGATCAAAAATAAATATTATACCAGACAAATTGAAAATGGCAAATGAACAGGCATGGAAAATCATCCATCATAGAGGACACTCCCCTTTCAAATAACTTCAGAATATATAGCATCAACAATTACTAAGACATGCACAATTTGGCTAGTGAGATTTTTGTGTCTAAGGATGTGGACATGTTCTCTCTAGATCCCAATGGCTTTCTCCCTGTCTTCATGATCTAAACATTTGTCATGTCCATTATTTTCTCCATAAATGCACATGTATATCTGATAAATTTAGGAGGAAAATATACTAAAAAATAGTTTGTACAGTGGCTTCACCTGAAATTTGGAATATCCAGCAGCTTCTCAGGTATAGGCCCAGAAAATAGATTGTTCTCCACATTCCTATGCAGAAACAAGGGGATAGCATGTCAGTTGATGAAAAGGTCAGTACATCATATAAACCAACTAGGGGATCGCTGCCTCACTGATGTAAAATCAAGTAGTGAATCAAGCAGAGTATATATTTAAGACCTCTTTGTTTGTTTCTTTCAAATAGCATAAAAATTGAATCCTTGAAAGAATTGCCAATTAAAAGACTTGAAAACCAAAAGAGCACTAGGGTTCAGAAAGGTGGCAAGAAAGTTACAGATAGTCGAGGGGAAGATCTTGCAGGACATTAAGGGTCCCAGTAAGTCTATTGTTCTGCAGATGCCTGCAAAACAAAAATTATGTATACATCAAGTGACTAAAATCTGTTGCAGATTATTAGCAAGAAGCCAAGCACTCTATGAGAGCCTCACAATGTGCTGAGAGAAGACAAAGTTCCCATTGAAGGAGGCAGCTGATCACTCAAATTATTACCAGACAGATCCCTGAACCAAAATGGATGGTTAAAAATAAAATCTGGCAATTTCTATTTTCAACAAGAATAATGGATTTAACTTGAAATGCTTACAAATTTGTCAAACTTGTCATTTGTTGAAAGACATCTGGTATTTTTCCAATTAGCTGATTATTGTGAAAAGATCTGAGGAGAATAAAAGTGGATTTCAGATGAACAAACACAATGCGAAGGTAGCACAATTCCACGATATGAAACAAATAAGAAGTTTTTTGTAAGAACATACAACTCTAACAGTTGACTTAATGAGATTAAAGTATCTGGAATTCTTCCAGTGAACTGATTGCGTGCAAGAGAGCTGGAATAGGAAAAAAAGTCACACGAATTATTTCCTCAAGGAAATGCACGTGTTAGGAAAGGAATAGCAATATTAACAAATAACAATAATTTTCTAGAACTGGTTTGTTAAACTGATGATAAAAGCGAGGTTGAAGTTTACGCACAAGTTCCTCAAGGTAGAGGGTAACGCCGGTGGAATATCCCCTCCAATATGATTATCACTAATATCTCTGCAACAACAAAAAAAGTGATAGAAGGTACCGTGAGGCTTTAACAACAGGGGCTTCAAAACTTCCATTTACAATCTGCATATATCATGAAGTTAACTATTGCCAACTCGTCAATAATCATCCCAGATGATTCTGTTCATTAACCATCTTCTTCAGACTTTTCAAGGCAAAACTCATCAATACTATACCTATGAACTAAAAGAGAAACAACAATCATAAGAACACCATGATCCGTAAACAGGTTTGATTGAGAAAATTGTGGCCAGTGCACTTACATATCTATGATTGATGTAAATTTATTGAAATCGCTGTTCAAGGCTCCCCCTAAATTCAAGCCATTTAGTTTTCTGTAAGAAAAAAGATTTGATTACTGAGTTGCGCAGCAGTTTACTAATTGAAATTAAATGACGAAGGAAAGATACAAATAGAGCATACAATGAGGTTATGTTTGAGAACACACAACCAACTCCTTGCCATGCTTCTGAACATGGGTCTCCTCCCATAGCAAGCCAACCAATCAACTGCGGATATTGCAAGCTAACAAACAAGCTATTCATTGCAGTAACTGGGAGAAAAAAGAGAAAGAAAAAATGAAACATATATACTGAGTCAGCGATTATTATACAAGTTGAAGCAAAACTAAAACCATATTTGACACTACCATTAATCAAGCAGGGATAAAATAGAGTTGGGTCAAGAATTATCATAATAAGGAATATTAGGCAAGTAATTTAGATGGCATGAACAAACTCTGTCTAGTTACCAACAAAGTATAAAATTCAGTAACACATAATTAACTCATTTTTTAACATGTTTCCATGAGCACAAATGATTAAAAAAAGTAGACGAAGACCATTGATAAGCAAATATTTCAAAAAAAGTAGAAGAAGACAATTGATAAGCAAATATTTCAAAAAAAATAAAATAAGAAGCATAGATGTACAAATGTTGCAAGCAAATGAAAGCCAGACGACTAACAAGACAAATCAAAACAAATATTAAAACTTCAGAAACAAACAGTGCATTATGAGGCAAAACATCCAAAAATAAAGAGGAAAAAGAAACCATCAAAAGACATAAGAGCGAAAAAAACATGAACCCAGAAAAGAAAATGGTTTACCATCATTAGGGTCAGTGTAAGAAACAGAAAAGGAAGCCCTGAGAGCCACGACCATGACAAAAAGCACCCCCCACTTGACAAACCCCATTAGTGCTCACTTGAAAAGACTCAAACTTTCCCTTCTTTTCTTCAATATTTTCTCACAAATCAGACATGCACATACAAAAAATAATGTTTTGGGGCATAATTTTACATATATATATATATATATATATATATATATAGAAAGAGAGGGAGAGGGAGGCAGAGGTAAAGGTTTTTCGAACAGAAATTGAAAACCTCAAAGATTTCGAAGAGAAAAGGAGAGAGAGTAAATTAGAGAATAATTGAATGCAGACAGAGTTAAGAAGCAGTGGTGATTGAAAAAATCTTAAAATTCTTGTTGAGATCAGAAGTTAAAAGTAGAGAGTGAGTTCAGAGTTGGGGTTTCGGGAGAGTGGAGAGTGGAGAGTGGAGAGTGGCGTGCGTGGAGAGTGGCGTGCAGTGCTACTATGCGCTGTGTTTCAACGAAAAGAAGAGAAAATAAAAGGAAAGCAACGGCATTATCATGGAAAGCGACGGTTTCCGTTTCCTCTGTGGGAAAATGTAATATGCTATAATTTATTTGCTACTACTTTATTCAATGGGAAAATAGAAGATGGTGGGCGATGGGGCCCTCAAAAAATGTGGATAAACCATTCTCTTTTTTTTTTCATGAGAATATAAATTAAACTTTTAATTAATGAAATTAAAGCTGTATTTGATAATCTGTTTGGATTGAGCTTCACGAATTTTCAGCTGAAAAAATAATAATTAATTTCATGTTTTTTCGATTATAATTTATTTATGGTATCGAGGATAATAATTTTATCAAACTCGATCAAAAATAAATTTATTTGTCTTAAACCAAATATAATTTTATTATTTTATTATTTTAAAAATGAAAATATAGCATGGAAATCCACTGAAGAGTGAAGAGCTACTTTATTTTTTTTAGAAACCAAATACAATTAGAGATATAATTTGATTTTTATCTCGGAGTTTATTTTTTATAAATTACTAAAGAAACTAAAAGGGATCAGCTGTTTACTGTAGATTACTGTTCATTGGGCATTTGCTTTGCTGTTTTGTGCCTACGTTAGCTCGGTTTGGTTTTTTTTTTTAAAAAAAAAGGGGGGTTTCGGTTTTGTTTTTTTTTAAAAAAATGGTTTTTTTTCAGGAAAAAACAAGTTTTTTCTTTTTAATGAATGTTTTTCTTAAAAAAAAAAAGATTTGTTTTTTAAATAATTGAGGTGTCAGGGTCAGGTTACGCAATACGACTAATTACTAAAGAAACTAAAAGGGATCAGCCGTTTACTGTAGATTACTGTTCATTGGACATTTGCTTTGCTGTTTTGTGCCTACGTGAACTCGGTTTGGTTTTTTTTTTTTTACTAACTGGTTTTTTTTTTTAAAAAAAAGGGGGTTTTCGGTTTTGTTTTTTTTAAAAAAAAATGGTTTTTTTCCGGAAAAAACAGGTTTTTTCTTTTTAATGAATGTTTTTCTTAAAAAAAAAAATTTGTTTTTTAAATAATTGAGGTGTCAGGGTCAGGTTACGCGCAATACGACTAATCTCTGGATCCATGTTTTTTTTGACATTTTTTTCCCTGTTTTGTTTTGCCACTTATTGCTAAAGAAACTAAAACAGATCGCACATTTCCTATTCATTACTGTTCACACACTCACATTGGCACTGTGGCCTTGCACTTTACTCCAGTGCTTCGCGCGAGTTTGTGCTTTTTTTTTTTTTTACACTAGCCTTCTTTTTGTATTTTTTATAGTGAAATTGACAGATGAGTAGTTGTGGCCGAGCGGTTCGCTGCGCGCTGGAAATCCATGTCAAATTAAATATATTATTGAAAGTATGTCAAATTAATTATATATTTGTATATTTATGTCAAATTAAAGTATGTTAAACTAATTATATTTTTAAATTTTAATTGAATATTATAGCCTAAAAATATATACAGAGAGAGGAAAGATGACATTGGATTTTTTTAAGAACGAAAATTCATATCAGTATTCTTAAATACATTTAATATAATAATATGATGAATACAAATTGGCTTCAAAATTAAATTTTATGCTTTTTTATTAAGTTTATCTCTGGAAATTTTTTTTCAGTGCTTTGATTTTTTAATTATATATTTTGTATATTTATGTCAAATTAAAATATGTGAAATCAATTATATATTTTAATATTTATTGAATATTATCGCCTAAGAAGATATATAGAGAGAGAAAAATGACCTAAGATTGTCCTTTAAATTAAATATATTATTGAAAATATGTCAAATTAATTATATATTTGTATATTTATGTCAAATTAAAGTATGTTAAACTAATTATATGTTTAAATATTTATTGAATATTATCGCCTCAAAATATAGAGAGAGAGAGAGGAAAATGACCTATGATTTTTTGATGGACAAAAATTCATATCAGTATTCTTAAATACATTTAATATAATAATATGATGAATAAATCTTATAAAATAAAAAAAACAAATTGGCTTCAAAATTAAATTTTGTGCTCTTTTGTTTGAGTTTATTTCTTGGAAAAAATTTTCATTGTTTTGATTTTTTAATTATATATTTGTATATTTATGTCAAATTAAAATATGTGAAACCAATTATATATTTTAATATTTATTGATTATTATCGCCTAAGAATATATAGAGAGAGAAAAAAAAAGACCTAAGATTGTCCTTTAAATTAAATATATTATTGAAAGTATGTCAAATTAATTATATATTTGTATATTTATGTCAAATTAAAGTATGTTAAACTAATTATATGTTTAAATATTTATTGAATATTATCGCCTCAAAATATATATAGAGAGAGGAAAAATGACCTAGAATTTTTTGAAAAACAAAAATTCATATCAGTATTCTTAAATACATTTAATAAATAATATGATGAATAAATCTTATAAAATAAAAAAACAAATTGGCTTCAAAATTAAATTTTGTGCTCTTTTGTTTGAGTTTATTTCTTGAAAAACATTTTCAATGTTTTGATTTTTTAATTATATATTTGTATATTTATGTCAAATTAAAATATGTAAAACCAATTATATGTTCTAATATTTATTGAATATTATCGCCTAAGAATATATATTGAGAGAAAAAAAATGGCCTAAGATTGTCCTTTAAATTAAATATATTATTGAAAGTATGTCAAATTAATTATATATTTGTATATTTATGTCAAATTAAAGTATGTGAAACTAATTATATGTTTGAATATTTATTGAATATTATCGCCTAAAAATATATAAATAGAGAGAAAAAATGACCTAGGATTTTTTGAAGGGCAAAAATTCATATCAGTATTCTTAAATACATTTAATATAATAATATGATGAATAAATCTTATATAAAAAAAAATTTGGCTTAAAAATTTAATTTTGTGCTCTTTTATTTAAGTTTATTTCTTTACAAAAATTTTCAGTTTTTTGATTTTTAATATTGTTGATCTGATATTACTGGAAAAAAAATACATCTCAAAAAAAAAAGTTGAAAAATTTACCTACATTATCTACAATTAAAATATATACAAGTCACTTCCCGTTTCCATTAGACTGTCTTTTTAGACGGCAAATAAATAATTATAGCACACAAAAAAATTAAGTTCATATTTAAAAATAAATTACAATAATTTTATTTTCAATATGTCTGATCGAATATTACTGAGGAACAAAAGCAACTCATGAAAATAAATATTGACAAATTTACCTAGGTTATCTACAATTAAAAAATATACGAACCACTTCTCATTTCGATTACTCTATAAAGTATGTGAGACTAATTATATGTTTTAATATTTATTTAATATTATCGCCTAAAAATATATAGAGAGAGAATACAATGACCTAGCATTTGTTTTTTTTAAAAAATTAATATCAATATTCTTAAATATATTTAATATAATCATATGATTAATAAACCTTATATAAAAAAATTGTGGCTTACAATTTAAATTTGATACTCTTTTGTTTAAGTTTATTTCTTAAAAAAAAATTCCCAATATTTTCATTTTTAATAGTTTAAATCTAATATTACTGGGATAAATAAACAACTCAATTTTTTTTAACAAGTTTACTTAGGTTATCTACAATTAAAAAATATACGAACCATTTCCCATTTCGATTACACTATTCCTGTCAAAAATTATGCGAATCAATTCCCGTTTCGATTACACTATTCCTTTTATACTGCAAATAAGTCATTATAGCACGCAAAGAAATTTAGTTTATTTCTTCAAAAATTTACAATGTTTTTATTTTTAATGTGTCAGATGTAATATTACTGAGGAAAAAAAAAACTAAATTTTTTTTTGACAAATTTAACTAGGTTATCTACAATTAAAAATATACAAACCACTTCCCATTTCGATTACACTATTCCTTTTAGGCGGGTTAGAAATTAATTTGTTGCATATTTTATCTATTATAATGTTGCTAATTAAATATTTAAACAACTAATTACAGCATGTAAAAAATCAATTATTTTTCTACATAGAAAAAACCCTGACGCAATGCGCGGGCAAGCATACTAATTATACGACGCAAAAAACTCATTTCTAACATATTTGATCTATTGCAATTTTAGTAATTGAACATTAAAATAACTAATTATACCACACATAAAATATAAGTTTATTTGTGGAATTTTTTTTTTATAATGTGTCAAATCTAATATTACTAAGAAAAAAAAATCACAAAAAAAAATTACATACGTTATCTGCAATTACAAAATATACAAACCACTTTCCATTTCGATTATACAGATTTTATCAATTATAATTATACTAATTAAATATTAAAATAATTAAATACAATACATATAAAAACAATCAATTTTCTACATAGATAAAAAAAACCCGACGCATCGCGCGGGCATACAACTCGTTCTTTCTAAAAAAAGTCTTACACTATCCGATGAGATTAGAGGCACATATAGGCAATGTATTTTATATATATATTTCAATTGGGGATGGGTGGAGCAAAATTTCACAAATTAAGTCCACAAATTGTCTCTATTTTATTTCAAATTCTTCGATAAAAAATAAATTTAAAAATCAAAATTTATTATATAGATTGTAAACTCTCTATTATCATGTCACGCTCCTCGGAAAAACATAGTCAATTGTTCATTTTAGAAAAGATTTCACATTCAATTTGTATGGAGTGAAACTCACTTTCATTTTAAAAAGTGACATGTGACAAATTGATTTAAATTCAGTGATTTAAAAAAAAATTGATTTTATAGTATTGGTGGCTGTTTATTAGTGTTAGAAATACGAGGGAAATGTGTTCAATGCACGCCATGTAATTAGATTAATTTGACCATCATAGCAAAAAGATATAGAATGTTTATCATTAAGTTTCAATTTACCTTTCATAAAAAGTTTTGGTTCAAAATTTTTTTTTTTTTTGAATTATGTTGACATATTAATATTAATAATAAATTTTAAAAAATATATATTTTTTTAATATATTTCAAAGCAAAAAAAAAATTAAAAATAATAATTATAACATTTTTAAACATTTTTTTTACTATCTTAAAAGGGGCAGTGATGACGCACCAAAATCAGAAGAAATAATGGGGCTCAAAACCGATCCCAACACCCATGATAAACATGTAAGCATGATAAGTTATAGTAATGCAGAACGTGGTTAATTTAATTTTTAAAAGAATTTTTTGTTCAAAAATATATTAAAATAATATTTTTTATTTTTAAAAAAATTATTTTTGACATTAGCATATGAAAATAATATAAAAAATTAAATTTTTTAATTTACAATTAAAAATTAAAAAAAAATTATTTTTAAAAAATATATTTTTAAAATGTAATGTCAAATATGCATGTGACTACTTAAAAGGAACATTTTCTTGCATTTTATTCTGATTTTTTCATTACATTCTGCTCTTAACTTAAATATTACATTTTTTTTTATTTTACTAGTCTATCTTTTTTTTAGTTTAAAAGTATTTAAAAAAATAAATTGCTATAACGAGTTGCAAGTGGAATCAATTTAATTATTTTGAAATCTACTCTTGTGCTATTTGAATTATTACTGGTATTAAGGACACAACTTAAATTGTTTAATAAACTAAATAAATTTATTAAGAAATGATTTTTCTCTTCGAAAGAAAATAAATATCATAAAAAAACAGGAGTAGAAGTAAATAGAACTACTTAAAAACAAATTAATTGAGAGGTAATAATAATCAATTATCATATCTTAAAAATCTGCCTTTTTATTGTAGCAATAAATAGTTAAAATTCAAGCATTTTTTTCACACCAGCCTCGTGTTTTTTAGAACTCTTTTTTTTTTTTTTATTATTATTATATTTTAAACTTTTTATTTAATATTGGGTTTCTTAGATATTAAATTTTATTGATTTTTCTGGAGATTATTGGCTTCATGAATTCAGTCATGACTTTTGAGAGTAAGACATATTTACTACAATTATTTTTTTAATTAATTATTTATCAACTTCAACATTGAACTAATTAAATTTATTAATTATAGGTTATTCATAATTTCACTATCCGGGTTGCTACTTTTATGAGTTAACCAAGTTTACTCAAGTTTTTTTTGCTATTTTTTTTTTTTTTTCAATTCCATCCTTTAACATTCGTTTCGTTGAGAATTGAGCTTTATAGATTTTTTTAGATTTGATTTTTATGAAGTTATCTTAATATATAGACCCGAGTTTAACATGTTAACCCCAATTAACCCAATTAATTTTCTTGCTCTTTTTTTAATTTAATCCTCGATAATAGGTTGATTTATAATTGTGTTTCATAATTTTTTAATTTATTTTTTATGAGGTTATGATGATTTTATAAACTGAATCACTAGTTAGGTTGATTGATTCAAGCTTTATATCATGTTTTTAGTTGATTTTTTTTTAATTTTACCATTCAATACTAAATTGATAGGGAATTAGGCTTTATAATTTGCTTTGATCTCATAACCAGGCTTGTGGGTTTGATTGCTATACTTAATTATTATTATTATTATTTTATTAATTTTATCGTTCAACATTATGCTGGTTAAAAATTGAGTTTCATAATTTATTTTGATTTGTTTTTTGCAGAATTATTCTGTTCTCACAATCCATGCTTGATAAGTTAACCCATATTGAATCGGGTCATTTTTTAAGTTGAGTTTTGTTTTCAATTCTATCCTTTATTATCATGTTGATCGAGAATTGGTTTCAATAAAAATATTTGTTTTTATAGAGTTATTAGGGTCTTATAACCTGAGCAATTGATTTAACAAATTAATCTAAGTTGATCTAATACATTGTCATTTTAATATTTTTTTAAATTTATTATCCTTGAGTTAAACTATATTTCCATTTGTTATTTAAATTACATTTGTCAAAAAAGCTGATCCGCTACACCAAGTAAATTCTAATATAAATTATTTTCTTATATTATAAAATACATTAACGAAATTTAAATATTTTTATATTAAAACTGAAACGCAGCATGAAAAATAATATAATACTTATTAAAACAGACGAGGTTAGGTAAACGGTGAAATAAAATTTGCAAAATGTATGCCTGTTATGGAGCTAGGACAGTCGAGGTGTCTATTGACTCTATTCAACAACTCTCCGTGATGAGTGCCTCCTAACACTATAGTGTTTTTGAGAGTTATGATTGTTTTTTAAAATATTTTTTGTTTAAAAATATATTAAAAAATATATTTTTTATTTTTAAAAATTATTTTTAACATCATCATATTAAAATTATCTAAAAATATAAAAAAAATAAATTTAAAATAAAAAATAAAATAAAAATCATTTTTTTTTTCAAAAAAACTTTTAAAAAACTCTCACAAACACCCCCATGTCACACAGGGTACCCTGCAAATCCTGACGGGTATAGTCAGGTACTCAATTTGTTTTCAAGACATTCCAGCTGAATTCTCATAAATTTCGGGGTTATTGAAGATTTATATTCATTAATTTTAGAATTTATAAAATTAATTAAAAAATATATAAGCTTATTAAAAAATATACAATCCTTAATTTAACACTTAGATTACAAAATTGAAATCCAATAATTGGATTTGGATCGTAATCTCAATAAAATATAACTTCGTCAGATATGTACAATATTTATTTCTCTTTTTATTCTATGTTGGGAAATTATGATATAAATAGAGTAAAATAATAATATTAAAATTAGCTGGAAAATAAAAACTAAATGACCTAGGTGCTTTATTGTTTTAGTTATTGTGGACTCACGGTTTTTTTCTCTTTTTTTTTTTAAAAAAAGTACTAATTTGCATAACCATAAGTTTTTTTTTTAAAATAGTTTTGACATCTACACATGAAATAATAAAAATATCTAAAAACATCATTTTTTTAAATTTAAAATAATAATAATAATAAAATAATAAAAAAAAAAACACGCCGAAGGTGCATGACCTACACACACCGCCTTTTAAGGAAGCCCGTTCCATATTTGCATCGCAATTCTACCGATATCAAGGAAGGCAAAACTTTTCAGGTTGAAGGAGCCTGCATATTGCGACGACTCCTCCAACATATCGGCGAGTGTATTGTACGCTCGAAACTCTTCTTGCTCTTTGTTCAAATTAGTCTTATTTTTTATTAACTTTTTAATCGAGTCCCGATTTCGATTCTACCCGAGACCATGCTCTTTTCTTCAGATTTAATCCCTATTTTTTTAATAACTCTTCAATTTAGTCATATATTTCATCTTCAAGATTATGGAAATAACACTAATGAAAGAAAACCCCCCTAGAAAAAGCATCAAGAATTGAGGATGGGAAATGTGGCATAAAAAGTTCAGCCCTCGCAGTCACTGTACAAGCAATGATTAACTAGAGCATGCAATGTCGTTTAGACCTTAATTTTCACTGCATTTCAAAACTATTTTTAGAAAAAAATAAAAAGATATTTTTATTTTTTATTTTAAATTATTTTTTTAGTATTTTTAGATTATTTGTATATGTTGATATTAAAAATTATTTTTTAAAAATAAAAAATATATTATTTTAATATATTTATAAGAAAAAACACTTTCAATCACACTCTTAAACAGTGACTTCTCCCATCAGACGAATTGAATTTGGTGCTATAACAATCACTTACTCATATGGTGGTTCATGTTAGGTTGAATTGGATAGATTCAATCAATTCATGGTCAAAACCCTAGAACAAGTTATAAATTATAAGCAAGACCGGATTTAATAACTCTTGTAAGAAACCACAATTATTAAAATAAAGTATAATCTTCAGCTACATTAAGGAAAAAAGTGATCTCTTCCATTAGAAGGAAACAATTTTGGACGACCACACATTCTCCCCTCTCCTTATGACATGCTCCCATGATCGAAGAACGACAGGAATTACATGATGGTTAGATATAATATAATATAATATAATATAATAATGTGTCATAATTTAGTTAAATCAATCAAGGTTGGTGGTTATATAACTAACCCAAGAAAGCAAAACCCTAATTAATTTTCCCACCAAGCTACTCCATCACAAAAAAATAAGGTACAGAGATGTAAATAGTGTGACTGTCACGCTTACTGATGGAATACAAATTATGTTCCAAGTAATCATGCTGTCATGCAAATGCAAATATAATAATGTTCTTCGTCAAAATTTATTATATGTTGCGGCACCTAACAATAATGTTTTTCGGACAGCTAGGATTTTATTTATTTATTAAATTCACAAATTATGTTTTTTTTATAGAATGGATTTATTCACATAAAAAAATTGTAATGTTTTTATGTGGTTGGTGTATCTCTTTTTACATGCCACAGTAAACTTGTATCATATAATATTGATTAGACCTAAAAGGGTTAGATTTATGATAAAGATCTTGGGTTAAAAAAATATTGTTTTAAGTTTTAGGGTTCAGATCTTATTAATTATATTTTTTTAAGAGCCATGTTCTCTAAGTATAAAAACTAGTAATTTTAATTTGTTAGTGTAGAAATTTTTATGGACACAAATACAAAAATCTAAAAATTTAATCGAAATACATCCAAGTTGATCAATCATAATGAATTTCACGAGTTAATTAATTAAAATTAGGGATCAAATTAGATTGTTTTGTGTTAACAGAAGTAGACCAGTGACAAATTGAGAGTTTTAGGGTGGAGAGGCTTGAATGATTAGAACTCAACACATCCTCCACTCATTCAATCATAGCGATGGAGCCAAAACCATGATAACACTTTGGAGTGAGTCTGCCTTTTCAGTTCATGGCTGGAAAACCAAATTAGTGCTCGTAGTGTGATTGAAGTTGTTTTTTAAAGTGTTTTTTATTCAGAAATGTATTAGAATGATATTTTTTTTTAAAAAAAAATATTATTTTTAACATCAAAATATCAAAATGATCTAAAACACTCAAAAAATTCAATTTAAAGTAAAAGTAAAAATATATATATATATATTTTTTTGTAATGTCAAATACCTCTTTAGAGTCTTAGACACTGGTTGACACTTCGTTTCAAAAATATTTTTGAAAAACATTGTGAGAATTTTTGAGGTTTTTTTATCGAGTAACACAAATTTTTATTTTACAGAACATAATTAATGAATATACCTACTTAGTCTTAATATTTTTTATTTAATAAAAATCTTAAATTATTGTTGAAGTGACTCTGAGCCTAAACCGGTTGTGGTTGACAATTAAACAACTGATCTGATGATCTAACTATGAAAAGAGTGAGGTATGGGCTAAACTTTGGCAAATGTGGGCCGATATAATGTGGTCTGGGCTGCAACTTACATCCCCGCGACATAGGTCTTCGACCTACCCACAAACCTCTTTTTTTTTAAAAAAAAAAAAAAAAAAAAACAAAAAAATTGTATTCTTCTCGTATCGATCAGAACTGGCTTTTAGATGAAAATTTGGCATCCTATAAAGAAAAAAAAAACGAGAAATCTTGTTTGTAAAGGAAAAGGAGATCTTAAATTCAAGTCTTGCCTCTAGTACATCACAGTCATACATATTTTTTTTTAAATACAAGATAACCTTATTATTCTGAAACTGTATTTTATTGATCCAGATAAACGAGTAAAAACTCAATTATTGTAAATTTTTATAAAAAATATATACTCTAACTTGAACTCAAGATCTGTTATACAGTTCACAAGTTGTCTAACATCGCATCACTTCAGTGTAGACATAGTCATAAGATTCTCAATAATGTAACTCCTATCAACATTGTATCCCCTTTTCCGGCTGTTTACATCAATAATAAATGGCCCCTTGTTTAATAATGTTGTTCTTTCTCCATTATTGGACTAGTGGCCCTTACAAGCCGGAGCTATGAACTTCTGATCGTATTTTAGGTATACTTGTTGCATCTTCGACATGTAGCCTCGTTTTTTCTAATCATTCGACTCCAAGAGACCAAGAACAACGTAAAAAAAAAGAGTCCCTTTTGGAAGATGGATTGTTTGTATGAAACCCAGTATCCATATATAAATTGATCTGAAAATAATTTAAATTAATTTACAGGTTAATTTAGTAACCCACCAGTTGATCAAATAACCCAACTCTATCAGGTATGTGGCTAGCTATCACTTTCGAGCAAGGGGCACTCAACCTCCTGCAATCTCGTAAGGTCCTCCGCATGTACTGTATACTATGCCTAAGCGGATTAAGAAATTAACAAATAACTAAAACAAAACGAATATCACTGTTCATTACTGTTCATTGTGTCTAAAATCATTGTGGACGCGAGCTTTTTCATCCGTGTGTCGCGCGAGTTCGTCCACCCTATTTTTTTTTTGTTTTTTCCACCTGTGAACAGTGCATTGCCGATTACAGCCCCCGAAAAAGACAAAATAGTGCACAGTTGCAGGGGCTCTCTCGGGTTTTCTCGCTTTTTTGGCACAGTGCACTGACGAAAATGGGCACGGAAAACGACAAAATTGCAAACAGGAGACGGGGGCAGGGACGTCCTTTCCCATCCGGTATTTTCGTAATTATGGGTGGGGACAGGGGCGTATCAGTAATTGACCCATTATTTTATTATATTTACGCGCGGACGTCTGGCGCGTGTCCGACCCGCGCCAGCGAGGTTCCCCGCTTACGCGCCACGTTGGAGGCGCGTGCGGTGTCGTTACGCCGTCAAAAATTGACCTCCGCCACCCCACAAGATGCGCCGAGATGTCCTCTCTCTTCCGTCGCGGCGCGTTCCCGTCTTCGATGTCCGGTTAAGCGGCGCCGGACGGTTTTCTCACGGACGTCGCTGTTCTCTCTCCTGCCGCCCCCAAAGTCAGGTCCGGTCCCTGATGTTTGTGTACAGTTTAGTTTGGTCCCTGAAGTTTTGATTTCGTTGTTATTACTGATTTATTCAAATTAAAGTTTTATTGTTTTCAATTGCGCCCTTCAATTAAAACTGATTATATAAGAAAGTTTTATGTCAGTCCTTATACTTTTGATTTTGTATTTATTTTTTATTCCTTCAATTATTCCGGTACGGAAGTTTTGATTTATTTGATTTGGTCCTCCAATTGAAATTGGTAATATATACAAAGTTTGATTTCAGTCCCTCTTCTTCTGATTTTATTATTTTAGTCCCTCCCGCAGTTTGCATTATTTATTTTTGGTCCTCCAAATTTTATTTTTTTAATTTTCTCCTTCAATTTGAATAATAATAATAATAATAATAATAATAATAGTAATAATCATAATAATAATAATAATAATAATAATAATAATAATAATAATAATAATTTAATTGTTTTTCTTGCTTCCTCTTTTGTGATTTTTTTTCCTTCGTATAATTTAATAATTTTTATTGTTTTGACAGTAATGGCAATGATATTTTTTTTTGCTTTTGTTAAAGTTTCTAAAATATTTTTATTCTTTCATTAATTATATGTTCTAATATTTATTGAATATTATCTCATAGGAATATATATAGAGCGAAGAAAACATGATCTAAAATTTTTTAAATAAAAAAAATTAATATCAGTATTCTTAAATACATGTAATATAATCATATAATGATAAATCGGATAAAATAAAATAAAAATTGTCTTCGAATTTTACAATAATAATAATAATAATAATAATTTAATTATTTTTCTTGCTTCCTCTTTTGTTAATGTTTTTTTTCCTTCGTATAATTTAATAATTTTTATTGTTCTGACAATAATGGCAATGATTTTTTTTTTCCTTTTGTTAAAGTTTCTCAAATAATTTTAGTCTTTCATTAATTATATGTTCTAATATTTATTGAATATTATCTCATAAGAATATATATAGGGCGAAGAAAACATGACCTAAATTTTTTTGGATAAAAAAAATTAATATAAGTATTCTTAAATACATGTAATATAATCATATAACGATAAATCGGATAAAATAAAATAAAAATTGTCTTCGAATTTTAATTTTGTGCTTAACACAATAATAATAATAATAATAATAATAATAATAATAATAATAATAATAATAATAATAATAATAATAATAATAATAATAATAATAATAATAATAATAATTTAATTATTTTTCTTGCTTCCTCTTTTGCTAATGTTTTTTTTCCTTCATATAATTTTTATTGTTTTGACACTAATGGCAATGATTTTTTTTTTCCTTTTGTTAAAGTTTCTCAAATAATTTTAGTCTTTCATTAATTATATGTTCTAATATTTATTGAATATTATCTCATAGGAATATATATAGGGCAAAGAAAACATGACCTAAATTTTTTTGAATAAAAAAAATTAATATCAGTATTCTTAAATACATGTAATATAATCATATAACGATAAATCGGATAAAATAAAATAAAAATAATAATAATAATAATAATAATAATAATAATAATAATAATAATAATAATTTAATTGCTTTTCTTGCTTCCTCTTTTGTTAATGTTTTTTTTTCTTTGTATAATTTAATAATTTTTATTGTTTTGACAGTAATGGAAATGATATTTTTTTTTTCTTTTGTTAAAGTTTCTAAAATATTTGTAGTCTTTCATTAATTATATGTTCTAATATTTATTGAATATTATCTCATAGGAATATATATAGGGCGAAGAAAACATGACCTAAAATTTTTTTAGTGAAAAAAATTAATATCAGTATTCTTAAATACATCTAATATAATCATATAATGATAAATCGGATAAAATAAAATAAAAATTGTCTTTGAATTTTAATTTTGTACTTAACACAATAATAATAATAATAATAATAATAATAATAATAATAATAATAATAATAATAATAATAATAATAATAATAATAATAATAATAATAATAATAATAATAATAATAATAATAATAATAATAATAATAATAATAATTTAATTGTTTTTCTTGCTTACTCTTTTGTTAATTTTTTTTTCTCTGTATAATTTAATAATTTTTAATCTTTTGGCAGTGATGGCAATGATAAATTTTTTTCCTTTTATTAAAGTTTATAAAATAATTTTAGTCTTTCATAATAATAAAAATAATAATATAATTATATTCAGCTTAAAATAATAATAATAATAATAATAATAATAATAATAATAATAATAATAATAATAATAATAATAATAACAACAATAATAATAACAATAAAAATAATAATAATAATAATAATAATAATAATAATAATAATAACAACAATTATTTCAATAATAATAATAATAACAATAATAATAATAACAATAATAAGAATAATAATAACAATAATAATAATAACAATAATAACAATAATAATAATAATAATAACAATAATAATAATAACAATAATAATAACAATAATAATAATAACAATTATTTTTGTTAGTAACTCTTTTGTTAATATTTTTTTTGCTCTTCATAATTAAATAATTTCTATTGTTTTGACAGTAATGGTGTTAATTTTTTATATATATATTTTTAGTCTTTCGCCTAAGAATATATATAGGGAAAAGAAAACATGACCTAGGATTTTTTTAATATAAAAAATTAATATAAGTATTCTGAGATACATTTAATATAGTTATATAATAGTAAATGATCTGCCATACAATTACAAATAACCGGTTAAAACACATTCACAAATTTTTTTATTTTTTTTTATAGAATAATGTCTATTTTTGTCCATGTACATATAAGTGTACTTAACACAATAATAATAATAATAATAATAATAATAATAATAATAATAATAATAACAACAACAACAACAACAACAACAACAACAACAACAACAACAACAACAACAACAACAACAACAACAACAATAATAATAACAATAACAATAATAACAATAATAAAAATAATAATAACAATAATAATAATAATAATAATAATAATAATAATAATAATAATAATAATAACAATTATTTTGTTAGTAACTCTTTTGTTAATATTTTTTTTGCTCTTCATAATTTAATAATTTCTATTCTTTTGACAGTAATAGTGTTAATTTTTTATATATATATTTTTAATCTTTAGCCTAAGAATATATATAGGGAAAAGAAAACATGACCTAGGATTTTTTTAATATAAAAAATTAATATAAGTATTCTAAGATACATTTAATATAGTTATATAATAGTAGATAATCGGCCACACAATTACAAATAACCGATTAAAACACATTCACAAATTGATCAATAAACTACAACAAAAAAATATCACACCAAACAAACAAATAATTCACCATACAAATGGATACAAAAAATATTTCTATAACCAGTAAACACAACTGAATAAAGAAAAATTAGATGATCGGCCACACAATTACAACAAAACCAACCACCAACAAATTCCCGATCGACTACAGCAAACAAAAATCTCTAATCAATATAATCTATTATATTTTTTCGACCAACTGATTATATAATTATCAATCCAATTAAAACACACCAGATAATCAAAAAATTGCAATTTTGCAATCTATGAGTTAATTAAATCAACACACAATTCAAATCCAAACTGTGAATAAATTATTCTCCAAGACAGTAAAATAATGTCAACAACCAACTAAATCAATGCAAACAAAAAATAATCTATCTTTAATACATTTCAGCGATTATAATATTGGTATCAACCAGTTAAATGCTTAATAACTGTTAAAAAATATTTAACAATCAAAACATTCAGTTCAAGACAACAAAATATCATCTTTCATTCATTTTATTGATTACAGATTTACATCAACCAATTAAATAATCATCAAAACAATCAATACATACTAAACAATTAATCAATTATGGTCTTGCAATACTCAAATTACAATTCGTTGATCTTTCATAAATTTTATCGCTTATCATTTTTAAATTTCGAAATTGAATTACTATCTGAGTTTTTAATCTTATAATAATAATCAACTAATTCAATACATAAAAAAAAATTATAGCATGATTTAAAATTTACAATTCTCTATCTATCAACTAAAAAATTCTTTGCTTACCACATAAATATTCAGTTTGCAACATATAAAAAGCCCGGCGCAACGCGCGGGCTACCCAACTCGTAAAATCTAAAAGAGTACTTATAATCGAGTTGTCTCGGGTTATTTTTATATTTTTTTAATTAATTTTTAAGTTTTATTATTCAATATTTCAATCCGATTATAATTAAATTTTATAGTTTATTTTATTTTGTTTTATGTATGAACATCTTAGTCTCGTGATCAGGATCACAAGTTTTAGTATTTTTGTCTCGATTTAATTGGATAGTTTTTTTTTATTATTTTATTTTAAAATGTTATTTCAATCTTATAATTATAATGAGTCTTTCAACATGATATTTTTTTTGTTGAGTTGTCCTCTTCTTATAACCCAAGTCATAGGTTTTACGAGTTAATCTTATTGACCCATTTTTTTTTGTTTTTTTATTGATTTTCCCCATAATTTTATCATTCAATATCGTGTATTATTGGAAATTAGGTCTCCTTATTTATTTAATTTTTTTTTACTAGGATATCCTGATCTCATGATCTAAAAATATTTTTTAACAAGTTTACAAAGGTTGACTTAACTTACCTTTTGTTTTATTTTTAATTAAGTTTTTTTATAAAAAAAAATCATCATTCAATATTGAGTTCGACATGATCAACTAAGAATTGAGATTTATAATTAATTTTTATTTGTTTTATATAGAGTTATACCTGAGTTGAATCAAGTTATTTTTTTTATGCAAGATTATTTCAATGTAATGACCTAAATTATAGGTTTTGCTAATTGAATCGAGTTATTTTCTTATATATTTTTAAATGATGTTTTTTAATCATGTTCTTATACATTATCATGATTAGGAATCAAGAATTAAAATTCATAATTTATTTAAATTTATTTTATATGAAATTATCTTAATTTTATAATCCGAATTACGAGTTTAAAATTTTTAATTGGGTAAGATTTTTTTAATTTATTTTTAAACATTATATATAATTAAAAATTAGATTTAATAATTTATTTTTTATAAAATTATTATAATTTTATAATTCAGGAATTTGAAAGGTTAATGCAGTAATGAAATTCATACGATTCTTTATGACGTTAGGTTAGTGTCATGTCATTTCAATTGCTTTCAGATTTCACTGTCTGTGGAGTGGGACCCACACATGTCCTTCATGACTAAAAATTGAGCATTTTAGATTTTAGATGTAACTTGCGCGAGGCATGGTCTTCTGCCTTCGCCCCGCCGACCTGATTTTTGCTTTTCAATGAAATACTTTATTTATTTATTAATTATAAATAAAAAATAATATCTCCATATAATAAAAGAAATTAAATTTTTTATATATGAATAAAAAACATATCAACACTAACTAAAAATTGAGTCATTAAATAAGTAGAAGGATGCATATTAAAATATTTGATAATGAAAACATATTGATTTCTTTTATTTAATATTACCTTTTCTTATAAAAAAATTATTTCATTTTTATTTCTGCAGGTCAAACTTGTTAGGTCAACCTGTGACTTGTTAATCTCCCATCTAAATCAGTTTTAATTCTTGAATAAAAATAAAAATAATATTAGTTTAATATTTTTTATTTAAAAAAATATTACAACAACAATGTTTTGGGTAAATCCAAGTAAATAGCCTAACCTGTCTAGCCTTTGACCCAGACCATGGTCCTAGCTGAATTTAAGAACCTTGTTTTTCAAAATTTATTTTTCATTTGATAAAATCATTATAAAAAAAATATATCTATTATTTTAACAAGAGCTCATTTTATATTTATTACAAACAGTTTTTTATAAATAAAATCCTTTCATGATTTCGAAAATACTTTTTTACAAGATCACGTGACATAACTAGAATCACTCTTGCAATAAATGACATTCTGTGTATATATATGAGTGATAGAAATATAAGACAATATAAGAAAATACATTTATTTGAACCTTTTTGTTTTTGTATTTTAAAATATTTCTGAAAATAATTGATTTTCTCGCTTCAAATTATTTTTTGTTATTTTCAATTGCTTTAATGTGATAATATTAAAAAAAATATATATTTTAAAAAAAATATTATTTTAATACATTTACAAATAATTGTTTTTTTTTTAAAAAAAAAAACAATCACTACTATATTTTTAAACACCTACATTTAAATATCATCACATAATTTTTAATTTTATGCGTTTGAAATCATGGTATAGAGTTTTTTAATATTGATTTTTTATTTAAGAATATATTTAAATAAGTTTATTTAATATAAAACATCAAAACTGATTATTGTTTTTTACTATTTTTTCATATAATACATACTAAAAAATTATTTGACTTGAAGAATAAATAATAAATAAAAAAAGAAAAAAGAGAATAATAAGCCGAACAATTACGAAACACCCAATCGTCAACGAATGCCCAATTGACAACAAAAAATAAAGTAGTTCATCTCTAATTGATTTTATCGATTATATTTTTTTCATCAACCAATTATATAATTGTCAAAACAAATAAGATACACCAAACAATCAATCAATTGCAGTTTTGCAATCTATGAATTAAATAAATCGACACAAAATAACAATTAACCAGAAATAATCCATTTATGATAGATTTTAACGGTTGCAATTTTGCTATCTGCCAGTTAAATCGTTCGTTGCCGTTAAAATAAACCCAACCATCAACAAGTTGGATACAAGAAAAAAATAATTCATCTTTTATTCATTTTATTAATTGCAAATTTACGTCCACCAATTAAATAACTGTCAGAACAATTAAAACACGCCTAACAATTAATCAATTATAGTTTTTCAATATGCAAATTACATAAATCGATAAAATATTTAAGCAAGTTCACCCATTAATGAATTGGCTATAAAATACAATCCACTCATTTTTAATAGATTTCATCGATTATAATTTTGAGAGTTGTCAACTAAATTATTATGCAAGCAGTTAAACTGATAACAACAACCAACTAATTTGATATAGACAAAAAAAAATACAACAGAATTTAACGATTATAATTTGCTATCTACCAACTAAATAATTCTTTGCAGGGTCAATAATTAACCAGTTTGCTACATCAAGAAAACCTATCACAACACGCGGGCTAACCAACTCGTAGATACTAAAAAACAATTTTATTCATCATATACCTTCACATGCGGTGACGGTTGTAAGAAAAAGAAAAGCTCCACACCCCAATAATGAGAAGCCGACCACATGCAGGGCCCCGGAATTAATTGACGAGTAGGATGGAGCTTCGAAGTCATCAAAGAGTCAACAATCGCTGCTCACCGTTGATCATTGACGACCTTACACTCACGTGGCCATGATACACCGCCCCTGCTTTATTCGTCATGTACCTTCACATGCGGTGACGGTTGTAAGAAAACAAAACCTCCAAGCCCCCAATAATGTGAAACATATTACGCACCGCTCGTTAGAAATTTCAGACAAAAAATGATCAGGCGCAGATCACGAGGACAATAATCAAAATAAGAATAAATAAATAAATAAATAATAAAAAGAAAAAATAGCTATAAATCAGTCCTCAATCTTTAAAGTATGAGCTTGAGAAGTTGTGTAATTAGCTAGAAAATCAATATTCTATGATCATGTATCAAAGAGTATTTTTCTACATCCACGGAAGGAAAAGGGAGCATTGAACTTATGGGAGATTTTTTTTTTATAAATTTCTCACTTAATTTAAATCTTAATCAACTTGATGAGGATATAAATTGATTTTTAATTTGATTATCACTCAAATTGTGGAAACAAAAACAATGTATTTAATATTAAGAGACGATTTCATTTAATTTTAACTTCAATATAGGATTTGAGAGTCTTATACTAGTCATTTGAAGTGTTTAAACCGTTATAGCCATAATAAATTGGGGTTAAATTAGAAAATTTAAAGGTTTGGGAACAAATTTTCTAGCCACGATACAAGTTGGGGACTGTTTCGTACTAATCCAAAAAGGTACAGAAAAAAAGAGATAGAAATTTGAAGGAAATATTATTGCTAGATTGCATTGACTATACTACACCTTCATGATCCATGGCGTAGGGGATTTCTATTACACGCATTCACTCTCTTTCAACTGCCTCCAAGTTCTCCACTTTTTTGTCTTCGTCCCCTCTTGTCCAAAACCATTTCAGTCGATCCCATGTTCTAGCTTTTGTTGTTTCCATTGGAAAGCCAAAGCCCACCAACGATTAATTCTTGAACTAATCCCAGCAATATGTGAATCTTTCTATCACTTCTTGAATTTTTCTGTAATGGGTTGTTGTGTTAGCACCGACAATGATGAACCTTCGAAGCTGAAAAAGCAGCAACATTTTCAAGCAGGATCTGAATCTTTGAAGCAAACTAAGTCGCCGCCTCCTTCTCTTTATCAAGAAGAAACTGTGAAAGAAGTGCTCTCTGAAACTCCGAAACCTAAACCACCACAGAATCCCGTCAAGACTCCACATCAGGAAACTGACCTGCAACAACCGGAAGTCCACAAGAAGGAAAGAATCCACATTGACCCGTCATTTCTTGATGAGATCAAGGTTCATGAAAACAAGTTCAAGAACCGTGAGAAAATCTCAAGAGAAGAAGTTCATCACCAAGGCCAGATCTTTGAACAAGATGAATCTGATGTTTGCAGCTTGAGCTATAGCGAAAGCATCTCAACAACAACAACAATGACGAACAACAATGACAAAAGAGATTATTGTGATGATGAGAGTGAGGTTAAGCAAAGAGTGTCAAGATCTCCATTGCCACAAAGAAAGCAGGTTTCAGGTGAACTGGGTCCGAGAAAAGACCGGGTCGTGGGCAGGTCACCCACCCGGAGAACAACAGAGCAGTCGCCTAGCAAGAGAAATGGTGCAATGAAAAGAGGGCCGGTGAGGGCGGTTCAGGGCCGGGAAATGGGTTCTGGCCAAGTGGGAAGCAGGAGGGTTCTGAGACCCGACCTGAATAGGAGAGATCCGGGTGAGGCGTCAGCGAGAAGGTCCAGGTCACCTGCTACAAATAGATCTTTAATGGGTCGGAGCCCGTCCACTAAAAGGACAAATCAGTCCCCAGGTCGGGTCAGGAAGGATCCGAATGAGAGTGGCGGTGGCAACGGTGAAAAGGATAATGGCATGGAGGCTAAGCGGCCAGCCACTAATAATAGCGATGATAATGGGACTCCAAACGAGTCACTAGAAAACCCTCTGGTGTCACTCGAATGCTTTATCTTTCTTTAAATGGGGGATATTCCGGTAAAGCATTCCAGCCGGGGATAGTGTTTTCCGGTGAGATTAGCAGTTAGGTTCACTAATTACTCGGCTCACTTTTGTGACCATTTTTTTTTTGGTTTACTTCTGTTTTTATTTCTGCCATGTGGATGTAGTCAACTAGTCATGGTCAATACTGAGATGTGAACAAACGAGGAGATGCTGTGTTAAGGCTACTCAGATATGCAATGCCATTAAATTGACCATTGATTCCCTTTAAGAAACGAAGTGTCCCAATTTTTTTTTTAATATGTATTAAATAAATGCAACTCCTACATTTCACCTGAAAAAAAGGGGTTAATTAAAAGAATGAAATTATGAAAGCTACTTGGATTCACTATGAATTAATGAATTTCTGTCTCCTATTCATTAAATTATTATTTTTAATAATAGTACATTAAAACCATAAAAGAAACATTAAAAAAACAAATGTGGATGTTATTTATAGGAAGATTTAAATTTTCTACACGCATGCAGACAGCGTTTTCATTAAATATGAGATAATGCAACCCTTTTCTTCCCGCAAGGCTTTCAGTGGAGGCGGGGGGTGGTGGTGGGAAGAGACGACGGTTGGAAAAGACGGCGGCGATCATAAAATGGTCCTCCATGAGAAATTGAAATCTGAAGGTGGGAAGGCGGGGGAACCTCACAGATTCTAGCCGTTTGAGGATTGAGAATAAGGACATCAGTATCAGTACTGGCTCGAAATTTTAACATCATGCCGTTAATGGTGGTGGAATTTTCGTAAAAAGCAAGTGATAGGAAAATGTATCGGTTATTTTGGACTGTTCTTGCGTTTCCCTTTCAAGCATGACAAGACACTATCATATTTCACTTAAAAAATGTTCCGACAAGATGGTGTTAGAAATTGTGTTTTTGAAAGAAAAAAAATTTATTTTTTATTTTAAAATAAATAATTTTAATGTTTTTATATTATTTTTATGTGTTTATATTAAAAATAAATTTTAAAAAATAAAAATAAATTTTAAAAAATAAAAATAATTTTAAACAAAAAATATTTTCAAAAATAAAATAAATCACACTAATAAAATACACAAAACTAGCTTTAAACCTTGAAGAAACTGTGACTGGTGTGTAAAAGCTACTTTTGGCTTGTCTCTTGTAAAGGGAAGAGAGAAAAAAGTGAGACATTGGGCTCGGAGATATTGGTAAATGTTTTTTATTTAAAAATATATTAAAATAATATATATATATATATATATATATTAAAAATTCTAATTTTCGCTCTTAATTATATGATTGTTTAATTTGGCTTAATTATCATTAATGAAATTCTAATTTACACAAATAGGGTTATTGTTCATGAGTTGTTGGAGTCAGAGCGTGGCATAGTGTGAAAAAACTAAAGATTTAAATCGTAGATCTCGAGCTAGAGTTAGAGTGCGCTCATACTGTATGGGCCTGAAATAACTAGAATTTTTAACTTGATCCTGCAAAGAATGCCTAAAAAATAGTAAGGTTTCATTAAATCCAAAAAGAAAATCATGAGTTATTGGAATTATGATATAGAAAAAATTAAGTCTAAACTTTTTCAATAAATTACTCTTATCTTAACATGTTAGTAGAAAAGAAAAAAAAAAGAATGTTTTTCACTACTATGTCATTGTTAAAGTTTTTTAAATTAATAATTTCAGGATTATATAAATTTATTTATTAATTAAAAGATATTATTTAAACAAATGAATTAAATTAAAATATTATTTAATTGATGGAATATTTATTAAGTTTTCCATGAAATTTTAAAGCTTGTTTTTAATATCAACGAATTACAAAGAAAATTGAACTTCTTCTCTTTAATTTTATATAACATTATGAATGCGTTATCCCCCTTGCTTCTTCACCGTGTTTTTTCAATGCTCATTAATATTCTGATTTAGGAGACAGGCCCATAATAAGGTAAGGGCCCATATAATGAGGATTTATCGGGTTGGGCCTTGTGTTTCTTTTTGAGCCTGCCAATAATTACATCGGATGAGATCTTAGCTCACAAACATCTGGCCTCTGGGCTTTTCAAGTCTAAATTGATCTAAATAGTTTACCAAAACCAAATTTAGAATTTGAAGATCAATCCAAAATAAATTCTTAATTAAATCAGATAAAATATTGAAAGCTAGTTAAATTCTCGCGTCTCAGAATATGCAAGGCCCCTGAACTTCTTTCATGCTCAAGAATAATTACATTCCTCAATATTTCGTGTTTTACAAGTGCAAAACGATCCATTCGACAGGAAAAACAATCCATCTTCAGGTATCCAATCCCACCTGGAAAACTTTCAAATGTAAATGACGCTAAAATAAAGCAAGATGAACCTGGGGATGGAAGCTTTTCTGCTGATTTGAAAATGAGTTCATGCCAATGCTGCGAACTCATTCAAAAAGTAATGTTCTATACAGAAGACATGAAGGGTAACCTCTGCTCTAGATAGGATGGTCCGAGAGCCATCAAGCTTTTGCTAAGCTTGTGATCATTGGATCTGGTTTTAAGGTGGCATTTTCATGTCTAGTTTTGTTGAGTCGAGCTCGAGCTCAAGCTCGAGTTCGTGTCAGGGTGTCAGGGTAGGCAGCGGGATTCGGTAATGGATTGATATGTTGTTGATCGTGAGGGTAGGAAACGCGTTCAGGAGGGCATGGCACTGGTGCTGGATGTGCTATGAAGGTGGGAATATTATCTCCAGGCATCAGCACAGAAACTCCATCTCCATATACAGTCATCTGAACAAATTCAAAATGAATGGATGTCAAATTCCATCAACCTCTCAAAACTTGCTAAAAAACAAACAAAACGCAATTGAAAAGGTCTTTGCGGTTCACTAAATTAGATGAATCCTGAGTCATTGCATGTGTATCACAAATACAGCTTGTTTATCAGTAAAAAAAATAAAACACAATTTCCTATTTCTATAAAAAATACAAGTCACCAAAAACAGCTGTCAAAGTTAAGGCCTTGAAGATTTGACATTCTAAAACCACTCACTACCTAGAGGAAGGGAAAGCTGGACAGAATTCCACTGCTTGCATTATTTGTCTGTGTTGCCATCAAGCATAGTTTCCATCCATACAATTTAGACGGGTCCCGTCCATAATTTGGTGGTTCAGCAACCTCATTAATTATACTTAATTTTGCAACACAGCGTTAAACAGAGCAAAATCATCAGCCCCCTAAACAAGATTATCAGTTATCTTCCAACCCTGGACCCTGAAAAACAAATGCAGTCCCCCTACTGATATCTGAAAACACTTAAAAGACCACCTTGTTTAAGTTTATAGGAAGTGCAAATATGGGTCCTTAAGCATTATATCACAATGAGTAAAATGATTTAGACCTATCTCAGAAAAGCTCCCCCGAGCAGCACTCTTACAAGCTGACAGTAATCAAACTGATCAACTGATTAGGATTCTCATTATCTGATAATTTCAGATGAAAACTTTAAAAATGCGCGGTTTCACAAACAATGGATTGTTAGCATTTGTATCACTTCATAAAGATGAAATCACTTTTCTTAGGTCCCAAATCAGGCCTAAGATTGAGCAACAAGGTTGGATCTACAAGTGGGACTTGTGTGTTTCTTAAAGGTATGGTACATGGTAGACCAGAGAAGTGATGCATCAAGCAGGACCCTTCCTAGGATACTGCTGTAAAAAATCTTAAACCTAAACTCAGATAGTTTATCTCCCTTCATAACAGCACACAGCTACGGTTTTTAAGGCTAGCAGGACACTTTGTGGCCTAAAAAAGCTAGTAGGGCACAGATAGATTTGAAAATTAAAAAGATGATAATTAAACTACGGACGTGTCCACGGAAAACCTGTCTCCGACCAGAAGCTCTTGACATGCGGGGCAGCATAAAGATTAGTACGATTGAGGCTCATAACAAGCATGTACTAACGTACAGTGGTGGGTTTAAACAACAAGTACATCTCTCCTCTTTTAAGTTTTAACTCATTGGTTTGGGGCTAGCCATTGGTTCAATAGACAACTTCTTGGATGGGCCATTGCCGCAACAATCATAATTAGGGGACAGGAAGATTCCTAAATGATGAAATTGACTAAGAATGAAAATGCAGATGAGGTAAATAATGTATTTTATCAGCTTCAATTCTATGACTTCTGCAAAGTGCCTGCTAACAGAGCCAGAAAATCTTTGCATTCAGATCAAACTCCGATCACTTTGATAGCAAACCCCAAAACGAGATGGTTAAATCTGTTTAGACATCAATTCATTTAAGTACAACCAAAACTTGCTTATGTGCAGACATTATAATATGATACACATTCAGGCTACGGCAAGTCCCGGGAGAGGAGGAGAAGGGTCACGGGTGGTTAATCAGAATCGGTTCAAACATGACTACATGGCTAATGTAGGGAGAGATCTTTGTTTAGAAGTTTCAAGGGGACATTTGGTAAAGAAAAAACAAGAGAGACAGTGAAACAAATAAGGCAGGTGAGAATGTTTAAGAAGAAATATACACAAGAAATGAAATCCAGATGGAAATTAGAAGAAAAAAACAAGAGCTGGTAAATCAAGCTAGATTACTGGCTAGATTCCTCTGTTAGGTTTTGAAGCAAACTAACCAAGATAAACCCTCCTGAATGCAATAAATCCTAACCACCCAAGCTGTCCAACAAAAGAAAGTCACAAAATTTCCCTTCAAAAATTTGCAATAAAAATGTAACATTTCCCACCAAAAACTGAGACTTTTACCCTTCAGAAGGCTAAAGAAAACCAAACATTACCCTATCAAATAAGAAATTCTTGAACAGAAAAATTAAATGCAAGCATAAAGGACAAAAGGGCACCACTCACTTTTGGTGAAGGGTGTCCAGGCTTAGAATCGAACCCCATTTGAGACTCGAGATCACCATGGCCACCTCTACCTGAAGTGGGTCCAAGAAACCTTTCAAAGATGGCCATAGCCAAGAACATTGAAATGAGAATGGCAGTGGCTACAAACCCAAAAGACACAGCATTAACTGTATTGTCAAAATGTCTCCAGAGTTGATCCTCTCTTTGCACATTCAACAGTGGAGCTTCTGTTGGTGGCCAAACATTATAGACACCATCATGAGCAACCATTTTCTTTCCTTTCTTTCAAGTCCAATATTTTAGCTCGCGAGCTTCACTTTCATTATCATTACTTTGCTCATGAGAAAAAGAAAAGCAGAGATATCGATGCTTGATACCTGACAGCTAATGGTGTGTTAGCAAAAGGTAAGGCGCCCCTTCAGGCTTTTTAATTAGAAAAAAAAAACAAAAGAAAAAAAATCAAAGCTAGATCGACCTTGATGGACTGACTGCCTAGAGACTTGGTATTTCAAGGACTCAGGGGGGAGAGAGAGAGAGAGAGAGAGATGTGGGCTATATTTTCTTTACGGAGAGGTGACTGGGCTTAGAGGGAGCAGGGAGAAGACAGAAAGCTTTCGAATTTGGATAGCTTTGTCTGCTTCGTAACTCTTTTAGTTTTATATAAATTGGGAAATGGTTGTTTTGGCAGTTGCAATTTACCTTTCAGTTTATTAACAGTGTCTGTTTGAATTTGAACTCGTGATATTAAAATGATCATTATTTTATTTTCTATATTAATATATTTAAAAAATATTAATTTAATATTTTTAAACTAAATACATTTTAAAAAAAATCTAAGGCCCCGTTTGTTTGCTGGAAAGTAGTTTTCTTTTGGAAAGTGAATTCCGGGAAAGTATTTTCCGATATTTGGTAGTGTAATGGAAAATAAGTTGGAAAACAGTTTCCAGTGTTTGGTCATGTCATGGAAAATGAGCTGCAAAATAACTTATTAATGTTTTATTTTTCTCAAGTTTATTAAAATAATGAAGAACAAATCTTACAAATTAAAAAGTTGAATGAGAATGAAATTGAAAAAAAATATAATTTCATAAATTATCTCAAATAAAATAAATAATAATCAAAATAAAAGAGATCAAATCTAAAAAATTAAAAAAAAATGAAAGGTGAATAAATTAAAATAATAATAATTAACATTTCATAAATTATTTCAAATAAAATAAGTAACAATAAAAAAAATGAGGACCAAATTTGATAGATAAAAAATTTCAATAAAAAAATGATAAGAAAAAAGCAAATAGCAATTATAAAAATAAGGACCAAAATTAATATAAAAATTAAATTTTAAGAGATGGAATTGAAAAATAAATATTCAAAACAAATTATATATAGCAATCAAAAGTTTGAGGATCAAATTTGATATAATCAGCAAATAATGACATTTCTAAATTTTTCACAACTTCCGGAAAGTGTTTTCCGCCCAAATTTTCCAGGAAAACACTTTCCTGAAAACCAAGCCAAATTTTTCTTTGACTGGAAAGTGTTTTTCGTTGACCAACTTTTCTAATGGCAAACAAACACACGAAAATTTGGAAAGTGATTTCCCGGAAACCACTTTCCGGAAAACAAACACATCCTAAAAAGAAGTACTCCCAGACACAACGTTCAAGTATTTGTTTTTCTTCCTATGATAATTTTCAAGGTTAATGTATATTTACCAGTGGAGTATTACATTTCAGATTATTCTTTATTTGAATCTATATATATATAAATTTATTTTTAACATTACCATATAAAATCTACAATTTTATTTTATTTTTTATTTCAGTTCTCATAGTTTAAATTTTTTATTTTATTCTTATTTCTTTTATAGTTTCAATCCAAACTTTTCAATCTCTTATTTTATTCTTATTCATTTCATAGATGTTTGAATATGTGCACCATCGCCTAATATATTTTTTCAAATTATTAAACACAATCAAATATGTTTTCATATTAAATACTTGATTTGCCTCTTAGTTTTTCCACTTATGTTTTTATTTATTGTTAATATTTATTTATTTACACAATAGTTCATGATTTATATTAATTAGATATGTGTATAAGTTTTTCATATTACATTTATGATTTTTTAAATGTGAAAAAACACGTTAAAAAAACTCTACATGTTTAAAAAACAAAATATCATGTATTGATGTTTCAATTTAATCTTTATTCTTATAATTTTGTGTTTTTTTCCTAAACTCTTTTATAAAAGTTTAATTGTTTTTAATTTTACTTTTTAATCCAAGTTGATAGTGTATTGCTTTTTTTCTTTTAATTTTCATCCCCAATTAGTGTTTTTGTTGTTTGTAGTCTAGACTTAAAGAGACTAAGATTGATTCGATCTTTTAATGTCTTAATAATTTTACTCAATATTTTATTTTATTTTTTAAATTAAAATTTTTCAGTGTTTATAAATCATTTTCATTTTGATGTCAAAAATATTTTTTTAAAAATAAAAAAATATTTTTTAAACAACCTTAACTAGACTCCAAAAATTCACTTAAGGAACCTATTTCTGGGTGTTTTAAGAATTTACATGTAGCACACGAAAGAAATCACTTAGGTAGCCTTTGACATTAACATCGAACTCGATCTAGTGACTTATAATCTTCATAAAGTTTTTTTATTTATTCATGAATTATTTCTCTACATATATAAAAATACAGAGAAAACAACCTATTAATATATTTGCCGTTAAATCATCTAAAAAATTATCCATTAAAAATAAAATATATTTGCCATTATTATCTGGTCAATGGACAATTGGGTATGCTGTATACATTAGTTGCATGCATTGAAAAAGTATTTCTTTGACACCTACGATTGATTGGTAAAAATCAATGAAACTAATTTGTTGTTCCGGGTCTTTGACACAGAGTTTCAAAAATATTTTTGGAAAAAATTGAAAATTTTTATTTTTAATTAATTTTTTTGGTGTTTTTAGATCATTTTGATATGATGATATATATCAAAAATAGTTTTTTAAAAATAAAAAATATATTATTTTAATGTATTTTTGAACAAAAAACACTTTCAAAAACAAATTTAACCACATTCTCAAACATGCACGTATTATACATAAAAAAACTCTTGTTTTTTCCACAATCCCAATCAAATTTACGTTCTAAGATTTACATTTAAGTGTGAGTTTCAATTGATATTTAATTAAAAATTATTTTTAAAAATAGATTTTTTTTAACTCCAAGTATCTCAAAATCATAAAAAAATATTTAAAATAAAATCACGTTATAGAAAAATATTTAAAGATGATCAAGGAACAATTAGGGATTGCTGAAAGGGAAAAGATTTATTAGCAAAAACAACATCTCCATGCTTTTCATTCATATACCTCAACGAATAGTGACCCAAAATAGTCTCCGTCACATGCAACCATGTCGGGTTATGTGTCCATGTCTTCCAAACCCTATCAGCCCTGTGGACTCTTGTACCCCTTTCCCACGTGTCACTGCATATCAATTTTCCACATGGCACCAATAAATATATAAATAAACCCGACATATCAGCTTCTAGTGTCGGCCTTTCCAAGCTCTAACCAACACGCGGACATCAGAATTCTTGATTTTGTCTCCCACATAAGCGGTCAAGATCACTTCTCCCATCCCATCAAATGTTAGCCGTTGATTTAGGGATGCAGTGGAAGTCAAGCGGGGCAAATATCAAGAACTGTAGTTTAACCATGCGTCCACGGTACATTCGCACGTGTGATTACTTGTTGCAAAATTGACTTATTGGGAGCAGTTATCAAGAAATAAATGATTTAAAAAAATAAAAATTATATCTAAATAAATATATTACATGAATGGCAGGGTGGGGGTTCAGGAGGTCAGGGGCAGGTGAGCCAGGTGGGTACGTGGTGGCTCGTGATTGGGGCTAACCTGACGGGCTCACATGAAAGGATCTATCACTTGCCTTTTCAATTTGTTGGCTTTTGATGTTTTATTTTGCTCATAGAAATGTCACTTTCTCTTCTTTTGACTGTACCGTGGCGCAGGAGCTTTTTGAAACAATCACAGACCAATAAACGGTCATGGATTGGGCCTGGGCTTGCAGGCCTATGGGGCATATAGCTAACAGCCTAGTGTTCACGAAGGTGACCCAAAATACCTTTTTAGACTACAAAGGGTGGAGTGAGTCAGATGGGATTATTTAGGTAAATTATCACATTTTAAAAATATAATTTATAAAATAATTAGTTATATAGCATAGTCGATAAAGTTGCAAATAACATATGACCCACGTGTCAAAGAAGTTATATAATACTTAATTATTATAGGTATTATTTGCAACTTGCATCTCGAATAAATTATAATTATATCTAATAATCTCCACAAATCATCCAATTTAATTTCGGGTCTGTAATATCCTTAGAGATTTTAGGAGAACCAATATTATCTTAGCTCATGGATGGACCCGGGTCATTAGTAAACCGGTCGAGGACGTTCGTGGACATTCAATAAAATCAAATTAATACTAATTAAAAATAAATTGCATTTAATTAATTTAGAAGAATTGTTCTATATACTTATAATTGTCAGTTTGGCATTGCGATCCCACCGGTTTTTGGCCAAAATTTGAAAAAGAAATTCATTTTAAATGAATATGTTTTTGTGTGTTTTAGATCATTTTGATGTGCTGATTTCAAAAATAATTTTTTAAAAATAAAAAAACATCATTTTGATGTATTTCGGCACAATAAGCACTTTGAAAAGCTACCGCAACAACACTCTCAAACAGGCCATAAGAGTGAAATGTGGGTGGTGAGTGTTTACCCATGGTGGCTGGTTTGACGTGAAAATCTAACATCTGCCGCTGATAGAGAAAGAAAGCGCAGCTATCGTGGGGAAAGCTAGAAAGCAATTTGATTTTTATCAATTGCTTATTTGGAATGCAAGAACAAAAGGGTTGATAACTTCGATTCAAGAGCTCGATCCTAGCATGGTATTCCTAAAGGAAGAGCTCCCTGAAATGAGTTGATGATCATCCATGGCTTGTCAGCTAATGCTCTGATTGTATGCTGATAAGGTGGTTTAGCTACGTGAATTTACAAACTAGGGCTTACCAGATCTTCAGCACTTGCGACGGTTGAATCACAATCAACACTACTGTGAAACTCCGATCCAGGACAGTTAGCCAATCCTAGGATTTCTCAGAGAGATTGAGTGGAAGATGTCCCCAATTCTTCTTTTTCTCTTGTACTTTCGTGTTCTCCTTCAGTTTAACGTTATGTTTATACCTAAGAAAATGTACACAAAGGGCCAGAAAACGAAAGAAAAAAAGAATCACAAGCTTCCATTAAGAAGGATCTGCAGAGGTACATGAACAAGCACCACCAAACTGGGAATGAAAACAAGCTTGGCAACTAGGGATTGTGTGGAATATTCTGGTACATTCTTTTGTGCCTATAATGTTCTCTGTTGCATGCAGGCTACCATATGGTTAATTATAAAACACATATAATAGTCAAGGTGGCCCATTATTCTGGATTTCTGTAAATCCAAACGGTGTCGATTCTGCAAAAAAGTTAGATTGATTTGCAAATACATGATCAGCTGAGGATACAGGTTTTGAGCCGGGTGGCTATGCATGCAACCGACATCAGAATAAAAGACATGAGATAATACTTTGGAAGGACTGCGTGAACTTTCCAGTGTGGAAGACAAGCTTTGCTTTGTTGGCACAGAACGACAACTTATGTGGGAATGAGTGGTCCGTCGGTAGGCTAGGTTAGGAATTTGGATCGGGGCACAGAAGGTAAGTGATAGGGCACTAGGCTAGTAGGCAGCTGTGGAGTGAGACAAAAGGGAATTTAATGGGTGTGGAAAAGCAGAAGACTTCGGAGAAGAAAACAAAAGGGACATAAGGTAAGAATCCAGGAAAGTAATACATTTTTCTCTCAAAAACAAACAATTTTGAAGCAAGTAAGAGGTAAAAGATAACCCTGATTTGATGGGTCATTAGAAATCTCCAAAACCTACTTCGTCAACTGCATGGTCCCTGTCAGGGGTCGTGGCTGGTTTAGGGCTAGAGTCTCAGACACCACCATTGATGTTTGGTTGTGAAAATGGTAACATATCTCGTATGGTCTTCATACTTGAGAAGATAAAAGCTGTGGAGCTTCTCGTGCATGGTGGCTTTTGAGTTGTATATATATCATGTAAGCTTTTGTATACTAGTATATATACAAAAACTACTAAATAATTTTTATCATGTAAACTAAATAAACATTGAACTTAAAATATGTGATTATATATATATATATAATTTTAATCCAAACTTAATTTCAATCATGGGTTTAACTAAACAAGCATATCTTTTTTTTCCCAACACAATAACAACATTTTCACGATTCTAAAAACTTAACTCTCTAAAAGCTTGCATGATTATCACCACCACTTCGAACTTAGAAGTACAATCTAGAATGGAATTTTTAATTTAATTATATTTTTTTTCTTATTGTTGTTGTCAAGAAGAGTTCGTCGAGCTACTTCCATGATTTCCCATTGCCATCCAAACCCTCCTTTTTTCTTTTTTTTATTTATAAGAGGGTTCATATCCATGTCTTTATTTTAGCAAAAATAAACATATTATAACTATATATTATTAAAATGTTTCAGAAGGCAGGATAAGCCATGCGGTTAACTAAAACCAAAGAAAAAAAAAAGTAGGGCAGGTGAACCAAAATTAATTAATTCGAGTGATACAAAACATCGTAACGTATAAATAAGAAAATAAAGTCGAGTTTGAAGAGAAAACAAATACTAGATATTTGATTAATAAGAAAAAACACAGAATAATTAATTGTCTTTTTTAAACTTCAAATTCAGAATCTTTAATTACTCAAATATAAAGAAATATATAATCTGCGAGTCAAACCAGCTAACTACCAGAAATGAAACACATAACTTAGAAGTACTTTATAAAGCAGTTAATAGCAACCTATAAGGTGGTCCAGTTAGTCCTTACTGGTCTCCCTCCATTAATGTCGTGCCTGAGTTATAGTCCTTAACGTAGGTGCCTCTTCATGTTAGGGTAGAAATACATAGTGCTTGAATACAAAGTGAAACACAGTGTGGACAAGGAATTCACCATGAAGTGCTAGGGCACACGCATTTGCTATATCAGTACTGATAGTAATCAGTGTTAATTTCTTTTTGTTTCGGCTGAAATGGCTGAAACGTTTTGTATTAATTAAAAAAAACGAGATAAAACGGCATAGTTTTTATATCGCTTAAAATTTTGACCTGTTCTGGGAATTCCGTCCAAATTTCAGCCAGAACGTTTTGGTTTCGTTCCACCTATTCCATTTCGGCCAAATATTGTTTTTTAAATAATTAATAATTTTACAATATCAATCATATCTCTTAATCTGACCATTAGATTTGGATGAGATTTTACGAGGAATCTCTTGATATATTTATATATATTATGTTAAAATTTCAAAGCAATTAGAAAATGTAATGACCTTGCGAGATTGATGATGATATTCTCGTAATATTTTACGTGTTTATAATTTTGTTTAGATTAAATTGCACATTCTAAATAAATTTTTTTAAAATTAATATATTTAATTATATATAAATATGTACATAAACAATACAATCCTGAAACAACATATAAAACACTTCAAAACCAAAACATTAATTTCCAATTAAAAAAAACAAATGACCAATGTAAACGGAATTGATAAACTTGATAGTGACAGGACCATGAAGAGGGAGAGAGGGCTCTCTGCCCCCTGCAACTTCTCTTTTTCTTACAGTAGAAATGGAATTTGAGCATCCCAATGTGATGTCAAAAGAGCGCACATGACTTTGGACGCTGCAATTGAAGCTGTAGTAGCTTCTTTGAAAGGCCCAAAAGATTTCCTTATTTTATTTTATTTTATTTTATTTCTGCAGCTAACTTACCATCTGCTTCTTCTTTTCTGGCTTGTTTTCTTGTTTGTTCTCTCTTTATAAAGCCGGCCAAGAGATACCTGCTAGCCAACTCCCTCATCTCTTTAGTTTCTCCTTCAAGATTCCAGTTCAATTGGGAGTTTCTGATCATTGACTGACATGGGCTTATTGATTGGCAAGAAGCAATGCAGGACCCTGTATTGGAGGCTCAAGGCAGCAGTGAGGAGGGCTGTGAAAAGGAAGGGTGGGGAGATGCGATTCAAGTTCCAGTATGATCCTTCGAGTTATGCTCTCAATTTCGATGATGGTGGTTGCAATTTGGGTTCAACTGAACATGCATTCAGACATTGTAAGACCCTTCAGGAGAGCTGTCTTATTCTATGGATTTACGTTGTCTGGGTAGAAGAACCTTGAGAGAGAGTTGTGTTTGCTTGTTCATTTCATCGTTGACCTTCGCGTGGCAGAGAAGAAAACTAGTTTCTTTATTAATTTCAGTTCTGTATTCTCTTGGACCCTTTCCTTTCCTCTCCTTTTTCTTTTTCTTTTTCTTTACCCAATTCTGTGTCGTTGCTGTTGCTAAGCAACCCTGTTAAGCAGAGGAATGGCAGAAAGAATTCCATTATTAAGTGACTTGTGTAACGATTCAGAATTTAAACAACTCTTTTCTGATGAGAGAATCTCGTCTCTTGGGAATTTATATAATGAAAATATTGGAAATAACAAAGTTTTCTTTGATATCAAATTTAAAAACCAAAATTAAAACCTAATTAAATTTTTGGGCAGATTCGAGGTAACCGATATCTTCGTAGAACAAGTAATTTGTTCTAAAACAATTTCTCCCCGATTGTCTCGTTCTGAATCCTCTTCCCCTTTTATTATTCTTCCCTGATAGGTAGCAATTTGAATTTTGAGATGTGTTTGTCCATGTTAATCCTGGTTTGATTGCCAATTAACTTCTTCAAAACAGCGTAGTTTTCTTCCCTTTTTATTCATTGATCTCCAGCCATCCATGTAAATTATACCTATCTAAATCCCGACCCTACACGCTAACACTCTTCTTTTATTTCTTTGCAAGCGACCTTGTCGGTGAAAGGTTATCTCACCTCAATTCCTCAAGGAGTTGCGAGCCTGGCCGGACTTGCTTGTACTGATCTCATTGTATTTATAGATAACAAGTCAAGATTGCTTGGTATTATTTTTAAAAATATTTTTATAGTTTAAAAATATATCAAAATAATATTTTTTTAAAATAAAATTATTTTTACAAAATAATATTAAAAAACAATTTAAAAACACAAAAACAAGCAGACATTCTTGTTATAATAATCCACAACTTCAAAGAGAGCACAAGCATTGTCGCGTATAGATACATATCGACAGTGGACGGGTTTGGAGTCGAAGGGAAAGAACAGCAAACAAATTGTAAGAGAGAACAAATAACTGTCTAGAATAACTGTAATTTGAGTACATAAATTTATCGTTCCATCCAGTTTCTGCATTTCCAAACTAGGCCAAGCCGAGAACTTGCGCGCATCTCAAATTGCAGGGTCTTCAAGCATGGCAGTGGATAAATCTTTTATCCGAGGATAAGCAGCTCTCTCGTCAAGTTGGTTCTGAGCCCATAGCAACATTTTTAACAAGTTTGGAAGCTTTGGATCTGTGATTATGTCATTTCATAATAAGGAAAACCCCAATTAATTCTTCATATAAAAATAAGATGCTGCAAAATAACAACATCAAGAATCAACTCAACAATCCCAATAAAGCACGACGGATGCGAGAACAAAGGAAACAGTCAAGACCCAAACTAGGCAGCCTCTACTGCCTGCATCATCTCTTTGCCCTTTTCATCATCTCCTTAAGAATTCAGCAAATATTGTGAGAGAAAATAAGCATGTCCAATTTCATAGCTACTGGTGTGACCTAAGGAAACTCTCTGCCTTTCTCAATATTCCTATAAATTCTCCCCAAAGGAAAGAACAAAATGGCTGCGTTTTAAGTGAGAGCCAATGCTCAGGCTCTTGGCGCTACTGAGGGAAGAACAAGCACCCTTCACGTGGGTCCTTAAATCAGCAATGTTCAATTGGGCAAAAATAAAAAGGTTAATTCTGACATAAAGGATACTATTACAGTAACTGATGCCCAGTTTAGACCAATATCTAATTGACATGTCTGGGAGGTAAGCATCCCTTTGTACAGCTATGAGGGTGGAAGTTTGTGTATGATGGTGTAATGAACAGAAGAGTATGTCCAGAAGATATATCAAGTCATAATTTATTGGGTTACCAATACCATGACATAGCTGGTAACAAAAAAGATTGAAGTATTCGATACAAAGGTGTTTGATTTCTTCTTCTTCTCCTCCTTTTTTCCTTATGGTATGTAAAAATAAAGAGCAGCATACATCACCCGAGTACATGGAAACATTCAATTCTATTTACACACACGAGCATACCAAAAAAAAAACAAGAAAAAGGAAAGAAATTCACCAACCTTTTTCACGACTCTGGCTCGTAAGGATAGCTGCATTCACCTCACTTGCTGTCTTCAGGCGCTGTGAAATATCCAAAAGTCCTCCAACAGGGCAGTTAGAAACATCTTCAAAAGCCAGCAGTGCAACAGTCCTCTCCAATTCTTCTAAAAAGCTTTGCTGCAGAATACATCAACTTGCTCAGGTCATTTATTATCACCATAGTTGTCATGTTAACGTGTCTACTAAGACAGTATTTATCTTCAAGGTGACTACCCATTATTAGTTTCAATAATTATGCAAGCCATTTAATCATTGAAGTTTGATCGAGTTCGGGGGGGGGGGGGGGGGGGCACAAGGAATTTCAAATGGTATAATAGAAGTCAACATAACAAAATTAAGAATTCGGAATTACATTTTCTTCTCCCCTTGGTGCAAGTTCCTCCTGAGCAAACTCCAAAGCCTCTTCTACTTTGCCATTCCGAATCAGTTCTATGAATCTCTGTTGCTGGAGATGGAAAAACAGTTGCGGATTTGTGTCCAGTATCTGCATAAAGTATTTTCACATGAGGAAATCAAGATAGAAAAAAGGCCAAACTGTATATGGTTGTCTTACAACACACACACACAAAAAAAAACACTGCAAAGAGACAATTTTGACAAAATGAATAGCCCTCACTTGAAAGAATTATGTTTCTGAAATTCCACAACCGCCATTAGAGATGAAATTTCCATACCCTAGCTTTCTTTATTACTTTCCTGTCTGTAATTTCATTAGAACACACAAACCAGGCAATATGCCAAACACCATGCATGAAAAAATGGCATCACTCTATCTTGGCTAGACTAACATGAGTAGCAAAGATGCAACATGCAAAATGCTAACATACAATCCTGCAGTTTATTCAATTCCTTCCTTGAAACAGTCGTAGCTAATTAGCACTCGGCCCATAAGCAGATCATTGACACGCACAATTGCATGACATGTTTGAGAAAACAGTTTAAACAAACAAACAATGTAGTCAAATCGTTCTAACAAACTATGAAAGGGACCATAATTTGTGTATACTTGACCAACAAGTCACCTTCGCATAGATTGTAGCAACACAATAAAAAGTCTAACCTCAGGATTTAAATCATTGACTTTCTCAATAGCATCCTCAACATTTCCACACTGCACAGCCTTCTTAACAGCCATTCGATCTGTAATTGTTGCAAGATCTATACCTGCTGTTTCTCAATAAGGAAAAACACAGGATCCTTGCAAGGTCATGCCACCAGAGCATGAAACATAAAATGCCAGCACTAAGAATGAGCTAATATTGAGGATAAAGGATACGATCAGTTCCTGACTCCATCTGGAATTTCTCGGCAGCATCAACATAACCTTCAGTAACAAGAAAGTTCATCACCAATCTATTCATGTCTTCTTTCCTGATTTTTACATCATTAAGCTTCTTTTCCCACTCTGCTCTTGTAATCACCTTTTTCGTTGCAGCCTGTGCACAACAACAATAAACATCCAAACCTATCCAACTATTCCAGTTCCATTCAATTTGTTCCGGTCTGTATTTTGTACACTAAATGCCACACAAATTAGGCGGTGCAAAATTTCATATATTTTATTTCCCATTTTTGCAAACTAAAAGAAGAAGAAGCATTGACACGTATTTTCCCATTTGGATCTAATCTAACAAAACTGTAGCTCAAACTACTTGTCATGGTTATTTGGCAGGTCCCTAAAAAACACTCTTTTTATTTGAATTCACAAGGCCCTCTTCTAGAACAATATTTACATCATGACCAACCAGAGACAGCACCACATAATGAAAATCAACAGAGATCCAATGTAACACCAATCCAGTCAGTATTACCTTATAGTTGACAACTGACAAACCCTTGAATGATCTAATTTCATTGGCTTCAACAAAACACGAGATTAAACACTTCAATATCACCAAATCAATCAAGAGTCACAGAACCCTAATTCAAAGTACTTATCACAGTCATTTGGCTAGTCTAAGTGAAGAGCTCACTCTCTTTCCAAAAATTGAAGCCCTTTGCCTGTTTTATCTATCAAAATTTTCTTTCACGATCAAGAAAAAGAACACATTTTCCAGTAAAACGCAATCAATATCCAAATGCACCATTAAAATCTAATCTAAAACCCTAAACAACATTCTTTCATTTCCTCCAAAGAAAACCACAGCAACAATCGTAACTAGTCACTACTAAAAATAAAATGAAAACAGAACTCCTATTTATTTATTTATTTATTACCATTGCTTCAATTTCTTCAAGCTGACGAATCACAATCCAGAACAGTGACATCATTGAACCATCATCATCGCTAACCAAAACCGGACTCCACTTCTCTCTGTAACCAGACAAACACCCAGATTCAAAACGCTTAAAGGCCCTAAAATCTACACCGTTACACTCATCAGGAAGTCAACAATTGTAATTACACTCACCAGAGAGTCAAAATCCCTAACTGTGTTGTAATTTATGATCCAGTAGATTGGATTGCGTTTTGAGTTTCCAGGAGAGAAAAATTCCAGGAAAGATTTTGCGCGAGATAAAATTTTGAGGATGAGATTGGTATTTTGGCTTCTTTCACATTCTGCTTTGTACGACGAACAGTAACTATTTGGGTTACGACTGGCGAGCTCTTAATGGGTATGGGCCTGTATTTTAAATGGGCCTTTGGTAGATATACTATTGTTCTGCTATTGGCCTAATAGATAATCGAGGGGAGGCCATTGCATATTCGGGCTAGACCTCTATGAAATATGAATTTATTCCATTTTTGTAAATGTACCTGAGCATATATATGAAAATACAGTATAACCTTGATTGAATTTTTTTTATATTAATTTAAATTATAATTTAAATAATAATTTGATTAATTACACCTTGATTGGTTAATATTTGTTTATGATCTCAAGCATATTAATTTATAAATGTTAAATATAACTTAATTATAATCTTGTTCTGAAAATATTTTTTATTCTAACTATTAGGAAAGCTATGATAATGGTAGAAATTAAAATCCATCCAATAGTGTATTGAGTGTAAAAAATAAGGTGTAATTAGGAAAAATACAAATGGTAGCAATAATAAAAAAAACAAAATTATACATAGACATGATTAAATCGAAATATAGAATTAAGATTGACTTCTATACTATGATATTGCCTGGCAGATTCACACAGTTAGTTTTCCAATTTTATGGTAATAAGATATATTTTTAAAAATAAAATAAAAAATTCATCTGACTGTGTAAAGATGATTAGTGGTAAAAATATAGGACTACGGATTTGTTTTCCTGTGATCTCAAGTTTGAACCTTGTGATTACTAATATAATAATTATTAAAGATTTATATGATTATTAACTTCAAGATTTATAAAATTAATTAAGATACGTGCAAACTGTTTCGAACATATACGTAAATAAATAAAAAGTTTCCTTGTTTATTAAAACTCTATCGACAATTAGACAAAAAAAAAACCAGGTACTTGACGATTAAGGAATTTGTGTAGGGGCAGCCACACGCAACGTGTAACTTTCAGAAATGTTTGAATAGTTTAGTAAGCTTTTGATTTATTCATTCTAGAGTGTTCCATTCAATAATTGAGTTGCTAGAAATCATCCCCGTTGAGGTTGATTAAAATTTATTTTTATATATTTTAAAATTATTTCGATGTGTTTATATTAAAAATATTTTTATAAATAATAAAAAATACTTAAATTTAATTTTAAATAAGAAAATATTTTAAAAACAACAATCATCTATGTTAATATTGCCTGTGAGCCGGCAGTAGCCATGCTTGCAGACTTTTCTTTTGGAATAGAAAGCCAGCTCAGTGAGTTCAGCGCGGGGATAAGAGTGGGAATTCGTCAAATACATGGCTGCGCTTTACTTGGAACCTACGCATCTCGCAGGAAAAAGGGGGAAGAAAATAAATTTAGGTTTTGTTAACTGTTTTTGAATCATCTCTTGTTAAGTTGTTCGGTTATTTGGGGTTGGTTACGTAATACAATAGCTCAGTTCAACCACTTGAGGGCCCACCTTAATTTTATATGAGTTTATATTAGTTTGACGACGGATTTTTTGGATTGATTGATATGAGTTTATTGTGGATTGATCCATGTTACTTTTTATGCTATTTTTTGTATTTTATTTTTAATTGATTTTTTTTAATTAAATTATCTTGTTTTTGATGACTGGTTCATGAAATTAACTGGTTAACTTGAATTATTTTAAGTTCAATTTTGATTTATTAATTTTATTCATAAATATTAGATTAATTGAGATTTGAGGTTTATAATTCATTTTAATTTGTTTTGTACAGGGTTATTATATTCTTATAACTGTTGTTGTGGATTTGACATGTTAACCCGGGTTGATCTAGGTTAATCTAATATGTTGTTATATTTTTTTATCAACACGAATGTCCAGATTAACTTGTGTGCACCTCGACTAATATCACGGGTTTTAAAATTAACGACTATATAACTCTCCGGTTACCATCATATTAGTAAGCTCGAATCTGAGACCACAAAGAGAACAAACTCCTAAGTTCTAAGCTTATACCACTGAGTCATCTACTAGATGGTTAATATGTTATTATCTTAATGTTAAAAGAATATATCATTTTGAGTTTTTATAGCACTTGTATTTGAAAAGTTTTTTGATTTTTTCCTTGCTTTACATTAAATGTTTTCAGTGATTTTCATATATTTTGATTTATTAATTTAAAAAAAATATTGTTTTAATACATTTCAAAGCAAAAAAGAACTTTGAAATACCTCTACCACACAATAGCAAATGAGTTCTTAGTCAAACTATTTTTTTCTACAAGTTTCATGAATTATTTTCGGACTTGCTAATCCAACCGGTTACATCAAGTCAACTCTCGCAGCATTTGATTTTTCTCCACTAAAAAAATAGCAATATTCGAGTATTTATTTATGCTTAATAAAAATTTAAACAGTTAACGTCATAGAGCAAGTCAATGATATAGAATTCAACTAAAAAAAAAAAGTGAAAGAGCAATCTCTTGACCACTAAAAAATACGTAAAATCTTTTATTGGGTTAATCTCATGCTCTTAGCAGTCTCGTGACATAATTTTAAAAACAGGAGATTTTTTTGGATTGAAAATGATTTTGTTATATATATATATATATAATCGTACAATGTTTTAATTTTGAGAAACACCATAATAAAGATCCGAATCTTGCCCAAAACTTGCAAGATTGGACGTACAAATTTTTAAACCAGAAGAATCATGTCGTGACATGGAGGGAAGATCATATAATGTGTTTAGTGACGTGGTTGTTATTGTTTTTAAAAATATATTTTTTTTATTTTTTAAAAATTATTTTTGATATCAATATATAAAAAATTTAAAAATATATAAATAAATAATTTTTAAATTTTTAAAAAATAATTTTGAAATATAATTACAAAGTTTGGTGGGCTCTCACGTCTTCTCTTGGACTATTTATGCTTCGGGAAAAGACCATACATACCACTATCCTAGACTTCCTAGTAACTTCTCACAAAACGCGGCAATAATTTCTGGCTATCTTACAATAATTCATCGGTGCTTGTCGTTTTACGTCTGTGACAGCTACTGTATTCATAAAACATGATCAAGTTGCCAAAATACCTTTTTATTCTAAGTATTTATAAACATTGTATGAATCACTTTAGAGCATCACCACTAGCCTATTATAATTTTTCAAGTCTCAAATTAATTTTGTAATAAAACCTATAAATGTTGTTTGTAATAAAACCTATAAATGTTGTAAGTCTGTGTTTTTTAAATTATGTTTTATTTAGAAATACATCAAAATAATATTTTTTATTTACTTTTTAAAAATTATTTTTGACATTAAGGAATAATCTCACTTAAAAACTTAAGCTATTAGGTGAGATCCCATAATATAATTTATATTATTCTCTAACACCCCCTCAAGTGAAAGCTCTTTGGGCTTGAAACTTGCACATGTTCATACTATCTTGTGCTTGATTTTTATCAGATAGAATAGGGGGTGAGATTCAAACTTATAACCGCCACGTCAACAAGACTCCGGTACCATATTAAATAATCATCTCAACTAAAAGCTTAAGCTATTAGATGAGTCATGTTAACATACAAAACCACATGGTAAATGAATTTATTTTTTTATACCATGATCATATATTGCTGTATCTGTTCTCTCCATGGACAAGATTTTGATTGAATCAAAGCACCGTTCTCTTTCTCAAAACCAAGTTTTAATTTGAAGAAATATCATAAGAAATACACACACACGTCACTTCCAGGGATACAGATCTTGCCTAGAACTTGCATGTGAAGAGAGCGTGGCAATAAACAAAATATACTGATTTTCTAAACAACGACAAGGCTCTCGTGACATGGAGGGAGCATCCAATAGTTTCGTGGATTTTCAGGTCTTCTCTCTTGGTCTGCTTATTTTCTGGAAAAGAACCAATCACGCTGCATCTACAGTGCGCTGGCCAGTTAGCTTCTCACAATAATTTCTGATAAGTACATTTAAGTCACACCAAGAGAATTTTGAAATTGTTGTTGGATTTGTTTTTTAAAGTGTTTTTTGTTCAAAAATATATTTAAATAATATTTGTTTTTATTTTTTAATAATTATTTTTGACATCAGCACATCAAAAAGATATGAAAATATTAAAAAAATTGATTTAAAAATAAAACTCTTTCCAAACACATTTCTAAACACGGATCTTAAATTTATGAAAAAACATTCTATTTTTTTCATCAAGTGGAGTCCCATTTTTTATTTATTTTATGGCTTGTAAAAATTAGACATTACACGAGACTTCCAAGTATTGGGCTTGACAACCCCTCCACACGTCTATAAGTTCCCAGCACAAGTGTTCTATGTCTATTTAGGGCTTGTTTGGGATGGTGATTGTGGTTGTTTTTTAAAGTACTTTTCATTTAAAAATACATTAAAATGATATTTTTTTTTAAAAAAAATTATTTTTGACATCAACGAATCAAAATGATTTAAAAACACAAATTTTTTTTTATTTAAAATGAATTTTTTTTTCAAATTTTGAGAAAACGGCGGTACAACCACCGTCCCAAACAGCCTCTTAGTATTTTTAGTTGAGATTGTTGAAAATTCATATGTTTTTTTTTAAAATATATATATAAAAATAATTTAAATACACTAAAAATATTTGATTTAAAATAAAATAAATATATATATATATTTTTTTTTCAAAAATAATTCTGAACACATCAAACAATACCTAACTACTGGTGGATTGGGACCGCCAGCATGCAGTTGCCGTCCGGGCTGGGGACGAATCAGGCATTGGATGCTTTGCTTTGATCGACAACTACCAAACACGAGTTTGGACGATTCCACACGAAAAATCCAAGGGACACGGTTTTCTACCAAGGCGAAAACGAACTGAAATTTCTTGTTCTTTTGGCAGAGGATAAGATACAGAAGAAGCATCTGCCGGCATGGAAAACACGTCGGTAAAATTCCATCACCTAAATTGGTACTTTCTTGGAAACGTGGATCACGGGGCTTTCTTATAACTTTCATTCGCTTTCGGGCATTTTTGAAATCTTCACCAACTCGAGAATCTTCTTTTTCTACCGTTGGAAGGTCGGTGTTTCCACAGTTGTCAGCAGTGTTGACTTCTTCTTCTCTTTTTTTTTTTTTTTTTTTATCTAATAAAACCTTATTTTAAAAAACACATATTTTGTGAAATCAAGTTGGCGAGTAAAATCTTGGTTGTTATAAACTTTTATAAAAAGTGCAAGTTCTAACTCGAACTTGAGATCTACCATGCAGATCGCAAGTCATCAGGTCATGCTCCTTGAGAACTTTAAAACTCAAGTTGTTATGGGCTCTTATGAGATGACTTTGTTTAAGATAATGTTTGTAATTGTTATAACAATGTTTTATAAAGTGTTTTTTTATTATAAATATATTACAATAATCTTTTATTTTTTAAAATTTATTTTTGACATCAACGTATCAAAAAAAATATATACTTCAAAAACAAACTACCTCATTCATGAACCATTATATTATTAGGATAATCATTAGGTTAGCCTTGATTAATTATTTCATCTAAAATAATATTATTTTAGATTTTTTATTTTTTTAGAGTTAATATGACTAAGTTTTATCTATTTTTTTTAATTAAATAGATTACATGTTAATAAATTAAATTAACTAAATTCAACCAGATAAATATTCAAGTTGGTTTAAACCTAATCAGTCAAGTAAAGTATGATTTGTTATTTTTTTTATACGAGAAAACATCATCCCTAAAAACACACTTAAATTCAAGTAAACGAGTAAAATACTAATTGTTTTAAATTTTTATAAAAAATACATGTTCTGAATTCAACTCAAGACCTGCTTAAATTATAATTTTTTTTTCATCACATCTCGCGGTCTTAAAGAGCTGATTTGCTAATCTCCTACGCCGGCGAGCTGAATAACTAAGATTATCACTATGTATATGTGTGTTGCGTGTCTCTTACCTCCCATGTAAAGGCCAGCCACCCATGGATTCCAATCCCCTGTCGTTTTCGATCTATTTTATTCATAGACCGGGGACTTCATTTTTTTTATAAAAAATAATTAAATCCTCATTGCTTACCTTTGTTTTTAAAAATTTATGCGCAGGAATCTTGACCCACTAAAATGAGTCCGTACAAAAATCTAGATAAAGACATCTTTAATTTGAGAGGTTTTTATAATCACATTACGAATAAAGTTGAGAAAAATAGAGCAAAGATTTGTTTCCCCTATACATTGGATTCCTAAGCAAAAGCTTGTCACGGTAGGTAGATGTTTCAAACACTATTATAGTAGTCTTTTTCTCTTAAACTATATAAAAAATATAACTTATATTTTTTTATATTGTATATGATCGTGTTTTAAATCTTGACTTCTTAAAAGTTAAAATAATAATTTTTTATTTATTTTAAAGATATGTTTTTCATGTATTTTACACGGGAAATTTTGTATCTTATATTAGTTTTAACCAAATATTTTTTAAATCACACATAAATTTATTTATTTAGAACTGCCACCACAAAATCTTTCATAATACTAAACAAACACCTAAAAACATTGAATTAACATTGTGTTTTTTATTCTTTAAATAAATGAAAATGAAAGAAATCCATAGTATTCTTCATTTAGTTAGGTGTTTTAAAAACACTTCATGTGAATAAAAATTACTTAGCTATCAAATTATCATATGATGATATATGATAGATACACAAGTAATATAATCTATTTTTTCATGAAATGTTTTAGCTAAATAACACTTTTTTATTTTATTTTTAAAGGGTGTTTGGCCTCGAGTTTTAAATAAAGTTTTTTTTATATATTTTTTTTAAAAATTAATTTTTATATTAAAAATAATTTTGAAAGAATAAAATAAAAATATTTTATCATAAAAAATAATAAACAACTGGATTTGATTGTCATGATGTGACATTCCAAACATGTTCGTGCAATGGAATGATGAGATTGAGAACTCATCCGTGTACTTTCTGGAGCTCCTGCTCCTGCTCCTACGAAGGATCCCATCAATCGGGCTCTCTTCCGTATCTACTAGCGAGATAATTGCTCGCCAATTATTCTTGGACAGGATGTGCAAAACGTGAGGTGGGGGAAGTTCCCTATGTTTCACGTTAGCTTTGCTTACTGCGATGTATAATATTTTTATTTAAAAATATATTAAAATATATTTTTTAATATTAACTTATTACAATTATTAAAAGATATTGATTTAATATATTTTCAATCCAAACATATTTTAAAAATGTATTTAAATATAGTTTCAATTGAACAGAATATGACACGTTGCATTTTTTAACTAATATTTTTAGACAAGGAACTCTGACAGAGCGGCTCAACACGGCCAATTCTATGGGCACTCAATAGCTACTCACTGGAGTCGTGTCTATTGGATGATAAACAAAGCTTCTAGTTATAAGGAAGAGCTTGAAGAACAGAGAATTTGGACAAACAAGATTTTATTGAAGAGGCTTTTCCTTAGAGAATAACTCTCTTCGGGTTCTGCCTTAAAACATTACACCCAGCCTCTATTTATACAAGTTTGGAGGCTTTTGCTTACATCATTGATTACATAAGAAAACACATAGAAAAGCACTCACCTAATGACAAGACATCACTTATTACATAATGGAGCACTTACCTAATAATGGAGCACTACATAATAATGCACCACTACATGACAAGACACCACTTGTTACATAATTGAGCACTTACTTATAACACACCCTATATAAGACAAATAATAATTATCAACTGACAATAGGTTCATGGTCTGGAGAAAGGTTCTGGTCTGATAAGTCATCCTGGACTTGTAGGGCCAGATCATAGTCGTCTTCATCAATCATTGCCATCTCATGTGGTTTCAGGAGTGTCGGGATTCCCAGAATTATCTGCTTAATTTTTTTATTTTTGTACTGCATTCTCAGATTATGAAGATGGTCGGAATAGTGAGGGTCATAAAAATCATATCCAGGTTCTTCATCAGGATCTGTGCCTTTAGGCCATAATTCCTCAGGAATAATATTGTTCTTGAGGCACATTGTCTTTTGCATGGTCCTGAGCTCTGGAAGGTTTGACAGGGGTTGTTCATACAGGGAGTATGGATGTGTTGCGTAGAGAGCAGCCTGTGGAAAACTTATAACCAAATTGTCTGCCGAAGCCTTGAAAGGTCTGTGAAATATGAAAATAGAGAACAAATGAGCAAAGACTTGTTTAACAGACTTGGGTCGGGCCGTGTTTTGATATACTTCAATCCAACAAGGTTGTGGATGAGGCCATTGGGATTTTTCCTGTTGGAGAAGGGAGATCCACTGTGTGGGGTCATGAAACCATGTGAGGAACTTGAAGGTGTAGTACCAAGAGTCCGCTGGCCAAGAAGTCCTGTGAAAACTAGCAAGAAAGTAATCAATAGGAAATTCTATAGCAACATGGTACAAGTGACAGAGGTACCATAAGAAAAAGTAAAGTTCTTTGGGGAATAGGCCAGATGGTTTGAAGGTGAATAAGTGGATGAAAGGATATTTGGGATGGATCCCTAAGCTTTGGAAACAAAGGGATGATGCATCATAATTGAGAAGGAGGTGATCTTGGAGGCTAAATAGTTTGTCTTTAGCCTGTTGGTTGAGAGTGTGGTTAAGGATCATTTCTTGAGCAAGAGGAGGTAAATCTTCTGTGGGGAAATCTCGCTCAGGTGGAGGTGAATTGGAAGAGGAAGCCATAAGGATTAAGGGAAGAAGCAGTGTTTGTGGTTTTGGTGGTCTGGTGAGCATGTCTGGTATTAGATTCTTGTTTCCCTTTATATGCTCGACGGTGAAGGTGTACTTTGAAAACCATTCTGCCAGTCTTAGAAGCTGTGGATGAGGAAGCATCTTTCGCTTGAACTGTAGCATTTTGGGAAAAGAGGAACAATCCATGATGACCTTGAAATGGTAGGCTGCCAGGTGGAACTCGAACTTTTGGATGCCATACTTTACAGCTAGGATCTCTTTGAAAGTGGAGTGATAGTGGGTTTCTGACTCCTTAAAAGACCCGCTTTTGTAGCCACATATGTGTCGGTGGCCTTCTTTTTCTTCAAGTAGTACTGCACTCCAATATTTGTCACTAGCATCAATCTGGAGTATTCGTTGCCCTGTTGATGGAATGACTAAAGCAGGTAGATGTTGTGTGGCCATCTTTAGTTGTTTGACTGCTTGTGTCTGCTTTTCTGTCCAGGGGTCTGCATCCTTCTTTAACATTAGCTGGAGTGGCCTTGTCATCTGTGCAACTCGGGGAATAAAATTTCTGAGATACTGGACAATGCCCAAAAACTGTTGCACTTGTCTTCTAGTGAGGGGGCCATCAGGGAATTTGTGGAGCTCTTCAGCTATATGGGTGCCAGGTGTGTAAGCTCCATCTGTAAATACCATACCGAGAAATTCAATTTCCTTTTGGCAGATATGCATCTTGGTTTCAGAGAGCATGATACCATGATGGCGAACAAGCTCTGCAAATTGCTTTAACAGCATAGCATGTGACTCCTCGTTTTTTGAGAAAAGTAACACGTCATCAATGTAGATTAAAGCTGATTGAAGTATAGGTTCAAATACTTTAATCATGGCCTTTTGAAATAAGGAAGGTGCTACTTTGAGACCAAAGGGCATGACTCGCCATTGATAATGATGGTCCGGTATGCAGAAACCTGTTTTGTATCTGTCTTCAGGATGAATGCCAAGTTGCCAAAAACCAGCTTTAAGATCAAATTTAGAGAATACTTTGGCATTGTGGAGGTTGGCAAATAATGTCATGGTGTTTGGCAAGGGGAACTTATCATCTTGTAAAAAATGATTCAAGGGCTGATAATTAATTACCAACCTGAGCTTGCCTCGTTTTTGTTCAGACCTTTTATTAACATAAAAGGCTTCACAAGACCATGAGGAGTCTGTGGGCTCAATTAATCCTTGGGCCTGTAATTGAGCACATTCTTCTTGAGCTAGCATCTTATGCTCAGGATTCATTCCAGTGTGGCTAGCTTTTGTGGGATTGATGTCTTCATTAAGCTTGAAGGGAAGCTTAATAAAAAACTGTGGATTTTGCCATAAGGGATGAGAACATTTGGTAAGAAACTCCTGATGAGAGTTTGAACACGAGTGTTGAACGATTTGAGCTTTGATGAGGTCAATATGGTCTGGGAGTGAAGGTTGGAGTTCATAGAGTGAAGGGGTAGCTGTATATGGAAGAAAATGGGTTTTATACTGAATACCATGGGGAAGGATTCTGAACTTAGATTTGAAATAAACATCAAATCCAATAACTAAATCCTTTCCAGGTAAAGGAGATCCAAGAACATGGGTTTTGACTGAACATTGTGGAAGGATTTGTATAGTAATGGGTTTTTTGGTTTTGAGTTGGGTGCAGAAGACTTGATTGTCAGCTGCTCGGAAGTATTCTTTATGGGCGACCCAACAATGAGGAGGAAGGACTTTAGGGTTAAGGATGGTTCTGTGGGCTCCTGTATCAAATAAGGCTATGGCTTTGATGGGCTTGGCATATTTGGATGTGAGAATAGTGACAGGGGCTAGAGGTATTGGATGTGAAGGGGGGCTGGTGGTTTGGGCTTGGTAGAGTTCATAGATCTCATCATCAGAACTTTCATCAGCAACAGCAGCTATGGTGTCAGGAGTGAGCTCATCCGTGAGGGAGAATAGGGATTCAACTTCATCATCATCAGGATTGAACTTTGTGTTTTGGGCCAGGAAATCAATTAACTTCAGTGACTGGGCCTGCTTCTTTGGACAGGCTTTTGCAAAGTGTCCCTTACGCTTACAGATGAAGCATCTGTTGGAGCTTGAAGAGAAGTTTTTGGGGCGCCTGGTGTGACGTTTTCTGAGGAACTTCCATTTCTTCTGGCGACCATTAAAAGAAGATCTGTGGATTTTCTTGAAATGCCGTTTCTTTTTCATGGGACAATTGCAATCAGCATTGTCTGAGCATTTAATCATTAGGTCTGGTCGCTTGCAGGCACGGAGCATAGTTTTATCAGGCTGTAATATCTTGGTGAAATACTTGTGCTGGTCACACATTTTGTTGAGAGCTTCCAACACCTGGTGGAAGATCGTGCCAAGAGATTGGTTGTCAATGGCTTCTTTTCTGATTTTGAATAGTCTGAATGTTTCATCTGCCAGATCTCTAGGAATGGAGGCTAAAAAAGCATGCTTGAGGCTTGGATCATCAGGACCAGAGAGAATATGGTATCGTCGGCACATTTCTTTAAAATGTCTTTCCAGATCAGATCTCAAATAAGAACAACACTTCATTTTGAAGTACTCGTACCTTGCGATTTCTTTGTCATTTAAAGCTTCTCCAAGAAATTCATAATGGAGCCAGCCCAGAGCTTCAGAAAGAGACGCACTATTCACAAATTGTAGTTGCCGATAGTCTCCTAAGGCATGGAACCAATCCCATAAGGTGCCAGAGAACTTTGCCGTGAATTGTTGTAATGCATCTCGAAGTGTTACACCATCTTTGAGCATGTAACTAGTCAGCCATGAATGGAATTCGAGCATTCTATCACGCCATTTGACTCTTGGAATGTCATCCAAAGTAAAATATCCTCCGGTATTTGAAGAGTGGATATGAGGTTGATAACGCCGAGGGTTAAGATTTACCTCATCGTCACTGCTGACTGGTTCATCCACACTAACTCTAGTGGTAGAGGTTGGTGGAGGTTCTTGCCTAGTCCTGGAGGATTGAGGATCTGATGAGTGTGCTTGAGGAGGATCAGCCATTAGTAATGGTGGCATGGAACAAGTGTCAGAAGAATCATCATCTGAAGTCACAAGAGTACTTTCTTCAGTAGGAGTCTCTTCTTCAGATGTATTGGCAAGAGGTTCATGAGTGAGAATTTTAGGGATAGTTTGGTGGGAATAGGTAGTGAGTAAGGACTGGATAGGGTTGGAAGATTTGTGAGACTGAATCATAAGTTGGTAAGGGTCCTGGGAGTCTTGGAAAGGGTCATCTGGTTCATGTTTTTTAGATTCAAAAGAATCAGAGGATGAGGAGATGATAGGTGCTGGTGATCTGGGTTTTTTGGAGATAAATGGTACTTGGGTTTTCCCTTTATCTCGTTTGGAGAGAGTTTTTCGGAAAAGGTTTTCAGAGTCTGGGTTTCCAAATAATTGAGGTGTAGCAGGTAGAGGTTGTGGGGTGAAAGAAGGGGAATGTTTAGTCCAAAATGGGTCTGGATAATAGGAGGTCATCCTGGCCTGTGAGGGTTCAGGGAATGGTGAAGGCTTTGATTTGGATTTGGCTAATTCAGTCTGGAGAGACTTGAGTTGTATTTTGAGAGACTGAATTTCTTGTTCCTTCTGAGGGTCTATATGGCTGCCAGTAGAAGCTTGAAGAAGTAGATACTCATGGATGGTGGAGATCCTTTGTTGAATTTCAGCACACAACTTTTCAAGATGTAGGATTCGAGAATCAACAGTAACTGTCATCTTTTTCAGATTAGTCTGTACCATGTCAACCTTGGATTCAATGCGATGAAGCACAGAATTTTGAGCAATGACATTTTGGCTTTGCCAATTGAGAACAGCTTCAGCTTGAGTAACTTGTTTAGGTCTGCCATCAGCATCAACACCTGGAGGGTTGTGGACTTGGGGAAGAGTACGAATTCTGTCTTTAACTTGTTCCTGTAAAGCAGGAAAATCATCATCATAAGGTTTTGTGGGTTGATACATAGAGACTGTAGGGATCTGCTCTGGGGTTGCCCAAGAAGGAGGAGTATATTTGACAAGATAGTCAAATTTTCCTGAAGGTTGTCCCAAGGTGTCAACTGTGCGATCTCCATTTATGTATCTGGATTTCAGCTTCTTGCCAGAAGATTTTCTTTTGTGCCTGGGAGTATCATCTTCATCTGCCATGGCTTCATTAGAACAACTATCACAATGACAGGTGTCCCAAAATTTATGGTTATCTTCTGCAAAAGAGTAGACGGGTAAACCAGTGTTTGAGAAGGACTCAATAGGTACTGGGAGGGGCTCATGGATAGGCTGCACCATTGAGATGGAAGAGAAAATTGCAGGGGGAGTTGTGGAAGATGCTCCTTTCTGAAAAATTATTTCTACAGTACCATCTGCCTTTTTGGTGAACTCAGGTTCCATGGACTGTATAGGAATAGAGTTTTGGTGCAGTTTTTCATAATTGGTGATCCAAGAAGAGGGAAGTAATTTTTGCAATTCATCTTTTGGGATCTGTCTTGGGACATGGGTGCAGGTGGCTTTTTGATTAGTATCAACAGTGATAAGTAAAGCATCATTGGTGACGGGGAGTACTAAATCAAAAGCATGATTTTGGACCCGATAAGCCATCTGGTAGTGAAGAGTGGCTTGATAGGTGTCCAAGACTTGATCAGCACCTGTAATTTGTAGTTGGACTTTCAAGAAATGATGGAGTTGAGGATCATCCAACGCCATGTTGAAATTGGGATAGAAAGTAACAACCACTGTACCACAATTAAGAGTGGTTTCAAGCGATCCAATGCAAGCATGTTGATACTCCAAATATCTGGTATCCAAAAGAGCTAATCGTGCTGCAACAGGTAAGCCTTTACGGCCATGATAAGATAAAGCGAGACGAATAGCACCAAAGTGGATATGTGTATATCCTTGAGTGATCCATTGTTCTGGAAATTCAGATGGGATTTCAAGAGTAACAAACTGTTCTCTAGAAGTAGAAGGAATCTTATGTTGATCAAAAGAGGAAGCTTGAACATATTCTTTTGTTATACGAGAAGGCTGTTTGATGAGGGTTTTAATACTACGAATGACCGAAGGAGATTTTTTAACAAAGGCATGATAAGGATTTACTAGAGGAAGATCTGTTTCAGAGATTTTTTGTGTATCATCTAAAAGATTAACCTCATATAGATAAGCAAGCTTAGTTGAAGTAGACTTACGGAAAGAAGGGGAAGGAGGAAGATTAAAAGAGGAAGAAGAGGTCTGAAGAGAGGAGGAAGGATTTGAGGAGGAAGATGAAGAAGAAGTCATCCCAAAACCAGGGAGCTCTGATACCAAACTAAGCTAGACAAGGAACTCTGACAGAGCGGCTCAACACGGCCAATTCTATGGGCACTCAATAGCTACTAATCCCACATGATTTGAAATTAACAACCATGCAAGTCTCTGATGACTATCATATTAGCAATCACATGGTTCGAATTTGAGACCACAAGAAGAGCAAACCTTTTAATCTCAAATTCTTATCACTAAATCACCTATTAGATCATTTTTTTTAACCAATATTGATTTCAAATCAATTAGTGATGTTTCTCTTTAAAATTAAATTAAATTAGATTAAACCTTAAAAAGGTGAGGGTGTATTATTATTTATGACTATTCATTTTAGTGTTTGAACGTCCATATTTCACTGTTCATTTTAGTGTTTGATTGTCCAGCCCTATTTAGCACTATATTTTTAAAAAAAGTTAAAAATTATTTATTTATTTTTTTAAATTAATTTTTTTTGATATTTTTAAATGCTGATATCAAAAATAATTTTTTTAAAATAAAATAAAATATTATTTTAATATATTTTTAAATAAAAATCACTTTAAAAAACAAATTCAATGATTATCCAAATCAAGTCACTAAATCTTATCTGATTTGAGATTACCGTTTGATAGAAGTTATCAAGATGAGCCCACAATTAAAATTCTTTAATATTTTTTTATCGCCGCCCTATATACTGTTTTTAATCTCTAGTATTCCGTGTTGTGTTCGGCGGGGTCACATGCACCAGGTATCTCTATTTACAGTACCCAGCTAGCATAAAAAAATTGGACTTACTATGTGATATAAACTTAAAATAATATATTTATATATATATATATATATTAAACAACATTGTTATTGAATATTAATATGGTAATATATTGGACGATTTTAAAAAAAACTATTAAGATTATTATATATTATATTAGTTAACTTGTTAAATTCATGATAATCATATAAAAAACATGTTAAAATAAATTACGAGGATCATTAACTAGTCAACTTAATGTTGAAAATAAAATTGAAAAATAATAATTAAAAAATATATAAAAAAAACTACTCAAGTTACTTGGGTTAACCTAATAAACTCATAACCTGAGTTATGAAATTAAAATAACTTTGTAAAAAGCAAGTAAGAGAAATTACAATGCATGATTTCCAATTACCCCACGAGTCAATTTGTTAAATCCATAATCGCTATTATTATTTTGGTTGTTGAAGAGTTATTTTTTTTTAAAATAAATACTATTATTGTAAATAGTGTTTTATGGTGCACCCTTTATTATTTTGTTAACTAGTCATTTGCTTGTGGTATGCCGCCGGTCGATCAAATTTTCTTATTAATGTTAAAAAAGGCATCGATAGAGTGTTTTACACTATTTATTAATAGTGTTTTTGAGTGAATTTATGTAATTTTAAAATAAAAAACTCTTTCTATCTCTGCCGTCTTGTTTTTTCTCCTTTCCAAGAACATTAATCAAAAGTCAACAAAGAGTTTAAGGATGGAGAAAGGCATAAAAATAATAGAAAAGTCAAATTAAGCTAAAATGAAAACTAGAGGGACGAAATAAAACAATTAACCATCCCATGCGGCACGATCCTTGTCCAATGTGAAAACGACCAGCCAAACGAGAATAACCAACGCAAAGCCACCGTCACGCCTCATTTTCCCATCCCCAGCTAACACGCAATAATTAATAAAGCTTGACCATTATTGATTTATAAAATATTATTATAAAAAAAAGAAAAACAAAGAAAAAGTCGTTAACCTACGCACCGTCCCACCTCACCCCTTCGTCTCCCTATAGGTAAAACCGCGCCACTTGCATCCCTCACGAGATTTCCCTTACCTTTTTTTTATTCTACAAATTTTTATCTTCTTTTTCATCTTTCCGTTTAGGATCATGAAAAAGTCCACAAACCACAACACACGCCATAAAAACACAAAAACCCCAAAGCCGAAGCTTCGCTGTAATTTCTCCCACCCTCCCTCCCTCTCTCCCTATCGAAAACAGTTACAACTTGGATTCGGATTTCTCCTTTAAAACTAATTGAATTCAATCCTATTCACTGTCAGTGTTTTTTTCTTTTATTTTTATAAGTTGCGTTGACGATCATGATAACGGCGGACGGGAGCGCGGGGGGTATGATGCCAGTTGGTGAAATCATGGCCGCTGGTGATGGTAATACTGGGGATGGAGAGAAGGAGGACTTGTCAATAGATGCCAGTTTGTTTTATACTATTCTTGAAGAAGAACAACTTGCATCTCCGGTAAGTTTCGATACCGGCTTTGGTTTTGAGCGATTCGGGTTTGCTTGGGAACAGGGTAACGTTTTGGATGAGAGGTTAAGCTGAGCTGGATTTTAGGTTTTTTAGAACTGTAACTGGTTTTCTCTTGAATTTCATGTTATATCATTAGTTAATTGAATGTGAAATAGTCTTAATTCTTCACTCGAGCAAAAAAAAAAGAGTGATGCTTTTGCTGTTTTTCTAGTATTTCTTTTTAATTTTAATGTGAAATTGCAGAGTGGTGAAGGGGATATTTTTGTTGAGAATTTGCAAGGTGAGCCAGTGATGGATACTGGAAACGGCGGAATATGGCATTTACAAAGTGGTAATAGATTAAAACGTAATAGAATCCTTGGAATGCTATGGTAGTTGTTTGTAGATTGTAATTAATTTGTTGGTTGGAATACTGTTTAGGGTCGCAGATGATAGAAGGGGCAGATGGAGGGGATGAATCTGTGGGTTATGCCGTGAACTCTATACACAACCTTGAAGGTTCAGATGCTAGGGTTGGGCATTTGGGTGGTTCTTTTGATTATGCAGAGAAACAAATGAGCTCTTCAATGCATGCTTGCTCTGGAAGTAATAGAGAGTGTTGCTTACCTTTTCAAGAGGATCAGGGAACAATGAGGGATGGAGTGTTGAAATCAGAGATAGCCAGTTGCAGTACAGAATCTACTACTTTTGCTGATGGAGTGTCTAGCTGTATTGCAGATCATGCACGTGATTTGAATTTAAATCTTCTTTTGGATGAAAATGGAAACCAATTGAGGCATGTGGAAGGGAACGTTGAATTCGTAGGCATGTAAACTCTCTCCCTCTTTTGCTTTTGTATTGTGTGTTTGATGATATGCATTTGGTAGGTTGATTTAGATCATTGTGATTTATGATTGGAGTTCTGATTAAGGTTTTGTGATAATTGCAGATGCTTCACATGGTTCTTGGATCGACAGTTCAGATGAGAAGTTTGGATCTGGTGATGCATTAGTTAAGAATAGCCTAGAAATTCTGGAACCTGAAAATGATATTGGTAGATCCATGGACGTGCAGTTGATGAATACAGATGTTTTTTCACATGATATGACTTCTCTCAAGTCTGATGACTGGCATTATCCTGAATTTGACACTGAATTCCGCAATAACCATTCAGCTATGCAATTTGGCATGAACGAATATGATACACATTATACTGATTCTCCACAATGCAATTTTTCAAGTCCTTTTAATTTTGGATCATTGCACAACAATCAAGAAATTATTGATTTTCAACCTGAGAGTGCATGCTCTGGATCAGAGATTTCGATGACGACTTACTCTGATATAAACAGGATGAACGTTAAATATGAAGATATTGACTATATGCCACCAATCAGTGGAAACTTTTCATCACGTGCTGAAGATGAACTTTTTAATGACAAGGCATCGGTCATGCAATCCAGTTATATTCAGTTAGGCATCAGTGGGGACCAAACAGTCCGTGTAGGGGATGAAAAAACTGATGGATCTGTTGTGTGTAGGGACATGACATGGCAGTCTGGTGGAGTTACTGAAGCTGTCGACAGAAAGTGTTCCTGGAGTGATGGAAATGGTACTTTTGTTGATGAAGACAATAAACAGTCATCATCAGGTTTTTTATCATCTGTGCAAAGCCAGAATCATGTTATTTACACTAAGGATGACCGAGGGTGTGTGACCATTGGATCTTCAAGAGCTCAAGTTGAGGGAGTTGTTGGTAGGTTTCCCTTGGATAGTGCATACTTGAATTTAAATGCTTCAGAGCAGTTCATGCCCTTTGCTCAGACATTCAATATAAGCAACAAGCAACTGAGCTGTGGTAAGGATGAAGAACCGGGTATATCGTTTCCGTATAGGGCCCCGGGTTCTCATCTTTCAATAGTCAGCCCTGAATCAATTGAGAGTAATTCATCCGGTAGCAAATCCCATGTTGATGATGATCCTGATATATGTATTCTTGATGATATCAGTCAACTTGCTTTCTCAAACCAATCGTTTGCTTCTATAAAGCCCACAGTTCCTTTGCAACAACCTACATACAATGATCCACTTCATCATTCTGCAGTAGAAGGCACAAGGCTCAGGGTCAATGATGAGCGACATGTTCTTCAAGTTGCGTTGCAGGTTAGTATTGTGAACTGGGAATCTAACTGGGTTGTTATGCTAAAACCAAAATTTTGATTATCAATTCCTTTTGAATTCAAAAGAAACTGAAACTAATTAAATACATAATTTGGAATCCATTGGTGTTGGAGTCCAATTTACTTTCTGGTCCGGTGTCATCACATTGATCTGAGATTTCCAGTCTCTCTGCCTGAAATATTTTGCTGGGATGATGACAGGCTGTCACAGACACATTTTCACCAAATGACTTGACAATAAATAAGTATATGAGTGCAATGTGCACGCATTTGCTCACATGGTAGCGGGGACATAATTTTTATTTCCTTTATTGAGAACTTGTCCTCCCTTGAAAATATTTCAACTTAAAAAATAAAAAAATTGTGATTGCCATCAAAATTCTGCTGATTTTCTCATGTATGAGAAGAGGCATAGTCCTGTCATCTTGCATAAATACCTCACTGTTATTTTTATTTGGAAATTAAAGAGATTGTTCATCATTCTTATATCATGACTAACATTATGAGTATTTATCATGACTAATTTTATGGTAGGATCTTGCTCAACCAAAGTCTGAAGCTGTTCCACCCGATGGTGTTTTGGCAGTTCCTCTCTTGAGACATCAGGTTTGGAATCTTTCTTTTCTTCCTTATGCAGGCTGATCTGTAGCTATGAGTTGATGACTGTATATGAAGCATAGAATCTGATAAGTGTCATGTCAATCAATCTTTCATGGCAATCTTGGAACACTTTGAGCTCATCATGAATTGTCAAACCAGCACTACTGCATTGTAACTTTTAAGTACAACAAAAAGATAACTAAGATAAATCAATAAGGCTAAAGTAGTACTCTTGATGCTTTAGATGCATCATGAAATCAATATGTATCATGGAACTGATTTCTATAAGCAGTCTGTCAAAATGCCTACAGAGAGGCACATGAAAATGAATTTTTCAAGTTGCCCACAATTTGTTTTGAGCTGTGTTATGCTTTTGTTTATGTTAATCCATCAAACAAAATAAATTGCTAATCCATACAAACAAAATAAATGTCAAGTTTGTGCCAGTGGAAAACAATTACATTTTTAGGCCTTGAGTTCATAATGAGTTGGGTGTCTCCTCTTGACACCAAGATTCTGTGAATGAGATATTGGGTTTTCAATGCAACGAGAGAGATTTAAGTTCAGTCTGACTTATAGTCATATAATATCAACTGAGATTGGCAAAACTCTCGTTGAAGTGAATTTTTATGGGCTTTTAGCAATCTGAAAGCGACTGGCACTGGCTAACTGCATTTGAAGTCAATTCTTACTCTTACAGTGTATGCTTTCCATTTTGATACTCTACTTCTAAGATGGGGTTTGAGGGGACTATCAATGGATTCTCCTTGCTGTTCTAATGGCTGAATGTGCTTTTTATGGGCTTATGGATATGCATGATTATTTATTATTATCCCATTGATGCCCTATAATTTCCTGTGTAGAGAATTGCCTTGTCATGGATGGTTCAGAAGGAAACCTGTAGCTCGCACTGTTCTGGAGGAATTCTTGCAGATGATCAGGTAGATTTTTTTAACTAGCTAAAGCCATTTGATGGCTCTAAAATTGAGAACCCCCCCACCTCTTTTTTTTTTTGGCTTGGGGATTTATGCAATCATTTTCTCACAGGGGCTGGGAAAGACAGTATCAACCATCGCTCTTATACTCAAGGAAAGAGCTCCTCATCGAGCTGATGCTGTGGCTGTTAAGAAAGAAGCGTGTGAAACCTTAAATTTGGATGACGATGATGGATTTACTGAAATTGACAGATTGAAGAAAGGTGCGGTTGGTTCTCAAGTTACATCAAATCGTAGTTCAATAAAGAGCCTTAACTCTTCCGGGCAATCCAAGGGAAGGCCAGCTGCTGGAACTCTCATTGTTTGCCCCACAAGTGTCCTGCGGCAGTGGGCTGATGAGTTGCATAAGAAGGTAACCACTGAAGCCAATCTCTCTGTTCTAGTTTACCATGGAAGCAATCGAACAAAGGATCCTTCAGAGCTGGCAAAGTATGATGTTGTCATTACAACATATTCAATTGTCAGCATGGAGGTCCCAAGGCAGCCTCTGGCTGATGAAGATGATGAAGAGAAACGAAGAATGGAAGGCGATGATGCCCCGCACCTAGGATTTTCATACAATAAGAAAAGAAAAACTTCTCCTAGTTCTGGCAAAAAGGGTTCAAAGAATAAGAAAAGAATGGATAGTGCAATGCTTGAGTCCATTGCCCGGCCTCTTGCAAAGGTGGCATGGTTTAGGGTTGTCCTTGATGAAGCGCAGAGCATCAAGAATCACAGAACACAAGCGGCCAGAGCCTGTTGGGGTCTGCGTGCAAAACGCAGATGGTGCTTGTCTGGTACCCCTATCCAAAATGCAATTGATGATCTCTATAGCTATTTCAGATTCCTCAGATATGATCCATATGCTGGCTACAAGCTATTCTGCTCTGCAATAAAGGTCCCAATTCAAAAGAATCCAGCAACAGGGTACAAAAAACTACAAGCTGTTTTGAAGACAGTGATGCTTCGTCGCACCAAGGGTAAGATTGTATGAGTTTTCCGCTCACTAATTTTGTGTATTTGTTAGTCCATATGGTGAAACTCATAAAGGCTGGATTTTCCAAAGATCCTTATTTTGTTTTATTATGACTGTAAAAACCTACAGGACCTTCTACCCATCTCCTTTGTTGTAGAATTGAGATCCTTTGATATTTGGTCTGTAGGCTTGCTGCTTGACTGGACACTGATTATTTGTCCTGGTCTGAATGTTTTGTTTGTCTTCCAATTCACTGGGATCGCATTGGTAGTAGAGGAAGTTGTTTTGCAGGTTTCAACTATTTTCATTCTTTTCCTCTGTTGGCAAACTGATTAGCAGTGTATTAACTAGAAGCATTGATCCAAACTAGTAATGTGGTTAAGAGTTCTTTCCACTTTTGATAAGAGGGTCCTGCTATGGAGTGATCTAAAGGTTACTTCTTCAGGATACACAAATGATTTAACCCTGTGTTTAATTGATGGATTTTAGTTCAAGAAACATATTCTATTGTTTGGTGTCTCAGTGTATGAACAGGCACTGTCTAATATGATTTCATCACTCACGGAAAACTTGTTTTTAAGTCTGACAATGCATAAACATGTTAGTATCCTTTGATCTGTTTGAAAAATCTCACCTGCAAAATTTCTCTCGTCGCATGCTCATCTATATTTTTTTTTCTTGCCTGGTTTATGTAATATTTATATTGTAAATTGTAGCTGGCCTGTTGATTTTTTGCAACTCATTGCAGTTTCTTTTGGACTCATTTGATGGCTATTTTGTGCTCTAGGATCTTTTCTTGACGGGGAACCAATTATTAACTTACCTCCCAGAATAGTAGAACTGAAAAAAGTGGACTTTACAGAGGAAGAACGCGAATTCTACACCAGACTAGAAATTGATTCACAAGCTCAGTTTAAAGTATGATTTTACCAGAAGAGTAATTCAGAACTGATTTCAATTTTCTTTTCAAGAGAATTTAATCATATCTTTATTATGAAGAAAACATGTTAAATTTCCGTACTCTCTTTTTATGTATACATATCAAATAATTCCTTGAACTACACTTGCTTGTCAGGAATATGCAGCTGCTGGAACTGTTAAACAAAATTATGTTAACATCTTGTTGATGCTGTTGCGTCTTCGACAAGCTTGTGATCATCCTTGTCTTGTCTCTGGTTTAGATTCAAGATCTCTAGGTAATTCCTCAGTTGAGATGGCAAATAAGCTTCCCCGGGAGAAACAATTATATCTTCTAAATCGTTTAGAAGCATCTTTGGCAATCTGTCGCATATGCAGTGTATGTGGTTTCTTTTCCTGCACTATTTCTCCTCTACTTATTTCTATGTTCTCCTTTTCTTTTTTCTGTAACTTTACTGGATTTGTTTCCTTTTGTTAACTTCATCTGCAATGTGGATGCATATTGCGCTTATAACTCTTTGCACGTATTAAAACGTGTTTATCATAATTTTCCCTTTCTGCATCCTGTTTTTTTCATTTAAACATCAGCTGGTGCAATCAGTCCATGGATCTGGAACATGATTTTAAGATATTGGATTCAGTTACAATTGCTTTGTTCTGGATTTCCTGAAAAACATTAGTCTTGAAGCTGCATATCTGTTACTTACATGTATGATAAACAGGTTCTTAGAATTTAAGCATTAATAACTGAGGAGTTTGATGTCTTTGATTCAGAGGCTTCTTGTATTGGCTGAAGCCTGCAAGAATTCAGTTCGCAGATTTTGAGGGGAAAAGTTCCTTGTATAGAGGCTAAACCTACATATCATACTCACCGTGCCTAATTAATTCCCTCCCAAAATAAGGCAATTGCTATGTCTCAAAGTGCTCAATAGCTCCTGAGATCATTCTGCTATTCTCTACAGAACTTTCACAGTTATACTTAGAATTGTTCCAAATCCTTAGAAGCCTCTAGGATACTTTCTGGTATTTCCAACAGGAGTATTGTTTGCCTAGGAGTATAATTTCTTCTTTTATATAATAGTAATGCTGCTATGTATGTTAGGAAAGCAAATTTTACTTGAAAAAATACTGAAGGCTTGATGAAAAGCAACTAAAAATCATGGTTGTCACTGCATGACATTCAGAATCTGGTATTTCAAGAGACTATTTAGATAAAATAGCCCAGCTGCAATACAATATAGCAAAAACGATAAAATAACAGCTGTTTCTTCTTTAAAAATGGTTATTTGAGGTACATTTTGGTGCAACACATTATAGGAGCTTCAAATCAAAGCTTGAGCACACAATGCAGCCTTCCCCCATGCCTGTATAAATTGTTGGACAGGGTTGCTGCTGCTAATATTTATAGTTTTTATTTTATTTGTTAAACTGTTTTTCCATGTAGCAACTAGTTTGGGACTGACTTTTGGTGGTTGTATTTGTTGAACTTCTTGGTCAGCTCTTTTTTTTTTTTGTTTCTGACATCTTTGCTGATTTCATACAGGATGCACCTGAAGATGCGGTTGTTTCAGTATGTGGTCATGTATTCTGCAGACAATGTATCTGTGAGCATCTTATTGGCGACGACAGCCAATGCCCCGTTTCAGACTGCAAAGTTCGACTGAATGTGTCTTCAGTGTTTTCCAAAGCTACATTAAACAGTTCTCTATCTGACGAGCCTGGTCAGGATTGTTCTGGTTCTGAGCTTGTTGCGGAAGTTAGATCATTCTCTGACAGCCGGCCCCATGATTCATCAAAAATTAGGGCAGCTCTTGAAGTCCTGCAATCACTGACTAAACCAAATGATTGTTTGCCCACATGCAATCTGCTGGAGAATTCTGTAGATGAAAATGTTGCTTGTCATGAAGCCTCATCTGGTTCTACCGATTCAGTTAAGGATGGAATGGATAAAAGACACCTCCCAATCAAGGCTGTTGGGGAGAAAGCCATAGTTTTTTCCCAGTGGACAGGAATGCTAGATTTGCTTGAAGCTTGTCTTAAAAGTTCTTCCATTCAGTACCGAAGACTGGATGGAACAATGTCAGTTATTGCCCGAGATAAAGCTTTGAAGGATTTCAATACACTTCCAGAGGTTTGTGGGATTTTAACCATTTGGATTTCAAAGGTTTATGCATAATGTTTCTTAAATGCCCTCTCAAATGTTTAATGATGTTTGATCCATTTGCACTACAGGTATCTGTTATGATTATGTCTTTGAAAGCAGCTAGTCTTGGACTGAACATGGTTGCAGCTTGCCATGTGTTGCTTCTGGACCTATGGTGGAATCCTACAACTGAAGATCAGGCAATTGATAGGGCACATCGTATTGGACAAACCCGTACAGTTACAGTTTTGCGATTAACTGTAAAAAATACTGTTGAAGATCGTATATTAGCCCTCCAGGTACTGTGTTTTCTATTAAATTTTTGTTACTCAGCTCCTTTGCAAGTGGCCATCTTTGTTTTTTTCCACCATTCAAAGGCACATAGCTCATTAATTCATCGTAATTTGTTTAAATTGCCCTTCCATGGTTGATCACACAATTGTTTTATTTAGCAAGTGAGGGTATGGGGATGATAGACGTGGTTCTGTCAATAATCTGTAAGAAATTTTGGTTCTTCCCTTGCCATTGCTATTTGCTTCAGGTCCCATCAATTAATTGATATTACTGGTTTTGGTTCTGCCATGGACAAATTAAGAAGTAATGGTTCTCATTTTGGTGAGGCAAAAGGCATACATTTTCACCTATGCCACGAAGATTTGACTTCTTTAAGTCAACGGTTGTTCAAAGGATAACTGAATTCATTGATTAATCACAAATATTTAGCTGTATACCATACATGTTCTTTGAAGTAGTGAGTGAAGAAAAAACGGGAATGAGTTTGGGTATTAGGGGAAGTCGGTTCAACTAAGTTTTTAAGTGACCATAACAATGTTACCCGGACAGCAGTAAATAGAAGAGTAAGGGGAACAGAAAATGGGAATGGGTTGTGGTATTAAATGAACTTGGCTTAAACCATACTCAAGCCACCAACATAATGTTGGCAGAACAAGTTGATCTGGGTGGACAAGTGATCAGGTTTTCTTTAATGGTCACTGTAAATACATGATGTTTGGATGGGCTCAAGACATCAAGATCAGTGTGATCGAGTGCATGTCTTGATGGATTGGTTTTAGCCAATAAAAGTGTCCGGGATGAGAATCAAGATGTTTGTTTTTGGACAAACCCGTGGTCAACCTGATCAACAGGTTGTGGATTTTGAACTTATTTTTGGGGCTGCAGCTGGAGCAACTCTTTGCAAAAGCAGCCTTTTGGATGCTTGGGCTGAAAGGATTTGAAGTGCTTTTGAGCTGCTCTGATTCTTGTAGCTCCTAACGCACCATAGAAACGTTTGCTTGCTTTGTAGTTTATTCAACCTAGGCATGTTCTGAAATCAAAACTCAAATGCATTTCTGAACAATTTTCTGGCTGATAACACAGTAAGAGTTCATTGCTGGACTTTGAAGTATGTTTTATTAAATATTTCTTTTGTTCTAAAATTTGTTGGCAAAACAAACACACTGGGTTTTCTTTTGCAGCAAAAGAAGAGAGAGATGGTGGCATCTGCTTTTGGAGAGGATGAAAACGGTGGCCGTCAGACTCGCCTAACAGTGGATGACTTGAATTACCTGTTTATGGTGTGAATATGGAGTTCAATTTTTTGTTTGCAGGTGTTTCTTCGGGTAACCAAGAGATCACCTACAGGTTCTTTTTGAGCAACAACTCAGATATCTTGAGGCTCCTAGCTGCTGCTTGCGGTCACAGATGGATATTTGAGCCATTGCCTCTGACTAGTTGATATAGGCCTCTTTCTAACTAGTAGAAGATACGTGCATAGTTTCAGTCACCGGTGACGATCCATTCTTTATACATTTTTTGTCGCTCTAACAGTGGATCCTCTCATTTTGTCGTCCAATCACACACTGGGATACAACACAGGCTTACATTATTAGTCTGATAGCTAGCGAAGATAAATTTCTATAGATAATATTGCTTCGACGTTTTTCTTTTTCCCCCTACTGTAAATGATAAAAGGGGTTCTTCTTCCTGTTATTTATTAGTTTTTTCTGGAATTCCATGCGTCGTGGGTGTCACATGTGCCACCTTTTTTTTTTTTTTTTTTTTTCAAGAGCTGGGGTCTTGTCATTATTACCACAGTGCACGAGAGCAATTTACAGCCTGGACTTTGACGAAATAGCATGCCCTATCCATGCCGGGATAAGTTGATATCCAGACAAGGAAGTTGCACAAAAATCCTTCTCAAACGTGACAAGTAACATGTGATGAAACACAAATTAAATGTCATAGCTTACTTTAAAACAGTTGATTATAGGCAGCTAAGCACATCGAAAGGGAGATTACTTTAAAACAATATATATTATTTTCTTAAAATTAAATCTCAAAAACAAACATTATATTAGTAAACAGAGTTCAAATCTCGTCGGGGACTGCTACTTGCATTCCAGTTGATCATCAATGATACTTGGAAAGTAAAACTTCATTGAAAAATTAACACAATAAATTGCTAAACAAGCATGAATGTATAAAGAGTTATTCCAAACCTGGAAAGCTAAACAAGCATGAATGTATAAAGAGTTATTTAAACTCGGCATCGGCACATGAATTCAAGAGGTAATCAACACGACACAAGAAGCATGACCTAGTTTTCAACATTCTCATGCCTGCATCTACCATTCAACCAAGATAAGATATCATGCCGGACAATTTCAATATTCTCATCAGTTTCTCCAAACAGCAAAGAATGTAACATCCCATCGTAAATCTTTATCGTCTTGTCTTCGCTGCTTGCCTCCTCGTACAAACTTTCGCTCACTTTTGGATCAGTGACAACATCCATACTTCCATGTAATACAATAAATGGAATGGTAACACTTCTCAAATTTTGACTCAAACAATCAGTGACCCTTAGCAGCTCCACAACAGTTCCCAATCTTGGTTTCCCCCTGTATCTCACTGGGTTCATTTCTGCAATTGGCACTTTACTCTCTACCTTGATTGATTTGTGCAGAATGCTAGCAGCTGGAACTATAGCTAGAGTAGGCATAAACTTCGCCACGAATAGCAGAATATCAGGAATTGGCCATCTGGGTTTTATATTATCAGAGATTTTGCACATGGGGGCAACCAAAACTGCGCCATCAAACCCTTTAGGGCTTGCTAAATGAATCATGAGACAAATAGCACCGCCCATTGATTCACCGTACAAAAAGAAAGGCAACCCATTGAACTGGGTGTCATTCTTGATGGAATCAAAGAAAGAAAGACAGTCTTGAACAACAAGATCAACATTGGGTACAAAACCCTTGAGGCCTTGAGACTTACCATGGCCTTCAATGTCAAGTCCAAAGCAGGCGAAACCCATCTGTGCGAGGAAGATAGCCGTGGACTGAAAAGTCCAGCTGATATCGTTTCCATAACCATGAACCATACACATAACGCCAAGAGGAGGATCGGTGGAGACTGGGAGCCATGATCTTGTGAATAGAGAGAGACCTCTTGGTGATGTGTAAGATGACCGTGAAGCTTTGATCCCTTGTTGTTTGTAGTACTCATCCTCTGGAGTATTGCCCCAAAAGTGGACTTCTGTTTCATGGCGTACGGGATTCTCTTGCTCCATTTTTGGAGCAGACTTGGGATTTTGGTGGGTTGTTCGCTTGTTCTTATGGTGTTATCTTGCTGTGGCTGATCTTGCTGCTGATTGGCTATGTGGTTTTGACTTTTTTTCCCTTTTATTTTTCTCAATGTCGGTAGGTGGCCTAGTTAGGGTTGGGCTGGCCTGGGTTTCCTATCTTTTTCACCGAGACGTCAGTGATGTTAGCTCTTTTTTTTTATATGATAAAACTTTATATTTTAGAAAATATATTTTGTGTCTTCAAGTAATTAAGTAAAATTTCAAATATTTTAAGCTTTTATAAAGAATATATATCTTAATTTAAATTCAAAATCTTCTATATAGATCATAAATTTTTTACCATCATGCCAGATCTCTTAATGACCATTTAGCTCCTTACTTTTGCAAAATTCTACCTTATCTTGTCCTCAGTGGATTTTTTTTTTTAATTTCTTTTCTTTTCCTTAAAAAAAAATCCAGCACTTAATTTAGCTAGTGTTGAATGTCTTTCATAAACTTAATTGTTTACTGCTGCCTAATTCTGGGAAAGTCGTGTAACGAATGAAGCATCCAAGGGTTATATAGAGAGAAGGGTTTTCCTAGATAACTTGTAGCTACTTATGATTTCTTTTAGTTATAGTTTTGATTTGGCATCACTAACTCTCAGTCGTTCATAAAAAAGCATATATTAAGCTATTTATATATCTTTCTTGTGGCTTTCCTGAGAAGGTCATTTGCAGTCTCCGAGTGGTTTGTTTGTGAGGCTTCGGATGGGCCTTTATTTTGCTACGATTTATTGTGACCTGGATGTTCTGATATCTCAGCTGTAACTGGACTTGGCCCATATTACTCTTAAAAAATGTTTAAGTATTAAATAAACATCAATTTATTCCAAGTTCTTTTTTTTTTTGAAAATATTAAGGGCCTGAAATCTATGTTTCTAGAAAAAATAAAACGATCAAAATTATAAGAAGTAAAAAAGATTTTTATGAGTTTAAGGAAAGAAAAACTTTATAAATAAAATATAATAATTAAAAGAACATGGATTAAATACTGAGGAAACAAATTGAATCGACTATCATAGTAGAAGAGGGAAAGAAAAATAAGTGGTCGCTAGAGGTGTTTTTAATGCATGTGACACCTTAAGAGCAGTCCAACGGGAGAGGGATCCCGAGAGCCAAAGCCGAAATTTTTAAATTTTAGCTACTCTTGCTTAATTTAATGGCTCCAACGGGAGAGGCATCCTAAGAGGCATTTTGCCTCTTCTTCAAAAGAAAAGGCATTCCCACAGGTTATCGATGCAACAACGATGAACAAAACCACAGCAACAACAATCAACAAAATCACAGCAACAACAAAACACAGATAATCAAAAACCACAGCAACAACAATACATAGAAAATAAAAAATCACTTAGCAGCCAAAACACACAGCAACATTTGCACTTTTTCCTTCTCTTGCCACCATTGATGGGTTTGGGAATGGAGTCGAGGCTGCTGGTAGTGGTAGTGATGATGGTGGTGGAGGAAGAGAGAAAAGAGGAAGGACGCAGCAGAGGGAGATGGAGAGGGGGCAGCGAAGAAGAAGAAGTGAAGAGGAGGATGAGGAGATGAGGAGGAAGAGAGTAGGATGAGGAGAGATGAGGAAGAGAGGATCTGTGTGTGGGCGGCGCAAGGCAGAGGGAGGGAGGTGTGTGTGTGTGTGTGTGTGTGTGTGTGTGTGGATGGGGGGGGGGGTTGGAAGTAGGGTTTCTACGGGATGAGTTTTATAATTAATAATAATAATAATTAATAATAATAATAATATTAATTAATTAATCGGGTGGGGGTTAAATATAATTAAAAATAATATAATTAAAATATAATTATATTGTATAATTATGCTATTATTTTAAATTTATTTTTTTAATTTAAATATAATTAAAAAAAATAATTTATTGGTAGATAGTTTTTTAAAAGTAATTATTTAATTATATAACTTACTCTTATTAATTAATTAATTAATTGCATAATTAAATTACATACAAAATAATTGCACTATATTTAAATAATATAAAAAAATGGCTTTTATCATTGGAGCACACATCAACAAAAAAATCATATACATACTATTCAAAGAACCATTTTAAAAATTTGGCTCTTAAAAATGGCTCTTGCCATTGGACTTGCCCTAACATGGAGGCTGAAAAATAATGTTTGTTGACTGGACAACCCATGACATGAGCCAACTTTATTTTTTTTAAATAATATTTAAATACAAAAAGGCCCCCAAATCTCCTTCTTATTAACCAAATAACCATGGTAATAGGATCAAAAATCCCTTAGAAGAGAGTTTAGTGGAATTTGTCTCTAAGGGTAATAAAATCATTTAACTGTTCTAAAAATCAAAAAGACTAAAATATCCCTAAATGCAAGCTAATGTTTTTTTGTATATGAGTGGCATCCATATAATTTTACTATGCAGAAAAAGGAGAATAATATATATATATATATATATATATATATTTTAATTAATAATAGTATTCTTTGCTGTGATGGTTGCAGAGAGTAATGTTCCTTCTAGATTGTTGAGGAAAAATTGACCAAAGTGAAAGTAGTTTACTTTGAATTACAGATTCCTGGAACTTTTTGGAAAGTGGAAGTTGAAGCTTAGAGAAGTGCATAAGCTAAAGGTAGCTCAGCATGAAACATGAGCAAGTCCTTTCAAAGCTTTTAATACTGGTTGTGATTATTTTTTAAAATATTTTTTGTTTAGAATTATATTAAAATATAATTTTTAAATTTTTTAAAAATTAATTTTGAAATTACTATATAGATCTAAAAATACAAAAAAAAAAATAATTTTTTTTTTGAAACACTGACTGACGAAGACCAAACTCAAAAGCCAAATGGAGTTTTTTATTAATAGAATCCTACTGAGTTTTTGGTAGGCCAAATGGAATATATATTTTTTTTTGTATGGAAAATAAAATAACATAACATAAAAACCACCGCCTGTTGAAGCTTGAAACCACATTGCAATGGTGGCACTGTTAGGTAGGTCAAATCAGCAGCACATGCCTGTTGCTTTTTGGAAGTGGGCAGCCAGAACTTTTAAAAAGACGACGACTTTTATTTAGCAAGAGCTCTGTGTGTTTGGTGGTGTGGTGGTGGAAAAGAAAAACCACCGTAACTGCAGTAAAAATCCCCACCGGTTTGACCAAAGCACCTTCTAGAATCTGGAAGAGCTATTCTTCCAATTTATCAGCTTCTTTAACGCTCTCGTGGGGCTCGCCGCGTCTCCACTAAGTTGTTTTCAAAAATATTTTTGAATTTATTTATTTATTTTAAATTAAATTTATGAGCAAATCGTCTATATATTAACTTCACGAGCGCTTCCGTGGGGGCTCGCTGCGTCCTAAACTAGGTTCAATCAATTTTTTAGTCCTAGTTGCCGGAGTGGGACTTGGCTATTCATTTCATTTAATTTAATGCCAACGCCGAGGTTTTTCTTTTCTTTAATATTTCTGAAAATGCCGCCAGGCTGATGCTGATGCTTCATGATTAAAGCTAGTATTTTTCTAGATAATCCACTAATAAATTGTTTGTGATTTGCATGTAGTACCGGCAATGGAAAGTTTTTCTTCTTCCCATCGATTACATTCGATCTCTTTGATTATCATTAAACGTGCAAGTTTGTGCTCTTCAAATCAACTTTATAGGATCATATTCTTGATGGAAAAACGCAAATAAAAAAAGAACAACTCAGAGAAGAGGGTTATGCAAATCATATTTTTGGGTCAATGGGAATGAAGTCCACCCTTCTCATGCTGTAGAAGGGACAGACAACCACTCAAAAAGAAACACCAATCTAACCCATAAATAATCTTGTAAGTGCACCAATACAAAATAATTGGTGAAGGATTGGATGAATAACCCAAGCTCATGAGGATTTAGTTGTCTGTTCCCTGCTCAACATTTTTCATTTTAGGCTTTATCTGAAATAGTTCAGGTTTTTTCTTGAAGTTTTTTTTGATAACCGGAGTGTTTAAGTCAGTTTATACACACCACAACTAATTCTCGGATCCATTGAACACCCTGCAAGTCCAGTGGACAGGTAAGGCACAATAGAAATGATAGACATGCACAAAGAAAATCGAACCCGGGTGCAGAGAAAGAGAACAAATCCGGTCCCCCGCTAGGTCACGCACTCAATTGCAGGGTGTTAAGTAACATAAGAGGTATAAGCTCTTTCCAACATTGGAAGCAGGAGTATAATTCATGGATAATTTTATCTCTAGATGATGACATGATAATGATTTACTTGGGAGTTCTGTACGAAGAAAAGATGCAGAATACTCACACGCAATCTTTGAACTCTATGTTTTTTAATGGCTGACATAAACCAAAGTAAAATACTTAGAATTTATAGACTCTAATGAAAAATCCCAGCTGTGACTCTTACAAATCGAACTAAATACTAGTTTGAATGTGTTTCTAATCCCATTGTAATCAAAATATGTTGCAGTTGCCTCTTAAAGTTCTTACTCTTGCTAAGAAATTTTCTCCACCAATATTATAACAAACACAGTAGATTGTTTTTAATACTGGTGCAAGATCGAGAGCTTTCTGTTTTGGTTCACAAGTTGAAAGTGCAACAATAAATTGTTCTTTAGAAAGATCATGTAAATAGAAAGATAATGTAAATGCTTCTCAATTTTACTGTCAAGTTGAGAATCCTAGTAAGGAATTTGATTTTTTAAAGAAAACTGATAATAACCTAAGGGTATTATTTAAAATAGTTTGATAAGTTTGAGCTAAACCAATAACAACTAATTATTCAGATACTGTATAGTTCACATTATTAATCAATACATGTTATCATTAGTAATGAATGATCGTTCTTGGATGTACCGAGTTTTGCCCGAAAGGTTGAACACAATGAATTATTGTAATGATATTGAGGGTTTTATTAATTACACACCTTCTAATATGAAAAAACATTAGTGAATGTGGTATTAAATGTTCATGTAAGAGATGTAAAAATAAAAAAAATTTATCGATTAAGATATTGTAATGGTGCATATTCTATAAAAAATGTTAATGGAAAAATACTTGTGCTGGTGCACACGAAGACCCATATGCTCCTTATTAGATCATGCTATAAAAGATGATTGGGTTAACTTCTAGTTCTAACAATGTGTATGAATTTTTAAATGATAATAAAAATTATTATAAAAATATAATTATGGATGCAATAAAAATAAAAAAACCCAGGATGATGCATATAAATGTTCAATCATAGATGAAGAATCAAATATAAATGTAACTAGATTTTTTGATATTTTAATAGACTTTGATGAATAATTAATGGATGAGTGTATAAATCACAATAAATTATTTATTGTTGCATATGTGTTTGCCATCAATGTTTTCTCAATTTCTTTGCGAGAATCTCCCATGCCCCTCTTTTGAAGTATTTACTTTTGAAATTTTTAATGGAGCCACCATCTCTGATAGAGCTTGAGCCACCATTCTTAATGTATCTTTATCAAGCCCTTACAAATGATCATAAACAAAGCTTTTGTTGTCTTTCTTTTTAGATAAAGAATTGTCCTTTCTGCATTACTTGAGCGAATTACTTTTGTTGATTCTGGTTCAATATACCCATCTTTAATATATATACCTATCCTTAATCAGTTCCCATAAACCTAAAGAACCCAAAAAAATATATTAAATTGTATAAACTATAGGTCATACCTTTTGTTTCGTGAGACATAGAATTTGAGATTGAAACTGCTTGTCGTTGCTGCTGGAAGGCATTACTTATCCAAGTTAAAAGCTCCACACAGAAATGATTTACTGGTTGCTCTGCATGGTTATTTCATGGATATAGCTGATATGATTCCTTTTCCTTGTGAATTAATGATCAGATTTTGAATTTGTAGCTTCTGTGATAATGCGCTTCATCACAGCCTAGCTAGATCAGGTCACTGACGTGATAATTTGTTGAAGTTACAAATTTCTTTCTGAAAGAATTGAACCTGAGGAAGGTGGAGCTTATCATAATTTAGATAATTTGTCCACCAGTAAAGTAGGCTCTACAGGGTAAAGCTTGATTAAAAAACAGAAATCATCGCTAAAGGGAAACGTGTCTCCTCGTAGTTCAGACTGTGCTACGCAACAACCAAAATGGAGCACCGAAGTCACACACATCATCCATCGCACATGTCGAGCTGTTCAAGCCTATGAAATGATAGAGACTTGCACTTGTCTTTCTTTAGGTTGTCCAAGGCCCTAGCTAGCTCCTTTCTGTGACTGTGAAATCAACCGAAAAGGGAATTACCTAACAAGTTTACTAAGGAATAGGTGGATATCCATGTTGGAGAATAATATAAATAGTTTTAAGTTTTTAGGTGAGATGGTTCCTTAACATGGTATCAGAGCTTTGTTGATCTAATGGTCATGAGTTCGAATCTCATCGCTTTTATTTTATTTGATAAAAATCAAGCACAAGATAATATAGGTCTGTGCAAGTTTCTAGTCCAAAAGATTTTTATTTGAGGAGGTGTGTTGGAGAATAATATAAATAGTTTTAAGTTTTTAGGTGAGATGGTTCTTTGACATGATATCAGAGTCTTGTTGATTCAACGGTCACGAGTTTGAATCTCACCACCCTTATTATTTTTCGTAAACATCAAACACAAAATAATGTAGGTCTGTGTAGGTTTCAAGTTCAAAGAACTTTCATTTGAGGGGGTGAGTTGGAGAATAATATAAATTATATTCTGAAACTTCAGATAACAACTTAAATTTTTAGATGAGATGATTCCGTTGGCTAATATAACGTTATGTGTACCACGTGTGGAATAGATTATGGGGAGGTTGATGTAGCTAGTTCCTAAAGATGATTTGGTGGCATTTTGCGGTAGCATAAAGAAGATGCCTAGTGGGATAGCACATGCAGAGGATATCATGATGCTAGATGTTAGTTTCTATTTACCATTTCTGAATAAAGAGCTTTCATAGACCTCCTTCTTTTTGATTTTACGAAAGAGTGGTTACCTTCTTTCAATATGATTATGCGGGTATTAGAATCAGAATAGGAATTGTTGTTATGGCTCGTGACGAAAAAAATATATGAGCGCTGCATATGAATAAGCCTGAAAGGATTTTGATCATATGAGAATAGCATCCTTGAAAGCTGATAGTATTGCTTCTGTTGATGATTGCTGGATGAAACTGTTAAAGAATCATCTCATCTAAAAATTTAAGTTGTTAGATAAGACTTTAGAATATGATTTATATTATTCTCTAACATACCTGCTTAAGTGAAAGCTTTTTTGGACTTGATACTTGCACAGACTCATATTATCTTGTGCTTGATTTTTATCAAATAGAATGGGGGTGGTGATATTCAAACTCGTGACCGCTAGGTCAATAAAGCTCTGATATCATGTTAAGGAACCATCTCACTTAAAAATTTAATCTAAAAATTTAAGATGTTAGGTGAGGCTCCAAAATATAATTAAAAATATTAAAGGAAATTGAAGAAAAAAACGTAGAAACTGAATACCTAAGAGATGAACTCCATCTCACTATTCAACTTAAAAAATAAAGTTGGAATCCAAGTCATTATTCAACAACCAACTTGGTTGATCCGTTCACAACCTAGAGTTCGATATCATCAGACTCAATATTCACAAGCTGACAAGGTTCGCCACAAAAATCCATCTTTCTACTTTGTGATGATGAGATTCTTAAAAACATTTTCCTTTTTGTATATTTCAGAGGCACCACCAATTTGGAATAGGAATATATTCTACAATGTCTTTCCACTTTGTCACTTTTGTGACAAGATCACTGACTAGCAAGAACATGGTCAATCTGCACAATGATCTGCACGTGCCAAGACCTGATCTAACCTTTCTACTTTCATGCTGTAGACTTTGTAACAGTAATCTAACTTCAAATCATCAACTAGCCTTGAGGATAATGATGGTAGCCTTAAATTTCTACTGGCTAATACTTTCTTAAGCCAACCGCTGAAATTTCCTCTTAATTCTCTTTTAAGAAGGATAATGTTATACAGCTATAGGCTATTTGCTGTTCTTTTATTGCAGAAACTGTAGTGACAGTAACCAGGTTTCTGAGTGGTCTTTTTATTTATTTTCTTTATAGTATTTACCACTTCTAATTGCGCAGACAAGTCAATTATTCATGGATTACATTCCTTCAGATTAAAGCTGCAGTTGTTTTAGAATTTGTTTGGTGATTTTGCCATTTCTCCTGGGATATTCTTGGCTAGTATCAGTAATATAAACATGATAAATCCTAGTATGCTATCATTTGATCTCCCAGATTCCTAATTCTGGTGTGATCAAGGGAGGGACTCGGACGTTAGATCTTCCTTACAACTTCTAGGTCAACTGCTGCTGCTGCTGCTGACAGCAGATTAAAGAAGAAAAACACACATTAATAAGTCTGGGAATTAGAACCTGATTAAAACCAAGATCATGGATTTATGTATGCAATAAGAAAGAGGATAAGAGAAAGCAAAGATATGAGTGGATGCATATACAAATATGGTTAAGAGTCCAATCAAAACTCTTTGAATATCTTCCAAATTCTCACCCTTTAGCTCAACCACTATCTTTTTCTTTTTCTTTTTTGATTCTCTATGATTTATTTCCTTATTGAAAGACTTTAAACAAGATCAAACTTTGACCAGTCATTCTAAGAATCAAGAACACCAAGAAAATTATTTCATTTCAGCAATGACTCAGAAAGTTCATGCCTATCTCCATGCTTCTTAGAGGGAGGAATTAATATAATGAGAAAAATATGAAAAGAATCCATATAATATATCTATCTACCTATACCTATTTAACTATCTATATTCTAGATCATATCATTTGTAATAGTAAATCGTAAGAAAATTCTAAATAAAATCAATTAAATATTCAATTTGGAGATTGAAATGACATGAATTGATGATTGGGACGAATCCATTATTTAATGTATGTGATTAAAATGTATGTGATACTTTTTAATGCATGTTTAGTATTTAACGAGGATACACATGAGATGAAAATACCATAAAATAATCACATAAAGTAATAAATTTAAACTCAATACCACCTTAACATTTTAATGACATCAATGGTAAATTTTAAATTTATAATGATGTAAAAAGTAATTTTGAAATGGGTTTTGTTCCACAGATATGATAGATGTAATTTTATCATGCACACAACAACAAATGGAAGGGTCCCACAAACCATCTTCATGCAAGAACACTGTAGAAGTTGCCTAAAAATCCATGTCAGAAGTGTCTTTCAGGTTGCCAACATGATAAAATCACCATGCCACATATGACTCCTCTCCCAAATATTAAATTTTAAAGATTTATCTCTCCTTCAAAGTACCCTGCAATGGTATAAATACACATGCTAGCTTTCTTTCTTGGATCATCATCGGCTTTTGAGAGGTTCTCTCTTAGTAAAATTGTGCCTTTTGTTTTCTTTTCCAAAATGGATTTGGTACCCAAGGTGACAAGTTACCTCACTTTGGTTTTCATTGCTCTATCCTCTTTGGAGCCCGTTGTCTGTATCAGACACTGGCAATTGTCTGGCCACCCACTGGCAGATGAGCATCTTGTGAGTAATCTGCCAGGCCAGCCAGATGTGAGTTTCAAGCACTATGCTGGCTACCTTACAGTCAATGAACAGAATGGAAGGGCATTGTTTTACTGGTTCTACGAGGCCACTGCTCATCCTGATAAAAAACCTCTAGTCCTGTGGCTTAATGGAGGTAAGCGTATAGCATAATATCATCACTGGATAGGCAGCTTCCATTTTTTCATAACGTTTTTAGCCAAAATGAAACTCACATGAACCCCATGAAAGAATTACGAATATATATGATCTTTTTGAAATTACTGCCCCATTTCAATCTGTTCTTTTGGCTCAGAAGGAAGAAAAAAGGGCTGGTCTAGTTATTGCAGAATCATTTGTGGTGCCTCGGCCATAGTGCACGGCATTTCAGGATTTAGCAGGACTGAAATGCTAGATATTGGTCAGAAGTCAGAATAAAAAGGAGTCATATAGATGTTACAGGGGGTTGAAATCTACTATATACAAAAGTGGGAGAAATTTTAGCATCTTCTAATATACATTATTATCTTCAAGGCCATATAGATTTGTACCAATCTTTTTTACCAAACCTATTCATTCCACCTATAATTTCAAGTGCGTGTTACAGTGGAAAAGGAAAAGAACATGTTCGTCCATGTTGCCTGCTCTATAGACAGATCCCCATATAATATAAACAAAACCTCTGCTAATAAACAATCAGGGATATATGATCAAAACCTCCATTCTTACTCTCATGGCGGGGCTCATTTTTCTCCCTCTTTCCACCTCATTCAAAGCAAGTTCTTTTCAATAACTACTTATTCTATGCTCTCTAATGAGGTGACAAGATGCTCCGTGTTTCAGGTCCTGGGTGCTCATCTGTAGGATATGGAGCAACGCAAGAGATTGGCCCTTTCATAGTGGACACTAATGGGCATGGACTTAAATATAATCCTCACTCTTGGAATACAGGTATATATGTGAGGTCCAGCAATCTTTCTTTATTTTATTTTCTTAACACAAAGACTAACTTTCTTACTACAAAATATGACACGAGCATTTATGTTAGCACTTTGCATAATGCTCCATTATACGTGATTAATCATAAAAAAAACTTGATATCAAACGTTCTTTGTGTCCATGATGATGCAGAGGCCAATATGTTATTCTTGGAATCTCCAGTTGGAGTTGGGTTTTCATACTCAAACACTACTAGTGATTATAATATTCTGGGAGATGAATTTACTGGTGAGTTTCATGCTGACTCTTCTGTAGAAAACTGTGTTGTGCTTTTTAGTTGGACCATTTTGATTTTGGTATGATCAGAAAATCCTGAATTTTTTCCTATATATACCTCTTTGTCAGCAAATGATGCCTATGCTTTCCTGCACAAGTGGTTTCTCCTGTTTCCATCATATAGAAAGCGGACGTTTTATATTGCAGGAGAGAGCTATGCAGGTATTTCATCATGGCAATAATTTCCCGACTCGTGCTGATTAAACTCTAATCATACTGATGTTACTTTTTAACATGTATTAACAGGAAAATATGTTCCTGAGCTTGCTGAGATTATAAATGACAAGAATAATGATCCCTCCCTTCACATCGACCTCAATGGTATTCTGGTATGGTCTTGTAACAAAACTTTTATGCATAACTTTCCTGCCAGTTGATAGTATTTGCTTGAGAAATTAGTGCTCTTATTTTTATGGGTATTACAGTTGGGTAATCCGGAAACAAGTGACGCTGATGACTGGAGAGGTATGGTGGACTATGCATGGAGCCATGCTGTCATATCAGATGAAACTTATAAGATAATAGGACAAAGCTGCAACTTTGACAGTAATGACACATGGAGTAACGATGATTGTGCTGAGGCTGTTGATGAATTACTCAAACAGTACAAGGAGATAGATATTTACAGCCTCTACACCTCAGTTTGCATAGGTGATTCAGCAAGTTCAGATGATAAATTCACACAGATCATGTTTAGGCGCTCATCCAAGATGGTAATGATTTCAGATCTGCTAAATCCTGTCGATATTAAATATTTCAATGAAGTGGCGATATGGCCTTGCTGAATTTTCAAAAGGGACTTATTTAGTTGTTAAACTGTTTTTGTTGGAGTATTCTGATGATAAAATTCTTGTACTGTAGATTAGTCACTATTTTGACCTTCACTTTGATGAACTTTTGAAGTTCATGGGTGTTTATAGCTACTTATTTTTGAAGCAAGGTTTAACGTGACGACCTTGTTAAGGAACCATCTCACCCCATCTCACCTAAAAGCTTAAGCTTGTAAGTGAAGCCCCATAATATGATTTATATTATTCTCTAACACACCCCCTCAAGTGAAAGCCGTTTGGGCTGAAACTTGAACAGGCCCACATCACCTTGTGCTTGGTTTTTATCAAATAGAATGGGGGTGGTGAGATTCGAACTCGTGACCGCTGGGTCAACAAGACTCTGATACCATGTTATGGAACCATCTCACCTAAAAGCTTAAGCTGATAGGTGAGGATCCAGAATATGATTATATTATACTCTAACACACCCCCTCAAGTGAAAGCCCTTTGGGCTTGAAACTTGCTCAGGCCCACATTACCTTGTGCTTGATTTTTTTTTTATAGAATGGGGGTGGTTAGATTCGAACTCGTGACCGCTGGGTCAACAAGGCTCTGATACCATGTTATGGAACCATCTCACCTAAAAGCTTAAGCTGATAGATGAGGATCCAGAATATGATTATATTATACTCTAACAGACCTAACAGTCAAATTATATTTATCAGATGCCAAGGATTATGGGAGGTTATGATCCATGCCTTGATGAATATGCAAAAGCTTTCTACAACAGACCAGATGTTCAACAGGCTCTCCATGTCAGTGATGGCCAACATCTCAAGAACTGGAGCATTTGCAAGTAATGCAAACTCCCTCTACCTTCTTGTTCTCAATAGTAGCTATAACAACTTTTATTGTGTTTGTACATGTTTTAAGTTGAGTTGACACAAGGGAATTTCAAATTGAAATTCCAGTTAATCTAGTGAAATCCATGAGACATTTATGAGTTTTACTCAAAACTGAAGAATATTTGTTCTAATTTCTTGATTCAGCACGAAGATATTTGTTGAATGGTTGGAATCGAAGCCATCAGTTCTTCCTATATACAAGAAGCTGATTGCAGCAGGGCTTAGAATATGGGTTTACAGGTTTGTATCCCTGCACTGTGGAGACAGTAATCAATGATTCAATGAAATATTCTTCGTCAGCCTCACATTACCTTTATGGATGGTTCAGTGGCGATACAGATGGAAGAGTTCCTGTGCTATCTACAAGATACAGCTTAAGTTCTCTTGGATTGCCAATCACCAAGACATGGCGGCCCTGGTACCACCAGAAGGAGGTATTTACAATCTACAAACATGCAAAAACATGAACTAAACTAAATCAAGCCTTCTCTGGTTATTCCTGAAGTAGATCAATCACTCAATCTATATTTTTTCAAGAAAACAATTATTGATAATATCATCTAGGTATCACTAACAAAGGGGAATAATTCTTTGGATATTCAGGTCAGTGGCTGGTTCCAGGAATACGAGGGGCTAACATTTGCAACATTTAGAGGAGCTGGACATGCCGTGCCAATCTTCAAACCGAGCAACTCACTTGCGTTTTTCTCAGCCTTTCTTCTGGGAGAATCTCTGCCGTCTGTGAGATAAATCAGAAGTGTTAAGAACCAGACATCTTGTTCGTCAAAGGTTTTTCTCTCATACTATATTAGAGTGTCAAAATATATATAAATAAGATAGCAAGATGCCTGCCAGGAAGTGTTGTGGGAAAACTAGACATAGAACATAATCTGACTCTTTCCTCTTTGGTTCCATTTTGTTGATGGTGGAGCCGTGGATTGAGGAGATCAATTTTGCGTATGTTTTCTCTTTATGAAAATAATAAGGTTATCCAATTTTCGGCCACATACATTTCTTTTCCATGTTGAACATAAAAATCATTTTTTAAAATCAAATAATTAATAAATAATTCATATTTGAACATCCTCCGTCCAATTGCTGACCAATTAAAATAAACTAGAACGCTAGTTTAAGTAATGAATGTCGGTATAACAAATTAAATATGACATGAAGAACTAAAGAGATATAGTACGATAAAGAGAGACAAGGAAGAAAACATGAGATTAGAAGATAGACAAAAAGTGAGAGAACAAGAGATACTAGAAAGAAAAGGAGGAAGAATTTGTGTTTTATTAGTGGAAGATTGAGATTTTGAAGGACAAAGACAGATGAAATATGGACAACGACGTGGAGTTTTGAAGGGCACGTTCTTTGACAAATGCATTCGAGATCAAGATTCCTTCTAAAGTCAGGATGGTTTCTTTCTTCATGGAGAATGAGATGAGTGATCCAAATGGCGTTTGTTCTTGACATTAGGTTTGAAAAAATTCTGACAGAAGACATTGATGCGAGACAACCTTACTTGTCTCTCCCAAATGCTTGCTTATTTTTCATATGGAGGTTAATTTGTTAGGAATCCTAAACTGGAATCCATTTTTAACATAAGTGGGTTTTTAATCAATGAAAATTCCTCAATCATTAAAATGTATTGAATTGAGTAAGATAATCAAGTAAGGTTTTATCTCAAGGTGACAAGTGTTTAAACGATGATACCTCTTGCATTTATTTGTCTCTAAAGTGCGTGACGTGATGATAAATGGTTTGAGATTTACATAACAGGTTTCGAGTTTGAGACAGGGCGTGCATATCTTATAAGAACCTGGAACAATCAAGATTTTACTCGCTTATCTAGACCCACAAAATATACTTTCTGAAAAATAAGGTTTCCTCGAATCCAAAGAAAATAATCTTGCATGTATTTGTAGAAGGTAATACGTAGCTGAGTGTTAGTGAAAGAAACAAAGGAGAAGAGAAAGATTGAGAAAATGTTATAGAGTTGTTTGATGTACGTGGGCAATGATGATGTAGACTAGGGTAATGTTAAGTTTGACGAGGGAAATCTTCATCCTCTTGAATGTCTGAGGATAATGTTGATGTGGATGGTTAAGTGGGTAGAAATGGAAATATGGAGAGATATGGGGGTAATTCTAGGAAAAGTGGGAACTTAGGTAGTGTGATATTTTTTTTATGTGTTTGCTTTTTATTTAAATATCTTAATTTGTTGTCCTGACTTTTATATTTGACATACTTGTTCAAATTGATTCAAGTTATTTTTTCACATTTAACTTGCTTGAATCTTAGCTTCATTATCTTTTTTTCTTTAACTATTTTTCCAGGCTATACAAACAAAGATAATTAAAGAAGTGGCGGTCCGAAGAGACTTGGAAAGATTGACTATAAGATTTTAAAAAACAAATAAATAAATAAATAAATCAGGATTTGACGGGGACAATAAGTAAACTACTGGTCAATAACTTTTTTAAAAATGGCTCAGGTTAGGGACCAGATCCCAGGGTAATCTACCAAGTAAAATAAGGTTTTATAACCATACATAATGCTATTATTTTTTAAAATCGTATCAAGTTACTAAAAGATATTACGATGCCAAGAATTAAAAAAAAACTTCATAAATTATTTATTATTTGTATAATTTGATTTATTTATTAATTATTAGATTTATTATATTCTGTAAACATTCTTCTCACATAAAATTTTAATTAATGCATGAGAAGAAATAATTAGTGCACCCTGCGAGAAGGCAGGAGAGTCTTAAGAAAACCTATTCTATGCCAGCCCACACCCTTTGTGGCAGCTTTTGGGTTTCGACTACTAAAAACCTACATAGAATTACATTAAGTCCAAGCCTCAAGCTACGAATACATAAAACTCACAAAATGTGAGCCTTTTTTTTTTACTTTCCAACCGAAATATGTATGAAAATCTTTCATAAATGAAGGGATGCTATAATGACTTAATGAGTGACAATTACCACTCCAATGAAACCCACTTTCAAAAGTACACTTTGTGAATCTAGGTGAATGAATAAAATCTCGGTTGTTCCAGGTTTTTATAAAAGGTTCATGTCCTCACTTGAACTCGAAACTTGCTATACAAATCACAAATTATATGTCATCACGCCACGCCCTTTGAGGACTAAGTGCATTATTGGATTCATAATTGTTCATCACTTTTGAATGACAATACCATTTCTCTTGAAAACTCAAAATTATTGTGAAGAAAAATTGATTTGTTTTAAAAAATATTTTTATGAAAACATCATGAGTAGAGACAACGAAAATAATGGTTGTTTAAATCAATGTTTCGGCCATTTATTTCGTAATGTTTTGTTTTTAACAAAAAAGAACTCATTTTACAAATCATTACTCATTATGAAATTGAACTTCTATAGTCTCTGTGATTAAGATATTAATCCAACAATTGCTTCTATATTAAGATTAATTTATATAAGTTATCCCTAATGTTTTGATTGTTATTATTCTTTTCAATTTTAGTCTTTAATAATAATAATATTTTTATTTTTATTTTTATTTTGATCCTTAGAATTTTTTTTGTCATTTTATGTAATTTGATTTTTTTTATCAGTTTTAACATTCCATAAGAAAAAAATATTTTTAATTTCGATTTAGATTTCAATATTTTAGTTTCTATTTTATTTTTGTTTGAATCATTTTGTATAATTGATTTTTTTTTCCAATTCATCCTTTTTATTATTTGATTGGTTGGAAGTGAGTTTTTGGTTTCTTTAGATGAGGTGGTTATAGTATATGTATTGAGTTTGAAAAGTTAAACGGAGTTGATGTTTTTTTACGGATTTTTTTAGCCTTTATCTTTTGGTAATGATTTTTTTTAAAGAGGCTTTTAGATTTGTTTTTCATTTGTTACTATATTTTATTTTAAGCTTTTATTATTAAACTATGTTTTTTTAAAATAAACTTTCATATATATATATATCATGACTCGAGTCGCAAATCTAGTGGGTTAACCTGGGTGTGCTCAATTCTTACTATCCTAGTTATAGTTTGTCATGCTAACTCGATTAAATCGTGCTATTTTCTATCCTTTTCTATTATCCAACAATTTCCTTCCATATATAAAGGATGGAGAATTGACCTACACTATTTTTCTCATTTTGAAAAACAATGTTTTTTTCTCTGATTATTTGTTTAATTTATTTTTATCAATGTGTTATTGTTGTGTATTATTTTTATCTAATTAAAATAAACCAACTTATATAATCCAATTAGATCAATGACCGAGTTACAAATTTTTCTTCCCTATATTAAAACGTCTTGTGGAATCTGAACCAAAGTTATTAATTCTGTTGCTTTCCGGCCGGAACGGCCGAAATGTTCCATTCCGTTCAAAAAACCAAGACAAAACGGCGTCGTTTTCGTCTCGGTTTTAATTCCGGTCCGTTCCGGAAATTCCGGCCGGAACGCTTCAGTCCCATTCCGAGTGTGCCGTTTCGGCTACGTAAAAAATCATTTGACTTTTTAACTTGCACACATCAGATGTCACTGACATCATTTTAAGTGAGCAGATATTGTAACTTTGTAAGTCAAGTTGATTGACTTTTATAGAAGCAATTATTTACCTTGACATGCTATTTTTCGATGTGGGATAAAATTTAAAGCCACGGGATGAAACTCCTTTGTTGCTGATTTCAACGATGTGGGATACTGGGATATGGGAATTGAGATTTGAGAATTTGGAGTCCAGCTGGACAACCTACCTTCGGCTGTACATGCTATATATATATATATATATATATATATATATATATATATATATATATATTAAAATTAAAAAAAATATATTATAAAAAAATAAAAAATAAACCAAAATCAAAACAATAAAAAATATATATATATATTATAAAAAAATAAAATTGTTGCATCAATTTTGATTTTATAAAAAATAAAAATTATATTTATTTATGTTTGTTTGACTTTGTGTTTGTATTGTATAATTTAAAGTTAATTTATCTTGAATTTTAATTATGCTTGTTAAATTAATATTTTTTTTCATATATATATATATATATAATATAATTAATTATATATGAACAGTACGACACCGAAACGGCACACCGGAACGGTCTGAAACCGGAATGTTCCGTTCCAATCGAAAAACCGGAACGACGACCGGAACGATATTGACAACTTGGATCTGAACATTGATTTTTACTAAAATCAAAACCAACTCTGCGACATAACGTGGGACTGCGACTAGTTTCTTCTAATATAATTAGGTTCATGATTTTATTAGAGCTTTTATCACAATAAAATGGCAAAAAAATGTACAAGAGTTTGTCTGTGAGTGGAGAGGATCGTTGAGCATAAGATACGAGATTACAAATTGATTTCAATTTGTCTTATTAAAAATTTCCAAATTTCCAAAACCTAAAACATATAGGAAATTCATTGTAGCCATTATTAGTGTACACTCTCCCACAATCCAATCTGGATTGTAATAATGCACCTTTTCAAATTTTCATTTTAGTCCTCAAACTTTCTTCTTTCTACAATTGAGCCCTTCTAAAGTCCAAATTAGCATCTAATTGCATTTTTGGCATGGAGGGTTGATGGAGGACTAAATTGAAAAACATGTGTAACATAGGTGACAACTTTGAAATTTGTTTCAAAAGATCTTTTCTACCCATCATTTTATTTTATCAATTAAGTGATCGGTCCTCATAATTTTTTAAATATATATATTTGGTACCAAACACTATTTTCTTCTTTTTTAGTTTTTTTAAACTACGACAGATGATACATCCTTTACCCTTTAATTTTTTAAAAGATAAATTAAGGGCTCACATGACTAAGTTTTGTTTTTTATTAGGCTAACACCAAACTTAGCTTACGAGGCCCGACAACGCCTGACTCAATGATTTTTTGTAGATTTTTTTATATATATTAATGGTGTTTTTACATTTATATTTTAATTGATATATCTTGTCTACGATGTGTTTTAGATTTTTAGCCTTTGTTGAATAACAACTATTTTTAATGATATTTTGTTTGTTTAATTATTACATTGGTTAGTTTAATTCATCTGTATTTTTTTTTGTATATTTTATATAGATTAAATATTTATTATAATATTTTTAATATTTTCAAACGTTCATAGTTTTTTTTTTTTTTACTTTTAATTTTTTCAGTAAAATTTATATGTGTGTCAATATCTATTACAAACTATTTTTCATAAACAAATTTATTAAACACAACTAAGTAAATAATCTGTATTGGATATTAAATATCTTGATTTTTTCAATGTTTTTATTTATTATTATTTTTTTCATTTATTTACAAAATAAATTTTGATTTATTTAATTAAATGCACGTATAAATCTTTTTTATTTATATTTATGAATTTTTATGTAAAAACAAAATGCTGACAAATCTTACATCAATTTTTTTAACATGTATTACTGTCTTTAATTTAATCTGAACTTTATTCTTATGATTTCTTATTTTTTTTGAACTTTTAATAAAGATTTGATTATTTTTAATTTCACCATTCAATTAAAGTTGATAATGTATTATTCCTTTTGGTTTTCACTGATTTGTTATATAAATATGTGTGTGTGTTTCCGATTGCTATCTTTGACTAAATGCATTTTACCATTCAAACAAGTTTATCTAGTTGGTTGAGATTACTGAGTTATGAAATTATTTTTAAAAAAACACACATTAATATCGTTTTAAAAGTCTTTTTGAAAAAAATTAAATTTTTTTTATTTTAAATAAAAAACTTTTGATATTTTAGATAATTTTCATGTGTTAATATTTAAAATAATTTTTAAAAAAACAAAAAAAAACATCATTTTAATCATTAAAAAATAATAAGAAAATTAAGAAAAACACCTATAAGTTCCAATAAAAAGCACTATTGATAGGCATCCTCGGAAAGTTATTCTTGTTCTCTTCAGCTCACCCAAGAGAGAAGCTGATTAGTGGGCTTAATTAATGTGCTATCAAGATGTGATTCCCCATTGTCGGTGGGAGAATGGTTCCCACATCAATCACTAGGCTGGCACACCATTCATTTCCGAGATAGCTCACGATACGGACATTTTTCAGAAAATATCTTTTCCATGTAAGGTCTTGTCATGGCTAGACAGATCACGATGATAATGAGAGCACCGACTATTTATGATCCTAATATTTATATACTCAAAAGGGATTTTCTCACATGGTTTCAAGTCACCATAAAGTCGATCAAGATTAATTCATTTGCCAGTATGTCTTGGTCTGGTGGTCAAGAACGACTTCTCCCTTCCTTTTGTTGAGAATTAATAAGAGCCTGTTTACTTTCTGTTGAATAAATTCAGTTGAGTCAGTTAAGTCAGTTAGAGTCGTTATTCAGTTGAAGTTCAATTAGCAGTTAGTTGGGTTAGTTACGTTGTAAACAAACATGCGCATGTGCATGGGAAGTCAGTTTTCTGTAATAGCTATAAAAGCCTTGATATCTGCTCAATAAAGTTAGAGATTAGAATCATATTGGATTCACATTTCTCACAATTGGTATCAGAGCTCCCACTGGGCCTGAGAGAGAAAGAGAGAGCGATTGTTGAGAGTTACAATCGAGAGAGAGAGTGATTGTTGAGAGTTACAATCGAGAGAGAGAGCGATTGTTGAGAGTTACAATCGAGAGAGAAACCAGAGAGAAAGAGATGGCAAATGAGAGTAACGGCAGCTTTGTTCAACCTGCTATACCACGCTTCGATGGTCATTTTGATCATTGGAGCATGTTGATGGAGAACTTCTTAAGGTCCAAGGAGTTTTGGACGTTGATTGAAGTAGGCTATGAAGAATCTGATGCAGGAGCAGATGCAACTGAAGCTCAGAAAAGGAAGTTGGAAGAATTAAAGCTCAAAGATTTGAAGGTAAAAAACTACTTATTTCAGTCCATAGATAGAACTGTTCTTGAGACAATCTTGGATAAGAGCACTTCTAAGAAAATTTGGGACTCAATGAAGAAGAAATATGAGGGGAATGTAAGAGTCAAGAGATCGATTCTGCAATCTTTGAGAAAGGAGTTTGAGACATTGGAGATGCAGAGAGGAGAGAATATCACTGCATATTTTGCAAGAGTTTTATCAATAGCTAGCAAAATGAGAACAAATGGAGAGCAGATGCGAGATGTGGTGATTGTTGAAAAAATCCTTAGATCCTTAACTGACAGATTCAATTACATAGTATGTTCAATTGAGGAATCTAAGGACATTGATGTGCTATCAATTGACGAGCTACAGAGCTCATTGGTGGTACACGAGCAGAAATTTCAAAAACACAGTAGAGAAGAACAAGCCTTGAAGGTCACGGCTGAGAATAGGTACTCTGATAGAGGTCAAGGCAGAAGAGCTCCTAGGGGTGGAGGTAGAGGTAGAGGACGTTATGCCTACAACAAAGCCACAGTGGAGTGTTATAGATGTAGAAGACTCGGTCACTTTCAATATGAGTGCCCTATGGCAAACAGGGAAGCAAATTATGTTGATAGAGAGGCAAATTATGTTGAGCAGAATAACTTGGAAGAGATACTGTTGATGACTCATGTGGAATTGGAGAACAATGATCAATTAGATGCATGGTTTTTGGACTCGGGGTGTTTAAACCATATGTGTGGAAACAAGAGTATGTTCTGTGACATTGATGAAGAATTTCGACAGTGGGTAAAGCTTGGGAACAATGCACGATTGACAGTGCTTGGAAAGGGAAAAATCAGGTTGAATGTTGAAGGAGTTCAACTCACTGTCGTTGATGTGTTCTACATTCCTGAATTAAGGAACAACCTATTAAGCTTAGGCCAGCTACAAGAAAAAGGCCTTGCAATTCTCATTAAATCAGGGATGCTAAAGATCTACCATCCTACGAGAGGGCTGATCATTCAAACTAGAATGACTATCAACAGGATGTTTGTGCTGATGGCAAAGTCTCAAGATAGAGAAGTCACATGTTTTCATGCACCAACACAGGATTTGTCACACTTATGGCATTGCAGGTATGCACATCTCAGTCACAAAGGACTGAGAACTTTGCAATATAAAAAAATGGTGCGAGGGCTACCACAATTACCTGCAACATCAACAGAGTGCACGGCATGCATCATTGGCAAACATCACAGGGAAAGCATTCCAAAGAAGAGTCAGTGGCGTGCAACACAAAGGTTACAGCTCATCCACTCTGATATCTGTGGTCCCATCTCACCCACATCAAACAGCAAAAAGAGGTATTTCTTATGCTTTATTGATGACTTTAGTAGGAAGGCTTGGGTGTACCTGTTGGCTGAAAAATCAGAAGCATTGCATCATTTCCAGTATTTTAAGAAGTCTGTTGAAATGGAAACTAGACAGTGTATTCAATGTTTAAGAACTGATAGGGGGGGGGGGAATTCAACTCTATAGAGTTCAATGATTTTTGTAAAGCAAATGGGATTAAAAGGCAGCTAACCACAACCTATACCCCTCAGCAAAATGGAGTTGCTGAGAGGAAGAATAGGACTGTGATGAACTTAGTAAGGTCAATGCTTGCTGAAAAGAAGATCCCCAAAACCTTCTGGGCTGAAGCTTTACATTGGTCCATATATGTGTTAAATCGATCACCCACTGCAGCCATAACAGACATGACTCCAGAAGAAGTGTGGACTGGAATGAGGCCCTCGGTTGAGCACTTTAGAGTATTTGGGTGCATAGCTCATGCCCATATACTAGATGCAAGACGCACTAAGCTTGAAAATAAGAGTAGATGTTGTGTGCTATTAGGGGTGAGCGAAGAGTCTAAAGGGTATAGACTGTATGACCCAATTTCAAAAACAATTGTGGTCAGCCGTGATGTGATCTTCGAAGAGGAGAAGCACTGGAATTGGGACATCAGCTATACAGAACAGATAGAGATGAATTTAGACTGGAATGAAGATGATGAAGCAAGTGGAGATCAAACAGATACAAATGAGGGTGAAGAAAATGGTGATGAAGGCATTACGGCAGAAACAAGTGCAGATATTCAGACTGAGCAAAGTCATGAAGAAACAGATGAGTTGAATACTGGAATTGCAAGGGAAGAATCAGTGATGAATGGCAGAGATGAAGGGGCTACTGATTCATCACATGTTGAAGATGACAATGGGCCAAGGGATACTGTCAATATACACAGAAGAAGACAAACTAGCTTTCCCAGTTGGATGAGAGACTATGTCTCTGGAGATGAGCTATCAGAGGAAGAAACTGGATTGAACATGGCTATGGTGCCTTCTGATGATCCTTTGAATTATGAAGAGGCAGTGGTAAGTAAAAATTGGAGGGATGCCATGGACACAGAGATGCAGTCAATCCAGAAAAACAAAACATGGAGCCTAATTGACTTACCCGAGGGAGCTAAGAAGATTGGGGTAAAATGGATATATAAGACTAAGCTAAATGAGTATGGTAAGGTTGACAAGTTCAAAGCTAGGCTGGTTGCAAAGGGTTATGCACAGCAACATGGTGTGGATTATACGGAAGTATTTGCTCCCGTAGCAAGGCTTGACACTGTGAGAATAATTTGTGCACTGGCAGCTCAAAGAAATTGGGTCATCTATCAGCTAGATGTGAAATCTGCATTTCTCCATGGGGAGTTGAGTGAGGATGTGTTTGTGGATCAACCGAAAGGTTATGAAGAGAAGGGGAATGAGCATAAAGTGTATAAATTACACAAAGCATTGTATGGCCTAAAACAAGCCCCTAGAGCTTGGTTTAGTCGCATTGAAGACTACTTCACACGGCAAGGATTCCAGAAATGCATTAGTGAACATACCTTGTTCATTAAACAAGCAAGTGGCAGTGGCAAGAAAATCTTGATAGTAAGTGTTTATGTTGACGATTTGATTTTTACAGGGGATGATGAGCAAATGATGATGGAATTCAAGGAGTCAATGATGAAAGAATTTGATATGACCGATTTAGGCAAAATGAGATTTTTTCTGGGAATTGAAGTTTTGCAGCAGAGGGATGGAATTTATATCTGCCAAAGGAAATATGCCATGGAGATCCTTAAACGTTTTGGAATGGAAGATTGCAAGGCTGTGATGAGTCCCATGGTTCCTGGTTATAAAGCTGGACAAAATGAGGATAGTAACAGAGTTGATGAAACCTACTATAAGCAGATGGTAGGGAGCCTCATGTACATCACGGCAACAAGGCCAGATGTTATGTTTGCAGTAAGCTTCATTAGCAGGTTTATGGCCAAACCAAAGGAGATACACTTACAGGCTGCCAAGAGGGTATTAAGATACTTGAAGGGGACTGTTGATTATGGGATATTTTACAAGAAGAGTGGAAATCAGAAATTAATTGCATTCACTGATAGTGATTATGCAGGAGACATTGATGATCGAAGGAGCACAACTGGTTATGTTTTCTTGCTGAGTGGAGGAGCAATTTCGTGGTCATCTAAGAAGCAACCCATAGTCACATTGTCTTCAACCGAAGCTGAGTTTGTAGCAGCAGCAGCATGCGCGTGCCAAGCAGTGTGGATGAGAAGGATTCTGGAGAATTTAAACCATGAACAAGAAGGGTGCACTACTCTGTTGTGTGACAACAGCTCCACCATCAAACTGTCAAGAAATCCTATCATGCATGGGCGCAGCAAACACATCGATGTAAGGTTCCATTTCTTACGTGATCTGACACGAGACAAGGTAATTGAACTGGTTCATTGCAACTCACAAGATCAAGTGGCTGATTTGCTGACAAAGCCAATTAAGCAGCAGACATTTGAGAAGTTTCGTGATCAACTAGGGTTATGCATGGTTCCTAGAGTAAACTAATCTCTGCACCGAAATTAGTTTAAGGGAGGCTATGTTGAGAATTAATAAGAGCCTGTTTACTTTCTGTTGAATAAATTCAGTTGAGTCAGTTAAGTCAGTTAGAGTCGTTATTCAGTTGAAGTTCAATTAGCAGTTAGTTGGGTTAGTTACGTTGTAAACAAACATGCGCATGTGCATGGGAAGTCAGTTTTCTGTAATAGCTATAAAAGCCTTGATATCTGCTCAATAAAGTTAGAGATTAGAATCATATTGGATTCACATTTCTCACACCTTTCACTCCAGGTTCAAGCCTTGTCAGGCACGCCTGTCACCCCCGCGGTGCCTTGCATGTTCATTGGGTTTGCAGGATGCTCATTGAGGATTTAGTTGTGGTACGCGCAAGCTGACTCGGACACCCCGGTTATCAAAAACAAAAAGATTAATTCATTTCCAATAACTTAATTACACGAAGTAAAACAAGTGTTTTCCTCACAATTTATATCAAAGGAAAATGACGCAATGAAATTGATTTTCAAATTAATTTTTGTTCAGAATTGTATTAAAATAATATATTTTAAAAAAAAATTGCTTTTGATATCATCATATCACAATATCACAATGATATAAAAACATCAAAAAATAAAAAAGTTTTCAATTTTTGCATCAAAACACTTGATTTATTTTTCCATAAAAAAAGAAATTAACGGCATAAATAAGCTTTAAATGCACCGTTATTTGAGGAAAAAAACCATGTTTAGTTTCAATTATTGGCTGAAAAACAATCCTTAAAAGCGACAACTAGGCATAGTAGTGGTGTCTAGTGAGCCAAAACGGCACAACGAGACAATAGAGCATTGCATGTCACAGAATTTCATATTCGTATTAATTGCTATCATATTCACCATGATGGCATTTGAATCCCATAATTAATAGTGTAATCAGAAATGATTACGACATGCAATAATCACTAAATTAATAGTCATGTGCCATTGGTAGCTAGAAAATATGGTCCATCAAATATCAGTATCATTTTAGTTTTTTTTTTCATGATTTAAAAGGTGGACAGTGATGTATGTTCTGCCAATCCACTGTTTATGCAATCAATATGAGCAATGAAAACCGTGGACTATAGTTTGAAATTAAAAAAATTGCTCCCATATAATTTTAAGTTTAAGTTAATATAATAATAATAATAATGAGAGATTTATATAATCATTAATTTTAGAGGTTACAAGATTAATTGAGATATACATACTGACCTGAACATCTATATTAATAAAAAAAAATATAAATACAAGCAATCAACCTAATAGTGTCATTTTAATATTTTTAAATTATTTGATGTGTTCATGTCAAAAATATTTTTTAAAAAATAAAAAATTATTATTTTAATGTATTTCTAAATGAAAATCATCTTTAACCACATCCCTAAAAAGATTCTAACAATTTTTCTTTCTTTCTTTCTTAAAAGCTTAAAAAGGATATATGTATAGATTTGAGCATTCGAAGGCAAAAATGTCACAGGGAAAGGATTATCGATATGTATTAATTGTTGATGGAAACAAAAAATCAGGTACCGGATTCGTTGTCCTTGAATTAATCAACACAGCATATGGCTTTTACCATCTTTTTTGCAAGGTTGTTATTTAGTAATTACCACTGCTATTAATTATAAGAACACAAGCCACTCTTTTTTTTCTCCCAGATTATATTATTTTCAAACAAAGATGAAATCAATTACACAATAAGGGATTTTATGAACGTTAGATTAATTACCTTTTATTTAATTTCTAGTTAAATAAAGACAATGTTTTGGAAATGTTGATGATCTTGAGCATGACATTATAAGTACGATAAAAGTGACATAACAACCTTTACATGTGTACTAAATCCTAGATGTTTTGGCTGCTAATCAAAGAAGCTCAAAAGTCTTCTCATGAGGCCATTTGGCCTAAAAAGTTGAAGAAATTGTTGTAGATTTTCTTGAACTTTTTATCCTGTAATGGCAACTCGACCTGCTAATCGAAGTTGATGAAATTACGAGTTCCAATTCAAGCTGGAAAGTTGAAAGGGTTGTCGCAAAACACCATCGCCCAGAGAACCGAGAAGGGTACTTGGGTGAACCAATGGCGTGGTCTGTGGGAGCTGGTTAAGCAAAGAAACAAAGGAGTTTTTGTCCTCTCGAGTGCCACTAATAAGGTCACCATGAAAACGTTTTGCTGAAGAATTAGCCAGCCCAATTGGCAATCCTGTAGGATCATTCCAATACCGATGAGAAAGGAGGGTGCGTTTTTCTGAAATAGTATTTGCAGAGACTGAGGTCATGGACATGTTTGGGTTTGATCCTGAAGATGGTAATATTTGAGAGATGGAACTGTTTTGCATGCCATCTCCTGTTAGTATCCCTTCAAAAAAGGTATCTTCATTCTCAAGTAATGAAGCATAACCTGTAGGGGGTTTTGGATTTTTGCTGCTAGAAGCTGGCAGTGTAGCAAACACTCCCTCCATTGATTCCTCCTTGTCAATCTGATCCATCTGTCTTTGAGAGTTGTTTTTCTTGTAAATCCGGCATAGAACCCAATCATCAAGCTATGAACATCGAACAAAAACAATAGACACTATTAATGGACCAATCTTAGAGTGATCAAAACATGAAATTACCTAAAAGATGATGAACATACCCTTAAAGAGCCGCCATTCTTGGTGGCAGAATCACCAGGAGGTTTTGATCTATAATTGTTATTGATAAGGCGATATTCATGCATAATCCAATTGGTTTTGATCCCTTTTGGTGGCTTACCGCAATAAAAAACCAGGGCCTTTTTGACACCAACTTTTTGAGCTCCATTAGATGCTAATATTGGCTTATCAGTTCCTGTAGCTTTCCAATATCCTGAAGTTGCAGCTCTATTAGGCCTAGCTCCGTTAGGGTATTTCCTGTCTCTAGGGCTGAAAAAATACCACTCCAGCTCTCCTAACGTAGCCTTACCTACATACAGAAATTCCCCAGTACTCCAAAACTTCAGCATATTCATATATAAATCAAGAAACTAATCAAGAACAAGCAGATATCCATATATTCTGAAGATTTTTGATGACTTACTTGGTAGCTCCCATGGATCAAATTTGTACAGATCAATCTCAGCTATAATTTTAACAGGTAGGGGAACTGATGCAGCCTTCTTCTCTAGGTAGTGGACCACGAGCTCTTCATCAGTAGGGTGGAACCTGAACCCCGGTGGCAGCCGTGGGTGCTGCGACCCGGACGATGAATCGGTGCTCTCCATGAATCTGGTTTTGATAAATCTTTATTGAGTTTGTTTCTGAACTAAACTCAGTGAAAGTTAGCAGCCTGCTGATTGAACAAGTAATAGATGGGGGGTTGATCATGCAAGAGACGGAGAAGCTGAGCACAGAGGCTATATCCTTAAATGATAACATTAGGTGTGGTCCGTACTAGAGAGAGGATGTTAGGCACCATTTGATACAAGTGCCATGTGGTCATCAGGTTACACGTGGAGATCATTCGATGAGGGAAGGGATACACGTGTCAAGGAGAGGGATTTTGGGGCGACATGGAAACATAAAAGAAGGAAAAAATGGGGAGGGGATCAGGAGGTTTGGAACTGCCTTGAACGCTTTTCATGTTCATGCTTTTCTGATGTAATAACTAATAAGCAACCTTTTCTGTCCGAAAAACCTATTTATTTATTTTACTAATACAGATATCGAGATAATTTGCACGCATCTTAATTAATCTTATAGATTCTAAAAATAATAATTATATAAGTCTCTAGTGATTATTATATTATCAACTACAAGTCTCAAACCTGAGAACATAAAAGAGAATAAACTTTTAAATGTCAAACTCGTATAACTGATCACCTACTAAATAGTTCTGTTTATTTTTTTTTTGATCAAATGTAAGTATGAATAAAAGATCAAAGAATAATACAAGCTGCGAACAGCAAAGTCAAAGAACCTAAAAACAGCAGACACCTCAAGAGAACACATTCCCTAGGCCAAAACAAAGGGAGCAAGCTAAGAAGTGACCAAAATAACAAGCATAGAATCCACCCACAATCCAACTAAGAAGTTGGCAGGCTAGAATACAAGCAAAAAAACAAGAACTAAAAGAAACACAAATTTATAAGAAGAAAACTACAAATCTCACGACCTAGGCAGAGGACAGCTGCCAGCAAACTACACGAAGAAGGACTACAAAAAGCCAAGACAGCTCAAAACACAACTAGCCACAACAAGCAGCAAGGCAGCCAAGAACAAAGGAGAGGAGAGCTTTCACGTCATCCCATCAAAGCAAACAAAGAGACAGCCACACACCAACTCAATAAAACAACCCAACAAAGCAAGCAGAAAGAAAAACCGGCAACCAACACCACCCCATTAAGACCGGACCATACATTAGCCAACATCAATGGAGAAGTGATCATTTTCATGGAAATGAAAAATTGTGAAGAACAGAACCTGAAATCTCCGAAAAACTCTCTCCACCGAGGATGAAGAAGAATCAAACAGTCTTTTATTACGCTCTTCCCAGATGAGATAAACCGAGATGGCAAGAGAGACTCTTCACATTCTAGAAACCATCTTTATCCGTTTTGGGAAAAGGCCTCGAATAGCACGAGGAAGGGAGCTCATCTGACGATGAATATGCAGCCACCTAACAATGGTTTCCCACAAGTTCGAAGTCCAGGGACATTTGAAGAATAAGTGACAATGCGACTCCTTGTCCTGGCTACAAAACACACAGCTAGTGTCAGTGGGAATGAAGTGCAGACGATCTTTAGTTCTGAGCTTACCTAATACCGCAATCCACAACACAAAACAGTGTTTAGGCAAAGACCATGGCTCCCACACCACCCTATCCCAGTGGATTTTGCTGCCCTTCACTCGAAAGTGCTCATAAGCATTTGCCAAGAAATGACCTGTACCAGCAGACCAGGAGGACATAGTAGCAATAACAGAGGAGCTACTCCCACAATCCTGGACAAGTTGATCTTTCAAGGAAACAAGGGTTTTCCATAGCGGAGATGAAGCTTTCTTAGCTTGGGCATCCCAAATCAAGAGAGTCAGAAGGTAGAAGTGATGAATCCATTTGATCCAGAATCGATCTTCAGATGGATATTCCAAAGATGCTTCACCAGAAAGATTTTATTACGAGCTTTGATGTCAAAAAGGCCCACCCCACCTTCCTGTTTATTTATTTATTTAGAGAGAAAGGGGAGAGAGAGATCTCAGAGAGGTCCGACAGTTTGGTAGGTCTCCTCATGTCCTAATTTTTTTGTTTTTCATTTCACCATGCAAACTTATGTCCTGTGAACTTACTCGTCAATTGATCTATATCTAAGATACATATAAATTATACCCTAAAGAGTATGGTTCAAATTCTTCATTATAAAAACAAATAATATTTTGTAGAAAAAGAAATTCCTTCTAGTTCTTATTGTAGATTAAAATGGATCCTTTTAAAGATAAGTTATATATATAAAAAGAATTCAGCTGAAGATTTTTAATCGGAAACATAAAGAAACATTGCTTTAAAAAAAAAATCAAAGATAGTATAGATATAATTTTTGAAAATTATCAGATCTCAGATGGTGCATTATGAGGATTCTTTTCTTTCTGTTTAGGTTGTATCTCTTTCCTTATATATTGTTAGAGGTATCCCCTCAACATCATTCTTTATGTCTTTATTTGCGCATGATATTCCTTAGTGTTTGTGTTATGATCATGGTTGGTGAAAATAATAGAACTTGTAGGGTTTCAGCGTGCTCGTGCCAACTTTCCTTACAAAACAGGTGTCACTCAAAATTCTTTCTTTTAATGACAACTAACACTTAGGGGGTGATTGATACTGTGTTTTAAAAATATTTTTGAAAAAAACGATTTTTTTTAAAATTAATTTATTTTGATGATTTTTTATAATAAAAAAATATCATTTTATTGCATTTATGAATAAAAAATATTTTCAAAAACAAGTTCAACTACTCTCCCCAATAGACACTTAACAAGTGTAATGTTTAGAATTGTGGTCACGAGGTTAAGGAATATCACGAATAAATCCAATAGCATAGGTTATCCAAAATAATTCATTAGTATGAGAGTATTGATGTTCAACCAAAATCTATTAGTATAGGTTTCTCCAACCAACACTCAAACGCTCTGGTAAGAGGTTATTGATGTTGGGGAGGTTCTGCTCTCTAAAAATAAGGGAGTCCTGTTTGATTCTTTACTAGAATATGATTTTTCAATGTCTGATTTTTCAATATATATATATATATATTGGTGCTTTTATCTTATTGTTAGGTGATGACAAAGAGCTCAATCATGTTTTTTTAGTTGGTGTATTAATGTTAAAAAAAAGAGATGAACTTAGTGTAGATGCGGGTACCATTCCTGAGCAAATCCATGGTATGCTGTCACATATTTTTTAAACATAACATTATTTTTATGTACTACAAGCTTTATGATTCTTCTAAAGTTTATATATGCTTTATGCCTTTTTATGATATACAGAAAAACAAGTGTGACCAAATCAGCTAAAGGCAATGTTGCTAAAAGATAATATATGATTTAATGAACTCAAAACATTTGAAAGTGACATAACATTTGAGGACTATGTTCATGTTTGAAAACCTACTTTACCTTTTAAAATATGGTTTTGACTCCTTATTAAAATATTGTCACAAGGGTGCATTTGGATAAATGCATGCTACTTAGATTAGACATAAGACAAGCAACTTTTAAGATTCATCATATATTTTTGCTACATGAACATGGATAAAAAAAACATAATTGACCAGGATAATGCATTTCTTTTCATGACGGACTGAGAGTAATTTTTAACATAACTCATCCTAGCCTACCTGAAAGAATAGGAAAGGAAGAAATTCATTTGATAACCAAGTGGGTGGGATTAGTGACAAAAATCATGGCATTTCAAATTGTACAAGCAATTAACTCCCTGAGACAAAATATACACTCGATCGATCTATTTTTTCAATTACATCTAAGCAACTGGAGGTCATGTCAATCTAGCCGTAACAGGCAGTAACAAGCAGGGTTGTCAGTTTTGATTTGTTTCGGCTGAAATGATCGAAATATTTTATACCAATTTAAAAAAAGAGACAATATAATATTGTTTTTATCTTGGTTTAAATTTCGGTCTATTCTGGATTTTTCGGTCAAATACCGGCCGAAACATTCCAATTTTGTTCCGTCCGTTCCGTTTCGGATAAATAGTATTTTTTTTTAAATATGAATAATTTTACAATATCAATCATATCTCTTAATCCGATTGTTAGATTGAGATGCAATTTTACGAGGAATCTCTTGACATATTTATATATATTATATTAAAATTTCAGAGCAATCAGAGAATATAATGACCTTGCGAGATTGACGATGAAATTCTCATAATATTATACATGTTCATAATTTTATTCAAAAAAATTATTTTACTGTGTCTTTTTTTTAGATTAAATTGCACAATTGTAAAATATTTTATTTTTAGATTTGAACTATATATATATATATATATAAAATCCTAAACCGACACGCTGAAATACTTTAAAACCAAAACATTTCATTCTAATTAAAAAATTAAAGTACCAACCAAAACAAAATTTACATCTTAATCTTAATAATAAGTGGATTCCAACACTAAACGGCACCAACCAACATATTTGCATCCAAGTGCCGTCAAACCTGTTGAAACTAAAGCATCAGCTCGTGCCAGGAAATTACCGGATTCGATTTAGGAAAACCAAAAAGAATTCTTTCATGAAATCTTGAACTGTTAATCTCTTCACATCCACGTATGTTTTTGTAAGACTAGTTTTATGATTTGACGACCTGATCATGATCTAGACCTAGCTTTCATTTTCTCTCAGTTGAATTTTCAGTGCATGCAAAGAACACGATGGGCAGATCCGTGTTGTATTTTCTGATTTAGTAAAGTACGGGCAATGGACATTGAATCAGCTCGGAATCCGCCAAAGCTAGCCCTGTTTAATTAATCCACCGAAAGTGTGATTTAAAAAATATTAGTGTCTATAAAGCATTCAAAGTCAATTTGAAGATTGAAGAATTTTCAAACGAAAAGGAGCTTGTGGACTATTGAATATCTTTTCTTTCGGAAGGTCATTCTGTTTGAACAATTCTAAAAAATAAAACTTAATCAATGTCCATGTAGTCATAATAATTCACCATGTAAGAGCAGGAAGTCATTCTAGCTAGCTAGGATTGAAGATTGTCACATCCCACATCGCATTCAGAATGATTCCAACTATTCCATCTACTTTAAAAATTATTTATCAAGCACGGGAAAACTTATTTCTTAAAGCAGCATAGCAGGGAAAATAATTTTCAATATAGTACACAAATAGTGATTACACATGCATCAAATATGTAACCTATAAATCATACATGTATTTTTAAGCCCTTTGTAAGCCTGGAAATTACAAATAAAGTCAAAAAAATTGCCGTGTAATGTTTTTACAAAATTAAAAGAATAAGAACCAAAATGAAAGATAGAATATATGATAAATTTCAATTGGAGTACCCAATTAGAAGCAATCAAAACCTGCATATCGAAATATTAAAATAACCAAAAGCAAACCAAAAATTAAAAGAATGAGGACTAAATTGAAACCCAACATATATAATCAGTTTCAATTGAAGAACACAATTGCAACAAATCAAAAACTATATTGAAAAAAACAGTAGTGAAAGCGAAATCCGAAGCATAGGGACCCAATTAAAACTTTCGCAAACCTCTAAGACCGAAGCGTATTTCCGGGCGGCAAGAGAGAGAAAAAGGAGAAAAAACTTAAACTCGTCCACCGAAGCTTCACCGGCCATCGTAATCAGACTCGAGCCGCACCGGGATGAAGAGGACATGTCGGCGCACCACGTGAAATGACGAAAGATTGTTTTTGGCCACCTGAATGTTGCTCACGCGCTGCTTGAATGGTGCGTGCGAGTGAAACACCGCAGACGCGCCTGCAGTGTCTCCGAAAATAATGCACAATTACCTATACACCACTAAACTCATCGATAATTACGAAAAAACCACCGTGGCAAATATAGAAATACCCCCAAATTCGGTGTCTATTTTTTATCGTTTTCGGGGGCTAATTTAATAGTTTCACTGTGCAAGGAAATCGGAAATACCATCTATGCCTTTGGAAAATTCTAAACTACCCCTGATCGGGTTTGTCTTCTTTTGTCATTTTTAGGGGCTATTTGCATATTTATACTGTGCAACAAATTCAAAAATATCATCAATGTCCCTTGAAAAATTTGAAAATATCCCCGGTCCCCGGGGGTTAACATTTTTCGATCCTTGGAGCAAAATGATCATTTCACTACGGTAGAAAAATGCAAAGTTAAACAGGCAAGACTTTTATATATATATATAGAAAAAGCGTTCACAGAGTGTGGAATTTAAAATTAGGTAAGTCATGCCTCAGGATGAGCGAACAATGACAGAAATACAATACAAGGAGAGGGCCTAATAAAAGAAAGATACAGAGGTGCTTATCAGAAAGAAGAAGAGAAGAAAAGAGACACTATAAATATTCACCACCTCATGTCATAAAGTGCATGGTAGATCCGCTGTCTCATTCATGGAAGTCTTGTCGCCGTCGCTACCACCCGCAGTTTTCCAAAGCACGTGCTCTCTCGCTGCCACGTACGGATTCTAGAATTCATCAAATCAAATACCTATCGATGCCGAGTCAATTTACAGCCCAGAAAACCCTCCAAAACATCCAAGCAAGCTAGAAACTCCTCCACCAACACTCCTCCACAGCAAAAACTCATAAACTTTGTCCCATTTCTATAGACAAACTGCTTCTAGTGGTTTTTTTTTTTTCTTTTTCATTTTCGTGGCCATATATCCAACTAGCTACTCACCCTTGTCAAATTTGATTAAGTTATTTAGAATTTTGATAGATACTGTTTTCTAATGTATTTTTTGATTGAAAATATATTAAATAATTTAAAAATACTAAAAACAATTGAAAAAACAAAAATACATTTTTTTTTTCAAAACGTAAGAACAAACTTGTCACTCAAGTGGTTGACTCAACAACTTGTTAATTTGAAATTAAATTATGATTAAATTAAATCATGTGTAATCCTAAATCAATATGGTCAGTAAATGCACAGAAAAAATCATTCTTGAGACACCATCTAATTGTTTATTGTTTTGATTTTGGATTGATTTTGAAATACCATCCAATTGTTTATTGCGTGTAGATTTTGGATTGATTCAACGAGTTGTTGTTTTTTTTAATAAAATAATTATTATTTTAACCCCTCACAACTGTATTATTATAGTTTAATTTAATGTTAGCTCGATATATACAGACTAATTGATCTCATTTCACATCAAATAATCTTTTACGTTTTCTTGTAGAAATTTATGGCTTTCTCGAACCTCACCACCACCTTCACAAAAGCTTCCTGGAAATTTATGAAGTGTGGCTGTCCCTCTCCTCTCTTATCCTTTTGAATGATTATTTATTAATTTAGACTTCTTCACGCATGCAGCATCGTACACCAGCTTTCTTTTAGTCAGCCTTCCCGTCATAACACAACCAAACACGATCCAACCTGTTAAACTAATAATGGAGACATATTGCTAAGGTTTTTTTCGCAGCAATATTTCTAAAAAATATATTTTATGGGTAACGATAAACATGTAAAATCATGATTGTTTCATATTTTTATAAAAAAAAATATATTTTAATTTGAATTCAAAATCTATTATACAATGCCAAATGCCAAATGGAATACAAACACACACATACTAAATCATATATTTTCAATTATGGCTTGAACAGGAGCATATGTACGTATAGTTCTTGAACAAAAATACATATGTGCAGCTTATTTAAAAACCAACAAGACATTACTGATTACATGACGACAACAAATCAACATTGTTAGATTTTTACCTCTCTAGCTATGTAGTCTCTGATATCTCTGTATTGCTTACAATTACAACAGAAAAATGACCTCCGAATGAACAATTGATCGTTACAAAAAATGAAAAAAAGAAAGAGTTTCATGCTTGTTTAATGAAGTCACGATGCATGAATGCGTGCTTCATCTTGATTTCTCAGAAATAATTCTTCATAAAATATTTACGCTCCTTGTGTGTTTCTTCTCCATCCACCTCGATCAAATTATGCACGACGGCATCCGCAGCGGTTGTCAAGAATTTAGACCAATCTCTGCATTAGAAAATAAAATAAAATATCATGATTAGAAATATTTAAAAAATATACAAATTAATCAGACATTAAAACAATATGGTAGAATAAGATAATAATAAACACTAATAGTGGTGTAGCAGTATCATATTTCAACATTTTGTGTTACAAAGGGATGTTTGACACTGCGTTAAAAAAAACTTATTTTTATGTTTTACTTTAAATTAAATTTTGTTGGTGTTTTTAGATCATTTTAATATATTTTTGAACGAAAAATATTTTAAAAAACAATTTAAACCACACTCTCAATCAGTCACAAATTAATTAAAAATGGTATGTATACATACCCTTCGAGAGAGTCAAATGTAAGTCCAACTGTGTACTTGGCCTCTTCAAGAGCACGGGCAAACCTCTGCAGCTCTCTGGGAGGACAACTCCCGTCATTCTTAACGTGAAGCTGAGATGGTTTCACATCACAAAATATGGGAATAACTCTTCTCTTCGTCTCCATTAACAGAGCCAATTCATGGAGGCAAAAGTATGACTCGCAATAACGCGGCGAAAATACAGCAACCCCAACTTTACATTCACGGATGGCTCGATCGATACTGTCAAATAATTTGTCACCCGGCCTCATGTTCCTGCTATCCAGGAATGGATGGAGCCTGAGTCTAGAAAGATGATCGAAGAGCAGCCCGGAAATGGTCCTCTTGGTATCGATGCAACGATGATTAATGAAGACATCGCAGGATGGTCGTTTAAGGTATTGGATTTGGTTGTGGTGGTTCAAGATTTGGCGGCAAAAGTTCTTGCCTGCTGATGCTGAACGTTGCTGCATGGCTTGGTGAAGAAGATAGGCAGACAATAATAATAAAAATTTGCGGACAACAGTGTTAAGAACTTGTTCGTCTCGCATAAATTGTGGTTTTTATAAGCTAGCTATTCAAACGGGCTCGGCGGGCTGAGTATTTATAAGTCACAAAGAAAATTGATAGACGGACGGAATTGTATTGCTAGCTAGTTTGATTTCAAGGGAAAGACGTCTACAATGGACCGAGCAGGAGATAATACCTGGTTATTTGTTTATGCAGGACAGAAAAAAAAGAAAAAAAAGAAAAAAGTAGAGGTTTGAATTATCTGACTCTGTAGGTTTACGTTCATAAACCTTCAAACACGTTCGATATAATTTTATTTTTTGTGTGTCCGCTGACATGGTCACTCTAATTGGTTGAATGATAATTTTCTAAATTTAAATTTATTTTTCCCCTGTTTCGGAAGGATTTTTATATTCAAGGGTGATTCTTGAGGTCCCATCATAGCCCTTTGTCTTGGTCCCGACATCTGATTTTGTAATTCTCTGTTTGTCCACCGACGTTTTCCCAAAGTGCTGCCATTATTGCGGCTCTTCAAGCTCTCTCTTTACCGACAACGATACACTGGTCGCTCATAAAATTAAGCAAATGACGTTTTTCTTAAAAACTCGTCACAAAATAATTAATATTTAATTAGATATATCGAAAATATTAGTTACGATAACTGCTATATATCTGCTTACTTTTTTTAATTGAAATTATATATTTTAAAACCACTTTGCAAACATTCTAGGGTTAATTAATTAAAACAAATATCTATAATCCTAATCAAAATTTAAACCTGAATAATATAATTAGCAATTATTTAATTATACACTGTAAGCTTAGTATGTTTGTAATTTTTTAAAACTTTACTATTGTTTATTTATTTTAGATCGGGTTCAGTTCAAATTCAGATCAGGTAAATCAATATTCATATATAATTCAAAACCTCTAATTTTACATGCAAATTAAATAGAAAAACATGTCTTCAAGAATAATTATTTTAGTTCTTATAAATTAAAGTTTGAAACGCAATTATCTTTTTGATGCAGTGAGAAAACAAAAGCTATTTATTAAAACAAGTAGAAGCTTACAGCAATACGTTGTGAAGCTATTAAAAAAGTTAAGTGCGGCGGCTCACAATTAATATATAATATTTAATCTGTCCATACAGCATGCTGTGTATATATATATATATATATATATATATCAGGCTGAAAGGCAATCTTGTCTGCATCAGCATGCTGCTGCAAACAAGATTAGTCATCAGTTTGAGAATTCTTTTTTCTTCTTCTTTTTTTATCAGTTTGATAATTCTTGTAAAGGTGATAGCTGGTATTACTATTTTTTTTTCTAGAACGCCGGACCATCTAAATGATATGTAAACGTGCAGTCCCTATAAAAGATGGTCGATGGCATGCCGGATAACTATGAAAAAATATGTGATGATGCTTTAAAAAAATATCCCAAATAATATAAATGTCGTTCCATCCTCTAACCAAAACTCCACGTGTGATTGAAAGTAAAAAAAAATATAAAGTCGTCCTAGGTGTCGGTTCGAGCATGAGTATAGTTGCATGGCAGTTATTTTCTTTATTATTAAAATTTTATTTGATTATTGTAATCTCTTATTAAAGATATACTTGAGGTAGCACGCATCGTTTCACTTTATATACCTTTCTATAAACCCGACTAAAATCCAAATATGGTTAAGCATCATATTATATACTATATATTATTAAATTTTAAAAAAAGTTGTCTGGAGTGTTGTGAAGATTAGTTTTTTATAGTAATCTCTTATTAGAGATATCTTTGAGGTAGCACGCATCACTTCACTTTATATACCTTTCTATAAACCCGACTAAAATCCAAATATGGTTAAGTTATATCTAATAATAAAGTTTTCTTTTTTTATCAGTTCATAGATATCATGAACTTAATTTTTATTAAGACCACCGGCTGTTTCATTCTCCAACCACAACTCCGAGTTATGTTTTGGAAGGGTTCAAGGTTCTCCATGTGTTTGGCATGCATAACCTTAAAGCTTTTCTCACTAAGCCTCGGTGATTGTTTGAAAGTGTCATTGTGGTTATTTTTGAAATTATTTTTTTGTTTAGAGATGTATTAAAATAATATATATTTTTTAAATTATTTTTGATATCAGCATATGAAAATAATTTAAAAATATTATTTTTTTAATTTAAAATAAAAAATATAATTTTTCAAAAATATCTTTGAAACGCAGTGCCAAACAGAAATTCAACCTCGGGCATCCATTAAGAAAGCTCTTTAAGTTAGATTTATTGATAATCGATGATTTCGTTTTTAATGCTATCACTCATGCTTGTCAACTTGAAAATTAATTATTTAACGATTGACTATATAAACATGCAATCATTAATTTGATGATATGTTTCAATTAAACAAATTTTCTTACATGCTTAAATTAGCTTCCACTCTATAATTAACTTGCTAGAATGTAGGTTTTTGGCATATTAGATGCTAGATCTTCGACATGTATTTGGCGACCTTGTGTTGTTAAAATATGCATCACATTCTTGTTCACCAAATGCAATGCAAGCCCAAGAACATTACTGCTTGAAAATGAATAACCAATATATTTCAACCCTAAACTTTTCCTCGACATCTAATTAATTAAAGATATTCAATTAAATTATCAACCCATAATTTTCTTAATGAAAAAGTAGTTTGTCAATACCGTTCCGGTCGTCGTTCCGGTTTTTCTATTGGAATGAAATGTTTCGGTTTCGGAGCGTTTCAGCGTGCCGTTTCGGGGTTGTACTGTTCATATATAATTAATTATATATATATATATATGAAAAAAATTAAAATATTAATTTAACAAGTACAATTTAAATTCAAGATAAATTAACTTTAAATTATACAATACAAACACAAAGTCAAAGAAACATAATCTCAAAATTAGAAACATCTCTAAAAATCCAAAATATTATGATAGTAAAATGTTCTAAAATAAAAGAAATATTATGATTTTGAGCCGGAACGGTACCGAGACGTTCCTGCCGGAATTTAGCCGGAATTTCCAGAACGGGCTGGAATTAAAACCGAGACGAAAATGACGCCGTTTCATCTCGGTTTTTTTAATGGCACAGAACGTTCCGATCATTCCAGCCGGAATGGAACGGAATTAACAAGTCTGTGAAAAACATCTCTTAATTTTAAGTCTTACCAATTACTACCCTAAACACAAGATGTACTCCAAGTATACATTTCATATATATAAAGTTTTCCATTAGAATATAAAAGATTCATGTAATTTTAACAAAATTTAGAAGAGTCTCCCTTACCCGGAGCCCAAACCAAAAACATTATCTACTTCTAAATACCTCCACAACACAATTACAATCTCAAAATCATGTCTAGCTTTACAACCAATGTTCACGGGCAACCTCATACATATACCCTCTCAATAAATAGTTCATCAATCACAATATTTCTCCATGTATATATATAGTAATTAACATTGACGAACTCATATTTTGATGAACGAATTTACTCCTAAAAAATCACTCTCTCGTTGTTGATGAACGAATTAAATTCCATTGACTACAATCTGTACATCAAATTAATAATCAAAAGCAGATTAAGATCTCCACTTGCCTATAAAAAATATTTTTTATATATTGATCTTGAGAGGAATTGAAACTTTTTTTCTTTTTTTTTAATATTTGAGGAGCTTTCCAGAACTTGATGGCATGTGACACAGTACTGCTGTATCCATCCAGATTATTATGCATACCGTCATGTCGGATCGTTTGTAAGATTTCTTCGTTTGGAAGCCCTTTTTATTAGTTTCGTTTGTATGAATGCTGGAATTGACAACGTGGGTCTTGACTCAGTTAATATTTTTAAGAACATGCAAGCAAACACATAGGCGTATATTAAGAAGGAGAAATTAACAAAATAAAAGTAGATATTCTCATGTCTAGGTTAGGCATCACCTTTTGATTATATCGCAAAGTTTATTACTCTTGCCTTTCTAACCTAACAATTTGATGAAGCTATTTCCACCTGATATATATATGGGATTCATTACAAAATTACCGAGGGATCCATAAATTTATGCATCTGTGATCTCAAAAATTTTCCGTCCCACGCAATAATTTCTTGTTGGGGAGGGTGAGTAATAGGGAGGCTTGAGGACCACGATAATGGTGGTGGAGCCATGGAGGCAACGGTGCTTTCCTTCTTTATATATATATATACTAGCTATATTGCCCGCGCGTTGCCGCAGATATTTTTATGTATACAATTTAACATAATTAAATCAACAACGATAAATTTATATGATATAATTAAATAAAAGTTATAGATTAGGAGATCAAATGTAAAAAAATTTAAGTACAGTTTATTGCGCAAACATAGATTACATCTTTTACAATGCAGATATTACGTCATGAAAGATCACAAAAGAGCTCGAATTAACATTTTAAAAACCAGAGCAAAATATTTTAATAAGGAAAAAAAATTAATCACAAAATCATTATTGTGCAAATAATAAAATTATTATTATTATTATTATTATTATTATTATTATTATTATTATTATTATGTTAATAATGAAAGAAACAAAAATAAATGAAAGACTAAAAATATTTTAGAAACTTTAACAAAAGATTTAAAAAGAAAAATTATCATTGCTATTATTGTCAAAACAATAAAAATTATCAAATTATCTGGAGGGAAAAAAAAACATTAACAAAAGAGTAAGCAAGAAAAACAATTAAATTATTATTATTATTATTATTATTATTATTATTATTATTATTATTATTATTATTATTATTATTATTATTATTATTATTATTATTATTATTATGTTAATAATGAAAGAAGAAAAAAATAAATGAAAAACTAAAAATATCCGAGAAACTTTAACAAAAGATAAAACAAAAAATAAAATAAAAATAAAAATTATCATTGCTATCACTGTCAAAACAATAAAAATTATTAAATCATCGGGAGAAAAAAAAAATTAAAGAAAGAGTAAGAAAGAAAAATAATTAAATTCTTATTAGTATTATTATTAGTATTATTATTATTACTATTATTGTGTTAAATACACTTATATATACATAGACAAAAGTAGGGATTATTCCAGAAATAAAAAAAATCAAAGTCTAAGGGCTGAAATGAAAATCAAATATAAAGGGATTAAATTAAAAAATTAAAAGTCAAAGGGCTGAAATGCAAATTATATTTATTGTCAATTGAAATCAGAGGACAAAACTGAGAAAATCGGAACTTAGGTACCGAATTCATTGCGTATTTACAGCCAACCCGGAAATCAAAAGTAGCAGGACCGAAGTGAAACTTTGATATTCAATTAATTAAAATCGGAGGACCCAATCGAACTAAATCAAAACTTATATAACAGAAATGAGAACCAAAAACCAAATTAAAAGTCGAGGGACCGAAGTGAAACGTACCAAACAATGGGGGACTCTTCTGCACATTTACGTGCAGGAGAGAGAGAAACGTGGCCGGCGGCTTGAACCGGCCTCCTCCGCGTCCACAGACATATTTAGGTTGCACGCGCCACCGCGGGAGGAAGACCACGCGGCGGCGCATCGGGTTGGACGCCGGTAGCCAATTTCCGGCCACCTTATGACGCCGCACGCGCCACCTAAACAGGGCGTGAGGCGGAAAACCGGCTGGCGCG